>OZ024884.1:22781047-23458547 GCA_964017185.1 Rugalucina vietnamica | reverse complement strand
GAATGTTACATATGTATCAAATTGTGGAACAGTTGCACTCTAATGGGTATTATGTGATTGTAAAATAGCAATGGCATCCAAGATGGCTGCCAAAATTAAAGAAAAGTTAAATTTTCAATCAAATTTCATAATCTTACATTCTTTCTGACTTGATAAATGGTGTAGAAGAAGAATATGCAACAAATGAACCCAGTGGATTCCACCTTGTTACCCTTGGGTAATTAAAATAATTCAATATGGCATCCAAGAGGGCTGTCTTCTGTTACAATTATACAGTACTTGGCCCTTATAGTGCAATATAGTGCATTATCAGTCTCAGATATTCTCCACAAATGTCATATATTCATGGGTAATAATAATAATAATAATAATAATAATAATAATAACAAGAAAAACTATAACATGTGCTACATGTTATATACGGCCTTGTTTCATTTTAGTTAATGCTAATATTGAGTGGCCGATCAAACATGCCTTTTCATGCATTTACGTTTGAAGAAGTGGATTGTATTCGAAGCCGCCATGCTTCTCGATATACTCTCGATATAATCTCGACATGTTGTAGCAATGTAACATTCGTAACAAAACATATGAAACATAATGTAACGTATGTGACATAATACAACATATATAACATTGTACTACATAACATAATATGCAAGCCATGCAACATATGTAATATATATATGTACGTATGTTACGTACATTACAAACGTAACATATAACGTATTATATATAATATATGAAACCATGATTACAAAACATATGTAACATAGCATGTTACAAAGTTAATCATATGTTACATACTGTAAAAGTTGTAACATAACGCAGTGTATGTAACATATTTGTGCGTGTAAGATTTAAAGAGTAAACATACTTTCTGAAGTGTTTGAAGAAAAGACGTCTTTAATATCAGGTTTCCATTGATTTTGAAATGACCTCACGATTTTTACAATTTATTTTCATTATCTATACTAGTTATTTTTATCGTTGTCGACGAATCGTATGATATATTCTCGACAATGCGCATAGTTAATCAACGTAAATATCATGCAACATATGTTACATATGTACGTATGTTACGTATGATACATACGTAACATATGTAACGTAACATATGTAACATATGCAGCATTACAAAACATATATAACATAGCATGTAACAAAGTTTATCGTATGTTACATAGTGTAAAGTATGTAACATAACGCAATGTAACATATTTGTGCGTGTAAGAGCTTTAGGAGTAAACATAATTTTGCAAAAATAAACATTAGATAGCCTTCCCCCAAATAAATTAACATAGCTAGCTATTTATGGCATAATGGTGTAAACAATTAATTCAATATTAAAACAATACATGTTTCACTTATATATATGCACTCTCTCATGCTCTCATTCACATATGTGGTGTCGTTGCATCTTAAGAATTTTCATACATTCTGAAATAGCGTAGCTCATCAAAGATACACACAAAACAGACAGTGTTGTTATAGTCAAATCTATGATATCTTGATAAATCTCAGTATTGAATACATTATAAACGGCAGTAACGTATGTAACATAACGTGTGTGACATAAGTTATGTAATGTATGTAACATAATGTATCAAAACGCAACATATGTAACAACATGAATGAATCGGCACCCGTTATGCAACATAGCGTTATGTTTGTAGCAAAACACGTAACATAATGCATCTTATATAACGCATGTACCATAACGTTACAGATGTAACATAAAATTACATATGTAACATAATATATGCAACATAACATACCACCACATATGTGAAATAACATGTCACAGAACACAGTGCATGTAACTGAACATAACATAGCATTTAATATGATACATACATAATGTATTTCTTATACCAACGTACAACAATACAGACACGACTACCTGGAAGAGTCACACTCAACAGTGCCACCAAGCAGTCACAATCAAACGGACTACCAGACAAAGTCACAATCAAAATGACTACAAGGGAGAGCGTTTAAGTGTGTGTTTTATACGTTGTATTTTTTCTGTGACAGTGTGTTTACCCTTCATTTTCAATAAGTTTATGTTGAATAGACACAGAATTGTTCAATAGTAGCATGTATTGACTCTTTGTACGTATAACTGTTGGTTAATAATTCAAAAAATTGATAATTGATCTGTCGTAAATGCTCATCACAGAAATAAGGCTAAACTGTACTATATGAATTATAAGTTTACGAATTGGTTATGTGAATATCTAAATGCCCAGTCTGCACATCGAAAATGAAGTTTCTGAATTTACAGTGCCAATTCCACATTAATGTCAGGTTGAGCGCAATAAATAGTAGTGGGCAAGTTAATCGCCAGGACGACAGAAACACATGCAACACGGACTGTAGAGTTGTTTCATTGTTGTCATAAAAATAACCATAAACTCTTGGGCACAAAAAAGCGGAGACATCGTCGACGCATTCAAATTAAAGTGACATAAGCTACAGCGCCGAAATATAACCCTATTAGTACCATGAGGCATGTAGGTCAGCGGTTAATAGCGGTCAACTTTAATTTTCATGCGTTCTAACATTTTCAACAATCAATGACTTTAGAGACATCATTCGAAACTGGACGTGATTTGTTATTTTGGATTTGGCCTCTATCAACTGTCACACCATTTCTCAAACACGGAGCAAGGTAGCCGTTAAAAAGTGTTAAGAGCTTTTTGTTTGTTCAGTGCATGTCTGTTTATTTAGTCACTCACATGTAACTGTATGAACGTAGCTATATGGAGTACAATAATACACACTTGTGCATTTATTTGATTTGATACCAAACGCAACAGCTATGGTTATGTCGGGACTGGGTCACCATTTCTGAATTACAACAACAAAATGCCCGCAATATACGTGTTTAGGTGTCAAGAAGCTCGTCTTTTTCTTACGACCTTATGGTCAATGAAGATGTAATATTTATTTAATTATAGCTAAAAAGACCCATTTGTGGATCCATGGGCGATGCCGCATATTTCGGTCAACGTTTGGCGATTCATGATTTATTCATTATTATTTATTTAATTCAACTTTTTTTTTATTCAGAAATCTTAACCTTAGGACGAAGTGACTCATACTAATTGATGTATTTTACCCTATTTAAGACGACGCACTCAAAATCTTAGTTATGGTGTTCTGGAAGGGTCAAAATGGCATAACGTACAGATGTAACATAATATTACATATGTAACCTAACATTATATATGCAACATAACATAATGCCACATATGTGAAATAACATGCCACATACACAGTGCATGTAACTGAACATAACATAGTATTTAATATGATACATACATAATATATTTATTATACCAACGTACAACAATACAGACACGACTACCTGGAAGAGTCACACTCAACAGTGCCACCAAGCAGTCACAATCAAACGGACTACCAGGCAAAACCACAATCTATGACGGTGTACCGGCATTCTAGGGGTTAACCTCTATCTTAAAATAGGGGTGAACCTCTAAATATGTGGGTGCACCCCTATATTTGCGGGTGCATGTCTATTTCGAAATAGGCATGGACAGTTCGGTTTACCACTTCGCTCATTTTGACCCTTCCAGTACACCATACTTGGTGATGTATTTTACCCAAATTGCTAGAAAGACAATCTATTTTTGGAATATTGGATTTGCCCATTCTATTGACTTACAGGTATAATAAGAAAACAAACTAAATTACATATAGTTCTACATACTAAATGCTAGATTTTTTTCACAAGTTGTCTTTGAAAAGACATTTTCTCGTGATTGGAGATTAATGAACATGAGTTATAAAATAGAAAGCAACGGAAGCATGCGGAAGCATTTGTTTACACCCTTGTGCAGCAAATGGAACAACCCTTTATTGATAATTGGTAGTAAGTGTGCTGGAAGTTTGGATTAGTCTATTATAATGAATAACACGTTTTACAGGTATGTCAAGTGAATAAAACAATTAATCATTCAATTTCTACATTCTAAGTACTAGATTTTGTTCATTATAATTTCAAAATGACCAATTTGGACCTTCCTTGTAAAATTTATTATACACAGTTATGAAACAGAAAGCAATGAATCATGTTCATTCTTTTCTTTACACCCCGTTTCGATAGAAGGCAATGTTGTAACGGTCTCACATGGACCAGCCCATATTGATTTAATGTCAACCAAAATAATAAAACTAGTTGCTTTGACACTATATTCTATGTAGCAATGCTTTGATAATAGAATACGTTTCAACCTAATACAATGATTATTAGGATACAGCATGAATAACTCCTGAAATATGATCACTAAATATAAATCTATGAATGAAACTGCTTCATGAAAGGACGCCATTATTAAATTAATGGAACTGCTTTCTGACTTATGACGTATTTCGAAGTTGGTAGTCCAAGGGTGATTCAGGTACTTCTTAACCAAATTTCGAAAAGCAAAAACTCACTGTATAGACAAATGAGTACCTTTTCATTTTTACAGAGACCACATAATATCAAAACATCAGCGTTTGAAACTCGTCAAAATTCAATAAATACACTTTTTTGCAATAATTCAGAAGTGAGCACACCCACTTCGGAATAGTCCATTTCAAAACTGGTTTTAAGTATAGGCCTATAAAGGTATTAACTCAAGAATAACTAGAAAGAGATTCTTGTTTCAATAATACACTAAGGCCGTAGATAATAATAATAATAATAATAATAATAATAATAATAATTGTAATAGTATCCCAGATGGCCGCCAAAATCTAAAAAGTTGAATTTTCAACCGAATTTCATAATTTTACATTGTCTCTAACTTTATAAGTGATGTAGAAGAAGAATGTGCAACAAATGAACCCAGCAGATTCAACTTTATTATCCTTTGGCAACTCACATTATTCAATATGGCAACCAAGAAGATTGTCACCTGTTACAACCTGTTTCCCCGCTTGGCACTCGTATTTTCGAGGTAGGCCAGGACTGGTCGCCCTGGTGTCAGTATAATGTGACTGGGGGTGGTATCAGGTAAAAGTGTCTGGGATCTGATACCACAGTGAGGCAGCACTATAAAAGTAAGCATTGTGTTCCCTGTCACAACCAGACACCATCGTGATATGACAGATAATGTTGAAAGCGACGTTAAACCCGAACAAACAAACCTGTTACAACAACACAGTTCTTAGGGCTTATAGTGCACAATCTTGTGGTTTCTGATCGGATTTAGTCGACAAATGGTGCACACCTTCTTAGAGACGTCAACTTTATCCACCTCAGAAGTATTTGACTTATCTCGTACTCTACACTTCTCTGCAAGATTGTTTTGATTAATTGCTCGTATATCATAAAACTGCAATCGGTTTTGTTTATATGCAACTACATGATAGAGTGATTTTAAAAGCAGCAGAGCGGCTGTAATACTACATATCTGATAAGTAGGTTTACACCGGAGCTGGTTGCTGGGATAAAATGAAAATCAGTGGGATTTCGAGTACCTCAAAATTGAGGGAGATTGGTGGAGAAAGTTCACAGTGCGTTTGGGTATTATGTCATTATAAAATTGTCTCATTCAAAGGACTGGAGAGGCACGGAATCAAACCAAGGGCTGTGTTTTTATTCTCTAAGTGACCTATACAAACACAAATAACGCATTCGTCAATCTTAGAAAAGTATCAAAGCCCCATGTGATGATGTTAAGCACTTACGAAACCTGAAAAAGGGAAATATTATTTAAGTTAAGAAAATTCAACACATCGCTCATGACCCCATCTGACATATGACACCAATAGAAATATGCAATTATGATTAAGACGAAGTGGTTGCAATACCAGAAGGAATTTAGACTTTTGATATTATATCCAATACCATTTTATTTCACACTTATAAAATGCTATTGGCCTGCAACTCCACTGAAGCACTCCTAGCATGTGTGACATACCAAAGAGGTACAAGTAGGCAAAGATCAGGAAAAGGCAAAATTATAATCAGAAAACACCTTCTTGCATTATATAGATTTAAAAAAATAATATAGAGTTATATACAGTACGTTAAATGTGCCAAACCGCAACCCTCTAGGATGTGATATTAAATTTTCATAGTAAACCAAGGGTGACAAGGTGGCATGAAGTAGATTCATTATGTTGCATGCAACTTTGACACCACTTGTAAAGATATGATAAAAAGGTACAAGTAGGCAACGACCAGGAAAAGGCGCAAATAGAAAGAGAATAGCATAAATATGTTGGACATCTTTTACTTTTGGTGGCCATCTTCGATGTCATTATTATCTATTACTGATAAAAGGCCCATGGGCGTGCAAATTCATCACACTATGATACATAGATAAAAGTAAGCGTCTTTCTGATCACAGCATTTTACACTAAATTGGGTGACTGTGATGTGTTCATCTCCGAGATCAAGAAAATCCTTTTGCATGCATTTGTATTTTACCAATACACATATCATATAAAAAACTGCATTCTTGATCCCTTTCATTTTTACTTGTTCCATACCACTACATGTATAATTTATAGAGATAACAAGTTAAGTTTACCCCGTCATTTTGTCCAACCTGTCGTTGTTGCTACCGACATCGTCAATGACGTTAAGGTTTCCTTCAAAAGTGTAAATATACGCAACAACTGTATTGTCTTAAGAGATGATGTCCCTCTTGGATGCGACTAAGGATGGCATGTACTGGATTATTTAGCTGCATATCATTTTTCTTCATTACTGATGAATAAAAAGTATGTAAAAATACGAAAATTTGATCAAAAATTCCATTTTTATTTAGTTTTGGCAGTCATCTTGAGTGCCATTTTTATTTCACAATGACATAATTCCCATATGGGTGCAATTTTTGCACAAAATGATACATATATGATATTTCTGGACTGTTTCTGATCAGGAAACACAAGATTTTGCACTATGAGTGTTTGGTATAGTATGGTTGTAATAGATGGCAGCCATCTTAGATTCCATATTAAATTAATTTTAATTGCCAAAGGGTGACAAGGTGGCGTCAGTTGTGTTCATTTGTTGCAAATACTTCTTCTACACCATTTACAATATTAAAAAAATTGTGAAAAACTATGAAATCTGTTTTAAAAATCCAACTTTTTTCATTTAGGCGGCCATCTTGGATGCCATTTTTGTTTCACACTCACAAAAGACCAAATAAATTACAAAGTTTTGACAATATGAAACATCTGTAACATTTATGGATGAAATCTGATCAGAAAAGCTTGTATTTTGCACTATACAGACATTGTACTTTAAAATTTTAACAGATGAGAACCCTCTTGGACGCCATCTTGAATTATGGGAGTTGCCCAAGGGTGACAAGGTGGCATCAAGTGGATTCTTGTTCCTGAAGGTGTTGGCTATCATAATCAGTCAAAACATTTTCTATACACCGCAAATCCAGGTCCACCCCAGAATCTGCCAGACTACAATAACGTCATAATGACCTCAGTGTTTGAAAAATGACGTCACATAAGTATAACGGTGGATTATTTTGGAAGTTCAAATGCTTTGTAGGGGGAGATATTTCAGTCATAGATTGTGTCTAAGATTAATAATCCATGTGAAAAATAAGGTTTGTACAACTAGTACCTATGTTCATATCTAATGTTCACTAGAAGTTTGAAAGATATTTCGTAATAAAGTCTAAGCGAAGCATCCGTACTTCTTTTTAAATGAAACAAAAACTGCTGCTGGTCGTTAACCATTTCACGTAAAATATATATACTATTAACATGACAATTTGCAAACTAGTTAGTAGTAAATGGTACTTAAGCTTCTTGAACTTCAACTAACTGATATAGTTATCCTAATTAAATCCACAAGATGGATGTCCTGTTAATAAATCAATAACCTCTATGGATGACTTTTCGAATTTGCCGGTATGTTTCACATTAATAGTAAATAATCTTTTTACACCAGAGGACGGTATCATCGCAATCGCATTCAAGAACAATATGTGTTCTTCGTTTTATGGTCTTCTATCACCGATATGTGTGTTTTTGTACTTCATTTGCAAATCATGTTCGATACTTATCATTTCTGTGTAGTGACATTGAGCAAGGCACTTTCAGCTCCACACAGTACTGGCTAAATACACAGGAGAGACATTGACCAGACCAAACATGACTCAAACACTTGGCCATTATGTATGACCAAACCAACCTGATTGTTTATATTTAAAGAGAAAGCGCGTCTTTAATTAAGAAATAGATCAGCTCTAGAAGTGAATTGTTGAGTAATATATCACTGTTTGTAGGTCAGTTGTAAAGCAGAGCAAATCACGAGCGCGCAGCGCGAGTGATTTATCTGCGTACAACTGACCGACAAACAGTGATATATTACTCAACAACTCACTCATTAACAGTGAGTGATACTTCATTTAATCGAAGGTTTTCAGATGATTGGTTGATTACTCTTTTTGTCTCTTTTATACTTATATTAAGGTCATAACTGTCACATGACTGCTGAACTTGATGTATAGTCCCTTACATTTTAGTATCGCAGTTGATATCTTAATACGTAATCTAGCACAATTGTTTGTTACTTGCTTGCGCCTGCAGTTTTCGTAGGTTGAATAATTTGTCACCAATTCATTTCTTCTTCTGGAAGCTAGTATCAAAGCCCAGATAAGCATATATAGCATGACAAACACCACATGTATCATAATAAGCCCTGTTATAACCCGAGTGTCACTGAAAAAGGATCAGAGAATGTGTCAGTCTGAACAAGTGCATGCATGTCACCATATATGCACCACATCACTGAATTTTTCTTGTACCTACAGCAAAAGCAAATGATGCAGCAGGTGCTGGAGAAAGCAAGATTAGCATTGGAATTGCATGAAGTCGTAAAGGCGATGCGTGGCTGGATGCTACATATATGAAGCATCGCTTAAGACGCTAGTTTTATCGTTTTCATCGTGATAATTTAAAGATGGTCAATGAGGCAAATGAATGCCAATTATACGATAAAGCGAATTATATCGCATTCATCGCTGATAACTGATAAAGTTAGAAGTATACACCCAGACTTTTCTAAAGTCATTGCACAGCTAACATAAAAATATCAGAAGATCAATAACAGAGAATCATTTATGATACGAAAGGCCAAGAGGATGTATGCGATACCTGAAGCCTCCTTGGCACAGTGGTTAAGCCACTTGCCTTGTAAACCAGGCTCGAGAAACCAGGGGTCGCAAGTTCTATCCCGGGCTTCTCCAGTCCTTCGGATTGAGACTACAACCTGAGATCCCGTGACAACTTTCAAAACAATGGCATACCGTGATGAGGCTGGAGACTATGTTGTGCCTAATTTGTTAATTCCAATGGATTTAGTCCTCAGACCTGACTTATTTTCAAAACTGTACTCACAGATACGATACCACCCCCTTGAAGTACGCACGAGTTAACACATCGATGACAGTAATTTCCACGAGCAAGAGAACGATGTATTGTGTAGTATATGGCATTCCAGTAGTCTTGTCGATTACTTTACTGTCAATTTTGTAACCAAATTCCTTGCATTTTAAATATCACCCCAAACCTTAAAAACTTTATATAATGATAATCTAATAAAATGGTGGTGAAAATTTTATTAAGTCATTTGGAAGAAGCCCACCGTGATAGTAAATTTTCGTAACGCAGATGAAGCTAAAGGGACCAGAATACTACTTTTATGAATATCATTTCACGTATAATTCAGAATTCGAACATAATGAACGCAAAGCAATACTAACTGTCAAAATAATTCGTGGAATTCCTTTACCAAAATTGGCGAAAAACTGGAATAATAAGCATTATTTACATAGTATAAAGCTTTTTTGGTTCATGCAACGTCAATACACTGCTGTAATTAAATGTTTTCCACCAATTGTACCATTTATGAGGCGATCATTTAGTCAGAAATATGTCTGCTACATTTTCGTCAAATTGGTGATGTACATTTGTTCTTATGTGTTCAAGTATTTTCTTGTGTAGTATATTTCTTATTCTAACACAAAGACGTCAAACCAACGTCCCTTTCACGTAGCAGTTGAGTCTACATAGAATCAAAATTGCAGTTTAGTTTTGCCACAGGCATATTTAACCACTCTGCCTTAAAAGTAAGCAAGCGCTTCGAAAAAAAAAAAATCAATAAAATCCACCTAATTTGATTAGAAAAGATCTTACGTCATTTTGTGACGTCATTTTGACGTTAATATTTGGAATAAAAAATTGGAACAACATCTTTTATTTTAAATGACATATATAGCTCTGTATAAAAAATCCAAAGGAAACACTTTAACCAAACATTTGCCACGGAAGCCAAAATTTAGACACAGCGTCCTAAATTAATGTTTTGTTCAGCGGTGCCGATTCCGATCAGAATGTGCGCTAGATTTCTTAGCAAGATGGGTAGCTATACGCTGTTAGTATTGTTTTTCCTTTAAACATATTGTGTTTTTACTAAATGTACCTGGCACGGTCAAATTATTAGTAATTTGCAATTGTTTTCGCACATAATTTAAATTTTATCGAATTAACGTCACAATGACGTCATTTTTACGTTACATGAAGGCTAGAATTTCATTAACAATATATATATATTTCATCAAAATGTTTCAAACCACTTTACGACCAAATAAAACATACAAATTTGCTTATTTTATGTGCAAGAAAAGATACAATGTTCATTTCTGAGAAAAAGTTGGTACGTCACTTTGTGACGTCATTGTGACGTTAATACGCCAAGGAAAAATTGGAAACATCGTTTTTCTGGAAGGGCATATATTTCTCTACATGAAAATGGACAGGAATCACTTTTAGCAAACATTTGCCACGGGAGCTCAAATCTCGACACAGCGGCCTTGACTAGAATACTAATGGAAAATTATCTCTTCTCATGTTTGGATGTACTGAAAGAAATTTAAAGCACTTATATAAATAAAAATCATTCTAGCTATATTATTTTTCATTTTTCTCTATTTTGGATGTTTATGGTTTATGAGTCCATTGTTGGCATGACGGTTGTTTCACTGGTGTGTATCCATGGGTAATAATTGGAAGATGAAATTGCAAGTTAACGACTCATTGTTACTGTGGAGGTCCCTGGTTACACGTGACCTACTTTATCACTTTCTTTCTATTTTTACTGGTTCTAAAATATAATTTCGCATTCAAACGTGACTGCCTTGTAAAAGATATATTTTTAATAAAAGAATAATTATTCACCCAAATTGTATGAATGCAATAGACCATCATATTTTCGTTTTGACTTTAAAACCAGGACAGGGTATAACTTGCTTGCACAAAATGATATTCGATAAACTTTATGTGTTCTGGGTCATTCTTTTATTGATTTTGGATTTAACTATTTTGGCCTTAAAACTTCCGCAGCTGCAGGGACAAAACATTGAATTAGGTATTTTATCTTTAAACATTTAAAAAAAGACAGTATACCATACAGACTGTGCAAGGTTTTGTAAATGATCCAAAATTAATTCATTTCATAAATACGTATATGTGCAATGTTACATCGTCAATTACTATAAAAAAATCTTGCACTTTACAAATAATTATACGTTGTATTTTTTCTTTACAATACACATTTATGATAATTACCAGTTTATGCATACACATTGTGTCGGTGTTTTTTTTAAGGGACTAGGTAAGAAATCTTTCTCATGTATTGTAGAAGGCCCATGCTTGTAGTTTCAGATAGCTTGACTATAGAGTATACGCCGATTCATCGCAGACGGCGCAGTCTGCCTACACAACCACCGGAGGAAATTCATACAAAATGTACCATAAACGGAGATAAGACGATCTTAAAGTTTTCTAGAGCTGCACAACAGCGCCAGTTTAATGTTCATTACTATCGACATGGCATACAGAGTAAACATGTGTCTCACACAGAGATTAATGAGGTAAGAATCCCCCGACTACAGTGTTGCTCTGGGTTACCAGATGGCTGACATGTACATGTACTTTGGTGCGTCTTTACCAGGGCCCAGAATTATAATGGGTCCACCTTAACTAAATGTCGCTTACATATATGATGAAGGTTTCAGCATAATTTTGAATGTCTGTTTTGTGGTTTAACGTCACTGACAACAAGTTTTCAGTCATGTCGTAATGGAGCCACCTATCCTTGGGTACAGCACCACAACCGGGTGCAGGTGTACTAAGTCGACTCAGTCTTTCACAACTATTCAACTGCACCACGAGCATGTATAAAGTGCATGTTATGTGAGACGTGTAGAAAAGACCCATACTTATTACATGTTTGTGTATATAATTCGTTTTATCATGATTTTGTCTGTTAAAATAGGATTGGATTCAAAGTCGCCTTCAAAGTGGACACATTTTCAATGAATATTGTTTATACGGACATCGTCAATGACGTTACGTATTCCCGCAAAAGTGTTAATACACGCGTGGTCATAAATAGAGGATCTTACACGAGTGGTCATTTCATATGAAATTTATTATACGAGCCTTCGGCGAGTTTAATAAATTTCATATGAAATGACCACTAGTGTAAGATTCGTTTTATCATATGACTTTTAAAATAGTATTTTATCGCCTCCAAAGCGGACATATTTTCAATGAAAATTTACATTGTTGTTACGGACGTCGTCAATGACGTTACGTATTCCCGCGAAAGTGTTATTAGACGTGTGGTCATACGATTTTTATGACATGACGTTATCCACTGGAAAACAGCGACGTCATATGATAACACTTTTTATTACATGACGTTTTCCACTGGAAAACGGCGACATCATATAATAAACTGCACTTTGTCGTATATGTTACATTGTATAAAGTCAATAAAGTGCAGGACTTTTAAAAAGGTCCCATTGCACCACTCATTTATTCAAGATTATCTGCCTTCGTTGGAAGGTCGGTTTGGCATATTACATTATGCGTAGCTTCTATACATAGCACAGCTATTCGATACAGTGTATCATAAAAGTACAATCTCTGACATAGTGCGTCAGAGAGTCGACTCTTTGACTCAATGGTTAGAGCAATGGATTTCTACCCCGGCGATCCGGGTTCGAATCCCATCAGGGACGTGGTATTTTCTAAACTATGTATCATCACATATTTACGAATTTTCATATTCGTAAGACCAAAAATCACAGATTTCTGAAATTTTCCAAAAGTGCATTTTAGACACAGAAGTATCGACATTTCGATTAGCAAAACAGTTTTGCAGCTGAATGAACCAGTAAGATGGGTTAATTGACAGAATTGGATAGGGTAGGCATAAGTGACAACTTCAATTTTATGGGAGGGGGGGGGGGGGTCCATCGTTTCTGCAAATTTGTGAGAAGCAGTCACAGGCAACGCGAACAAAAGATAGAACGGTGATGGTTCTGCTACATATCTTTAGCAAAATTTTGGGTTTTAAATTACCAGTAAATAACAAAAATAAAGTTTTGATGCTTATCAAACTTTGAGTAGTATATATAAATTGTTCAATAAGCACTATGGTATTATGGCTAACATTGTTACAGTGCAAAGTCATTTATGTGGATGTTGACTCCAAGGCGACGGCGTTGGTTGATTTCTGTGAGATACTTACATCCCCACCACCAATGGTGAGTAGTGAGGGCGGTAGGGAATTGTGAGGTGGGTGAGAGGGAATGATAGATATGCGGATGTGGTAAATGCACTCAACAATTTTATGCGTTATGCTCAGTGCATGCCAGTATTTAAGTGCTGTAATATCAAGTTTTAATATAGATATGTATTTTGATTATGTAAACTGATTTATAGCCTAAGAAAAATGAAATAAAGTCACTGATGCTAAGACGCTCTAAATATTGGTAGCAAAACCAGGTAACCAGTCATATGTCTGTTGACATTGTGACATTGCTTATCTCATGGTTAAATCCGAGAAAAAAATCACAACGGACGAAAAATTAGCACTACAATTTTACTGTCCGGAGCTTTACGTTATTTTGT
The DNA here is from genome assembly GCA_964017185.1 of Rugalucina vietnamica. Classification (NCBI taxonomy): domain Eukaryota; kingdom Metazoa; phylum Mollusca; class Bivalvia; order Lucinida; family Lucinidae; genus Rugalucina; species Rugalucina vietnamica. The sequence goes on along the minus strand of OZ024884.1, from coordinate 23,444,570 downwards.
AATTGCTTTTAGGTTATCGCCACAGATTGATTCTTATAGGAATGTAATTTTCTGAAACACCTCTCCGGTGTTAGGAAAACTATTTTGTTCATTTTTGAAATTTGGCCGTTTTCTGCTACAGCTCATGAGCTTAAAGGAATACATGAACATTGTATATTAAAAGTCAACGACATCCTTGTTAATTCAGTAACTCACAAATTTTATATTTAAGTCAGCAAATAAAATGAAAAACATAAAAAAAACTTGACTTCTTTATACTTTGCATAGTATATAAAAGAAATATGGTCGGACTTTGTTTCTGACATACAAGTGCGACGGCAATTCCTTATATCTTGTTGAATTAGAATTTACTGGAAAGCATAAATGTTTTTGGCCAATGTGAATTTGTTTTATTTTCCTCAGATGATAGAGCTTCAGGTCAACAGCAGTCAACACGTGATAATGACGTCATCATCACCTGGTACACTAGATCAAATAATACACACGCTGTACAGAGTTGGTGGGCTAGAACCAGGAGCATACAGTGATAACACTAAACTTGGTAGGAATCAAATATAATGTCATAAAACTTAAATCTGTTACTTATGACATACGGCAAGGCATGAGTTTTCACATCTGCCGAGGAACCAATTTATTTTGTTGATTGATATTTGATAAAAGTTTATATGAAACTTGTGAGTCCTGGACAATATACCAACGTCATGCAAATATACTTTTTTGAGAAAGCTGTTAAAATCAAGTGGCAAGACAAGATTCCAGACACAAAGGTCCTGAAGAAAGCAGGAATGCAAAGCATACATACTGCCGAAAGCTAGCACAGCTAAGACGGACTGACCATGTTATAAGAATGCCTGATGAGCGACTTCCAAAGAAAGTTTTTTTTTTCTATATATTACTGATCGTTTCAAGGCGATACTTCTCTTGTCGTTCTAATTATTTTATGTTTTGGAGTCGAATTTTTGTACTGTTTGAGCCTTATGTTTTCGTATTTTTAATTCAGTTCGGGTAACTGAGTAGCCGCCTATTGGGAAATAGTTGCTCACTCGGCTTACGATATGTTTTCTTGGTATAAGTACCTAAGTGTCATTTTAGTTTTTTTTCCCACCCCTCGGTTTATGGTATGGGAATTTCTTTCTGAATGCGCCATTTCCTGATAGTTGCCTACTTGTACATGTACCTTTCTATGGAGAATTACAGGAGGGAAAGCGCTCTCAAGGTGGCCAGAAGAAAAACTTCAAATACACCCCCAAAGCCTCTCTGAAGGATTTCGACATACTATTTGGGTCTTGGGAACAGACTGCAGAAAACAGACTGGACCTTCTTCCCACTTTTACCATTGTCCATCTGATACCGGGATTTCCGTGTTTACCGTTTCAGCCTCTGGCCAATGTTTTACCTCTGTCCCTCTGAAACCGGGGTTTAAGTGTTCACCCTTTGAGCCGGACTCAACTCGTACGAAAGTTCATGAAAACTATTTAATACCTGCCTTCAATATTGTAGTCCATAATGCGAGTACCTCCATTCCTGGCTCAATGCAAGTAATCATGGTCTGGTCACTCTGGTGATCATTTAGACTCCTGCTTTTATAAAGCGGTGTTGAGGTATAATTATCATACCTATTTTACATCGTTTTATATATATGTCACAGAGTGAAAATAATTTAAATTCCTATCTGCGTCCCTTGTCCCTTATCCTATATCATTTATCATTTCTTAAGCCGATCAACAAGATATCTTAAGCGAAAGTAGTACATTCCCGCGCTCTTCTGTGGCGCGCTATCGCGTAGGAATATAGTACTCACTACTAACAATGCATGCGCACGCCTCCTAAAACAGCAAGTGCGGCTTCAGTCGTCCATTTGCTTTCGTGAGGGAAAGATCTTGCGGTCTTTCTCTCAAGAGCGTCATATGCTCTAATCACTTAGGGCTTTTCGCACTGTTATTGCAGGTATGTTTTGCTTATTGTATCTTGTTATAATGTAAATATGTTATTGTGCTCATTACGAAAACGTTCCGCTGGTTGCCATAGCTGTCTCGTGCTAGAGTCGTCCATTTGCTTTCGTGAGGGAAAGATCTTGCGGTCTTTCTCTCAACAGCGTCATATGCTCTAATCACTTAGGGCTTTTTGCACTGTTATTGCAGTATATTCTATGGTCCCGGAGATGGGTTTTAACAGACGGAAACAATAAAACCACGAACGACTCCCGTCTTCTATGATTTCTAAAAACCCCTCGAACCTCAATGGACTCGTCCGAGACTTCCCCGAGAGTGAGCCGTTTTAAGAGTCCCGTTACATTGGCGCCCAACGTGGGGCACGTCCGGTGATTGGATTCAGTGACAGACTTTCTTTTATCTGGTTTAACTGTTTTAGTTTTAAAACCTCGTCCAGCCTGCCAGTGATCAATACCTCAATGTTTTTAACATTGTGCAATTTTATGTATATAGTTTGTATTGCACAATATATATTTACTCATCGTAGTTGTTCTAGTAAACAATACATATGATGAGTTGTTGATGGCATTTATTTTATCAAATCTTATTTAGTATATTGAATTTCCTCTTATATATGTGTATCACTACACATAAAAAAATGTTTGATGTATTTTAGTGAACTTAACATGTTCAATCCAACGAGCTGGTATGCTGAGAGATTGAATGTGTATGGTTCGGTTCATCATAAATGGCGTGTCGGGTAAGCAGCGTTACTATTGGTTGTTGGTTTTTGCTAGCTCTTTGAAACTGCAAATCAACTCCTGTGGTACCGTCAATTGTTTTATTTGTCACGTACATTTAAGGGTGGATAAATGACCTTGAGTCAATGATAAACATTTTCGCAACGTTTACTTTACAATTGTATAGTTGACACTGATAGGACTGATGCATTATGGTGTAGCACGGTTTTCCAAGATGGATAATCTCCTGTGCGTGTCGCCTCTTGGAAGCTGGTGATGCATTATAATTGTCAAACGTGATTGATTTCAAATTCTTCAAGGTATCTTTCTTAAATTTTCTATTGAATATGTGAATGTATTTTTGAGCCACTTTGCGATGCTCAATTAGAAACCCCTCTTCGTGACAATGTATTTCCTGAAAATGTCAATGTGTTGAAGGTACCAGAGTCAAGCTTGCAGTGTGATATTCTTCGGACACTCTTGGTGCATTCATCACATTGGTACCTTTTCTCAATCTCGTGTCATCTTCGTTTAATATCTCTTTTCTATCCACTTTAATTTAGAAATATAGTTGCCACATATGAAGTTGTAGTACATATATGCCGGGACGGCATTTCCCGAAGAGGGGGAGGGGTGCGTTGATTATTGACGCTGAATAATTTGATTCTATAGAATGACATTTGGAGGAATATTATTTTTGTAGTTTAGTTACAATGTAAGTAGAAACAATAAGAGTATAGTGGTGGTTAGGAAGAAATAAGTTTCATGAAAAGCAATTTTCATGAAAACAAAACTTATAACTGCACTTATTAGATGACGCTGTCGGTAAATGAATGTCATTAAGCTTGCACTTTTCGTGTTTGTACCTTCAATATCATACTGTTATTATAAGGCATTTTAGCAAACAGTTATGAAAACAGATGTTTAAGCGTGACTGGTATAGGTAAAGTCTTGCGTCCGAGAGTAATTTGCTTGTTAACATTTGGTATGACTAAAGAACATGGTGCAATTGGAATGTGTTATATTGGAACAGCCTGTTGTTTTCTTCTTATTTTGATAAACATGAAGTCAAACAGTTGAAATATTTCTTCGATATGGTTGATTTTAAGTCTGTTGATTGATATTGTTTATGTGCTATGAATAATTGGTGTTCATTTGCCTTTGATTGCTGTTGATATAAATTGGTATTATTGAGAAGTCGAGGACGACATTTCCCAAAGAGGGGGAGAATGTCACAGAGTGAAAATAATTCAAATTCCTATATGCGTCCCTTGTCCCTTATCCTATATCATTTATCATTTCTTAAGCCGATCAACAAGATATCTTAAGCGAAAGTAGTACATTCCCGCGCTCTTCTGTGGCGCGCTATCGCGTAGGAATATAGTACTCACTACTAACAATGCATGCGCACGCCTCCTAAAACAGCAAGTGCAGCTTCAGTCGTCCATTTGCTTTCGTGAGGGAAAGATCTTGCGGTCTTTCTCTCAAGAGCGTCATATGCTCTAATCACTTAGGGCTTTTTGCACTGTTATTGCAGGTATGTTTTGCTTATTGTATCTTGTTATAATGTAAATATGTTATTGTGCTCATTACGAAAACGTTCCGCTGGTTGCCATAGCTGTCTCGTGCTAGAGTCGTCCATTTGCTTTCGTGAGGGAAAGATCTTGCGGTCTTTCTCTCAAGAGCGTCACATGCTCTAATCACTTAGGGCTCTTTGCACTGTTATTGCAGTATATTCTATGGTACCGGAGATGGGTTTTAACAGACGGAAACAATAAAACCACGAACGACTCCCGTCTTCTATGATTTCTAAAACCCCTCGAACCTCAATGGACTCGTCCGAGACTTCCCCGAGAGTGAGCCGTTTTAAGAGTCCCGTTACATATAACTTGTCAATTACCTATATTCAAGTCCCTAAAACCACATTGTCTCGGCGCGATCGAATAAAATCTTTTGGAGAAAAGAAGCCTGAAAGATTTACGAACCCATAGCCCATAGCATATTTGGGTTTGGAATCTTTGTTCTAGAATTACATATGAAAGAATGAGTATTTTCTGAAAAACTGTATTTTCATTTTGCTATTCCATGGCAACCAGCTTTCATTTTTCTATTTTTGTTGACGTAAACGATGATAGTGAATATCGTTATACACCTCTCATCATGCCACTCTGTCTTGATTTGTCAGGCGTAAGCAAACATGCACAAAAAATCGCGTTTATTTTAGCCGGAACGAGCTATAATAGCCCGATTGGGCTAAAAAGCCTGAAATCGACTTCCCTCTAACCTGTTTAAGGAAGGATTGTAAATTCTAGGCCCTTGTCTTTTACCAGTAATATTAACAGTAAAAGTCATCTCCAGCCCTGGCAGAAGCTTAAATGACAAACAGCATAAATATGTGTATGCAGTTAGCATCTATATTAGGCTATCACATAGTATATGGCAGAGGTGCACCATGCCGGGGATTTTTGTAGACATATATTTTCTGAAAGCCAGTACCCCAAGCTACTAAATGCCGCTTGTTAGCACTCTGACTGCTGGGGCTTTATCGTGCCAGGGCGTGTTACGTACGTTACCGATGTATGATTTTTAAATTCAAGCTGCTAAGGGGATCACCAAGATTCATGACAAAAAGCAAATATTTGACAAGAACTTTACCTTTAAATATGTAGCAGAGATGTTACCTAACCGAACAGGACCAAATTCAATAATATTTAGATTTCATGACTACTGGTACAACAGAAGTAACGTAAATAACCCGTGTAATTTGGCATATCCACCGTGTTTCGTTTCTTATAGAATATAGCTTAGACCAAATACCAAAATACAATTTCTATTATAGTTATTTACAGTCCTTGCCCTTTAAAAATGACATATAGTAGAGCTCTCTGTGACCTTCCATCACTCCACAGATGCTGATTGTCTTCTCCTACCCCCATTTAAATAGCATGCCCATTAATAACCATGTCCCAGCAGAAACAGAACAAACACACTTCCTTTCCTGAACAACATCCCAGTTTTCAAAATAAATCTTCCATAGGTATTAAAAGCACACGAAAAATAAACTACAGACCATGCTTCATGATAATGGTAACATATTTTACGTAATGTCATGGTAACGAATGTAACAATTTTGTAGTTTCACTATAGAATCATATACTTATGATTAATTGCAGATTATCATTTTTCTCTCACAGTTATTTCAATAAGGAAATTAAATTTATTGAATATCTGTCCTAAAAGGTATTAAAAGCACACAAAAATCAACTACAGACCATGCTTTATGATAATGGTAACCTATTTTACGTAATGGCATGGTAATGTACATGTACGTTACAATTTTGTATTTTATGTATAGAATCAAATACTTATATAATTTATAGCAGATTATCATTCTTCTCCTATAATTATTTCAATTAGTAAATTAAATTTACTGAATATCTGTCCTAAAATGAAAGAAATGAGAGCCATTAGGGCAACAATCGCTCACCTGAAAACAATGAAGTATGAAAAGGATCAACTCAGTAACAGGAACGGAATAAAATTTATTTATTGCGGTTCTGTTATGCTAAAATACAAATTTGCATATTAACATTATCGTATAGTACTATTATGATCGTAGACTCACGTCACAGATTTATCGTTATTATATTAAAAATGACTCGCCTCTTGCGATTGGTCAAATACATTCACTTCCTTCATGTTAATGATAAAGCTGTGACATCAGTCTACTACAATCGGTATAATACATATCATGCGTATCAAATGGACCATAAAGTGAAAGCTCTAAAGACCATTATATTAGCTGAGTGAGCAGCTATTTCACTAAAGGTGGCCATACAACTACCTGAACTTAACTACTTCCGTGTGACTTCAGAAATCGACACCAAAACCTAAAACAAATACATGTAGGACCACAAAAGAAATACAATCTTGGGACGTTTGTGAAGCAATATAAAATTGTGTATTCATGTGGATTTGCTCATAAAGTGCATCCATTCTTTCACAATAAAACTAAAGCTACACCACAGATACAGCCTGTATATGCTTTCTAAGTATTAGTGCCTAATTGTCAATTTAGTTTTTTTTCCCACCTCAGTTTTTGGAGTGTGAATTTCTTTCTGATTGCACCTTTTCCTGACCATTGCCTACGTGTATCTTGTTAGGATCACAGATAACACAACTGAAACTACTGACTGACTGACCATCTGATTACTGGTTAACCGCTCAGGTCTGAGCCTGTCCAGGAAAAGTGGTTAAGACAAGCCATTCATACATATAAGTCTCATTTAGTTGGGTGGTTATATTTGTAGCAATTTTTGGATGTCATGACGTCTTAATTTTGGGTATAAGTCCTATAAAATGGTGGCAATGTCCCGACATGACTATTTCTGTTGAATGGGACGCCGAGCATCAATTTGAACAAACAAAGAAACTTTGGAGCAAAAGAAAACTGCCATATGAACCTCAGTGGACTGAGCAAGACACACGAAGGGTCTGGCCCCAGCCCAGCCTATTTAAACAATATTTCCAGACACACCAGTAATGTGAATTTTCATCCCTGACTAACATATGAACATGTGCTTTAAATAAGATATTGAAGGTGCTTTAGAATGGCCACACATACAGATTCACCATTTTACGTGTAACATGTTTTGTTTTGTTCTCAAGGGCAGCTTATGCCGTTGTTCAAAAAGATATATTAAACCGCTAGAGTGACCATAGTGCTTTCACCCATTAATATTATTCATTTTCATGGAAACCGGAGTTCTGTTCTGATCTGGTTCTTCCTTGTGCATTTAAACTGTAGAACTGTATCCGTCTAAATAAAATACATATAGCTTGCTGTATCGCAGACAGTAAATGCGCAAAATGACATTTTTTTTTGTGATAAAGAGGGCAGCTATTAAGTGTTTTCTGTCCCATAACCAACATTGTTGCTTGCTAGTGATTGTTTTAAAGTGATTCTTACTTGATGTTAGATGGAGTAGATATAATATATTCCTTTTTTGCCGTTTTTGTTTTTGGCCGTAAACTTGTAGAAAGGTACAAGTAGGCAAAGATCAGGAAAAGGCGCAATCAGAAAAAGATTCCCACTCCAAAAACCGAGGTGGGAAAAAACCAAACTAACAATCAGGTACTTATACCATGAAACAATCGTAAGCCGAATGGGCAGCTATTTTCCCAATAGGTGGCCACTCAGTTACCTTAACTTAACTAAAAATATGAAAACATACATAAGGCGCCAACAGCACAAAAATTTTTTTAAACACCAAGACAAAAAACAAAAAGAACCACCACAGAAGTATCGACTTGGAACGATCAGTAACACAAAGTTACTGGCGGGCTTAAACCGGTTTTACATGGCCATAACCTCACCCTCAGCTTCTGCAGTGGTTCATAACATTTAGTTAGTTATTCGGTCCTCGTGGTGAATCTCTAACTAGTCAATGAATCATCAAGAACAAACAAATAAATCATGATAAACATCCTGATGAATCAAAAACCAGGACTCACAGACTGAGTAAGCTGCCCGACGATGGAGATCCCTGGGCGCCGAATAACCTACTAACTCCGGAGCAAAAGAAAAACACCAGTTGGACCCCGGTGGGCCAAGCAACAGACAAGAAGCTCCGGCCCCAACCAACTAAAATGAATAGCTTTATGTCGGGGCCATCATAGAGTCTGACGCCCGACCCACCGGCGTGCAATTAAAGAAGGCAGCATAGTTATCAACCATGATTGGGTTAAAAACTAAGCATGCAGACTGTCGCATAACATTCAAGTTATAACCTATACGTTTGTAACGTGTTATGATTTTTCTGAACTGAAAAGAAAAATCATTAATTCCTTTAAGTTTCTTAAATTTGTAAACCAAGTCACCATAAAATTCAGGTTCCGAAAGGCCCTCACTTAAAAGCATCTTTAACCCAACATTATATTTGGAAATCAATTCATAGTGTCTACGATAAAATTTAGAAAATGTTTTTCGAAGTTTATGATACCGATAGCCCTGTTGGAGAAGTTTTGCCGTTAAACATTTATTTCGAGCGTTGAAGTCTGTAACATGATTGCAGACTCTAGCAAACCTAATAAGTTGCGAAATGTATACACCATAAGAAGCACGACGAGGAACGTCACCATCCAAAAAAGGAAAATTTACTATATCAAAATCAAAGTCATCGCGCTTATCATAAATTTTAGAAGAAACAAATCCATTTGCAACAGAAAGATGTAGATCTAAAAAGGGGGCTTCAGTATCTGAGATATTGGCTTTGTTCAACTGAAGTTCAGGTGGATAAATTTGATTGACCATACCTTCAAAATAAGGGTTGTCAATGTTCAATAGGTCATCGAGGTACCTAGATGTGGAATTAAAAGCCTCGATAACATCAGCTTGATTATTAGAAAATTCACGGTAAAGAAAGTTTCGAACAACCAAGTTCTCACTCCTGTGCTCGACACTGTACAACTAGGTCACCACGCTCCTCACTGTGTATCTTGGTTCAGAATTAAGTAGTGACTACACTATAGCATTACATGTATCATCATTAGCAACCTAATTATGTTGGGTTCTGCAGATTTCATGCAAGTATCCATCTTTTACTAACCATTCAATGCATGTTAGATGCATATCCAATCAAAAGAAACACAGCCTCAAGGAGTCGCGCTTAATGTTGTTCTCAATGGAGAAGAAGGCTCCGACGTTTAGCACTGCCACTCTCTGTCTTACGACATCGGTTCGGTATAATTACATGAATAATCATTTAAAGTTTCTCTAACAAAGTACATTTTACCAACTTTTTTTTAGCAGCCACATGTAAGCAGGGACAGTAGATTTAGATCACGGATATAAGCAAACATAATTATGAGAGTTTCTTTTCTGTGTAATACAAAAACATTATGGTCTAACATTACAATATCATGTGTAGTTTCCTGCACAAAATACCAATTTAGAATGCAATAGTTTTGACATAATAGAAGTAAGTAAAGATATCTTGCCAACCCCACAAAAATCCACCATTTTTGTCGATCCCTTGGATAATGGTATGACGTTTGAATTAGCTATAGCACACTCACTCAAAAGCCTTGATGACACCAATCTTGACGTCAGTAGACATATCTGCAAGGCTCATTTTAGCCCTATAAAGCCTTGTTACACATCAGCTGTAAGGCTATGTCACATAACCATGGCTAAAGTTAATCAATCAACCTTCACATTTTGCATACATAAATATGACGAAAATTGATTGTTCTATTGTAATATCTAGTGAATTTCACGATTTCATGATTGAAAGACTGATTAGAATATATAATGTTGATCAAAAACACTGAAACCATTTTAGAACCAAATTCTGAAATCTAAGATGTGTTTTATTTAAGCGTATAGGAAATGAGTATGTGTGGAAATGACTTTACGACACTTACCGTTATCTACGTTACCATATAAAAAGACACTAGGTGACATGCATTAAGGTGGCGCTGTGTTAGTATTAAGCTTGTAACCATTAAAACAATGGCGAATTTAAACTGAAAAAAAAAATGCGTCATTGAATTGAGTTTTTCTCCCAATGATCCTTCAAGAAAGTATGTTACATGTATGTATTTTCAAATATGTATATGTCAAATAAATGTATGTAGTCAAGCAAGAACGATACAAGTTTCACTCAACGGGATACGAGTACAGTTGCAAACAAAGTCCAAACATTGTTGGTTAAATAATTTGGACAGTAGACTTGCTTGCAAACACTAAATTCATCATTTCGAAGCAAATCCTCACAACTTATTTCACCTCGGCCCTCGGTATGCAGGGAATATTCTTACGGTATCTTGCCGTTATCTACGTTACCAATGACAAACCACTCGGTAACAATCAATAGATATCATTGGTTTATGGTAAGTTTACCATTTAGACAATGTAAAGTTTAAACTAGAATGTATCGCTGAATTGTACTATTCCCCAGTGTCCCTTTGAGAATGACTAAGGATGATTTAGTTTTACACGTAAATATATGTATACTGGCAAGCGGGGACGACACAAGTTTCAATATATGACATGCAGCTGCAAACAAAGTACAAGCTTTTGAGTGAACTAATTCCGATAACAGACTTTATTCAAAATATTTTCACACAATCAGTTTGTTTATTTGCGTTAGAAATTCGATGTACTGTTTGTTCATATGGAACGTCTACTGCATACTTTGTTACATACGTTACCGTTTGTGGTACAATGAATTATGTTCATAGAAAAGCATATGTTTCAGCATAGTTTCATAATTGCTAATTTTCGTGTTTGTTTTAACACAAAACTTCATAAAAAATATACCAAATGCTGATTTTATGGCGATTCTCATGAAATTGGCAACATGTCACGTACGTAACGCATTTAAAAGGCTGCTATGTCCAAACGCCCCAACGGTCAGAGTGCTAACAAGTGTCATTTTGAAGGGAATTGGATGGGCTTTCAGAAAATTATACCCTACAAAAATCCCCGGCATGGTGCACCAGGGTCTATTGGCTCCTCAACGTCTATATAAATTTTATTTGGTATCTGTTTAAAGCCTGTTTTCTAAAGGTATGCTTTTAGCTTAAAAACGACGCATTTTTCTAAAATGAATGGTCAAGGCTACACCATAAGTAGATGCGTAACGCGTGCTTTCGGTGTTGAACGTTTTTCACATTATAAAAGTTCTCGTTTATGTATGACTTACACTCTCAGTATAAAACGGGGAATAAACTTACACTCTCAGTATAAAACGGGGAATAAACTATTATCTTCTTTTCATAAACATTTACAACAATAAATGAAGTTTACGCACCATGTTTGAACTTCGTCATGATTTCTTGCGGTTTCATATAGTATATAAGGGCCGATCACTTGTTTACGGGGATTCGCAAACAGAAACCAGAGGACCGATTTTTACCGTAAACGCTCTGACTCCTGATTATACGCTCTTTTACTTTGGGAGCTTATGCCCCTCCCCCCGCCCCAGGATCTACCAATTTGGACTCCTAGAGCATAATGGGAAGGCTTATGTAGGGTACCACTAAACATCGCTACATATCAAACATAGAGGCTTTAACCCTTATGGTTCAAGAGAAGATTTTTAAGTCCAAGATTGAAAATGATGCTTCATGCTTGGTAGAAGTTTCATATGAAACGACTTTATTGCCCAAAATTGCTTATGCATATCCATTCATTTGATCGACTGCTAAGCTCATATACCTGTTTATATCCTAAATAGATTCAACTATACACCATTTATCTCAATTTCCCTCAACATTTTGTGTTCTGTAATTGCAGAAAAAGATCAAATCAAGAGAGCAAATATGAAAGACAAATCGCCACCCGGTTCTGTCAGGCACCGCCGTGGCACCGCTGTGACAAACACCGTGGAACTTCTGCTCGTCGTTGATTACTCCCTATATAAATTGTAAGACACTTCTCATCTTATGTATTGTTTCAAGTTATGAATAGATTGCTTGTTGATCCCAGTCAACAGCTATGGTCGAGTTGCATGGCCAAGATTATATGTTCAACTTTAGTTGCCGTATAGCTAGACTCGGCACACATCCAACTTCATTACATCTGCTGACAATTGATAATTGAATCAGTTTTATGGGACAGTTACTACAAAAACTATTTAGATGATACAATCTTCACAAACTTTTATATTTGTAATAGTCAGTATAATTGACAATAACCACCTATGGCCAGAAACAAGAATAACAAAAAGGTAATCATCATTGGGTTAGTTTTAAAGGGCATGTGTTCCAAAAGTTGCAAAGACGTATTGCAAACCATTGTGGACACTTGAAAAATAACATACTGAATGTATAAACAAAAAGAAAATATTTCCTAAAATAGATATAATAAGAAATATGCAACTGTATTTTACCTATTTACCACTTACATGTGTATGTATGAAACTAGTTGTGTTTCCCAGCTGGTACGACCAAACAAGTGGAACAAACAGACAACAGCAGGCCATAGACAACATCAGAACATTCTATGCATTCAACGTTGCTGCTGTAGGTACTCCAAACTTTGTCTCGGCTCACAATATACACAGGCATTATAAACAGGCATTATGTCGTTCTTTAGTATGATTTTTATTTTTGTTTTCAATAAATCTTATTTACTCGGGATTTTAAAGATACATGTATATAGTATGGTCGGTACAATAAGTTGTGTTTGTGTTTCCGAAGTTTTGACTCAGTCTGACTTGGAAGTATTTCTTTTTATGTTTGTAGTAATCAAAATACCGAAAACGTAAGTAATTAAGAGCGTTTTAGCTCGCGAAGATAATGAACTAAATTCTTTTAAAATTCTTTATTGTCTTTAATGTTTCTTCGTTGCAAATCATGTACAATGTCAATTTTCATTCAACCAGTGTTCAACCAAGGCAAAACACAGAAAAAATAGGCGAGGTCTACTGACAACCGGTTGTATTTGAGTGCTGCTGACAACCGGTTGTATTTGTGCGCTGCTGACATCCAGCTGACTAATTTTCCTATAAACCATTTACATTTTTTTTCGAGTAAATGAATTATTAAATGTAAATGAGAACGCAATATTCAACAACAATGTCTTTTAAACTAAAGAACTGATATAAGCAAACATTTTGGTGCAGGTTTTGTTCAAATCGGTCAAGGAATAAGTGAGATATTGTTATTTGAAATTTTGGAACGAAGTGACTTCTGGTCGCCATTGAATATTTAATTAGAAAACTGTAAAACCATAAACAATGTATGAATTTAAAATTTCAAAACTAATATGGAGAAATATGTCCAGAATTGATAGTAAATCAATAGTGAGAAAACATTAAAATAATAACAAAAATATTTATACTATTTCGTTCATATCGATTATGGATCATTATGCATATAGAGGATCTTACACGAGTGGTCATTTCATATAAAATTTACGGAGTGGCTATTGACAAACGTTTGTCATTAGCGATTTTTCGTATAAATCGCTATTGACAAACGTTTGTCATTAGCGATTTCTCGATTAAATCGCTATTGACAAACGTTTGTAAATAGTGGATTTCACGTATTTTCGCTATTGACAAACGTTTGTCTCATACGATTTATACGAAAAATCACTAATGACAAACGCTTATCATAAGCCTTTTTTCAACGAAAAATCTCTTATTTCCAAACGGTTGTAAATAAAATGATGACCAGCAAAACAATATCGGACTCGGCCTAGTTAGCTCGCCTGCACGAAGTGCATAGAGCTATTGTAGTCACCTCGGTCGTGCGCGTTTACGTTTACGTTTACGTGTGCGTCCGCGTCACACTTTCGGTTAAAGTTTTTTAAAAGTCTATATCTCTTGACCATGTTGATGGATCAAGTTGATACTTTGCATGTTGCTAGATATTGGTCTGAAGTTTTACGCAGTACCATCATGACCCACCCTGTGTGACCTTGAGGTCAAGGTCACAGACTTAGAAATTTTGTGTTTAAGTTTTTGGTTAAAGTTTTTTAAAAGTCTATATCTCTTGACCATGTTGATGGATCAAGTTGATACTTTGCATGTTGCTAGATATTGGTCTGAAGTTTTACGCAGTACCATCATGACCTACCCTGGGTGATCTTGAGGTCAAGGTCACAGACTTAGAAATTTTGTGTTTAAGTTCTTGGTTAATGTTTTTGTAAGTCTATATCTCTTGACCATATTGATGGATTGAGTTGATACTTTGCATGTTGCTTAGCAGCTAGATATTGGTCTGAAGTTTTACGCAGTACCATCATGACCCACCCTGGGTGACCTTGAGGTCAAGGTCACGGACTTAGAAATTTTGTGTTTAAGTTTTTGGTTAAAGTTTTTGTAAGTCTATATCTCTTGACCATATTGATGGATTGAGTTGATACTTTGCATGTTGCTAGATATTGGTCTGAACTTTTATGCAGTGCCATCATGACCCACTCTTGGTGACCTTGAGGTCAAGGTCACAGACTTAGAAATTTTGTGTTTAAGTTTTTGATTTAAGTTTTTAAATCTCTTGAACATCATGTTGATGGATAAAGTTGATACTTGCATGTTGATAGATATTGGTCTCGGGTTTTATGCTGTACATCACAACTCACCTGGATGACCTTGAAGTCAGGGTCACGGACTTGGAAGTTTTGTGTTTAAGTTTTGGTTAATGTTTTTATAAGTGCATATCTCTTGAACATGTAGATTGATCAAGTTGATACTTTGCATTGGTCTGAAGTTTTATGTTGTACCATCATGACCCACCTGAGTGACCTTGAGGTCAAGGTCATGGGTCATAGATTTTAATAGATGTAGTGACAAAGCACAAGTCAGGCGAGCTACGCTGTCCTGCGACAGCTCTTATTTATTAATTTATTGTGAATCATAGATATAGAACAGATATTTCGTTTGTTTTCAATGATTTATATATTTTATTAGAATTATTAACACACATATTTGTAACTTAATACAGACATAAACATGCACCTTTCAAACATACAAAGGGTTTTGTTTGATGCCCACGTCAACAATGTTAAATTCAAGTTGAAGTTTGGGAGGAGCGACCGCTTCTGCGTATTCGCTATTTCTATGGAGAGTTAATGTGTTTTGCTCAAAAACATAACAAGGCACAAGTAGAGTTCGCACCCAAGACGCTATACCACTTGGCCACTTTCACTGATGTTGAAAAGCTCTTAGTAAAGGATCTCGGAAGAAAGTCTATGTTTCCCGCCTAAATTTTGAGCGTCTCTGGCGGCTTCTGTGTTATTTGTATAGAATATCTGTTGCATTCTCAGTAAAATATAACATTTGATAAATGCAACAACATGGTGGAAACCTCTTGATGTTACATACCTGCAACATAAATCTGTGTCAAAGGGGGAGGGGGTCAGATTTTTTCAAAAAATTATTTTGTCAGAAAACATACTTTTTGCCATAGATTATCAAGAAAATACAGCAATATGCTTATTGCAACCTAAAGTTTTGGGTAGAAACGATTAATGCACGAATAACAGGTGCATCATCTTTAACTATAAATAACACGTCTCATCACTTATGCAAATACCTGTACCTTTAATATACTAAGCAAAATATATTTAGCAACTTTCACTTTGAACATTGACTCTATATGTTTATAGACATATGGGAAATTCTCCTGACAATATCTTGCATGCATCAAATTAGGGTAAAATCATTCATTGCATGGTGCTGAAGTGACATTAGATTTTAAGTCCACGGAGGCATATCTCAAATAAAACATAAAACATCAAAAATTGATAAACATATTTTGCACAGTATACTTATATGCATCAGAGTGTGTACACTTTGTGTATACCTGCTAAAATAGGACAGGTAGTTTGTTCATTCAGGCAGAACATGCATATACAGTATATTTCCATAGCCTTGGGTACATTAAAAATAATTACGCTGAGCCCATTTATCGGTTTTGTTGCTTTTTGACAGCCTTCCCCCCCTTGCCCAAACATGGCATTTCGATATAATATGTCAGTTACAAAAATACAGTTGTGTTCAAAATATTTTGATTGGGCAAGGGGGGGAACATGGTCTCATAAAAAGTTTCCTATTTCCTATATGAATCTATGTTAAATTCAAAGATTTTGTCCATTTTTCATAGAAGTCACTGCTTGACTCACACACAACATTACATGTCTAAATACAACAGAAACTTATTTTTTGACTGCAATAAACTTTATTTTAGTGCATGGAACTTGAGATTTTGAAAATTTCTTGGGCAACCTTACAATAGAATTCTTCCGAGATCCTTACCAAAACTGGAAGATACAGATACTATCTTAGACTAATATAGTACATAATTATTAGACAACATAAGTACAGGAGGTTTCTGAACAATGACGTAAGGGCTGTAGAAGCTAGGGGTCGTATTATAGTCACTGTGTGACAATTAATTTGCACATCCTATTGCGTAAACGGTTTACGTAAATGGCATGCGTTCAGTAGACTCTATATTTATAGAGGATAACGTATTTAGCACAACGGCCAGATTTTTTTGGATTTTCAGTACTTGTATACTTCATGATATGGAAATGATAAGAGATACATTTTTATTCAATTTTCACACCTTTTCTGATTAACAGCTCATTTGGTGTCAAAATGGGTACTTGTCATTGTGTAATTATCAACGTTTGCCACTGCAGTTAAGTAACAATAAACAAGGGATTAAAGCAATCAACAACTGTGGAAGTCATGACCATAAATGTTTCTGCAGAACAGAAACAAAAAGTCTTGTAACTTCCCAAGTTTTTGTCCGATTTTGACAAACGTTTTACCAAAATAAAGGGCACAAATGTAGATTCAGAAAAAGGGCATGACGCTGGGAAAAAGGGCATGGCGCTATAGAAAAAGGCCACAGTGAAAGTGGCTAGGGGAAACACTACAATGTTTCATCTTGACTTCCGGTTGCGCTCGAAAAATGGTCGCACGTAAAATCAAAACAGTGTGATTCAAAATCCAAACTCAGATGTCTCTGAAGAAAAGCTAGTGCCAGATGATGGTTAAAGACACTCAATTAATAACTGTGTAAAGTTGGCTACAGCGATAAACCTCCACTTGAAAGTAAAACCACCACAGAGTGGTAGAAACAGTGGACTTTAGTGCGCAGATTACCCCACCCACCCAATTCAGTGTTGGGTCTGTCACATACAGAAACTGTAGAAATTCATAAATTTTACTTATTAACACCATATAAACAGTTAAAAGCCAGACTTAGTTAGGCTTCTAGATAAAATGAGTGCAGATAAGGCAGCACCAAAGAACCTTAGAAGCAGTTCACAGGCTCACAAGGACAGTCCCTCTGCAAAGAAGGCTAGTGATAAAGCTGGAGATAAAAATTCGGATAAAATGACTGATAAGGGGGCAGAAAAACCTACAAAAGATCTAAAGCAGGCATCTATTACAGACTATCAGGTTGAGAGGTCAGAGAAAAGTGCTGAGAAAAGCTCTGAGGCACTGGTATTGAAGGAGATAAAAAAGTTTAATACAGAAGTGAAATCTCTATTTGATGATCTAGAGAAAAAGATGGATAAAGGGTTCAAAGCCATGGACGAGAAGTTCACTAAGCTATACAGTGGTTTAGAAAAAGAAGTCAACCAGCTAAAACAAGATATGACAGACTCTAAAACAGAGATTGAAAATACCAACAGAAAGGTAGCAGATTTAGAGAAAGAATTCGATAAAAGTTTAGGCTTTGAAACAGACAAAAGAGAAGAACAGCTGAAAAAAGTCAATGAAAAGATGGCCGAAAAGTTCAAAGAAGGAGATGATAAGCTGATGCAGAAGTTCAAAGAAGCAGAAGAGTCTTTGGACAAGAAGATTACTGAGCTGGACAATAAACTAAAACTGTTGGAGAAACATGACCGTAAATACAATTTACTGTTTTACGGCATCCCAGAGGAAGCGGGTGAAGATCCAGTCGATAAGCTGCGAAACTTGTTTGTAAACGACCTGAAAATAGACATGACCTTAGTTCACCGTATGCAGTTCATTCATTGTCATCGGGTACCATCTAAAGGAAAAGGACCTAAACCAATTATCCTAAGATTTCTCTCATATCAGGACAGAGAATTGGTATTGAACAATGCAAATTTGCTCGCGGGGTCAAAAAGAAGGATTCTTGTGGACCTCCCTAATTCAATGAAAACTGAAAGAGATAGACTGGCAAAAATAGCCTACAATATCAGACATGACGAAGAACTGAAAACAAGAATCAAAGATAAAGGACTAGAGGTATACCTTGAGGTCACAACAGGCCTCATAGTTAAAATAAAATCCAGATATTGTTATTAGAACTAATACAGTAAACACGTTTTAGAATCCATATCGTAACATGTTAGATTGTTTGTATGTAGTATATGTTGTTTCTATGTATTGTATATGTGAATCGGAATAAAGTGAAAGGAACAGTTAAAAAAAAAAAAAAAATGTTTCATCTTTCTTTTCTTTCTTTCTATACTGTCATACGCCCTCGCGGACATTCTAGGCAGATGCGCTGTCGAACAGAAAAAGGCTGAAAATTAATGAAAAGACAGGTTAAAAGCATTCAGTTAGACGGATAAAAGATGATAGGTTAAAATAGTTAAGCGGAGTTTAAAAACAGGATAAAAACAACTATTTCCAGATCTAAGGCCTGGAGTGTTGCAGCTTACTAACTGAGACCTTGAAGGACTCAAGGTCTGGTAAGCATGCAACAGTTTCAGGAAGGGCATTCCACTGGACAATAGCCAGTGGAAAGAAGGAGTATTTATAGTAATTTTTAGTAGTGTGTAACTGGCGGAATGTCATTGAGTGGCAATATCTGGAAATTCGATTTGAGGGTTGAATGTAGTCAGGGAGGGGTACAGCAACAAGTCCATGTACAATTTTATAGAAAAGACATAGGCGCGCATCTGCCCGTCTTTGCTCAAGTGTTCTCCATCCAAGATTATTTACGATTTCTGTAGTACTTGACCGGTAGTCAAAGCTACTGGTGGTCCAGCGTGCTGCTCTGCGCTGCACTTTTTCTAGCTGAAGTACTTTTTCCTTAGTATAGGGGTCCCAAACAGGGGCAGCGTACTCCAGCTGGGGGCGGACCAGTGTGTTGTAGGCAGTCTCTCGTACCTTTTGATTTTTAGTTTTGATATTTCGTTGGATGAAGTTCAGCGTCCTGGTGGCAGTTTTAGATATCCGGTCAATGTGGGGATTCCAGGATAGGCCACTGGAGATACATGAAATGTCCACTCCCAGGTATTTGGCACTTGTGACAATCTCCAATACTTGACCATGTAAAGTATATGAAAAGTTAAAAGGATTTCTGGAGGATGTCACACGCACCACCTGGCACTTGGACGGATTAAACTCCATGTCCCACCTGTCCTCCCACACAGAAAGTCTGTCCAAGTCATTTTGTAGCAACTTGCCATCTTCCGCACCTCCTATTGTAAGGTACACAGCCGTGACAATCTCCAATACTTGACCATGTAAAGTATATGAAAAGTTAAAAGGATTTCTGGAGGATGTCACACGCACCACCTGGCACTTGGACGGATTAAACTCCATGTCCCACCTGTCCTCCCACACAGAAAGTCTGTCCAAGTCATTTTGTAGCAACTTGCCATCTTCCGCACCTCCTATTGTAAGGTACACAGCCGTGTCATCTGCGAAAAGACGTACCTGTGATGAAACCGTCACAAACCAGGCTGTACAGTCACAGAATAAAACTAGAAGATTGAAACTTTGGATATAAGTAGAAGAGGAGTTGTACTATCCGTGTGGCGAAAACAAAGGCGCTGATCAAGAAAAAGATTTCATAATTATCACATTCATGTGTTGCTTGCTGCAGAATTATTTTCAAACTGTGACCAGTTTAAATGTGCATATCAAAAGCAATTGGCCAAGCGCTGATTGGTTAAATTAAGCGGTTATTCTTAGAAGAGTCTCTCATTAAATTGTAATCTGATAGCACCAACCTGGTTATGCAAATGAGCTGGCTTGGACCTTAATTACCTAGGGGTCATATCAACGACGGACCACGGAACATGGTATACTATAAGCTCACCTAAAAAGCGCCTTTTCACATCTTGTGGATTGCTAACTGCCGACAACTGCGTACATTGTATTTTTGCGCTAGTTAACTCTTTCTTATTCTCTCTAGAATGGCCTCTAGAAGCATGAGACCAGTTCCATTTTAACAAAATTTTCCTCGCTCGCACAGCTCGCTCAAACGAAGAAAGTCCTTTTGCTCAAACCCAACTAGAATTTGTTTTCTATGTGAAAACTGATGTCTCACCCCTTTCTACGTGCATGTCCAAAATATGCAAGCAAGAGTTATAGTTCTTGTGCATCACATATCCTGTCATTCTGTTTTATAAGTGTACCAAGTTTCATTGAAATATCTCTTACGGTTTTCAAGTTATAGAGCGAGCACGAAATTGTATTGAAAATAATCAAAGGGAAATAACTCCAAAGATATGAAAGCAAGAGTAATGATTCTTGTGCATGACACATCGTCTCATCATGCTTTATAAGTGTACCATGTTTCATTGAAAAATCTCTAATGGTTTTTGAGTTATAGAGCAAACACAAAATTGTATGAAAAATAATCAAAGGGAAATAACTCCAAAGATATGCAAGCAAGAGTTATGGTTCTTTTGCATGACACATCATCTTAATCGTGCTTTATAAGTGTACCAAGTTTCATTGAAATATTTCTTATGGGTTTCAAGTTATATAGTGGACATGAAATTGTATGGAAAATAATCAAAGAGAACTCCAAAGATATGAAAGCAAGAGTTATAATTCTTGTGCATGACACATTGTCTCATCGTGCTTTATAAGTGTACCAAGTTCCACTGAAATTTCTCTTACGGTTTTCAAGTTATAGAGTGGACACGAAATTGTATGGAAAATAATCAAAGGGAAATAACTCATAAAATACTCAAGCCAGAGTTATGGTTCTTATGCATGACACATTGACTGATCATGCTTAATAAGTGTACCAAGTTTTATTGAAAAATCTTAAACGGTTTTCAAGTCATAGAGCGGGCACGAAATTGTATCGAAAATTAATCAAAGGGAAATAACTCCAAAATACTCAAGCTAGAGTTATGGTTCTTGTGCATGACACATCGTCTCGTCGTGGTTTACAAGTGTACCAAGTTTCATTGAAAAATCTTTAACGGTTTTCAAGTTATAGCGGACACGATTTGTGACGGACAGACGGACGGACGGACAGACAGACGCACGGGGAAAAACAATGTGTCTCCCGACCCTGTAGGGGGGAGACATAAATATTTATTTTGTAAATTTTCTGTAAAATGACATATAGAAGCATGAAACCTACTTCATTTTCGCAAAAATGCTCCTCGCTCGCACAGCTCGCTCGTTCCAAGGATGCAAGCGGACGAATACGTATGCGCTGTTTCAACCCAAATGTGCTATGAAAATAAGAAGGTCTTAGTTAGTCAAATTCTCCGTAGAATTGACCCTGGGAGCATGATTCCTATTTCATTTTTTCGCAGTTTTCTCATATCTTTTTCTCAAGTTTTCTCGCTCGCACATCGCTCGCTCGTTCTTAGAAGAAAACAAATGTGAGTGCCCCACCCCATTCACGTCCTGTGAATCTGGCCCTGATTTTATCCGTGTTGGAAACGCTGCCTCAGTCCCAAAATTACTTGCTGACTTGGGCAATAAACAATCTCTCAACCAACAAACTCTACTCAACCAGCTCATGGGTTTGAGCCCCACTAAGCACATAATCACATTATGGGAAAGGATCTTACACTGAAGAAGTCCCATGTTCGCTCCAGCTGATGACCAGTTCGTCTTAATATAAACTTTATTATTTTAGTATTGCAATCCAAAAGGGCGGTTAAACTGAATCAGGTTCGAGTATAATGAAAAGACGCTTGTTAGTCTACTGTAAAACACGGTAGTCTGTTAGTATTGAGTTTTCCAAACAGCTAAGATCATATGAAACCGGAACCTCGATTAATATACGTTTTTTTCCGGGCTCAAACTTGAATAAGCTTCGATTGATTAATTGAGATATTATGCATGCACATGTGCTATTTGCGTGAGCCTATTGGTGTATTTCATATAAAACACGTTCGGACGTTTTCCCTGCATAAGGATTAATTTTATGATGATACTTGGTACATGTACGTTTTTTAATATCAGCTGTTGCCAAACTTGACTAGTTCAACATTAATGAATATCCAAACGTTTGTCAATAGCGAGTTTACATATTTTTTCCTATTTACAAACGTAAATATATACACATTTGCCAGTCGTATGTGCCAATTAATAATGCAGTTTTCCCCGCCCAAGATGTTGGAGACGATGATGATACATTGTACATTGCTGCTATCATTGTCTAACTTGGCTAATTAAAAAATAATATAGCCGTTTGTCAATAGTGATTTTTCGTAATTTTGACTATTGACAAACGTTTGTCATTAGCGATTTTATCGAAAAATCGCTATCGACAAACGTTTGTAAATAGCAGATTTAACGTGTTTTCGCTATTGACAAACGTTTGTCATTAGCCTCTTCCTAAAATTTATTAAACGAGCCTTCGGCGAGTTTAATAAATTTCATATGAAATGACCACGAGTGTAAGATTCGTTTTATCATATGATTTTAAATTAGTGTTTTATCGCCTCCAATGTGGACATATTTTCAATGAAAATTTACATTGTTGTTACGGACGCCGTCAATGACGTTACGTATTCCCGCAAAAGTGTTATTACACGTGTGGCCATACGATTTTTATGACATGACGTTATCCACTGGAAAACAGCGACGTCATATGATAAATTTAATTAGGACTTTATGACGTCCTAAAGCCTAACGAATATCCAAGATGGCCGCCTCCTTAAACAGAAATTAATTTATATTCAAGCCAACGTAACTTTCTCAGTTTCCATCCGATTTTAATAAACCTTGTCAATGTACCGAATGTTTGAGAGAGGCAAGTACTTTCAGTTTAAGATGCATTGTATTTCAACCTTGTCTTTCCCTTTAAGTAGATGATAAAATCTGTTGACAGTAGAAAGTTTTGAAGTTTTTAAATTCGGCCCCTGAATATTTACCTTGAGCAACATAACAATTATTGGAAATCTATATTTAGAAATTCCTAGAAATCAATAATCAATTACTTATCAATTATTTTAAAACAATTAAAAGATTGATGTTTAACAGGCGTAAAGTTTGCAAAAGATCAAATCATTTAGATTCTTTCATCAAAAACAATACAGTACAAAGAAAAAAAAAAAAAAAAAAAAAGAACATACATATTTATAAAGTTGTATTAAGGATATTCGTTGCCAATGAAAAAGTATTCAAACTTTTTTTCAAACCACTCTTTTTTGATTCCAAAATACAACAAAAGACATTTGAAAACAAAATTAATATAGGGTAGTGTGCATTTTTTCAAGCTACAGGCCTCTAAATGAGACCTCTGAGCGCCATGTCTTAAATTTAGTAAAATTAAATTAATTTTTAATTCTTTCAAACATACCTGTCTTGAACAAAAATACATCTAGAATGCTTTCAAAAGTCATAATATTTACGTAACGCAGACTATTTTGGACCAAAAGCAGAAAAATTTGAAACTTGAAGTGGATGACAAAATTTTACGATTCCTTTTCCAACCCTACCCCATACTTGAAAAGTCGGAAAAAATCAACATTTTGAAATGTACCAATCCCATATTTGTTGATTCAAACTTTTTCTTGTATTTTCACTAAACATAGAACTTGGTAATATTGTTCGAATAAAAGAAAGAAATATATATGGTAGTGAGCATATAAGAGAGAACCAACAACTTGAAAATCGCCATTTTCAGCCTTTATTCGGATGTTTTGTTTCTAAAAGCCCATTTCATAAAACCACCTAAAATTTTAAAACCAGCACACCAAAGGCACAAAGACTGACTTAGAAGACCATGTACACATAAACTTCTGCTAAAATAAACATCGAACTAGTGCAATTAATTTGAAGATGTGTAATATTCAAGTTTAATCTACCCTACCCCCTAAATTTTACTGACAATTAAAATTTTCTGAAAAGTTGCATAAAATGGGGTGAAAAATTGAAGTTTCTTAGATTGACAATTTTCATGACTCATTCAATGCACATCATTAATATGTATCCAAATATAAAATATTAGGAAAATATCTTCAACCATTTATGAGATATTCAAGAAAAGAAAAACCGGAAGTTCCGAAATGTCAAATGTTGGCAGCGAACATCCTTAAATATATAAATAAATATAATTATTGGTTTATTGGAAAACTAATCTACTGGTTGTAAGCAACACACTTTTGTAACCGGTTGTCAGCAACGCTCAAATACAACCGGTTGTCAGCAGACGCTTCCGAAAAAATATGCTCATTTTAAATTCAATTTTCAACTGCATTTACAATTGTATAAATAAGAGATATAGGAGTGCTTTTTTGGAATATTTTCTCATAGCTTTTCATCATTCATTTCTTACCAAATCTGGAAACTCAGAAAGAACACTTCTCAAATCCTCTACCCCAATTCAGGTACTATATGCGACCAACGTCATGCAAAGAAGACACGATATAGATCTGGCTGGTTTTGACATAGGCCCACGCAATATGCGACCAATACACCCTTGTCTTTATCAATGTATTTTTATTTTCCACAGATGGATTTACGCTACCAGGGATTGGCATCTGCTGGTGTAGCTATCCGGGTTAAACTGGTGGACCTTATAGTCATGACGGTAAGAACATATTCACTGTCGGACATCTTAACTCATTTAAGCCTGGCGTCCTTTTTGTGGGACATAGGCAAACAGCATAGCCCCAGATGTGACGCCGCAGAACGCGGCGTCCCATCTGGGGCTATTCTGTTTGCTTAGAGACATTGCATCGAAAAATGAGATAAAAAAAATATAAATCACACCTATCACCCCTAAAATTGAAAGTGGACTCGCCCAATTGATCATGATGGGAGAATCCATTCGTCAAATATGGGTTAAGCAGACTTACAAAATGAGCTTACAGTAAATCCATGATTAAGCGTCCGTCCCTCCCCATCCGTTGTCAAAGCTGAACAAAGCTAAATTCTTTTTCAAAGGAAAGTGTAGGAAGTTATGTAACGCTAAGATCACATGACAAAAATCACCAACGGGCCAATATAATGGTTTAAGAAAGCACATATTACTAAGTAATGACCACGTTACACTGCGTATGATAGACTATGGGCAAAGATTCTTCTTTAATATGAACAAAGCAATATGTGAGTTCCGAAGTTAGATGAAGTTTGAACGCGCTCTCTATCGCGTGACATATACACACATGAGCGAGCACATGAGAGCAAACGCAAACTTTGTTTCCCGAACCGTCTATGGATTCCATTCAAGTAAAAAAATACTATCATTTTCCAGACGCCTCAAGATTCTCCGTGGATAGAAGGAAACTTGGATGTTCCAAGCTTGGGGCCACGGGGATCTTTTAGCGGAAATGCAGCATTGAATGACTTTGATACCTGGATAACAAATCAAAAGGCTACCAACCAGAATTTCCCGAAGTTCGATCACGCACAGTTGCTGACCGCGTAAGCATTTAATGAGCAAACACACTCATAATGGCAATACATGAGTTGGAATACAGATAAGAACTGAATACGTGTATTGCATGCCATGAGCGTGTTTTCGTAATAGTTCACACTTCTAAAGTAACACTAACACTGCAAATGTTTTTCTTTCTGTTTGTCTTAATTTTTATTTTCTTCTTTTTTAAATTACGAATAAAAATCAGTTTAGTGAAACCTCTGCAATATAATATTCTATGGAGAAAGGGGTGATTATATTAGTACTTAAACGTTTCATCCCTTTTATGCTTACGGCTTTGATTTGCAGACACATGTTGCCGACTGCTGCATTGTCACAACGCAAATGTTAAAATGTTATAATAACATTTTAACATTTTGCGAAGACCAGTCACAACGCAATATGTTAAAAATGTTGTAATAACATTTTTAACATTTTGCGTAGATCAGTCACAACGCAATATGTTAAAAATGTTAAAACTTCATCCTCGATCTTTGACTATAAATAAGACAAAGCTATACCCTCTCTGAACCATTTCCTGGTTTTCTGATGCCTGAGATAATAAAAATTTTAACTTTTTGGCATTCCGAGACCCTAATTCTACCTTTTAAAGCCGTTTGTGCCTTATTTCAGCATTCACGCAAACATTCAGGATTAAGGTGCCAATGTACATAAACTCTGTTTTTACCTTCAAATACCCTCAAAAGACCTTTTCGATCGTTCTGCAATACTATCTGACCATTCTCAGACTTTCAGAATAAGTTTAGGAGTTTTTAACATTTTTATAACATTTTGCGTTGATCGCAGGCAACGCAAAATGTTAAAATGTTAAAACTTTTTTTTTGCCTAGCTGGATCTTTATGACTATCTGGTTACCTGAGATGATACAATTTTAAATTTTTGACATTCTGAGACCCTAAATTCTACCTTTTGGAGCCGTCTGTGACTTATTTTAGCATTCTCGCAGACTTTCAAAATTCCGGTGCCAGTGTACAAAAACTCTGTTTTTTACCTTTTAATACCATCAAAAGACCTTTTGGATCGATTCGCAATACTTTCTGACCATTCGCAGACTTCCAGAATAAGTTTAGGACTTTTTAACATTTTATAACATTTTGCGTTGATCGCTGGCAACGCAAAATGTTAAGATGTTAAAACTTTTTTTTTGCCTAGCTGGATCTTTATGACTGTCTGGATACCTGAGATGATACAATTTTAACTTTTTGACATTCTGATACCCTAATTCTACCTTTTGGAGCCGTCTGTGACTTATTTTAGCATTCTCGCAGACTTTCAGAATTCCGGTGCCAATGTACAAAAACACTGCTTTTACCTTTTGATACACCCAAAAGACCTTTTGGATCGATTTGCAACATTTTTATAACATTTTGCGTTGATCACTGGCAACGCAATATGTTAAAATGTTAAAACTTTTTGTTTTTGCCTAGCTGGATCTTCATGACTATCTGGATACCTGAGATGATAAAATTATACCTTTTTGACATTCTGAGACCCTAATTCTACCTTTTGGAGCCGTCTGTGACTTATTTTAGCATTCTCGCAGACTTTCAGAATTCAGGTGCCAATGTACAAAAACTCTGTTTTTACCTTTTAATACCCTCAAAAGACCTTTTGGATCGATTTGCAATACTTTCTTACCATTCGCAGACTTCCAGAATAAGTTTAGGAGTTTTTAATATTTTTATAACATTTTGCGTTGATCGCTGGCAACGCAAAATGTTAAAATGATAAAAACTTTTTTTTTGCCTAGCTGGATCTTTATGACTGTCTGAATACCTGAGATGATACAATTTTAATTTTTTGACATTCTGATACCCTAATTCTACCTTTTGGAGCCGTCTGTGACTTATTTTAGCATTCTCGCAGACTTTCAGAATTCCGGTGCCAATGTACAAAAACACTGTTTTTACCTTTTAATACAACCAAAAGACCTTTTGGATCGATTTGCAATACTTTCTGACCATTCTCAGACTTCCAGAATAAGTTTAGGAGTTTTTAACATTTTTATAACATTTTGCGTTGATCGCTGGCAACGCAAAATGTTAAAATGTTAAAACTTTTTTTTTTTTGCCTAGCTGGATCTTTATGACTATCTGGATTCCTGAGATGATAAAATTTTAACTTTTTGGCATTCTGAGACCCTAATTCTACCTTTTTACAGCCGTCTGTGACTTGTTTTAACATTCTCGCAGACTTTCAGAATTCCGGTGCCAATGTACAAAAACTCTGTTAATACCTTTTAATACCCCCAAAAGTCCTTTTGGATCGATTTGCAATACTTTCTGACCATTCGCAGACTTCCAGAATAAGTTTAGGAGTTTTTAACATTTTTATAACATTTTGCGTTGATCGCTGGCAACTGTTTTGCCTAGCTGGATCTTTATGACTATCTGGATACCTGAGATGATAAAATTATACCTTTTTGACATTCTGAGACCCTAATTCTACCTTTTGGTAACCAGCGATCAACGCAAAAAGTCTGCGAGAATGCTAAAATAAGTCACAGACGCCTCCAAAAGGTAGAATTATACATTTCGCAACTTATTAGATTTGCTAGAGTCTGCAATCATGTTACAGACTTCAACGCTCGAAATAAATGTTTAACGGCAAAACTTCTCCAACAGGGCTATCGGTATCATAAACTTCGAAAAACATTTTCTAAATTTTATCGTAGACACTATGAATTGATTTCCAAATACAATGTTGGGTTGAAGACGCTTTTAAGTGAGGGCCTTTCGGAACCTGAATTTTATGGTGACTTGGTTTACAAATTTAAGAAACTTAAAGGAATTAATGATTTTTCTTTTCAGTTCAGAAAAATCATAACACGTTACAGACGTATAGGTTATAACTTGAATGTTATGCGACAGTCTGCATGCTTAGTTTTTAACCCAATCATGGTTGATAACTATGCTGCCTTCTTAAATTGCACGCCGGTGGGTCGGGCGTCAGACTCTATGATGGCCCCGACATAAAGCTATTCATTTTAGTTGGTTGGGGCTGGAGCTTCTTGTCTGTTGCTTGGCCCACCGGGGTCCAACTGGTGTTTTTCTTTTGCTCCGGAGTTAGTAGGTTATTCGGCGCCCAGGGATCTCCATCGTCGGGCAGCTAACTCAGTCTGTGAGTCCTGGTTTTTGATTCATCAGGATGTTTATCATGATTTATTTGTTTGTTCTTGATGATTCATTGACTAGTTAGAGATTCACCACGAGGACCGAATAACTAACTAAATGTTATGAACCACTGCAGAAGCTGAGGGTGAGGTTATGGCCATGTAAAACCGGTTTAAGCCCGCCAGTAACTTTGTGTTACTGATCGTTCCAAGTCGATACTTCTGTGGTGGTTCTTTTTGTTTTATGTCTTGGTGTTTAAATTTTTTTTGTGCTGTTGGCGCCTTATGTATGTTTTCATATTTTTAGTTAAGTTAAGGTAACTGAGTGGCCACCTATTGGGAAAATAGCTGCTCATTCGGCTTACGATATGTTTCATGGTATTAGTACCTGACTGTCAGTTTGGTTTTTTCCCACCTCGGTTTTTGGAGTGGGAATCTTTTTCTGATTGCGCCTTTTCCTGATCTTTGCCTACTTGTATCTTTCCAAAAGGTAGAATTAGGGTCTCAGAATGTCAAAAAGTTAAAATTTTATCATCTCAGGTATCCAGATAGCCATAAAGATCCAGCTGGCCAAAAAAAGAAAAGTTTTAACATTTTAACATATTGCGTTGCCAGTGATCAACGCAAAAGGTCAACTTAGATCGCCCATGCCTAACTTGGAAGATAGATACCGGTAAATGTGCTCAAAGCTGCCAGGCCGAGGAAATATTCGAGCAGAGCGAAGATAGTGTCAAATTTGACGTTAAGGCAATTCCCGCGACATTTGCTTCAGACCCATTGTATATTAATGAAATTCATGCTTGTGTTTGGCAACTTGAGAGAAGTCTTTGTGAACAACAAGATATTGATACTGCTTACACTGATTTATGTAAAATTATTAAAACAGAAATGTTGAGTAAGCTGAAGCATAAGAAAATCCTAAGTAGTAGTAATATATCGAATAAACGCAGGCGGTCGGCGAAGCCATGGTGGAATGATAATCTTAGCACGTTATGGAATGATGCATGCTTGGCCGAAAGACTTTGGTTGAAATCTAAATCTGTTTCTGAAAAGAAGAATTTACGAAATGTCTATGTTAGTAAACGTAAAATATTTGATAAATCTGTGCAGAAAACTAAACGCCGGTACTGGTATGATATGCAAACCGATTTAGTAAAGACGTCGGAAGAGAATCCCCAGATGTTCTGGAAAACTATAGGTAAAGTTGGGGTAGCTTTTGATAAACGGAAACATATCCCAATGGAAATCGTGGGTCAAAATGGCGAACTTATTTCTGATAGGAAAGCTGTTTTAGACAAATGGAAGTCCAGTTTCTCAAAATTATACGAACGAAATACTGAAGCAACCTCTTGGAACAGCGACCACGACTTTGATCAAAGTTCAAATATTTCAGAACTTGATAATGTTATTTCTGTTTTGGAAATACATAAGGCGGTATTTAAGGCAAAGTGCGAAAAGGCTTGTGGGATTGACGGGATACCTTCTGACGTCTTTCGTAATGATTGTTCAGTTTCATCTTTGCATATTTTGTTCAATGTTTGTTTTACGACAGGCGTAATACCAACAGAATGGGGAAAAGGTATAATAAATCCAAAACCAAAGTCTAATACAAGCGATCCACGTGACCCACTTTCATACAGAGGAATCACATTAGCACCTACTACATACAAGTTGTATTGTTCTGTTTTAAATGAAAGACTTGATACATATTTTAACCATGAGAACACATTAGTAGACGAGCAAAATGGATTCAGAAAAAGTCGAAGCACCATCGACCATGTTAGCAGCCTTACAAATTTAATCGAAACTCGCATTAAACGGAAACTGAGCACGTATGCGGCGTTCATAGATTTCAAAAAGGCATATGATTCCATTGATCGTGACTTGCTATGGCAAAAACTTACACGTGTAGGTGTAAAAGGCAAGATGCTTCGTGCAGTTCAATCACTGTATAACTCCGTTTCTTCATGCGTGCGTATAAATGGCTATACGACCGACTGGTTTGACGTTAACGTCGGATTACGTCAAGGCTGTCCTCTCTCACCTTTGCTTTTCAATTGTTTTATTAACGATCTGGCACTGAAGATTAAAGCTGTGGGCAAAGGTGTCTCATTAGATGATGATGGTGATGAACGCATATGCATCATGTTGTATGCAGATGACATCGTACTTATAGGGGAAAATGAAAGAGATTTACAAGATATGTTAGATGAACTATCGGTATGGTGTGAAACGAGTCATATGCAGGTTAATCATTCTAAAAGTAAAGTTGTACACTATAGACCCGAGTCTACTGAACGATCGTCCTTCAGGTTTAATTGCTGCTCTGCAAATGTAGAAATTGTTGATAAATATGTATATTTAGGATTGACCATCCAAGAACATATGGATTGGAATATTATGGCTAAGGTGGTTGCGCAGTCAGCAAATAGGGCATTAGGATTGCTTATAGCCAAAAGTAAGGCACTGGGTGGCATGCCATATAATATCTACACAAAGTTGTTCGATAGCATGGTCTGGTCAGTCATTTCTTATGGAGCCGCTGTATGGGGCACACGCAAATATTCATGCATAGACGCGGTTCAAATGAAAGCTCAACGGTTCTTTCTTGGTACAGGAAAATATACTCCATCTGACGCAGTTGCCGGGGATATGGGATGGGTGCCAACATTTATTAGACAGTATAAAAGTGTTTGTAATCAATGGACGCGCTATTCAAATATGATGAATGATCGCGTAAATAAACGCATTTTTAACTTTTGCCAAAGTAAGAGTGGAGCACGCTGTCAAAACTGGCACTATAGAGTTACAAAACATCTATCCAGCAATGGTTGCGCAGACTATATTCAGGGGCAACACAGATTTAGTAGTCGACAAATGTTCAATACTTTGTCTGAGCATATGATGAATACTTTTACAGAGCAATGGCATATAAGAGTAAACAGTCATAATAGTCGATCGGGCAACGGGGGTAACAAACTTAGAACGTACAAGTTGTTTAAGACTACGTTCCAAATAGAACAGTACTGTAAAACGATAATGCCCACGAGTCACCGTTCAGCTTTCGCTAAATTTCGGTGCGGTGTGGCTCCTCTACGCCTTGAAACGGGGCGATATGAAGGGTTAACGGTCAATGAACGTGTATGCCCATTTTGTCGGACACAGATTGAAACTGAGATTCATGTTATTACCCAATGTAAAACATATGAAAACATAAGGGACTCGTTATTTCAGAAAGCGTGTGTTATATATCCAGATTTCAATATTTTAACGGATGAAGAGAAAATGGTATTTTTGTTTTCTAACCAATCTATGATAAGAGAATGTGCCAAAACCTGTTGGTTAATTTTACAGCGAAGGTCAGCCTTGCTTTATAAATGAATTTTCCTCATAGCAAACAGCAAGTATTTTGTAGTTTTAGTCTAATTTACACTGAAGAAAATTTATAACTATTTTATGCTTTTAAAAATGTGAATACAGCACTTACGGAAGTCTTAATAGGATAATTTTTGCACATCTTGTTTTAGTATTTCAAGTATTCGGCGTGAAACGCCAGTGGACCCCCGCTTGCTCCGGGCACAAAAGTTCCTGGAGATGTGGGCGGTGGCTCGTGGAGAAGCTCTAATGTGACGCTCCGGTGCCAGGTCTTGGTGAGTAAGTATCTAAAGGCTCGCAGACTCGCTCCTTTAGGTCTACTGGTGTTTTGCACTTGCTGAGAACATTTTAAGACAATTTATTGACTTGTTTAAAAGATTATCTTAGGATTGATCAGTTTTAAGACTTTTAAGACAATTTTGTATTACATTTTTCATTTTATGCGAATGCATATTTCCTGCATTTTACTTGATGTACATTTTGTAAATCTGTGATATTCTGTTTTTAAGATCATCTGTAAAACTAAAGTGTCTCATAAGTCTATTAGATAGACTGGGTATCAAATATTTGTTGCATGTTCATTGTTGTAAATCTGTATATATTGTATTTGATATGTGACACTCTAATAAACTATTAAACTGCATTTGAATGGAGAAAATTGTCAAAATGTCATTTGAAGGACAAAACTTGCAGTTAATTGGCAAATGGGCTGAATTTTTATGATTTGAAAAAGACATTTACTCCAGGAGTTATTCTGACCCTGCCCTAGGGTTATATACATGCATTGTACCATTCTAGTCTAACAAGTTTATTGGTACATGTATATATCTCAGGTCTCAGGTGAGCGTTTACAGGACCATTGGTCCTCTGGTTGTACAATTTTATAAAAATATTAAAAACTCCTAAACTTATTCTGTAAGTCCGCGAATGGTCAGATCCAAAAGGTCTTTTGGGGTATTAAAAGGTAAAAACATAGTTTTTGTACATTGGCACCGGAATTCTGAAAGTCTGCGAGAATGCTAAAATAAGTCACAGACGACTCCAAAAGGTAGAATTAGGGTCTCAGAATGTCAAAAAGTTAAAATTTTATCATCTCAGGTATCCAGATAGTCATAAAGATCCAGCTGGGCAAAAAAAAGAAAACATAAAATAAAATAACAGTTTAACATATTGCGTTGCCAGCGATCAACACAAAATGTTATAAAAATGTTAAAAACTCCTAAACTTATTCTGGAAGTCTGCGAATGGTCAGAAAGTATTGCAAATCGATCCAAAAGGTCTTTTTGGGGGTATTAAAAGGTAAAAAGAGAGTTTTTGTACATTAGCACCGGAATTCTGAAAGTCTGCGAGAATGCTAAAATAAGTCACAGACGGCTCCAAAAGGTAGAATTAGGGTCTCAGAATGTCAAACAGTTAAAATTTTATCATCTCAGGTATCCAGATAGTCATAAAGATTCAGCTAGGCAAAAAAAAAAAAAAAAAACAGTTTTCACATTTTAACATTTTGCGTTCCCAGCGATCAACGCAAAATGTTATAAAATGTTAAAAACTCCTAAACTTATACTGGAAGTCTGAGAATGGTAAGAACGTATTGCAAATCGATCCAAAAGGTCTTTTGAGGGTATTTGAAGGTAAAAACAGAGTTTTTGTACATTGGCACCGGAATTCTGAAAGTCTGCGAGAATGCTAAAATAAGTCACAGACGGCTCCAAAAGGTAGACTTAGGGTCTCAGAATGTCAAACAGTTAAAATTTTATCATCTCAGGTATCCAGATAGTCATAAAGATCCAGCTAGGAAAAAAAAAAAAAAATTTTTACATTTTAACATTTTGCGTTGCCAGCGATCAACGCAAAATGTTATAAAATGTTAAAAACTCCTAAACTTATTCTGGAAGTCTGAGAATGGTAAGAAAGTATTGCAAATCGATCCAAAAGGTCTTTTGAGGGTATTAAAAGGTAAAAAACAGAGTTTTTGTACATTGGCACCGGAATTCTGAAAGTCTGCGAGAATGCTAAAATAAGTCACAGACGGCTCCAAAAGGTAGAATTAGGGTCTCAGAATGTCAAAAAGTTAAAATTGTATCATCTCAGGTATCCAGATATTCATAAAGATCCAGCTAGGCAAAAAAAAAGTTTTAACATTATAACATTTTGCGTTGCCCGCGATCAGCGCAAAATGTTATAAAAATGTTAAAAACTCCTAAACTTATTCTGGAAGTCTGAAAATGGTAAGAAAATATTGCAGATCGATCCAATAGGTCTTTTGAAGGTATTAAAAGGTAAAAACAGAGTTTTTGTACACTGGCACCGGAATTCTGAAAGTCTGCGAGAATGCTAAAATAAGTCACAGACGGCTCCAAATGGTAGAATTAGGGTCTCAGAATGTCAACAAGTTAAAATTGTATCATCTCAGGTATCCAGAGAGTCATAAAGATCCAGCTAGGCAAAAAAAATAAGTTTTAACATTTTCTGGCAACGCAAAATGTTATAAAAATGTTAAAACTCCTAAACTTTTTCTGGAAGTCTGACAATGGTAAGAAAGTATTGCAGATCGATCCAAAAGGTCTTTTGAGGGTATTAAAAGGTAAAATCAGAGTTTTTGTACATTGGCACCGGAATTCTGAAAGTCTGCGAAAATGCTAAAATAAGTCACAGACGGCTCCAAAAGGTAGAATTAGGGTATCAGAATGTCAAAAAGTTAAAATTGTATCATCTCAGGTATCCAGACAGTCATAAAGATCCAGCTAGGCAAAAAAAAAAGTTTTAACATCTTAACATTTTGCGTTGCCAGTGATCAACGCAAACTGTTATAAAAATGTTAAAAACTTCTAAACTTATTCTGGAAGTCTGAGAATGGTCAGATAGTATTGCAGAACGATCGAAAAGGTCTTTTGAGGGTATTTGAAGGTATAAACAGAGTTTATGTACATTGGCACCTGAATCCTGAAAGTCTGCGTGAATGCTGAAATAAGGCACAAACGGCTTTAAAAGGTAGAATTAGGGTCTCGGAATGCCAAAAAGTTAAAACTTTTATTATCTCAGGTATCAGAAAACCAGGAAATGGTTCAGAGAGGGATTTATAGTCAAAGATCGAGGATGAAGTTTTAACATTTTTAACATATTGCGTTGTGACTGATCTACGCAAAATGTTAAAAATATTATTACAAAATTTTTAACATATTGCGTTGTGACTGGTCTACGCAAAATATTAAAAATGTTATTACAACATTTTTAACATATTGCGTTGTGACTGGTCTACGCAAAATGTAAAAAATTAATGTTTTTACAACATTTTAACATTTTGCGTCTTGACACTGCATACCAAATATTTATTGGACATAATTCAACGATATAATTTAACGAAACTAAGTTAATTAATTTTACATTTAATGTTTGTAGGAGGGATCTGCAACTAGACAACAGAGTCGGGGCTGCAGGTGAGCTACTAAATTATAGAGTGCTATATTTCAGCCAGTCGGGGCTGCAGGTGAGCTAGTAAATTATAGAGTGCTATATTTCAGCCAGTCGGGGCTGTAGGTGAGCTAGTAAATTCTAGAGTGCTATTTTTCAACCAGTCGGGGCTGCAGGTGAGCTAGTAAATTATAGAGTGCTATTTTTCAGCAAGTTGGGGCTGCAGGTGAGCTAGTAAATTATAGAGTGCTATTTTTCAGCCAGTCGGGGCTGCAGGTGAGTTAGTAAATTATAGAGTGCTATATTTCAGCCAGTCGGGGCTGTAGGTGAGCTAGTAAATTATAGAGTGCTATGTTCAGCCAGTCGGGGCTGCAGGTGAGCTAGTAAATTATAAAGTGCTATTTTTCAGCCAGTCGGGGCTGCAGGTGAGCTAGTAAATTATAAAGTGCTATTTTTCAGCCAGTCGGGGCTGCAGGTGAGCTAGTAAATTATAAAGTGCTATATTTCAGCCAGTCGGGGCTGCAGGTGAGCTGGTAAATTATAAAGTGCTATATTTCAGCCAGTCGGGCCTGCAGGTGAGCTAGTAAATTAAAAAGTGCTATTTTTCAGCCAGTCGGGGCCGCAGTTGAGCTAGTAAATTATTAAGGTACAAGTAGGCAAAGATCAGGAAAAGGCGCAATCAGAAAAAGATTCCCACTCCAAAAACCGAGGTGGGAAAAAACCAAACTAACAATCAGGTACTTATACCATGAAACATATCGTAAGCCGAATGAGCAGCTATTTTCCCAATAGGTGGCCACTCAGTTACCTTAACTTAACTAAAAATATGAAAACATACATAAGGCGCCAACAGCACAAAAAATTTTTATACACCAAGACATAAAACAAAAAGAACCACCACAGAAGTATCGACTTGGAACGATCAGTAACACAAAGTTACTGGCGGGCTTAAATCGATTTTACATGGCCATAACCTCACCCTCAGCTTCTGCAGTGGCTCTAATATACACAAATATAAACAAACCAATAAGGAAAAAAAATGTTAAGAAGCATAAAACATAGGTACAAACGTATAACATGTATAACGGAGAGCAGAGTGAGCAGCTATTGAAGTGAGGTGGTCACAGTGCTAGCTTGGACAGAACAAATAAAATGCAGAGGGCTAAGTGAACAGCCAAATTATATTCAGGTGGTCACAAAGCCATGCACATAAAACACATAATTGAAATAATTTGGATAATTGTGAACTACAGCAGTAGTCCCGCCTTGGAACGGTCAGTTATAAATAACTGGGGGGCTTAAACCGGTTTTACATGGCCATAACCTCACCCTCAGCTTCTGCAGTGGTTCATAACATTTAGTTAGTTATTTGGTCCTCGTGGTGAATCTCTAACTAGTCAATGAATCATCAAGAACAAACAAATAAATCATGATAAACATCCTGATGAATCAAAAACCAGGACTCACAGACTGAGTAAGCTGCCCGACGATGGAGATCCCTGGGCGCCGAATAACCTACTAACTCCGGAGCAAAAGAAAAACACCAGTTGGACCCCGGTGGGCCAAGCAACAGACAAGAAGCTCCGGCCCCAACCAACTAAAATGAATAGCTTTATGTCGGGGCCATCATAGAGTCTGACGCCCGACCCACCGGCGTGCAATTAAAGAAGGCAGCATAGTTATCAACCATGATTGGGTTAAAAACTAAGCATGCAGACTGTCGCATTAAGTGCTGTATTTCAGC
Organism: Rugalucina vietnamica; assembly: GCA_964017185.1. Lineage (NCBI taxonomy): Eukaryota > Metazoa > Mollusca > Bivalvia > Lucinida > Lucinidae > Rugalucina > Rugalucina vietnamica. The sequence continues at coordinate 23,407,157 of OZ024884.1, read as the reverse complement.
CAATCGGGGCTGTAGGTGAGCTAGTAAATTATAAAGTGCTATTTTTCAGCCAGTCGGGGCTGTAGGTGAGCTACATGTAGTAAATTATAAAGTGCTATTTTTCAGCCAGTCGGGGCTGCTGGTGAGCTAGTAAAATTATAAAGTGCTATTTTTCAGCCAGTCGGGGCTGCAGTTGAGCTAGTAAATTATAAAATGCTATTTTTCAGCCAGTCGAGGCTGCAGGTGAGCTAGTAAATTATAAAGTGTTATATTTCAGCCAGTCGGGGCTGCAGATGAGCTGGTAAATTATAAAGTGCTATATTTCAGCCAGTCGGGGCTGCAGGTGAGCTAGTAAATTATAGAGTACTATGTTCAGCCAGTCGGGGCTGCAGGTGAGCTAGTAAATTATAAAGTGCTCTATTTCAGCCAGTCGGGGCTGCAGGTGAGCTGGTAAATTATAAAGTGCTCTATTTCAGCCAGTCGGGGCTGCAGGTGAGCTGGTAAATTATAAAGTGCTATATTTCAGCCGGTCGGGGCTGCAGGTGAGCTACTAAATTATAGAGTGCTATTTTCAGCCAGTCGGGGCTGTAGGTGAGCTAGTAAATGATAGAGTGCTATTTTTCAGCCAGTCGGGACTGCAGGTGAGCTAGTAAATTATTAAGTGCTATATTTTAGCCAGTCGGGGCTGTAGGTGAGCTAGTAAATTATAAAGTGCTATTTTCAGCCTGTTGGGGCTGCAGGTTAGCTAGTAAATTATAGAGTGCTATTTTTCAGCCAGTCGGAGCTGTAGGTGCGCTAGTAAATTATAGAGTGCTATTCTTCAGCCAGTCGGGGCTGTAGGTGAGCTAGGTAATTGTAGAGTGCTATTTTTCAGCCAGTCGGGACTGCAGGTGAGCTAGTAAATTATAGAGTGCTATTTTCTGCCAGTCGATGCTGCAGGTGAGCTATTAAATTAAAGAGTGCTATTTTCAGCCAGTCGGGGCCGCAGTTGAGCTAGTAAATTATTAAGTGCTGTATTTCAGCCAATCGGGGCTGTAGGTGAGCTAGTAAATTATAAAGTGCTATTTTTCAGCCAGTCGGGGCTGTAGGTGAGCTACATGTAGTAAATTATAAAGTGCTATTTTTCAGCCAGTCGGGGCTGCAGGTGAGCTAGTAAATTATAAAGTGTTATTTTTCAGCCAGTCGGGGCTGCAGTTGAGCTAGTAAATTATAAAATGCTATTTTTCAGCCAGTCGAGGCTGCAGGTGAGCTAGTAAATTATAAAGTGTTATATTTCAGCCAGTCGGGGCTGCAGGTGAGCTGGTAAATTATAAAGTGCTATATTTCAGCCAGTCGGGGCTGCAGGTGAGCTAGTAAATTATAGAGTACTATGTTCAGCCAGTCGGGGCTGCAGGTGAGCTAGTAAATTATAAAGTGCTCTATTTCAGCCAGTCGGGGCTGCAGGTGAGCTGGTAAATTATAAAGTGCTCTATTTCAGCCAGTCGGGGCTGCAGGTGAGCTGGTAAATTATAAAGTGCTATATTTCAGCCGGTCGGGGCTGCAGGTGAGCTACTAAATTATAGAGTGCTATTTTCAGCCAGTCGGGGCTGTAGGTGAGCTAGTAAATGATAGAGTGCTATTTTTCAGCCAGTCGGGACTGCAGGTGAGCTAGTAAATTATTAAGTGCTATATTTTAGCCAGTCGGGGCTGTAGGTGAGCTAGTAAATTATAAAGTGCTATTTTCAGCCTGTTGGGGCTGCAGGTTAGCTAGTAAATTATAGAGTGCTATTTTTCAGCCAGTCGGAGCTGTAGGTGAGCTAGTAAATTATAGAGTGCTATTCTTCAGCCAGTCGGGGCTGTAGGTGAGCTAGGTAATTGTAGAGTGCTATTTTTCAGCCAGTCGGGACTGCAGGTGAGCTAGTAAATTATAGAGTGCTATTTTCTGCCAGTCGATGCTGCAGGTGAGCTATTAAATTAAAGAGTGCTATTTTCAGCCTGTCGGGGCTGTAGGTGAGCTGGTAAACTATAAAGTGCTATGTTTCAGCCAGTCGAGGCTGCAGGATAGCTAGTAAACAATAGAGTGCTATTTGCTAGCCAGTAATCTAGTAATCTATACAGTGCTATTTGTCGGCCAGTGGGGACTGCAGGTGAGCTAGTAAACTATAGAGTGCTATTTTTCAGCCAGTCAGGATTGCAGAATAGCTAATAAACTATAGAGTGCTATTTTTCAGCCAGTCGGGACTGCAGGTTAGCTAGTAAACTATAGAGTGCTATTTTTCAGCCAGTCGGGGCTGCAGGTGAGCTAGTAAATTATAAAGTGCTATTTTCAGCCAGTCGGGGCTGTAGGTGAGCTAGTTAATTATAGAGTGCTATTTTTCAGCCGGTCGGGGCTGTAGGTGAGCTAGTAAATTATAGACTGGTATATTTCAGCCAGGCGGGGCTGCAGGTGAGCTAGTTAATTATAAAGTGCTATTTTTCAGCCAGTCGGGGCTGTAGGTCAGCTAGTTAATTATAGAGTGCTATTTTTAGTCATTCGGGGCTGCAGGTGAGCTAGTAAACTGTAGAGTGCTATTTTTCAGCCAGTCGGGGCTGTATGTGAGCTAGTAAATTATAAAGTGCTATTTTCAGCCAGTCGGGGCTGCAGGTGAGCTAGTAAACTATAGAGTGCTATTTTTCAGCCAGTCGGGGCTGTAGGTGAGCTAGTAAATTCTAGAGTGCTATTTTTCAGCCAATCGGGGCTGCAGATGAGCTAGTAAATTCTAGAGTGCTATTTTTCAGCCAGTCGGGGCTGCAGATGAGCTAGTAAATTATAGCCAGATGTCTCAATTACACCGTTACTACAGATTTGATTGGTTATATATAGCCAACAGGAACATGTAAAGTCATTAACAAAACACATTATTAGGAGAAAGAATGGCAACAATTTGACAATATATAATTCACATAAGGCCAAAAAAAAGAATGTTTCCGGTAACATGCCAGAAAAAAAAATGTTTTTTTTTTTTTTTTTTTTTTTTTTTTTTTTTTTTTTTTTTTTTTAGGGAAGCCTTACCATGTAAAATACCTGAACGTAGATAGACAGTTCAATCAGAATTAAACTGTTTTCTCCATCAGTGCACATGCACAGCTTCTTAGTTAAAACTTCAATTCAACATTTTTTATTTGGATGAAGCTTCCACTTGGTCCACATGATACTTCAGCAAACACTTAAGGTACAGGTGATAATGCATTACTGTTTCAAAGCACTCAATCTTTGCATTGTAAATCTGCAATTGTGCCTGTAAGCGTACATAGTGATTCTGCAAATGGCAATATTTTACTGCTCACAAATATAGTATATGTTATAAATAAAAAATTTTGTCATTTCAACTCATTTGTCCTTTGCTATCATTTTCAGATTAGACATGCCAGTGAACAGTCCTTGCTGAATGTGCAAACTGCAAAATTTTGAGAATTTGTTGGCCACTGCCACTGTAGGCCGCCATTTTATTAGTACTGCACATGCGCATGTATTGATTGTATAATCGACGGTACACTAACTGTGATATTCTACGGTATTCTTTTGCCGGTCTGGTACTTGAAAAACACGATCTTTTTTTCGATTTTCGAGATTTTATTTTCGGAAAACAGGAAAAAAATATTAGTAGTCGGGGAGTTTTTGACAGGGTCGGTCGGGTTACCGGAAACATTCTTTTTTTTTTTTTGCCTAATATGGAGAACCGAGGGAACAATTACAGTTACATATGGACCGCTTATCTGATAGACGTTCAATCTTTGTTTTATTTTGGCAGCACACACATTATTAAACTTTGCATCAGAATATAAATGTACGCTAATCAAAATTTTGTTTCGTACACAATATTAAGTTTATTACATGTAACCACTTGCACGTTAAAAAACTAAAACACCACACTTACATTATGTTTTATGACTTCTATAATAGACTATGACGACGTCAAACATGTTTCGATTGTTTGGTGAGGACACTTCAAAGAAAATGCACATTAACCTTAATCAAACCTTTTTGAGAGCTTAAACATACTGTTGATTGAAAACGAACACCTCATACGACATGATGCAAAAAGTGTTAAAATGTTAGCCCTATTCATGATTAAACATGCAAGTACTAACACAGCTTTAATGACCATAGAGCATTGTGATACAAATGCTATGAATGTATTAAAGCTTGAAAATGTGGTGTCAGATATTATGAAGAGTCTTGTACCATCTGGTCAAAAGCGAAATTATAGTTGTGCCTTTAAATGACTCGTACATGTATTTTTATACTCATGTAACATAATGTCTGTTTCTTCTTTCCTAAGAGTAAGATCAGAATAAGCCTTTCACTATATGCAAACTACAACATTACGTATTCTTCTTTACCGTTTCAGGCTACGCCAACCTGGGTGCAATTTGTACTGGGAAGTCTCAGTCGGTTGTAGAAGACCATTTTAACTTTCTCTCTGTCACTATCCAAACTCACGAGCTGGGCCACAGGTAGTGATGTAGTCGTTTTTCAATTTCATTAAAGATCTACTTCTGAAGAAGCTAAAAGTGGTACCACTGTTTATTCGGTTAATGACCCCTAATTGTGCAATATGGTCCTTAGATCAAAGGACTGTCATAATGAGGTGATTATCGCATCTCTGCAGGGGCTCATAAAGAGGCCCCTAGAGGATAATACCTGTAGTTCCACTGTTTATTGATTTTATGGTCCCTGATAACCTGTGCAATAAAACTGCCTCCCTCTGCAATCAATATTGATTTTTCCTGTTTTGGCCCCTAAGTAAGTTGGCATTATCATCATCATCATCATCATCATCATCAATAATACATCATCATCATCATCATCATCATCATCATCATCATCATCATCATCATCAAAACATCATCATCATCATCATCATCATCATCATCATCATCATCATCAAAACATCATCATCATCATCATCATCATCATCATCAAAACATCATCATCATCATCATCATCATCATCATCATCATCATAAAATTTGAAAAGCAAATCATGACAAACACATTCGTGTGATGTAGACCTCATTTTATCCTACTGATATTGATATTATTTTCTTATTTTTGCTGTGAAAACGTAGATTGTAGGTACCCGTTAGAAACGCCTCACTGAGGCGGCTGATGTCAGGTTTTGAGCAAAAATAAGAAATAACATTTTAATAGAAAATTGTCATTTTACAGCTGCCAATTTATTTGTCAATGTATGTTTTCATAATGTGTTCCCGCAGTCTTGGAGCGGTACATGACGGTGATGACAACAGCTGTCGTAAAACAGATTATTTCATTATGACCTCTGAGAATGCCGTCATGCCAGGGCCGACAGCGAAAAATCCTTGGCTCTTCTCAGCTTGTTCTGGCTCAGAAATTAGGAATAAACTTACACAGCTCGATAGGTGGGTAAAATACAATAGAACATCAACTAAATATACTTAAGGAATTAAAATACGCAACACATTAAATTTCAATTTTTACGTATGTACGAGGGGTGCTCGGAAAGTATGTACAAAAATGCTGTAAAATAAGTTTGCGTGAACCGAATGATATGGAATTTAGTACGAATAAACATTGGTCATTTTGTAATTAAATGCCATTCTCATTTTGAAACAATGACGTCAGACGTTCATGCACGAGGCAGCGTAATGAAGTCACTTCACGCGACCCGGCGCACCTGTACCCCTGGGTTGACTTTGTTAGTGTATTTGATGGAGTTGGGAAAGTTGGTCGACATTTTTTAATGGAAACTAATTTTCTAACATTGATTGACCATTTTTCGAAAATATATGGCATTCTGATGCTTTATCTACTAATACGGTGAAATTGAATGAAACAGGTTAGCGTAAAATATGCAAGAACGTCGATTTCATTTTGTAAACTTAAATTCAATACCTTGTTTTCTGGCCGATGTTTAACGAAATGATAAAAGACTGGCATAAACTATAAGTAGTAGAGACAATGTCAAGAATAGATATGTTTCGGGCTTGCAGTAAATTAATGACTTCCCGAAAATGCAACATTTTCAAAAATCTTAACAGTTTTGTCTATTTGACTCAGTCGGTATTTGCAAGACTCTACAGACAAATCCATTTGATAAACAACCTCGTAACTTTACATATATAAGCCGTGTACGTTGCATTTAATGAGTTTTAAATAAAATGTGGGCGTACGCAATCAAAATGGGTGTTACAATACTTTGAACAAAGAAGTATTTTGAAATAAGAAAAAAATTTCGACGTTACGTTGCGCCGCATAACGATAGGCGGTGTTTCCATAACGACAGCTGCAACGCACGTGCGCTTTTTATGCATGCGTTATTGCAATGGATTAATTGCATATATATTGCTGCATTATTTGATGAAATTTCATCTCGAAATAACAAAAGATAAAGAAATGACAACATTTTTATACGTACTTTCCGATCACCCCACGTATTTGACGTTTAGATAAAATCCTTTTATAAAATGACCTACTGACTGCTTTTTGCACGTGATGAAATGAGAAAATGTCATTTTATTGACAAAATTAACGAAAAAACGTCAACAACTATGAAAAATGCAAATTGTAACGTAAACGTCGGGGCGAAGGGGAAGATGACAAATTCTTTGCATGCGGATTACGTGACGTCGACTTGATACTGTGCAATAAAGACTAAGAGCATTGTATACTTAGGTGCCGTCCCATGTTGCGTTAAATCTTGTTAACGGTATGCTGATGTTTACAATAAAGAAAAATGAGTAATTAACGTCATCTAAATTATTAGATTTTGGCTATTTGTACCTAAACGGTATATATCGAACCAACATATGACACGACGTGTTTTTAATCAACAGTGACGTCACAGGTAACGTAGAAATGGATCATCGGAGCGTTTGTTTTGACGTTCTTTAGACAGAATATCACGTTATGTAAAGGAGCAAAACGGATTATGTGCTTTGTGTAAACACTCGATTTACGCACTGTAATCAAACGTTTGGTAATTGATCATTTTTTTTTAAATCAGAAAATTTGAAAAACATAATGAGGGTCTTTAAAATGCAGGATGTTGGATTTTGACGTTATAATGGACGTTTTATGGACGTCTGAAGTACAAAGGTCATAATGTTTACGTAAATAATCACATTATTGAATATAACGCATGCCGAAGGAATTTTTCTGGCTTTTGACTCATTTTTTCGATTGACGTTGGTGACGTTAAACGTCCTATTTCATACCCAAATGTTACCAACTGATCAATGATTACATCTGCATTCACATTTAGTGGTTTTGGAAACGAAATATTGGTTTTGGTTTCAAATTTGACATTTACTGATCATGGTTACAGGGTTTGCTACTGTAGGTCAGTGTGGTTACGCGTACGCCATTAAGCATACGTAACCGACATTGTGGCTCAACCGGTTGCAATTTGACATTTAGATGTTGTTTTCATATAAGACGCTCAGTTATACCACGGACTTGCATTACAAAGCATGTTTTTAGTAACCCAAAGTATTTGTTGCGTTTCTTTATTCCTTAAGTATATTAGTTGAGCCAAAGGAAGCTATGAAATTTTTACATCTACCACCCAAGTAAAAGGCATTTTTAAAACTTACGGATGGTTTTACTACTTATAAAAAACAGTCTCAGACCCTCTAGGCTGTTAACCAGTAATAAGTTGATAGGTCAGTCAGTTGCCCAAACAGTCCAACTATTACTTACAGCCCCGATGTGGGGAGGCCAGGCAGGCACACTGAGCATTGCCTAAATCCTAAATGTTGGATGAACAAAATTAATACATTTGCAGCTTCTGAGTAGTTGACATATTCTAAGAGAATGTAAACTATCTGGAAATGTAGGGTTGATAAGTTTTAAGCACTGGAATAATTCTTCTGTAATTGACGGCTTTCAACTTTTGTTTAGTGTAGAACTTAATTTCGCAGCAGCTTTTAAGCTGACCTGATCCAAAGGCTCATAAGTGAGCTTATAGGATAGGCATGCTCCGTCGTCGTCGTTCACAATCATGTTCTTGACCTTGGGTTGGCTTGACCTATTTTACGACAGGGTCGAATTTGGTCACATAGGCTTTTCAATAGAAAAAGTGAGAGAAAAAAAGGTCAATGTTATTTTTCACTCGATCAACATGGCCAAATGTCATTTATAAAAGACCAAATCAAAGGTGAGCGTTCTCATGACCAATGGTCCTCTTGTCTTATGATTGACCTCGATCATTATTTCAGATACGGTAATTCAATACAATTTTCATAAACTGAATACTATGTAATCAAGAAGACCGTTGTAAACATATAAACGGCCTGTATCACTGGAAGACTGCAAAGACTATAAATATACGGTTAGCAGCTCTGAAAAAAGTAAATATGAGATTTTGAATGAGCAAGCAAACTCCCATAAAACGGTTTGAATGACAAACGTTGTATTTTCTTAGTAACGGTGGAAGTGACAATTGTCTGGTAACCCAGGACTCCAGTACAGAAGTTGCAGCCAGTGGAGACCAGCTCGGACAACGGTATCCCCCGGACACACAGTGTAGTCTCAACTTCGGTACACAATCATTTGTATGCAAGGTAAAAATGTCCTCTCCAGCCTTCGGCCATTGACATGATAATGCGAAACATGACAACAATCGTTTTTGACAACATTTTAGTCTTATAATTTGTCCCAACAACCTATAGAGTTCTCGGAGCTCTATTCAACTGTGACATGACAAACCATGTTTGATTTTTTTAAACATTACATTTTCCCCACGACTGAATCGAAAAATTGTTTACATTTGTTCAATGAACAGGTGTAGGGATGATCTCATAATAAGTATAACTTTTAAAGGGGGTACGGTTGAATACCCTACCCTATGGGCGGTTTGCCTTTATTACGTCAGGGTGAACATTTGTCACCAACATGACAGGTATATGTACCAGCCGGGTTTCGAACCCGCAACCTCCAGATTGCTAAGCGAATACGCTATCCATTACACTACCGCGGATGGCTCAGTGATTGCGTTTTAATGACATCTGAATGGCAAAATATCTACAATGTCAAACTATGTCCGGCATCAAACAATATATCACTGTTTAAACTTGTTTAACGTGGTTACGTTGTATTTTCAGTCGCGCCACATATCTGACAATTATTCCACATTATGCACTGGTTTGTGGTGTGCCTTGGCTGGAAAACTAAACAACTGCACACTTGTTATACCCGCAGATGGAACAACTTGTGGAAATAAAAAGGTAAATTGTATCAAAGTGTTAAAATTCTAAAACGCTTATTATACGGGAAAATGTACATGTATCTTAACGTCAATACACATTGAAAACCATTGAGCAATTTATTTTAATGTTTGAACCGCTGAAGAAATGTCCAAAAATATTTTTGTATGGTTTGTTTTAAACTCGGCAAACTGAATGAGCTTCAGAGAAAGTAATTGGATAACTTTATCCCATTTATCAATTTACTAGTATTATTATCAGTTCGCATTGTTCTATATTTGTTTCTATCTTAGAACAGTTTTAAAATACCTTTGTTGGTAATGAAAATTATTCAATAGAATACTAATGCAGCTTTCACACTTACCACGATTCGACCACGATTGGTATCGTGGTCTTCATCGTGGACCAATCGGGACTATCGTATCAAATCTTATCAGATCGCATCACATCTTGATATCAATCGTGTTAATCGGGCTAATCGTGGAAAAATTTTTGGCTGCCAAAAATTTTGCCACGATTACCACGATTGGCGGGACTATCGTGACCATCGCATCAGATCGTACGACATCGTAACAAATCGCAACAAATCGTATCTCATCTTGTTCCTTAATCGCGGTGATCGGGATCGACCAAAACACCGCGATCTGTTGAGATGAGTTGCGATCTCCTACGAATTGTTACGGTCTGTTACGATTCGAGAAAAAATGCCTGGCCCGATTAACTACGAGGAGATGCGAATGACTCCCGATAGGATACGATCTGATATGAGTAAATGCGATGAGACACGACAAGCCACGCTTTTGCCACGGATGCTTACGATCTGTTACGAATTATCAATACATTAAATACATCGGGCAAGATGACTTTTATTCTTTGATCAACAGCAGAGAAGCAAATATCAATATGGTCCTTTTCAGTATTAATTCGAAATCTGAAGGATGCCAGGAAATGGCAGCAGAGACAGGGATGGAATGGGGAGGGATAAGGCATTAATAATGCAAATGTCGCATTCTCGTCATTCTCTGCTCCTCCATCAATGTTGTTTCGTCTTCAGAGATTAAAAACGTAATGCTGTATATGTTTGTTTTCGAAGTAAATATACCAATCGCGGTCTCATCGTGACACAATCGTGGCCACAATCGCCAAAAATCAAGCCAACAATCGTAAACTATCGTATCAGTTCTTGAGACTCGTACCAGAACGCATCTAATCGTAACAGTTCGTATCAAATCGCGGTCAAGTATCGTGATAATCGTGTCAGATCGCATTAGAATCGGGGTTAAATCGTAATGATCTTATCGGACCGCAACTAATCGTATCTATCCGGGACCAATATCGTGTCACCAGATTTTGACCGATCGCCACCCTATCGTATCAGATCGCAACAGATCGTATCAAAACGCAACGACTCGTATCAGAACGTCAAATTTTGGCAAAATGTCCCGATTAGCTGCGATTTGTCAATCGTGGCAATCGTAACAGATCGTGCTCTAGTGTGAAAGCCGCATCACCAGATTTTGACCGATCGCCACCCTATCGTATCAGATCGCAACAGATCGTATCAAAACGCAACGACTCGTATCAGAACGTCAAATTTTGGCAAAATGTCCCGATTAGCTGCGATTTGTCAATCGTGGCAATCGTAACAGATCGTGCTCTAGTGTGAAAGCCGCATTACTACTCAAAGTTTGATATGGATCAAAACTTTATTTTTGTTCACAGGACATATTGGTAATCTGACAACCAAAATTTTGCTAAAAATATATAGCAGAACCATCACCATGCAAACATTCCGTCTTTTTTTTTTTGCGTTGTCTGCGAGCGCTTTATCCTACTTTGCTCAAAAAGGGTCATTTTTTGTCATCGCATAATGCGCTGAATTCCCATTAAAAATGTTCAGTCCAATAATTATTTTTAAAATACTGTAAAATCTAAATCAATGCCCGTAACTCAGACCAGTTTTCTGCTCCAAACATGCAGCCTAAAGGACAACATTTTAAGCGAAAAAAATGTTGGTAACAAACCCGTGTTTAAACCAAACATTTTAGATTTCTCAAATTTTCCTACATTACGTTTTAGACATAAAAGTATTGACATTTCGAAACAGTTTTGCAATTGAATGAACATCATTAGAGACTTTCTCAAATGTTTTTAGCTTGCTTTGCCTATCAAGTTCTCTTACCCGATGATTGACTTTGATTGAAAAAAGACCATCTATAAGCCATTGTTGTGTGTGGCCCATGTTCAACTTGATTATCGGAGAAAAGCGTTTGTTTGTTTACAGTGGTGCGTCAATGGAGAGTGTGTGTCTTCTACTGCTGCACCAACTGTCGATGGTAAGTAAATGAACTAGCGGAGAGGCAGGATCACATCTCTCATACGTTTTACACTGCTTTGTAAGGCTTATGAGTTTTATAACATTTTCATAACATACAGGGTTAGCCTTATTTCATCTTTGTTACATATGATAATGAGTCTGAAAACATCATAATTCTACCTACGTGGGTCATTCAAAATGTAATGCGTTGTGTAGCGTATTTTTGTGTATATTTATCATAGATAATATTTTAATTTTTGAAAGATGGATTCAATCTGCATTCAGGAAATTCACGACAGCTAAATCGGACCATACACTTGATGTTGCTTAGCAATCATAGAATGGCAGCGAACGTGTCGTGGCCGCGAAAACCTCAAAATTCTACTATTTGTATTTGTTCCAGAGACTTGTATGTTCGGTGATCAGCTAGGTATAGTTCAAAACAGCTCTACATGTGCGTCTATAGTTAGGACTATTTATATTTGTTCCAGAAACGTGTGTGTTTGGTGAACAGCGAGGTATAGTCCAAGATAGCTCTACATATGCGTTATCAGTAAGACTTGTATGTTTGGTGATCAGCTAGGTATATTCCAAAACAGCTCTACCCGCGTGTCTATAGTAACGACTATTTATATTTGTTCCAGAAACGAGTATGATGGTGATCAGCTAGGTATAGTTCACAACAGCTCCACATGTGCGTCTATAGTAACGACTATTTATATTTGTTCCAGAGCCTTGTATGTTTGGTGATCAACTACGTATAGTGCAAGACAGCTCTATCTGTGCGTCTAGTTACGACTATTATATTTGTTCCAATAACGTGTGTTTTCGATGATCAGCTAGGAAAAGTTCAAAACAGCTCTACATATGCGTCTTTAGTTACGACTATTTATATTTAGTCCAGAAACGCGTGTGTTTGGTGATCAGCTAGGTATAGTTCAAAACAGCTCTACCTATACGTCTATAGTTACGACTATTTATATTTATTCCAGAAACGCGTGTGTTTGGTGATCAGCTAGATATAGTTCAAGAAGGCTCTACCTTTGCATCTATGGTTACGACTTTTTATGCTTATTCCAGAAACGTGTGTGTTTGGTGAACAGCTAGGTATAGTCCAAGACAGCTCTACCTGTGCGTCTATAGTTACGACTATTTATAGAGACGCTTCGCGTCGCTCTTATGGTAGAGGGCGGTAAAATGTTCTGTTCTACTCTGTTCTTCCTTACATTGATAGAAAAAAAAAACTTTCGTCAACCGGAACCGGAATTCGCCCAGTTAATTTGCATAAATCGTCAGGCAATGTTTTCATTGGCCAGTACGACTGATCCGCACGCACTCATAGAAATGACGTCAATGTCAGCCATTTTGAATTGTTTGACGTCATCGTGACGTTTCAACACGCTTATTGATCAATTAACTTTCCAATCTGGTTTGACGTCATCGTGACGTTTTCAACACGCGCTGCATTATACTAATTTATCAATTAACTGTCCATATACGAAAGCACCGAAGAGGTATATAGAACATTTACATGTGCATATAGAGAGTGATCGCAACTGCCTTCTCCCCAGACCCCCCCCTTTTCCCCAGATCCCTCAAACCCTAGAAGGACCCCAAGTAGGGAAGCTGTCATATACTGTATGTAACTTATTTTAAAATCAACTGCGCAATGGGAAGGTACAAGTAGGCAAAGATCAGGAAAAGGCGCAATCAGAAAAGAGATTCCCACTCAAAAAACCGAGGTGGGAAAAAAACCAAACTAACAATCAGGTACTTATACCATGAAACATATCGTAAGCCGAATGAGCAGCTATTTTCCCAATAGGTGGCCACTCAGTTACCTTAACTTAATTAAAAATATGAAAACATACATAAGGCGCCAACAGCACACAAAAAAATTAAACACCAAGACATAAAACAAAAAGAACCACCACAGAAGTATCGCCTTGGAACGATCAGTAACACAAAGTTACTGGCGGGCTTAAACCGGTTTTTACCAGATCCTAACCTCACCCTCAGCTTCTGCAGTGGTTCATAACATTTAGTTAGTTCTTCGGTCCTCGTGGTGAATCTCTAACTAGTCAATGAATCATCAAGAACAAATAAATAAATCATGATGAATATCCTGATGAATCAAAAACAAGGACTCACAGATTGAGTAAGCTGCCCGACGATGGAGATCCCTGAGCGCCGAATAACCTACTAACTCCGGAGCAAAAGAAAAACACCAGTTGGGCCCCGGTGGGCCAAGCAACAGACAAGAAGCTAGTAGAGCGTCGCGACAAAGGTAGTGCCTTATTTCATATTATTTGTTCCAGAAACGTGATCAGGTTGGTGATCAGCTTGGTATAGTTCACAACAGCTCAACATGTACGTCTATAGTTACGACTATTTATATTTGTTCAAGAGACTTGTATGTTTGGTGGTCAGCTAGGTATAGTTCAAAACAGCTCTACCTGTGCGTCTGTAATTACGACTATTTGTATTTGTTCCAGATACTTGTATGTTCGGTGGTCAGCTAGGTATAGTCCAAGACAGCTCTTCCTGTGCGTCTATAGTTACGACTATTTATATTTGTTTCAGAAACGTGTATGATGGTGATCAGCTAGGTATAGTTCACAACAGCTCCACATGTACGTTTATAGTTATGACTATTTATATTTGTTCCAGAGCCTTGTATGTGTGATGATCAGCTAGGTATAGTGCAAGACAGCTCTATCTGTGCGTCTATAGTTACGACTATCTATTATATTTGTTCCAATTACGTGTATGTTTGATGATCAGCTAGGTATAGTTCAAAACAGCTCTACCTATGCGTCTATAGTTACGACTATTTATATTTATTCCAATAACGCGTGCGTTAGGTGATCAGCTAGGTATAGTTCAAAAACAGCTCTACATATGCGTCTATAGTTACGACTATTTATATTGATTCCAGAAACGCGTGCGTTTAGTGATCAGCTAGGTATAGTTCAAGAAGGCTCTACCTTTGCATCTATGGTTACGACTATTAATGTTTATACCGGAAACGTGTGTGTTTGGTGAACAGCTAGGTATAGTCCAAGACAGCTCTACCTGTGCGTCCATAGTTACGACTATTTATATTTGTTCCAGAAACGTGTATGATGGTGATCAGCTAGGTATAATTCACAACAGCTCCACTATATAAGTCTATAGTAACGACTATTTATATTTGTTCGAGACTTGTATGTTTGGTGGTCAGCTAGGTATAGTTCAAAACAGCTCTACCTGTGCGTTTATAGTTACGACTATTAATATTTATTCCAGAAACGCGTGCGTTTGGTGATCAGCTAGATATAGTTCATGAAGGCTCTACCTTTGCATCTATGGTTACGACTATTTATGTTTATACCAGAAACGTGTGTGTTTGGTGAACAGCGATGTATAGTCCAAGACAGCTCTACCTGTGCGTCTATAGTTACGACTATTTATATTTATTCCAGAAACGCGTGCGTTTGGTGATCAGCTAGATATAGTTCATGAAGGCTCTACCTTTGTATCTATGGTTACGACTATTTATGTTTATACCAGAAACGTGTGTGTTTGGTGAACAGCGAGGTATAGTCCAAGACAGCTCTACATGTGCGTCTATAGTTACGACTACAGTGTATTTTATATTTGTTCCAGAAAGTTAACGTGTATGTTTGGTGATCAGCTAGGCATTGTCCGAGAAAGCTAGGTATAGGCCAAAACAGCTCTACATGTGCGTCTATAGTAACGACTATTTATATTTGTTCCAGATACTTGTGTGTTCGGTGATCAGCTACGTATAGTCCAAGACTGCTCTACCTGTGCGTCTATAGTTACGACTATTTATATTTGTTCCAGAGACTTCTATGTTTGGTGGTCAGCTAGGTATAGTTCAAAAACGCTCTACCTATGCGTCTATAGTTCGACTAATCATATTTGTTCCAGAAACGTGTATGTTTGGTGATCAGCTATGTATGATTTAAAACAGCTATACCTATGCGTCTATAGTTACGATTATTTATATTTGTTCCAGAAACGAGTATGATGGTGATCAGCTAGGTATAGTCCAAGACAGCTCCACATGTGCGTCTATAGTAACGACTATTTATATTTGTTCCAGATACTTGTGTGTTCGGTGATCAGCTACGTATAGTCCAAGACTGCTCTACCTGTGCGTCTATAGTTACGACTATTTATATTTGTTCCAGAAACGTGTATGATGGTGATCAGCTAGGTATAATTCACAACAGCTCCACTATATAAGTCTATAGTAACGACTATTTATATTTGTTCGAGAAACGTGTATGTTTGGTGATCAGCTATGTATGATTTAAAACAGCTCTACCCGTGCGTCTATAGTTATGACTATTTATATTTTGTTCCAGATACTTGTATGTTTGGTGGTCAGCTAGGTATAGTCCAAGACAGCTCTACCTGTGCGTCTATAGTTACGACTATTTATATTTTGTTCCAGAAACGTGTGTGTTTGGTGATCAGCTAGGTATAGTCCAAGACAGCTCTACCTATGCGTCTATAGTTACGACTATTTATATTTATTCCAGAGACTTGTATGTTTGGTGATCAGCTAGGTATAGTCCAAGACAGCTGTACCTGTGCGTCTATAGTTACGACTATTTGTATTTTTCCAGAGACTTGTATGTTTGGTGATCAGCTTGGTATAGTCCAAGACAGTTCTACCTGTGCGTCTATAGTTACGGCTGAGCTAAGTAGTTGTTATTATACATCAGTCAGGAGAACCTGCTGTGCCTCGTGTGAGAGTCAGAATACCAACATACCTGGTGAGAGTCATAACATAAACTATATATAGATAGATAATGTAACATTTAATGAAGTTTTATTGTTTGATAGAAGGCTATACCATAAGTTATTTTTCATTAATGACATGTTAGCAGTCGCCATGCCATGACGTTCAAAATATATGCATTTGACTACGCTTACTTGTATCACAGTTACATCCTCATATGTTAGTGTTCTTTCTTGTTTTGTGTAGTTTCCTAAATGATGACTTTTGTTTCATACGCCTTTAAATACATTAGATTAATGTTGTATGAGTAATTCAGCTTTTTGTGTTTCGTTGTAGGATGTGAGTACGGCGATACATCTATTTGTACTGCAATCACCGCTGCCAATGCTTGGAACTGTTATAACAGTAGTTTCAGCGCATCCGCCTGTTGTCAGACCTGTCACAATCTAAAGAGAACAGATCTGCCAGCCAGTATGTATAGATTTCAATACATCATGCTGTCCAGTGAAGATTTATTTAGGATATTCTAAAACACATTTATCATTATGACGTCACTGTTTTCCAGTGGATAACATCATGTAATAAAAAGTGTTATGACCACGCGTGTATTAACATTAAAGGAATATGACACGTCATTGACGACTTCTGTAACAACAATGCAAAGTTTCATTGAATACATATCTACTTTGAAGGCGATAAAATCTTCTATAAATGATCATATGATAAAAGGAATCTTACACTCGTGGTCATTTCATATGAAATCTATTAAACTCGCCGAAGGCTCGTTAAATCAATTTCATATGATATGATCACGAGTGTAAGATCCTCTAGTTATGCTTTCTTAAGTTTATGAAAACATGGTAACCCGAATTAAAAAAAGTTATCAATCAAGTAATTGATGCTGGACAAATCCTTTACCAGAGGACCAATGTTCCTGGAAACGCTCACCTGAGATCTGAAATATATATCAATAAATTTGGTTGACTATAAAGGTCATATACATGTATATAGCCCCAGGACAGGGTTAGAACAACGCCTGGATTTAATTTCGTTTTCAAATTCATAAATATTCTGTCCACTTGCTTATTTCCTGAAAGTTTTTCCCTTCGGTGTCATTTTAACAGTTTTCTGCCAATGTGACCTATGTTGACCTTGCCGTAAAATCTGTAAAGGTCATCACAGGATCATGATTTATATATACATGGTAACTTACTCTAGTCTTAGTTGCTACATGTCACGTTCCGTTGCAATAATTTCAGCAATTCCTGGGAAGAAGATTTTTGAATAGTTTTTAGCTCACCTGAGCCGAAGGCTCAAAGGTGAGCTTATAGTATACCCATGCTCTGGCGTCCGTCGTCGTCCGTCCGTCTGTCGTTCACAATTTCAAAGATCTTCTCCTCTGAAACCGCAGGGCCAATCAAAGCCAAACTTCATGTGGAGCATCTTTAGGAAGGGGGAACCAAAGTTTGTATAAATGGTCTAGGTCACATGACCAAGATGGCCACCATGGCTATAAAAAGCAAAAACACCTTTAAAATCTTCTTCTCCAGAACCAGAAGACCTATGATTTTGAAACTTGGCATGAAGCATCATGCAATAGAGCTCTACAAAGTTTGTATAAAGCATGACCCTGGGATGACCTTGACCTTTTTTACGGCAAGGTCAACTTAGGTCGCTAATACATTTGAATGGGGAATATTAGTAAAATGTAATTAAATGGGGGGAAACTTGCTGGCAGTATGTAAATGGGCAGAATATTTATGTTTATGAAACAAAAATTGACCCCAGGGGGTTGTCTGTCCCTGCCCCGGGGCCATGTCAATGTATATGACCATAATATTAAGACATCTTCTCTGAAACCGTTACGCCAATTAAAGTCAAACTTTATGTGGAGCATCGTTAGGAGGGGGAATGAAAATTTATGTAAAAGGTCAAGGTCACATGACCAAGATGGCCTCCATGGCTATAAATAGCATCAACCTTTTAAAATCTTCTTCTCCAGAACCAGAAGGCCTATGATTTTGAAACTTGGCATGAAGCATCAAGGAATGGATCTCTACAAAGTTTGTATAAATCGTGACCCTGGGATGACCTTGACCTATTTTACGGCAAAGTCAACTTAGGTCGCCAATGCATTTGAATGGGGAAAATAAGTAAAATGTAATTAGATGGGGGGAAACTTGCTGGGAGTATGCAAATGGACAGAAGATTTATGTTAATGAAAAAGCAAATGACCCAAGAGGGTTGTCGTCCCCTGCCCCGGGGGATGTATATGACCATAATATTCAAACATCTACTCTGAAACCACATGGCCATTTAAAGCCAAACTTTATGTAGAGCATCGTTAGGTAGGGGGAATGAAACTTTGTATAAAAGGTCGAGTCACATGACCAAGATGGCCACCATAGCTATAAATAGTTAAAACCTTTAAGAATCTGCTTCTTCAGAACCTATGATTTTGAAACATGACATGAAACATCAGAGAATAGAGCTCTACAAATTTAAACTCACCTGAGCCGAAGGCTCACAGGTGAGCTTATAGTATACCCATGCTCCGGCGTCCGTCGTCGTCCGTCCGTCGTCCACAATTTCGAAGGTCATCTCCTCTGAAACCGCTAGGCCAATCAAAGCCAAACTTCATGTGGAATATCCTTAGGAAGGGGGAACGAAAGTTTGTATGAATGAAAGTTTGTATAAATGGCCAAGGTCAAATGACCAAGATGGCTGCCATGGCTGATAACAGAAAAAAACCGCTAAAAATCTTCTTCAGAATCGGAAGGCCTATGATTTTGAAACTTGGCATGTCTCATCTGGGAATGTAGCTGTACAAAGTTTGTATAATACAAAACCTTGGGATGAACTTGACCTTTTTACGGCAAGGTCAACTTAGGTCGCCCATGCATTTGAATGGTAGAAAAATAGAAAAATATCATTTAATGACAGAAAACTTGCTAGAAATGAACAAATGGACAGAAGATTCATGTTTATGAAAATATTTTGGACCCAGGGGATTGTCTGCCCCTTCCCTGGGGCTATATACATGTACATGTATATGACCCATGTACATGTATATGACCATAATATTCAAACAGCTTCTTCTCTGAAACCGCTTGGCCAATCAAAGCCAAACTTTATGTGGAGCATCCTTAGGAAGAGAGAATGAAAGTTTATATAAATGGTCAAGGTCACATGACCAAGATGGCTGCCATGGCTATAAATAGCAAACACCTTTAAAATTCTTCGTCAGAAACATGTCACATGACCAAGATGGCCGCAATGGCTATAAATAGCAAAAACCTTTTAAAATCTTCTTCTCCAGAACCAGAAGGCCTATGATTTTGAAACTTGGCATGAAGCATCAAGGAATGGATCTCTACAAAGTTTGCATAAATCATGACCCTGGGATGACCTTGACCTATTTTACGGCAAGGTCAACTTAGGTCGCCCATGTGTTTTAAAGGGGGGGGGTTGTTAAAATTCATTTGAAGGGCAAACTTTGCAGTAAATTGGCAAATGGACTGATTTTTTATGATTCGAAAAAAAAAATGACTCCAGGGGTTATTCTGACCTTGCCCTAGGGTTATATACATGTATATTACAATTCTAGTCATATATATCTCAGGTCTCATGCTAGCGTTTACAGGACCATTGATCCTCTGGTATGTAAATCATGCCCCTGGGATGACCTTGACCAATTTTATGGCAAGGTGAACTTACGTGGCATATCCCAGTTCTCAGGTGAGCGTTTGAAGGACCATTGGTCCTCTGATTACCATATATGGGCATGGCGGCCATATTGGTCATGTGACCTGGTTTATCTATAATCACATTGGTTCCCCTTTCATACAAAATTTGCTATAAAATTTTACTTTGATTGGCCAAGCGGTTTTAGGGGAGAAGATCTTTGAATATTATGGTTATATACATGTATAATGCCCCGGGGCAGACCCACCCCAGGGGTCCAAATTCTGTTCAGAACCTTAAATCTTCAGTTCATTTACCCGTTCCCTACAAGGTTTGCCCTTCAAATACAATCTTAACAATTTTCCCCATTCAAATGCATACCTTGCCGTATAATAGGTCAAGGTCATCCTAGGGACATGATTTATACAAACTTTGTAGAGCTCCATTGCCTGATGCTTCATGCCAAGTTTCAAAATCATAGGCCTTCTGGTTCTGGGGAAGAAGATTTTAAAAGGTTTTTGCTATTTATAGCAATTGCGGCCATCTTGATCATGTGACCTTGACCGTTTATACAAACTTTCATTGCCCCTTCCTAACGATGATTGCACATAAAGTCTGGCTTTGATTGGCCAAGTGGTTTCAGAGAAGATGATGTTTGAATATTTTGGTCATATACATGTATAATGCCCCGGGACAGGGGCAGACAACCCCTTGGGGACAACATTTTTTCATAAACATAAATATTCTGTCCATTTGCCCATTTCCTGCAAGTTTTGCCCTTCAAATCACATTTTAACAATTCTCCCCATTTAAATGCATGGGCGACCTAACTTGACCTTGCCGTAAACTGAGGGTCATGGTTTATATAAACTTTGTAGAGCTTTGATGCCCGATGCTTCATGCAAAGTTTCAAAATGATAGGCCTTCTAGTTCTGGAGAAGACGATTTTAAAGGTTTTTGCAATTTATAGCCATGGTGGTCATCGTTGTCATGTGACCTTTACCATTTACACAAACTTTCATTCCCTGTTCCTAAGGATGTTCCACATAAAGTTTCGATTTGATTGGACAGACGGTTTCAGAGAAGATGTTTGAATATTATTGTCATATACATGTATATAGCCCCGGGGCTGGGGCAGGGGCAGACAAGACCCTGGGGACAATTTTCTTTCATAAACATAAATATTCTGTCCATTTGCCCATTTCCTGCAAGTTTTGCCCTTCAAATCACATTTTAACAATTTTCCCATTCAAATGCATGGGCGACCTATGTTGACCTTGCCGTAAAATAGGTCAAGGTCTTCACAGGGTCATAATTTATACAAACTTTGTAGACCTCAATTGCCTGGTGCTTCATGCCAAGTTTCAAAATCATAGGCCTTCCGGTTCAGGAGAAGAAGATTTTTAGCTCACCTGAGCCGAAGGCTCACAGGTGAGGTTATAGGATAGGGAGGCACCCGGCGTCCGTCCGTCGGCGTCGTCGTCGTCCGTCGTCCGTCGTCCACCATTTTCAAAGATCTTCTTCTCTGAAACCGCTTGGCCAATCAAAGCCAAATTTTATGTGAAGCATCAATAGGAAGGGGGAACCAATGTGTATATAAGAAATCCAGGTCACATGACCAAGATGGCCTCCATGCCCATATATGGTAAAAACCCTTCAAAAATCTTCTTCTCCAGAACCAGTGGACCGATTTCAACGAAACTCGGCATGAAGCATCGATGGCTCAAGCACTACAATGTATATATAAATCTTTACCCTGTGATGACCTTGACCTATTTTACGGCAAGGTCAACATAGGTCGCCAATGCATTTGAATGGGAAAAACTTTTAAAATGTCATTTAAAGAAAAAGTCTTGCAGGAAATGGGCAGTAGGACTGAATATTAATGATTCTGAAACAATTTGGATCCCAGGGGCTCATCTGCCCCCACCCCAGGGCAATATACATGTCTATTTTCATAATATTTAAACGTCTTCTCCTCTGAAAACGCTTGGCCTACCAAAGCCAAATTTTATATGAAGCATCTATAGGAAGGGGGAACCAATGTGTATATAAATAATCCTGGTCACATGACAAAGATGGCCGCCACACCCATATATGGTAAAATCCCTTCATAAATCTTCTTCTCCGGAACCGGAGGACCGATTTCAACGAAACTTGGCATGAAGCATCGATGGATCAAGCACTACAATGTGTATATAAATCATGACCCTGTGATGACCATGACCTATTTTACGGCAAGGTCAACATAGGTCGCCAATGCATTTGAATGGGAAAAACTTTTAAAATGTCATTTAAAGAAAAAGTGTTGCAGGAAATGGGCAGTAGGACTGAATATTAATGATTCTGAAACAAATTGGATCCCAGGGGCTCATCTGCCCCCACCCCGGGGCAATATACATGTTTATTTCCATAATATTTAAACGCCTTCTCCTCTGAAACCGCTTGGCCAACCAAAGCCAAATTTTTATGTGAAGCATCTATAGAAAGGGGGAACCAATGTGTATATTAACAATCCAGGTCACATGACAAGATGGCAGCCACACCCATATATGGTAAAAACTCTTCAAAAATCTTTTGCTCCATAACTGGTGGACCGATTTCAGCAAAACTTGGCATGAAGCATCAATGGCTGAAGCGCTACAATGTGTACATAAATCATGACCCTGTGATGACCTTGACCTATCTTAGTGCAAGGTCAACATAAGTCACCTATGCATTTTAATTGGGAAAACTGTTAAAATATCATTTAAAGGGAAAAATTTGCAGAAAATGGGCAGTAGGACTGAATATCAATGATTCTGAAAATAATTGCACCCCAGGGGCTCATCTGCCATCTCCCTGGGGCAATGTACATGTATATTACTATGATATTCAAACATCTTCTTCTCTGAAACTACTTGGCCAATCAGAGCCAAATTTTTGTGAAGCATCCATAGGATGGGGGAACCAATGTATATATACATATTTCTGGTCACATGACCAAGATGGCCGCCGTGCCCATATATGGTATAATCCCTTCAAAAATCTTCTCCCGAGCCGGAGGACCAGTTTCAACGAAACTTGGCATGGAGCATTGATGGCTTAAGTACTGCTATGTATTTATAAATCATGACCTAGTGATGACCTTGACCTATTTTACGGCAAGGTCAACAAAGTTCGCCTATGCATTTGAATGGGGAAAACTGTTCAACTGGCATTTAAAGGGAAAGTCTCGTAGGAAATTGGTAGTAGGACTGAATATCAATGATTCTGAAAAAATTGGACCTCAGTGGCTCATCTGCCTCACCCAGGGTAATATACATGCATTACCATAATATTCCAACAACTTTTCTTCTGAAACTACATGGCCAAACAATGTCAAATTTTATACGAAGCATCTATGGGAAGGGGGAATCAATGTGCATATAATACAGGTCATATGACCAAGATGGCTGCCATGCCCATGTATGGTAATAACCCTTAAAATATTTTTTCTCCAGAACCTGTGGACCAGTTTCAATGAAACTTAGTATGAAGCATCAATGCCTAAAGTACTAAAATGTGGATATAAATCATGACCCTGTGATGACCTTGACATATTTAATGGCAAGTTCAACATAGGTTGCCTATGCATTTGAATGGGGAAAACTGTTCAAATGTCCTTTAATTTGAAAAGTCTTGCAGAAAGGGGGCAGTAGGACTGAATATCAATGATTCTGCCAAAACAAATGGACTCAAGGGGGTTCATGTACTTCACCCCGGGGCAATATACAACATGTATATTACCATAATATGTTCAAATAGATACAAGATTCATATTTATGAGGGAAATGTTGATCCTGTGTGCTGCCTGTCCCAAAATTGTATATGAATATTAATTTCTTTCTATTTTCAGGTGTTTTCATGCCTGGGCACGAGAACTGGCTGTAAGTAGAAAATAAAAGGACAGAGTGGAGAGAGAGGTCAAGAACAGATGAAGTGACAGATAAGTTTTAATATAATTTTTGGAAAAGGTGTAATCTGAAATTTAGAAACTAGAAAGATCATACTATTTTAGCTATAGAAAATGAAGGGGCTTATCAGTTGGTAGAGTAGAGCTGCTGATCTGCTTCTTTGTTTGTTTTTAAAGCATTGTGTCATATTAAGTGTATATCTGCTTCAGCACAAGAAAACCTATCTTGTTATGAAAACAGCAAAGTAGCACTAACCTCCACTAACTGGTTAGAACATTTGTTGATCTTTGCTATAATGGTATAATATTTCTAGGTTCTAATTTGAAGATTTATACAGGCTTAATGTTTAACAATTCTACACATTACCTTTTCTTTCTATTTTCAGGTAATTAATCATGCCTAGGCGAAAGGGCTGGAAGTGGTCAGAGCAGAAAAGGAAGGAGTGGAGAGAGAGATTGAGAGCAGATGGCAGAGATGGCGATAGGGAGAGATCTAGTGTAGACAGTGATGGGGAAGGTAAAGCAACAGTCAGGTATGAAAGTCCCTCCGAAAGGGGGGCAGGAAGTCCACCGAGGGAGGTGGCAGGAAGTCCACCGAGGGAGGTGGCAGGAAGTCCACCAAGGGAGGTGGCAGGAAGTCCACCAAGGGAGGTGGCAGGAAGTCCACCGAGGGATGTGGCAGGAAGTCCACCGAGGGAGGTGGCAGGAAGTCCACCGAGGGTGGTGGCAAGCAGCCCATCTGTGGCACGAAGTCCCTCCAGCGTGGGGGCAGGCAGCCCATCTGAGGCACGAAGTCCCTCCAGCGTGGGGGCAGGCAGTCCTATAGTGGCACGAAGTCCCTTCAGCGTAAGGGCACCACCAGACAAAAAGAAAGAACAAGCTAAAAATGATCAAGAGAGTCAGTTCAAACAGACAATAATTGATATTCATTTGATTATAGAGAAGGTTAGCTCAAATTTACAGACAGATTTTGATACTGTGTTTTTGGAAGCTTTTCCTGATGTTGCTAAAGACTTTCAATCAAGGGTCAATGAGGAATTTTATGAAAGTGTGAACAAAGCTTTTTGCACTCAAAACACTATACAAAATGAGGAGCTTCATAAAAATGTTAAAGCTCAACATCATTTTAACAGTGATACATTTGAAACATGTTTAGTCGATGATGTGACATGTTATCAAGCAGTAAGATCATCTGAACCATTGTGGAATGCCACTGATTTGGTATTTGGAAGTTTTCATCAAAATGATGTTAGATTTTCTGAACAGTCAAAAGGGTATCAATGCACATGTAATGCATTATGTATGTTGTCATACGCACTTACCCACAATGTAGATAATAGTTCAATGATAGATAAAGTACTTTATGAAGGGGATGCTCTGTATCAAACTGTCATTAGCAAGTTGAAAACAGATGGAAAGTTCACTAACCAGCTTTTGAGCTTAGAAGAAATACCAGATGATTTTGAAGTAGAGATAGGAAAATTTATGTTACAAAAATTTCAAATTGAAAGTGGTGTTCTTGTTGATACTCAAGATCACGGCTTACCAACACTTCACTCTACCTTGCAGTTGGCATTTTCCTCTGTATCATGTGGCTTATTAACTGTAGGTGCAATATGTTCTGCAGTTTTTAAAAATAATGGGTTGTATGCCTTTTTTGATTCTCATTCCCATGGACAAAATGGACTTTCATCAAGTGATGGTGCTTCCTGTTTAATAACTTTCTCAAACTTGGATGACCTAGTTACATATATATATGCATTTTATGATAGCATGAAACTGGAAACTGATACTAACTTGCAGTTTGACTTCCTGCCAGTCCATATAAATAAATATCACGAAGAACAGACTTATGAAGATGAAATGATAAGTCGTATGGAAGGCTATTTCAAAGATCAAAGATTTCGACAGGCTCTGAAAACACAAAGAAATGTGAGTGGTAAACACACTTTTGAATCAAAGAAAGAATCATTACTGAAAAAAAGAAAGCAGCGTAATCGCACTGAATATTATAAAACTTTCAAACAATTGGCCAGAAAAAATGCAACTTATAAAAAAAAAGAAATGGAATTAAAGCAGCAAGCAAGAAAAGACCCTGTTTTTAAGGATACAGAAATTAGGTATCAAAGGGAATCAAAGCAGCATGCAAGAAAAGACCCTGCCTTTAAAAGGATAGAAATGGAATCAAAGCGACAAGCAAGAAAATATTCTGTTTTTAAGGATACAGAAATTAGGTATCAAAAGGAATCAAAGCAGCATGCAAGGAAAGACCCTGCCTTTAAAAGGAAAGAAATGGAATCAAAGCGGCAAGCAAGAAAAGATTCTGTTTTTAAGGATACAGAAATTAGGTATCAAAAGGAATCAAAGCAGTATGCAAGGAAAGACCCTGCCTTTAAAAGGAAAGAAATGGAATCAAAGCAGCATGCAAGGAAAGACCCTGCATTTAAAAGGAAAGAAAAGGAATCAAAGCAAAATGCAAGGAAAGAACCTGCCTTTAAAAGGAAAGAAATGGAATCAAAGCAGCATGCAAGGAAAGACCCCGCTTTTAAAAGGAAAGAAATGGAATCAAGACAGGAGGCAAGAAAAGACCCTGCCTTTAAAAGACAAGAAATGGAATCAAAGCAGCATGCTAGACAAGATCCTGTTTTTAGAATGAAAGAAATTGCGTATCAGAAGAAATCAAAACAGTCAGCAAGAGAAAGTCCTGCTTTTCTGGAAAGAGAGAAAGTGTACCAGAATGTCTCTAAACAAAATGCAAGGAAAAATCCCATTGTTCTGGAATGTGAAAGAATCAAGAAGCAACAGATTAGACAAGAGAAGAGAAAATGTAAGGACATTTCTAGAAAGACTGATTCTTGCAAAAGATTCAAGCATGATACAGAAACTTTGCCTCATAAAACTCATCAGAAGGCCTATAAAACTATTGAAGAAACTATTAAACAATTTCATTTAGATATATCTATTGGCCCCTTATATATTTGTATATGTTGTCACCAAACATGGTTTAGAAAAAGTGTTTCAATGTTAAAGAACACTCATATTGCTGAAGAAAGTAAACGGCAGTATTGCACAGATTTTATGTCTGTAAATAATGAAGAATGGGTTTGTCATACTTGCTTGAGTGCTTTACGAGAACGGAAATGTCCAAAATTATCAGTAGCCAATGGCTTCAAATGGCCAAACAAACCTGTAGAACTAAATTTGCATCAGTTGGAAGAAAGATTAATAGCAGCATTAATTGCCATTTATGCAAATTAGGGAACTTCCTCGTGGTGGCCAGTACTCCTTAAAAGGAAATGTTATCAATGTGCCTGTTGATATCCAGCCTACTATAAACAGTCTTCCTAGGCCAATGGATGAAAATTTTACTGTTGCCATCCAACTAAAAAAGAAGCTTTCTTACAAAAAGGTTGACTTTAAAGAAAATGTAAGACCATTTAGAGTTTTGGCTGCACTACATTGGCTAATGAACAACAGTGAGTTATACAAAAAGTCTGGCATAGTAGCTGATGAAAGCTGGTTTCGGGACGTTAGTGAAAGTGCAGAAGATACAGTCAGAGAATTTTTAGAAGTGTCAAGAGAACAGCCTAATGACAAAGAGAATACACAAAATGAAAAACAGGTACAAGAAGAGAAAAGTGAAAATGACATTGAAGCTTCAAATGGCTATGATTCTGATCATTACAGTGAGATAGATGCAAATGATCATGTTGGCAATATTGATACATTAGTAGATGATGCTGATATTGACAATAAGTGTGACAAAGTTTTCACTTTTGCCCCAGGTGAGGGTCAGCACCCTTTAAGTTTATATCAAGATAAAGATGCAGAGTACTTATGCTTTCCATCTATATTTTGTGGCCAGACACCACCTCGAAAGGATGAAAGATTAGTTCCAGTACATTATAGTGACATTGTAAAATGGGAATTGCGTAGTGTTGACAGGAGAGCTGCACAGTCAGTCCCAAATATATTCTTTAAACACAAAAAGCTACAAATGAAACAAATCAGTGACAAAGTTAACTTAGCTGTTAGAAGGTGTAAAAAGAAAGGCAAAAAAATTACAGCAGCTGAAGCTAGAGATTCAAATTATTTGGATAAACTTGTAAATCTTGATGAAGGCTATTATATATTTCGCCAACTGCGAAACTCACCAGCCTATTTGGAAATGCGCAAAAAAGACATTTTTGCAATGATAAGGCAACTTTCCTTGCCTACTTGGTTTATGTCATTGTCAGCCGCTGATACTAGATGGACAGATCTGTTGAGAATGTTAGCAAAATTGAATGATGGTATTGAATATTCTGAAAAAGAATTAGAAAATCTGACTTGGCAAGAGAAAACAAAGCTAGTCCAGAAAGACCCAGTTACATGTTCAAGGTACTTTGATCATAGAGTTCAAGAATTCCTCAGTACAATTCTAAAGAGCAGTTGTGAGCCAATAGGAAAGGTTCGTGATTATTTTTATAAAGTTGAGTTTCAGCAGCGTGGCTCTCCTCATATTCATATGCTTGTTTGGGTAGAAAATGCTCCTACTTTAGAAACAAACTCTGAAGACGAAATAATTCAGTTTGTTGATCAGTATCTCACTTGCAGTACTGATGTTGAGAAGACAGCAAATCTTGTTAACCTTCAAAGTCACAAACATTCTAGAACCTGCAGGAAAAAAGGTAAACCAATTTGTAGGTTTGGATTTCCATTGCCACCATTGCCGAGAACTATGTTGTTGTACCCTCTTGAAGAGAATGTTGACAAGTACAAAAAGAAGAATGTAGAGCTCCAGAAAGCAATGAATGAGTGTAAAGAAACTGGAGATATGACATTTGAGGAATTTCTACAAAACATTGCTAAAATGGACTTTGAAGACTACATTTGTTGCATCAAAAGCTCTTTGAAAGCACCAAAGGTTTTCTTAAAACGTGAAACAAAAGACATGAGGATAAATCCATTTATTGAAAACATACTTCTTGCCTGGAAAGCCAATCTTGACATTCAGATTGTTCTTGAACCATACGGATGTGCTTCATATATAGTTGGTTATATAAGTAAATCACAAAGAGGAATGAGTGCACAACTTGATGCAGCCGCAAAAGAGGCTAGAAGAGGAAATCTTGACCTGAAGAAACAAGTCCGGCATATTGGGAATGTATTTTCAAACTGTGTGGAGGTTAGTGCTCAAGAGGCTGTATATCTTGATCTGCAAATTCCTTTGACAAAGTGCACAAGGGATATTGTTTTCATCAATACATCTATAGCAGAAGAAAGAATCTTTCTGCTTAAGCCAAAAGCTGCTCTTGATGAACTTCCAGCTGAATCTACAGATATAGAATCACAAAATGTAATACAGAGGTATTCTAAAAGACCCAGGCAGCTTGGGAAATTTTGCCTAGCTGACTATGTTTCAAAGATTGACATTACTTATCCGAAAGGAAATAGACTACCAGATAAAATTGATGAAACTAATGATGATGACAGTTTTGCCAGTAGCTCTGAGGATGAAGGTCATGACAGCTTGGATGACGATAACAGTCAAAGTTCAGACTTGCTGTTCAAAGCAAAAAATGGAACAAAATACAAGAAAAGAAAAGTCCCAAGAATAATAAGGTATGTGAAATACAACAAGAAGAAGGACCCAGAAAATTACTTCAGAGAGCAGCTTATGCTTTTTGTACCGTGGCGAAATGAACAAAAAGATTTGATAGGTTCTTTTGATACATATGAAGCTCACTATGAGTCTGTCAAGACATTATTGATATCCAAAAGAAATGAGTATGAGCACCATGCGGAAGAACTTGAGCTTGCACGGCAAATGATGGAAGCTGAGGAAAGGGACTATGATCAAATTGCACCAAATGCAGAGCAAGAAAATAGGGAAGCAGAAGAAGAAGGGACAGGAGAGTCAGAAAAGTTTGTTTGTTTTAACCCAAGCAGAGTTGTGGAGCAGAGACATTATGATATTGGCATAGAACTACAGTCTACTTGCTCAGTGCCCCCAGTAGAAACTAGTGGCATTTTATTACCAGAAGATGAATACTTACAACTACTCAGAACTCTTAATTTGAGACAAAGAGAATTCTTTAACCATATTGTGCACTGGATCAAATGTAAAGATGAGCCGGTCTATGCTTTTCTTACAGGAGGGGCAGGTGTTGGTAAATCAGTAGTGATTCGAGCTCTTTACCAAAGTCTGTTCAGGATTTTGAATTTGAAAGATGGAGAAAATCCAGATGATAAGACAATTCTGCTGTGTGCATACATGGGGTTTGCTGCTTTTAATATTAGTGGCCAAACCATTTACTCTGCATTCCACAGGAAAATGTATCAAAAGGGAAGCAATCATCTTTCAGCTGATGAGTTAAATACATTCAGAATTAAATACAGACATCTGAAAATTATCATTATTGATGAAATATCAATGGTAGGGAACATGACACTAAGCTTTATTGACACTCGCTTACAGCAGCTGATGGGAACAAAAGAAGTTTTTGGTGGTTTGAGTGTTATCGCTGTTGGGGATCTCTACCAACTTAAGCCAGTAGGTGATTACTTGATAAGTCTCGATTTGAAAAAGGGAGCATCTTCTCTGGGAAGGAACTTATGGAAAGAGCTCTTTACAATGTATGAATTGGTTGATATCATGAGACAGAAAGACGATCTAGCATTCGCACAGTTATTAAACCGACTTCGGTTGAATGAAATGACAGAGGAAGACAAACAAAAACTGCAGACACGTGTTGTTGACCGTGAAACTGGTGATTATCCAAAGGATGCTCTTCATTTGTTTGCACAGAATTATTACGTAGACCAACACAACGACACTATTTTGAGTCAGTTGCCAGGAGAAAAGTATGTGATATCATGCCATGACAGTGTTGTCTCAGCAAACATTCCTGCCAACAGGCACCAGTCCTTGATTAATAAGCTCCCAAAGGACTATGGACAAACAGGTCAGCTAAAGAAATCATTGACGGTAGTTGTTGGAATGATTGTTGTTCATACAGCTAATGTAGATGTAGAAGATGGTTTAACCAATGGTGCTACTGGTGTGGTAAAACACATTGACTTCAGGTGGATGGAAGGAACCAACCGTCCGAGCATTATTTGGGTATTATTTGATGACCCTCGGGTTGGTAGAGCAACACGTGAGAAAAACAGAAAATTTTACAACTCAAGCATTCATGCAGACTGGACACCTGTATTTGAAACACAGCGAACATTTATACATAACTACAAAACATTTCAGAGAAGCCAATTTCCAGTGACACCAGCTTCAGGTAAAACAGTCTACAAAGCTGAAGGTGCAACAGTTGACAAGGTAGTTGTTGATTTGTCCCAGAAGGAGACAAGGAAAATACCACACATTCACTATGTTGCTTTTAGTAGAGTGAAAAAGCTGGAAGATTTATATATACTGAATATGAATGAAGCTGCTATGGCATTAGATGATGATGTGAATATAGAGATGCAAAGGCTACGCACAGATGCTGCCTTAGAACTGTGTTATGTTCCGCTGTATAAAATTGGTTCAGACAAAACCAAAATCGCATTCAATAATGCTAGATCCTTGCATAAACATTATAAGGATGTTCAATCTGAACCAAATGTATTGGCAGCAGATATCATTGGATTTGCTGAAACAAGGTTATGTAGTAGGGATGAAAATGTACATTTTGCCCTGAAGCGGTTTAGACTTGTTAGGCTTGATGATACAATAAAAGAGGCAAACAACAGACCATACCATGGACTTGCATTGTATGTAAAGGAGTACTTGCAGATTCAGAAAGTCATGAAAATGCAATGTAAGTCATTTGAATTCATATTCACTGGCACATTCAGCATTCAACGAGGTTATGTTCAAGTTGTTGTGTTGTACAAATACCCAAAAAGTTCACAGACTGATTTTAGAAATGAAATTCACTGTCATCTTAGGCCAGTTATTGATCTGAATGCTAAATTAGTCATATTAGGGGACTTCAACATACAGATAGATGGTGCCAGTACAGGATTTGTGGATTTTGTGGAGACATTATTTGGATGTATGCAACATATTAAACAATGCACAACTGACTCTGGGTCAGTACTAGATTTGATATTTTCAAATTCTGAAGGATTTTGTGATGTCATTGAGGCTTACTGGTCTGATCATAAAATTATATATCATGCCTTAGACAAATAGATATTCAAATGAGGTGACACAAAACATGAATAACTGTTCCATAATTGGTACAGTACAACCAGTGTTCACCTTAAAAATTTCTGAACAAATAATCTCTCTATAATGGCAAATTCATAATCCCACAAAGATGGAAAGCTGATTTTTTTATGAACTTAATAGTGTTATTCACTAAGGTTAGCTTTTAAATTGTTACTTGGTTCAGATTAATCACTTTATCTCTAAAATTTTTCAACTTGTGTATCATTACAGAGAAGAGAATTGAAGAGAAAAATTGCAGGGCGAAACCCCACTAGGTTAAAGTTGGTGGTTTAGCAAGATTTGGGGTTGCCACCTTTTTTTTTTTTTTTTTTTTTTTTTTTTTTAATTTTTTTTTTAAATATTCTCAAATATAAATTCTGGAGAGAATAGATCATAAACACTAGGATAATTTCTCAATTTTTCACATTTCACTGAGAAATTCTCCTAATGTGTTCTTTTTATGTACGAGTCAAATAGTAACTTTTTTGTAATGTTTTCTCAAATTAGATGTAGAATTAATGAGACTGTGACTATAACATCTTATTTAAATAGAATCTCAAATATACAGTAAACTAAATTTTATTAAAGGAAGCTGTGAGTTTGATGCATTGTAAAATGTCATTGTTATGATACGGTGATAACTGATATAGCAAGCGCTTCATAGTTTATATAGATAATGTATAAAGGTTTGGCAAGCAGATATGCTTTGTTTCAGGGTTCTGCAAAAATATATTATTATATTGTGATGAACAGCAAGTGGCAGTGCTTTTTTACTTTTAAAGAATCTGGCAATTAATGGGTGGCTGTGAGTTTTGGACAGATTCTCATGTTGATCCACAAAAGCATAGTTACATAGAGCTTGATTTGGTGTTGACTATAATGTACATCATAATAAAAAGAATATATAATTTGCAAATATGTACATGGTATATGGTATATAGATTTAAATGAAAATGAAGAACTTGAAAATGTTAAATTGCAAAAAAATAATAGAAATATCCAATCAGTGCATGTATTTGTATTTTGTTATGTGAAAACTTGCACACAGACTTATGTTCATTGACAAGTTCATGAATATATTGTCCAGTAATAATGCGACATTGCCTATTTTCCATGTTGTGGTCTACTCTAGTATAATTGTAAGATTGTGTTAAACTGTGCCATTACATTGGATTTTACAAGGTATCTATTTTAGTCACAGAAATGTACTAGCAAAACTTCAGTCTTGGAATTTTTTTCTGGTGCTTAATGTTATAGACACAGTCTCAGGACTTCTACATCTATCATTCAAGATTTAGGATTAAGTTTCTTCTTTTTTTTTCTTCATTTTTTTTAAATGTTGTCATTAGATTACAATAGCTCTCATTTGTGTAGTATTTTTGTGTTTTAGTTGTAAGTGTCTGATGTTAATGAATTTTAATAGAACACTATAAGAATCATTGTAGTGTGATTCAATAAATAAAAGTTATTGAATAAAGAAACTTGTTGTTTTCACTGAAACTCCAACTGCAGCAACTAATTTGGCTTGCCTGTTGAAATGGTGACACTTGGTTGATTTTGACCTATTGATTACAAAGTTGAATATGAAAGGACAGAGAAGTAGAAGGTATTAAAGCAATGATCATCACTGGCACAATGAGAACAAAGTATAAAAACATATAGTAAACAAGGAAATTTACAAAAAGGTACGGATACAAGGACAACATAATATGGTAAGCAGAGTGAACAGCTGTTTCCCAAAAGGTGACCAAACTCTACAACAAAACATAAACTAGGGAGAACCACAGTAAAAGTAACATCTTTGAATGCACATCAATATAAGTTTACTGTAATTTGGGTTTAACTAATTTTAGAGGTGCTTAATATTATAATGTTCAAAAAGATGAGGTATAAAATAACAAAAATGCAACAATTTACTTCTGCCGACCATCTACAGCATTCATGAAATATGAAACAAAATAGCATATGTCAAGTAGATTTTATATTGAATGAAATGCTGACAAGAACTGGCACAGTTTGAAGGTAATACAAATCTTTCATCAGATTTGGTCAGTTAATTTCATGTTTTATGTCCCACTCAATAGCCAAGGGCATATTGATTCAGAGTTTACTTTTTTAGTCTTGACAAAAGACTGTAGAAACCTGGGATTGAACTCAGGATCTTCAGGAGTAGCTTAACCAACATGCTCTGTCACAGAGGCTTTGGTTGCACCGGAACGTCCTCACAGAACAGTTGATAGCTTTCTATTTATTAGTGTTTTATATGAAAGACCTCAGGTGAGCGTTTGCAGGACCACTGGTCCTCTGGTTAAAGGTTTTTGCTATTTATAGCCATGACGGCCACCTTGGTCGTGTGACCTGGACCATTTATACAAACTTTCCTTCCCCCTTCCTAAGGATGCTCCACATGAAGTTTGGCTTTGATTGGCCCAGCGGTTTCAGAGAAGAAGATCTTTGAAATTGTGGACGACGACGGACAGACGGACGGACGACGGAGCATGGATATACTATAAGCTCATCTGGTGAGCCTTCGGCTCAGGTGAGCTAAAATGCAGTCTTCTAAATGATGCAACTTTCCAACGTTACGTTATGTGGTATTACCTGATAAATATTTCCAGCATGCCGGTATGGCGACAGACTGTCCAACTGTGTAGCCACCGATTCGATGTGCCAAAGATATCCCACTGAGTGTTGTGACACATGTAAAGACTTTAATACCGCATCGACTACTACTAGAGGCACAGCAACCACAACAACAACCACAACCATAACAACAACCACAGAACAATCGGAAGGAACAGAAGGTACATGTATCTCAGGAAAAGGTTTCACATCGGAATACACGTAATCTTTTTGGTTATCCAAATAAAAATTAATGACATCAATCTAACTTACGGTTGGCAGAGTGAAGTTTCTATCTGGTTCATGTCTACCCTATGCCTACCTCATATCGTACCATATTACTTCCAGCATACTTATGTGAAAACTACTGTAATGGTCAGTACCAAATGCTTAAACTGTCCACTCAATTTTCAATGCTTCTACTACCCGAAACTTAGGATGAAGTCTAGAAAAAAGCATTCGTTTAAGAAATGATTTTCATTTTTCTGATGTTCATAGAGCTATGAACCACAGTGGGTAGCTAGCAAAGCTCACTGTGGTTCATAGCTCCATGCACCGAAGGGGTTCATGTAAGCTTTGCTAGCGACTCACTGTGGTCCATAGCTACATGAACATCAGAAGGGTTCACGTAAGCTTTGCTAGCGACCCACTGTGGTTCACAGCTCCATGAACATCAGAAGGGGTTCATGTAAGCTTTGTTAGCGACCCACTGTGGTTCATAGCTCCATGAGCATCAGAAGGGGTTCATGTAAGCTTTGTTAGCGACCCACTGTGGTTCACAGCTCCATGAACATCAGAAGGGGTTCATGTAAGCTTTGTTAGCGACCCACTGTGGTTCATAGCTCCATGAGCATCAGAATGGGTTCATGTTAGCTTTGTTAGCGACCCACTGTGGTTCACAGCTCCATGAACATCAGAAGGGGTTCATGTAAGCTTTGTTAGCGACCCACTGTGGTTCATAGCTCCATGAGCATCAGAAGGGGTTCATATAAGCTTTGTTAGCGACCCACTGCGGTTCACAGCTCCATGAACATCAGAAGGGTTCATGTAAGCTTTGTTAGCGACCCACTGTTGCGACCCACTGTGGTTCATAGCTCCATGAACATCAGAAGGGGTTCATGTAAGCTTTGTTAGCGACCTACTGTGGTTCATAGCTCCATGAACATTAGAAGGGAGCCATGTAAGCTTTGTTAGCGGCCCACTGTTCATAGCTCCATGAACATCAGAAAAATGAAAATCTCAAGGTTCATGTAAGCTTAGCTCCATGAACATCAGAAAATTGAAAATCGTTGCTTATGACATTCATTTCTTGTTGAAAAATTATAAAGGCGATCAAATTTACAAGGAAATAGAGAATTTACAAACAGTGCGTGTTCAAACAGGGGAACGCCCGGGCACCGAAGGCGTCATGACGTTTATAACGTCCAATCACATTGGTGAGAGCAATGTTTTTATGACGTCAAGTTTGATCATGTGACGTCGCGTGACACGATATTGTTCATGGAACATTGATTCGTATTTCAGTCCTATAGATTCATCAAGACTTTGCATCGGAAATGTAAATATAATGTTATCACCATCCCTCCATTGATTTTAAGCGGTTGCTTTGTATATCCAGTCTTCACGACAGAACATTTCTCTCGCATACCGCTGATAAATGGATCGAGTTATCTCGTAATTTACTGACTGTGTACAAACGCTGTCTGTCATCGCTTCTTACGTTCTATGAGTCTACGTTCAACTTGTTAAATAACATAAAAGTAAAACATGCGAGTAAATTCGATACTTTCAGCTAAGACAACATTTAAGTTTACTACTCTCGGGTTGGAATGTTTTGTCTACTCTATCTACCAATGATAGGCTTTATTTCTCTATTTGTCTGTAGCCTGGATTATAGCAGTGGCAGCAGGCGGGGGAGCCGTGGTTCTCATAGCTGTTATCATTGCTATTGTTATATGTTGTCGACAATCAAACTTTCAACCAAAACCAAGGCGAGGTCACAATCACCATAGAAATCATGATAGACACAACATACGCCATGTGAGTAAAATACATTTACTTATATTAATGGCAGTTTGTCACTGCAAAATAAATTGACGGCATAACGTTTTAGGGGACTGTATTGGCAGATGATGCTTAAAATTTACTTCACTGTCCATTTGATCGGTATATAATAATATGATGATAAATAACTCGTAAATATATTCTGGGAAGTTTTGTGTCCGTTCTTTATTTGTATACTTTTACACAAGACGATTAAAAGCCTCTAAGTTTGACATATGCACAAAACAATAAGTGGAAAACCGTTAGCCTTGGATCCTGTACCAGAGTGCACCGGGAATGAATAATTTGTAGTTATTATCATTTTCAGAGGGACAAACCACCACCGTATGGGTCTCATATGGGCAGGTACGAATATAATTACAAAGTGATGCTTATTAACTTATTTGTTGTAGAATTATGTTTTATGCCTGTTTCGACATCAGAATAGTTTACTGGTGAATTGTCAAATTGACAGTGCCACACCAGGGGGTATTCACCACTTAATGTCAATATAATCATGCAAACAATATTATATGTGTGTGCTGATGACCTCAGTGTTTTCGATTATGGGTTCAGTCGGAGCATTTTCGAAAAATAGCCACGCTCTCGGCAACATTCGCTGTTCGCCATAACTTGCAGACCAAAATGACATTTAATTTTTTATCGTTAAGAATTTCTGGTACTAGATCTAAATGACAAAGGAAATCCCGGGACCTAATACATAATTCATGCATTACTATTGTTACCTCTGCTATAGTTAAACATGATTGATACGGTGTGTTTTCAGTGGTTCCTATGTCAACAGCGCACCTGGAATACATTATGGAGGTATAAACCTGCCTTTTTTTTAAAATTTAAGATACGACAGCTTAAGTGATTTATTGAGAGAAATACAATTTACAACACTGATGATTATTTGCATGTACTGTCATATGACAAAAAGAAACTCAAGATTTTAACTTTTATCTATTGTTTTTCCCATATTGCTAAAATATAAATGTCATAAAAATCATTTACAAATACGAATATTGCTGGGGAAAAAAGAAAGGCAAAACGACGCAAGTTTAAAATGACTAACATTTGATCCTACCTGGTCAGTGACACGTTATGTTGGATAAACACCATGGAATTTTGCATTAGTAAATAACACGCCTTTGATACTATAAAAAACAAAGATATGGCCAATTCGCATGAAGTATTTTGTTGAGTACCTCTTGAGACGGATTTATTTTCTAACCCAAAGCCCTTTATAAGTGCAAACTGTCTTTTCCAGATGAAACTGACAATTTCCTAAGATAACAGTTTATGTTTCAGGACATCGTACGAGGTACTAGAGCACACAAGTGATGAGGCCATATACCATATATATGTAGATAGCAACATACACACGTACATGCATTGATAGCTCCAGTTTGACGTCGAACATGGTTTGATTTGCATGGTCAATTAGGTTGGGCTGTACGATCATCATCGTTGTACACCCGGCATTTCTATTCCGACGGGTATATAGTTTTCGCTTTTCCGTTCGTATGTTAGTTAGTTCGTTTCTTCATTCGTAGTAGAATTTATGTCAAAGCTCTGGTTAAAGTTTCTCTAGAGGTGTATATCTCATGAACCAATAGTTAGAAACTATTCATATTTGCACCATAGGTACCCTATAGGGTTTTCTTTGTTTCCCTGAATTCGGACTCCAGGGCCCATGCCCGGGGTGGGGCTAGAGGTCAAAATCTAGGTCACCTTTAAAATGTGCTGTTTACAATGTTAATGTTTCTTCTCTAAGTTCATATCTTAACGAACAACCATAGGGATGTATTCTTGTTTAGTTCATAGATAGCCTATATGGTTCGCTTTCATATTCAATTTCACCAAATCCTGGGGACCATCCACAGGGGTGAAGCTAGAGGTCAAAATCTAGGAAATATTTATCCATGATAAATTTTCTGTATGTCTATTTTCTTGACACCCACTAAGTCTTGTCAGAAAGCATTCGTACTTAGACCATAGGTACCGTAAAAGGTTCAGACTCTAAGAGTCCATGTGCGGGGGTGGGGCTAGAGGTCAAAATATAGAACTTCTTTAAGGATGTTCGCTGCCAATGAAAAAAGTATTCAAACTTTTTTTCTAACCACTCTTTTTTTTATTCCAAAATACAACACGAGACATTTGAAAACAAAATAAATATAGGGTAGTGTGCATTTTTTTTTTCAAGCTACAGGCCTCTGAATGAGACCTCTGAGCACCATGTTTTAAATTTAGTAAAATTAATTTAATTTTTAATTCTTTGAAACATACCTGTCTTGAACAAAAACACACCTAGAACGCTCTCAAAGGTCATGATATTTACGTAACACAGACTATTTTGGACCAAAAGCATAGAAAAATTTGCAACTTCAAGTGGATGACACAATTTTACGATTTCTTTTCCAACCCTACCCCCTTACTTGAAAAGTCGGAAAAAATCAATATTTTCAAATGTGCCATACCCATATTTGTTTATTCAAACTTTCTCTTGTATTTTCACACAACATAGAACTTGGTAACATTGTTCGAATAAAAGAAAGAAATATATATATATGGTAGTGTGCATATAAGAGAGAACCAACAACTTGAAAACCGCCATTTTCAGCCTTTTTTCGGCTGTTTTGTTTCTAAAATCCCATTTCATAAAACCACCTTAAATGTTAAAACCAGTACACCAAAGACAAAGACTGACTTAGAAGACCATGTACACATATACTGCTGCTAAAATAAACATCGAACTAGTGCAATTAATTTGAAGATGTGTAATATTTAAGAAATAGATCAGCTCTAGCAGTGAATTGTTGAGTAATAATTCACTGTTTGGAGGTCAGTTGTAAAGAAGATCAAATCACGAGCGCGTAGCGCGAGTGATTTATCTTCTTACAACTGACCGACAAACAGTGAAATATTACTCAACAATTCACGCACTTGAGCTGATCTATTTCGATTCTAACACACAATAAATGGAGTAAATGTTGCTGAAACCATCGATATCGTTCAGCTTTCCGCCATTGCATTGCAGATATCCCGCCAAATATTTGACTGAAATGCTGGTATTTGCACACACTTATTACGTTTGTTGTGCGCTAAAACGACGTTTTACCGTCTAACGCTGCTTTGTGGGATAGCTGACGTCACAAATGCCGCAAAGTAACGTCACGCTTATTCGCCCAGTGAAATTGTTGCACAATATAACACGTTTTTTTACCATTGGCTATATAGGCGAGATGTGTTAGAATCAAGTTTAATCTACCCTAACCCCTGACAACTAAAATTTTCTGAAAAGTTGCAGAAAATGGGGTGAAAAAATGAAGTTTCTTAGATTGACAATTTTCATGGCTCATTCAATGCATATTATTCTAACACACATTTATTCCGTTTATTGTGAGTTAGAATCGAAACAGATCAGCTCAAGTGCGTGAATTGTTGAGTAATAATTCACTGTTTGTCGGTCAGTTGTAAGAAGATAAATAAATCACTCGCGCTCCGCGCTCGTGATTTGATCTTCTTTAATTTACAACTGACCTCCAAACAGTGAATTATTACTCAACAATTCACTGCTAGAGCTGATCTATTTCTTAATTCTAACACACCTCGCCTATATAGCCAATGGTAAAAAACGTGTTATATTGTGCAACAATTTCACTGGGCGAATAAGCGTGACGTTACTTTGCGGCATTTGTGACGTCAGCTATCCCACAAAGCAGCGTTAGACGATGAAACGTCGTTTTAGCGCACAACAAACGTAATAAGTGTGTGTAAATACCAGCATTACAGTCAAATATTTGGCGGGATATCTGCAATGCAATGGCGGAAAGCTGAACGATATCGACGGTTTCGCCAATATTTATTCCATTTATTGTGTGTTAGAATCGAATTAGATCAGCTCAAGTGCGTGAATTGTTCAGTAATAATTCACTGTTTGTCGGTCAGTTGTAAGAAGATAAATCACTCGCGCTACGCGCTCGTGATTTGATCTTCTTTACAACTGACCTCCAAACAGTGAATTATTACTCAACAATTCACTGCTAGAGCTGATCTATTTCTTAATCAATATGTATCCAAAT
Source organism: Rugalucina vietnamica (assembly GCA_964017185.1). Taxonomy (NCBI): domain Eukaryota; kingdom Metazoa; phylum Mollusca; class Bivalvia; order Lucinida; family Lucinidae; genus Rugalucina; species Rugalucina vietnamica. The sequence goes on along the minus strand of OZ024884.1, from coordinate 23,366,334 downwards.
ATAAAATATTAGAAAAATATCTGCAACCGTTTACGAGATATTCAACAAAAGAAAAACCGGAAGTTCCGAAATGTCAAATGTTAGCAGCGAACATCCTTAAAAATGTATTTTCTGTACTTTTTTACCACCATCGTTTAGAAATCATTCATACTTGCACCATAGGTACTCTGTAAGGTTTATCTTGTTCCTAATGACATTAGACTCTAGGGTCCATGCCCAGGGTGGGGCTAGAGGTCAAAGATCTTGGACATTTCTTTTTTTTTTTTTTTTTTTTTTTTTTTTTTTTTGTTGTTGTTGTTTTTGTTATTATTATTATTATTATCATTATTATTGTTATTATTGAAGAATGACATTCTGTTTTCCATCTTGTACCGAGGACCTGACCCTCAATGTCCGCGATCAAGTCGTAGATGAGTATACAAGTCAGCTTTGTATACTGCTCTTAATAGATCTGTTATTCTACTGCACTCCCCCACTCCTACCAATGGTTTTAGACAGTGTTTTTTACAAATTCAAATTTTTAAGATATACTTGTTGAGGGTGCTTTTTTTAATTCGGGAATTGAGGTTCAATGTGTCGGTGTCGGTGAGCATGTTGGGGCGGTGGGTTAAGGGGTGGGTGGAGGGGGGAGCTACCAGCCGGGGGTATACGTGCCTCTCAGGGCACTTTTTCAAGTTATTTTATGTTGACTTGTGGTTGAACATTGCCAAGTGAAAGAGCTGAACGATTCTTAGAACAGACATAATTGACAGTTAATCAGATTATACATTTATAAAACACATATTTTATGAAATTATAAATTGAGAAACATTCATGATATGATTTAATGAGTTATCGGATTAAATACAATGTAAATATATAGTATACTGTATATCTTCGGCTTTCTGTCCTTTCGTTCATCTGTACGCCCGTGGTTTGGGTTTAGTCGTCAGAGTTCTGCATCAGGATAAAAAGTTCCGTGAAATGGTTACCCCCTTATGCTCACTAACGTGTACCCACAACCAATGTTACGAACATTTATATTGAAAATATCATTTTTTTTCCAATGAAATTTTCAATTTTTGCTGCTTGAAAAATTCTCTGTATATTACACGAGCAAGGCTCGTTATGACACTGCCGTTGTGTTAATAGGAAAGCAAACATGGAATAGTCACCGGACTGACCTGACCTTCCACTACCCCACCCACACGTGAAAAATAACACACAAAAGTTAGATAAGTTATAAGTTTATGCTCGGCTGGTATATGGTACTCTCTTATTGCAAGTGTAATAAATGCCACGAAAGTGCTATGAACAGTAGCAACAACAACAGCATTGACGAAATACTTGTTTAGAAGCAGGTTTTGTTTTTACAAATTAAAGGCGCAAACGATCTTAGTTAATAAGGCATGCGTACATGTATCTTAAAAGATCCGTTGAACAGTGTCGGGTAACAAAGTGCGTGTTTGCTATTATTTCTGCATACGCCGTGCAATAGAGTAAGAATACGATGCAATTAAATTTAAAGTCCCAACATAGACACCAGATGGGAAAGAAAACACATAAAACACAACAAAACATTTTCCGACAACACACTCGAAGAGCAGAATGACTAGCTCTTTCAAACTGCACCTAGCTTCGAAAATCACAGATTGCTTTGTTACCATTAAAGAGCTTTGTTACCATTAAAGAGCAGAATGACTAGCTTCGAAAATCACAGATTGCTTTGTTACCATTAAAGAGCTTTGTTACCATTAAAGAGCAGAATGACTAGCTTCGAAAATCACAGATTGCTTTGTTACCATTAAAGAGCTTTGTTACCATTAAAGAGCAGAATGACTAGCTTCGAAAATCACAGATTGCTTTGTTACCATTAAAGAGCTTTGTTACCATTAAAGAGCAGAATGACTAGCTTCGAAAATCACAGATTGCTTTGTTACCATTAAAGAGCAGAATGACTAGCTCTTTCAAACTGCACCTAGCTTCGAACATTACAGATTGCTTTGTTACCATTAAAGAAGAACGTTTTTGTACATATTCTATCGACCGCAGCGTAAAGAAGCCATTATTCAGCAATATGAGCTTTTTTTAAACAAAAAACAAATAAACATTAGTCTTCATTTAGAAGACTTCGCGACAATCTCGAAGAGTGTTCTCAGCGACCAGATAAAGGCTGTTGGTGTTTCTTTCTTTTTTTTTTTTTTTTTTTTTTTTTTTTTTTTTTTTTTTTTTTTGACAGTTATAGAATGAAAACTGTATGCTGTATGTACATGATAAGATAGGTCTATAATTTCAAACTTCGATAATTCACAAAAAACGGCATTACGCATTTCCGAACTTAGGTTCAGTCTGAACTGTGACCACCGTCGTGTGCACAAATGCCGACCGTCTTAAAACAAGGGCAACAACGTACGTCATATAAAGTGATTTCGGACACGCATATTCGAGCCGCCAAATTGAATGGTAAGTCCGGAATTAGGATAGAATGGAGCTTGTTTGTGTGGATACATGCGGGGAACTGAAATTCTTTCGCATTAAAGACATTCTGTGACTAAATTCAACAATTTGTTGTCTAAGGCAGAAAACTTAGTTGAGGACGACGAACGCTTTGGCCAAAATATCAAAACGACGGTGGATATAGGTCGCATATAGTAACGATCGGGTACCAGGGTTGGTCAGGGTTTGTGCCATTATCATAAGTTCACACAGTCTTTAAAAAATCAAAATCCGTTGACATCATATTCTTTGGTGGACTAAATATTTTATGATAATAAAACACAATCTTAACAGACACGCACACTAGCTAAAAGAACAGCCCAACATCACTTCTTGTGATGTCATCCGGTGTGCGTTGTGAGGGGGGATAATCTACAGAGGAGAAAAAGGTTTTGACCGCAGCTTCGGTATTAAACCTCATCAGTCAAAACGTTAACCACAGAAGAAACTGTGATTTTGCCATTTTAATCACCACAGTCGATTAAAAGGGCTGCCCTTTGTCAAATGAACTCCGAATATTAAAATGTGTGAAGAAAATGAATCTTTACCTTACATATATTAATAAATTTCTCAGAAAACTCTCGGTAATACCAGTTTAAGTTATTCCTATTAGCGCTGCTTTTTACGCTGTTTGATTTTGAACGGTCAGGGCGAACACTAATTGGGTATCATCAGGATATTCGTCGCGATGATTTCGGTACCGACGACTTTGTAATAACTACACGTAACGTAATGGTGTACTTTTGGCACTCCCAGTGACGTTGATGACGTTGAGTTTTACGTGACGCCATATCGTTTAAACAAAAGATCAAAATACACATTTTATCGAGATTTTCATAATCGTGGTAAGTAGTTGACTTTTTTTCTTATCATGATGAACTTGTTCAGGAACAATCGTTACGACGTCTGCTCATAAAATAAATCTCATATTCTCACACGAAGTTTTCGTCTTTCCCATTGAACCTAATGGAAGTGTAAGTCCACTGGAATTTGCCATTAATTCATTAGTCGTGTTAGAATCGAAATAATTTTACGGTGAATTATTTTTAATTCACGCGTGATCTTGTCGGGCAGATGCGATATTTAATTCACTCCGGCTGCGCCGTCGTGAATTAATAGGCCTACATCGCAATCTGCCCTCCAACATCCCACGTTAATCATGATAATTCACCGTAAAGTAAAATCAATTCTAAATTAACAAGTGCAGAAACGCTTACGTTTTTAGCTCACCTGAGCCGAAGGCTCACAGGTGAGCTTATAGGATAGGCAGGCACCCGGCGTCCGTCCGTCGTCGTCGTCATCCGTCCGTCCGTCGTCCACCATTTTCAAAGATCTTCTCTGAAACCGCTTGGCCAATCAAAGCCAAATTTTATATGAAACATCTATAGGAAGGGGGAACTAATGTATATATAAGAAATCCAGGTCACATGACCAAGTAGGCCGCCACGCCCATATATGGTAAAAACCCTTCAAAAATCTTCTCCAGAACCGGTGGACTGATTTCAACGAAACTTGGCATGAAGCATCGATGGCTCAAGCACTACAATGTGTATATAAATCATGACCCTGTGATGACCTTGACCTATTTTACGGCAAGGTCAACATAGGTCGCCAATGCATTTAAATGGTGAAAACTTTTAAAATGTTATTTAAAGTGAAAGTCTTGCAGGAAATGGGCAGTAGGACTAAATATTAATAATTCTGAAAAAAATGGACCCCAGGGGCTCATGTGCCCCCACCCCGGGGCAATATACATGTATATCTCCATAATATTCAAACATCTTCTCCTCTGAAACCGCTTGGCCAATCAAAGCCAAATTTTATGTGAAGCATCTATAGGAAGGGGGGACCAATGTGTATATAAAAAATCCAGGTCACATGACCAAGATAGCCGCCATGCCCATATATGGTAAAAACCCTTCAAAAATCTTTTTCTCCGGAACCAGTAGACCGATTTCAATGAAACTTGGCATGAAGTATCGATGGCTCAAGTACTACAATGTATATATATCATGACCTTGTGATGACCTTGACTTATTTTACGGCAAGGTCAACATAGGTCGCCAATGCATTTGAATGAGGAAAACTTTTAAAAAGTCATTGAGGTGAAAATCTTGCAGGAAATGGGTAGTAGTGTAATAAGTGTTAATGATTCTGAAAAAGAGTTGGACCCAAGAGCTTATATGCCCCCACCCCGGGGTATATATACATGTATATTACCATAATATTCAAACATCTTCTCCTCTGAAACCGCTTGGCCAATTAAAGCCAAATTTTATGTGAAGCATCAATAGGATGGGGGAACTAATGTGTATATTAATAATTTAGGTCACCTGACCAAGATGGCTGCCATTCCCATATATGGTAAAAACCCTTCAAAAATCTTCTCTGAAACCAATAAGACTGATTTCAACGAAACTTGGTGTGAAGCATCGATGGCTAAAGTACTCCAATATTATGTATAAGTCATGACCCTGTGATGACCTTGACCAAGTTTATGGCAAGGTCAACATGGGTTGCCCTTGCATTTGAATGGGGAAAACTGTTAAAATGTCATTTGCAGGGAAAAGCTATCAGGAATTAGACAAATAGACAGAATATTGATTATTCTGAAAAAAAAGAAAATGGCCCAAGGGCTTCATCTGCCCCTGCACTGGGGTTAAATACCATAATATTCAAACATGATATTGGTATATGCAGCAGATCTCAGGTGAGCGATTACAGGACCATTGGTCCTCTGGTTGTCAGATACCGCGGCTGAGATGGATGTTCTGGTTCTGAATTTAAGAACATGTAACCAGTAGACACACAAATCATGCACCTACAAAAAGTCGAGAGTAAATACGCGAATTGTACTTATAAAACTCGCCAAAATAAGTTAAGCCACAGCTGAATGTTTTCCATAGACTCCACAAATATCCAATTTCGTTTTGACAATAACTTTTGACTGAGTTAACCTAATTTTCAGCATTTACTTTCTGTTGTGGGTAGAGTATTCCTAGCCGTGATGTGAAAATCATTATTTCGGTGGTTTATGGACCAGTCATTTGTATCCCCGGCTCCCCTAGGGCCGGGGAATAGCGAAGCTTTTAACTTTTCAATTTTTAAAGCCCGGCTAAAAGCCCCGCACTGCAGGGTCAGATTTATAGTAAAATCCCCGCTAAAAGCCCCGGCTCCACGCAGGCTGACAATAATGTGGAACAACCACTGGGGGTTGTTCTGATGAAACTGAAATATGAGAGAAAGGCATCAATTTATGCATGTAAATGTTTAGGTGCATTTGCAAATTAAATAAGCACTGTACCATACAAGTAATTAAATGTTAAAAATACCATTTATATCTAATTTGAAAAAAAAATGTGACCGTGTGTTGGCGGGAAATTAAAACCCCGGCACATCCCCGGCACTGCCGGAACTCATAAGAAGTTAAAGCCTGGCACGTTAGCCCCGCTGTGTCCCCGCCATACAAATGACTGGTGCATTACAACTAGGTTTCGTCTTACATGTCGTGCATGTCTTAGACAACGGTTCCAACTTAACCATTATGTATAAAATAAAAAGAGAAAGTCCAGCAAATTGTATATTCAAAATTCAAACACAGACACAAGGCATTTTGCGTTAAAAACAGAAATCTCGAGTTAACTTGGCAAAGTAGATGCGAGTTGTGCTAGATTTAAGTTTCAATGGAATTTGAAAATGAATCAACAATTAAAATGCGCAGATAAATAAATAAATAAATAAATAAATAAATAAATAAATAAATGTGAATAAATAAATAAATAAATATTTAGTAGACACGTCGTCTCAAAATCATATTGTGACAGGTTCCCGCATTAGTGATTCATTTCGTCATGTCTGAGCTTTTGACATATTTACTCGCAGAGTTTAGTTTGTGTATTGACTGTTAGACTACCAAAGTTCTCCATATTTCTGCATCACTTTGGGGTACCCGACTACTATCGTTCTGTTCTAACATGTCTAATGGCTGGTTAGTTCAAGTATTAAGTATGATCTCTTGATCAGAACGTATCGTGATTTTGGATTTATAAAGGAAAATGCGTAACACAAAGCAACGTTAAAACACGCGAAGACTGCGCAGTTATGGGACATTTTGTGAGAAATCGGAAAAACATTACTTGGTTTCTCATCTTATTTAGTGACTGCATTTATATCATACACTTCTAGTGTTAGTTTAGCAAAAGTGTTAGTTTAGCAAATGCCTACTTTCAGTCGCTTTTCAACATGTCTTACCTTACATACAAAAAATAAGTTTATGATTGGTTATAATCCATTTTCATTCCTCTTTCGATTAGCGAAATCAATTTTTCAAAATATTACAACATCTGATAAATATCTATGACAAAAGAAGTTGACGTAATTTACACATCTATTTTAAGTCACTTTTAGCGATTCTGATATTTTCTGACACCCGATCAATGATGTAATACTGGTACACACGGCCTGTCACAAGAAATTAAATCGGCCAGACTGAAAGACAAATTTATCAGGTATGTACTCATGAAAACTTATCAGGTATGTACTCATGAAAATGAATACAAAATATGTAGACGTTGTAAAAAATATCCCATGTCAAACATAAGCAACCCAGCAGACATTTGACGTCAGTTGGACGTCAGATTGACGTCAGACTCCGACGTCATAATGACGTTGGATTTAGGTTGATTTTGAAAGTTTGTTTGACGTCAAAAACAGACGTCATTCTGACGTCAAAAACAGACGTCATTCTGACGTCAGAAAAACAACGTTGGTTTGATGTCTAAAATGTGACGTCATAATGACGTTGGGGTTAGGTTGATTTTGAAAGTTTGTTTGACGTCAAAAACAGACGTCAATCTGACGTGCTAAAACCGATATCGTGAATGTTTGTTCGCAGTTAAATTAACATTCTGAAATCCTGAAGTGGATTCAGTAGTGCGGTGATGCAATATTGTTATTCCCTTTCACTCCTTTGATAGAGTTATTCGGTTTTTTTCTTCCTGGGAACCAACCAGTACTAGGGTTTGCTTTTAGTTACCTTTCCTGGGTAGAACCAGTACTTGGAGGTTGCTTTTCCCGGCGAGCACCCGAAGGCTCAAACCGGGGTTTGCTTTTTGTAATACCGTTCCTGGGTAAAAACCAGTACTAGGTTGATTTTTTTGTTTTTGTTTTTCGTTTGACACCGTTCCTGGGTCCACCTTAACCAGTACTTGGATATACATAATGTATTCGATTTTTTTCTTCCTGGGAACCAACCAGTACTAGGGTTTGCTTTTAGTTACCTTTCCTGGGTAGAACCAGTACTTGGAGGTTGCTTTTCCCGGCGAGCACCCGAAGGCTCAAACCGGGGTTTGCTTTTTGTAATACCGTTCCTGGGTAAAAACCAGTACTAGGTTGATGTTTTTGTTTTTCGTTTGACACCGTTCCTGGGTCCACCTTAACCAGTACTTGGATATACATAATGTATTCGGGTTTTTTTCTTCCTGGGAACCAACCAGTACTAGGGTTTGCTTTTAGTTACCTTTCCTGGGTAGAACCAGTACTTGGAGGTTGCTTTTCCCGGCGAGCACCCGAAGGCTCAAACCGGGGTTTGCTTTTTGTAATACCGTTCCTGGGTAAAAACCAGTACTATGTTGATTTTTTTTTGTTTTTGTTTTTCGTTTGACACCGTTCCTGGGTCCACCTTAACCAGTACTTGGATAAACATTTCGGTTTTTTTTCTTCCTGGGAACCAACCAGTACTAGGGTTTGCTTTTAGTTACCTTTCCTGGGTAGAACCAGTACTTGGAGGTTGCTTTTCCCGGCGAGCACCCGAAGGCTCAAACCGGGGTTTGCTTTTTGTAATACCGTTCCTGGGTAAAAACCAGTACTAGGTTGATTTTTTTGTTTTTGTTTTTCGTTTGACACCGTTCCTGGGTCCACCTTAACCAGTACTTGGATAAACATTTCGGGATATACAAAATGTTTAAGATGTTAAATCGCTCTGATGTTGGTATATCTTATTCATGTCAAATTTTATTCCTATATGGTGCTAAAACAAATAAGACATTAGTGTAAATAATAAGACTATTGTGAACAATCAATAATTTAAAATGGTGAAATAAGTATTAAAATATACAAATTTCATTTTCGTCTTAATAGAAGGTTTAATAATTTAGTGAAAGACTTTATTTTGATTAACAAATAATTATTTTTTTCTAAATTAATTAAGCATGGTGATTTCCGATACGAGACCTAGATATGGCTTTTTTAAAAGTGGATATGTTGAAATTATTATTTGAATTTGATGTAGTTACTTTTGCGCAAGAAATTATGTCAGTTCAAGGGCAGCTAACTCTGTCGACATATGACGTTAGACTTACGTTTGAATCCGGCGTCATTTCGACGTCATATCAATACGTCCACTGACGTCAGGACTGGACATCAGGTGGACGTTGGTTATTGGTTGTATGACGTCGTGACCAAATACAACCAATATCCGACGTCAAGTTGACGTCAGATGCCTGCTGGGGACGTGTTTTTCATATATGTCGACAGAGTTAGCTGCCCTTAAACTGACATAATTTCTTACATATATTATGTATTATCATATGACGTCGCTGTTTTCCAGTGGATAACGTCATGTCATAAAAATCGTATGACCACACGTGTAATAACACTTTTGCGGGAATACGTAACATCATTGACGACGTCCGTAACAACAATGTAAATTTTCATTGAAAATATGTCCACTTCGAAGGCGATAAAATCCTATTTTAGAAGTCATATGATAAAACGAATCTTACACTCGTGGTCATTTCATATGAAATTTATTAAACTCGCTGAAGGCTCGTTTAATAAATTTCATATGAAATGACCACTCGTGTAAGATCCTCTATATAATATCAAATTCAAATAATAATTTCAACCTTGCCACTTAAAAGTCATATCTGAGTCTCGTATGTGAAATCCCATATTTCGCCCTCATGCTTAATTAATGTAGAAAAAAAAATGATTATCTATTAATCAAAATAAAGTCTTTCACTAAATTATCAAACTTTCAATTAAGATGAAAATAAAATTTAATATTTATTTCACCATTGTTCAGAATAATCTTATTTCTCACACTAATGTCTTATTGGTTTTAGCACCATAAAGCAATAAAATTTTGCTTAAATAATTATAAGATGTACCAAAATCAGGCTGAATTAATATCTTGAACATTTTGTATGTTCCGAAAAACTCTATCAAAGGAGTGAAAGGGACTATCAAAAGTGCATCACTGCTCTTCTGAATCCACTGTTATTCAAAAATGCGAAAAAATATACACCTTAAACTATTTATATGACATGAATTCAAACGTCGTTTTTAGGACGTCAGATTGACGTCAGCTTTCAGACGTTAAACCGACGTTGGCTTTAGCACGTCAGATTGACGTCTAGTTTTGACAACAAACAAACTTTCAAAATCAACCTAACTCCAACGTTATTATGACGTTGGAGTCTGACGTCAATCTGACGTCCAACGGACGTCAAATGTCTGCTGGAAGTAACATAGAAAAAAAAGAAAGAAAGAAAGCAAAAGAAACACACGAAACGAATGATCTGATTTTTACTCAAAGTGAAGTTTCATTAATTTGCACACCACTCATGGTCAGAAGTATGAAAAACACATACACCTTAAACTATTTATATGACATGAATTCAAACGTCGTTTTTAGGACGTCAGCTTTCAGACGTTAAACCGACGTTGGCTTTAGCACGTCAGATTGACGTCTAGTTTTGACAACAAACAAACTTTCAAAATCAACCTAACTCCAACGTTATTATGACGTTGGAGTCTGACGTCAATCTGACGTCCAACGGACGTCAAATGTCTGCTGGAAGTAACATAGAAAAAAAAGAAAGAAAGAAAGCAAAAGAAACACACGAAACGAATGATCTGATTTTTACTCAAAGTGAAGTTTCATTAATTTGCACACCACTCATGGTCAGAAGTATGAAAAACACAAGGTCTAAATCACGTCTTGATTACGACGTCTAACTGACGAACTAGTTTGACGTCAAAACAACGTCCAATCCAGACGTCCAAAAGACGTCAGGAAATGACGTCTGATAGACGTTGGAAATTGGTTATATGACGTCGCGACCAAAATATAACCAATATCTGACGTCAAACAGACGTCAGGTGCCTGCTGGGAAGGTGTGTTGTTAGCTCCGCAAACTCGTTTTCACCTTGCTAAAATCAGCACGTTTAGTTGAAGCGGTTCAAACACAGCTAAAAGACGTCCCAGACAACAGCTGTGGTCATGTTAGGACAATGCTGCTAGTTTATGGGTCTTCTACAAAAAAATGATGGAATGTCTTAAGATCTCATAACATCAGCAAAATGCAAGTCTCGGTGGGGAGGGGGGGATAAAGCGCAGCCCCGGAGACTGATGATAATGAGGAACAGCAGCATGGAGCTGTTCTACTGTACAACAAAATGGGAGCTATCGACGATTATAGAGCAACCAGAGTTCTTTTGTTACACGGATGTTGGCATACAAAGGAAGACACTATGACTAGATGTTTTTAATGAAGCCTCCATGGCGCAGAGGTTATGTCACTGGCCTTGTCAATCGATCCCAGGATTCTCAAGTCTGTATGATGAGACTTTAAACCTAGGTCCCGTCCCCATATGACCTTAGCTGTTGGTGGGACGTTTAACCCCAAATCAACGAAAATATGTTTTCAGAAAACGAGGCTCCTATATTACTAGAACAGATGCTAATGTCAAAATTAGGGACTGAAAATTGAGATTTAAGCGAACGCAAGTTGTTTTGTCACATGCAATGTAAAATGTTTCACGTCAGCGTATGTGGAATGTTAGGCGCATCTCGGTTTGAAATAACAAACATATTTTCTTAAATGTCAAGAGAGAGTCTATTACATACAGCAACAAGTAGTGTAACAAAAGAGCTCATCATATTGCCCAGGCACATGCAGATAATGTGTCTTATACGCTCTATAGATGAAAACAATAACTGTACAATAAGTAAAGTTGGTGATAGGCATGTGTGTTTCTGGCATGTTCAGAACTCAAAGTCGGCAATAATTTTGCGTACGTTGTAAAAACGTTGATAGTTTAACATGGTTCATTGATTTTTTCTATATCTTATGTGTTATTTGACAAGGTAAGTATATATAATGTACCTCATTATAGCTTCCTTCGACTATTTTATGCATAAAAGACAGTTTGCAATTCTTCTGTACATGTTTATTTCACTGAACATGTTAAAAAAGTTACGCGCGCTAACACAACTGACATATTCGTTTTTCTCATGAATCATAGTTTTCACCGAAATTATGGTCATGTTGTCGTTATAAGCTGATATTGGTAATAATGTGGAAGTAATACCAGCGGAACATCTCGCACATTCACCTAGATATATACAGTTTTCACAAAAATTATGAAATGATATGTAACACTTTTACACGTTGACGTTTCCCGTTAACACACATTCAAAACGCATTACGCTTTCATATCTGAAACAAAAAAAAAAAAAAAAAAAAAAAAAAAAAAAAAAAAAAAAAAATCAAACATTTTCGAATTCTCCGAAAAATTTCAGACAAGTCTGATAATATATAATTTTTATACTTTTGCATTAATTCAGCTTGAAATGCAAACGGTGGATTGCTCAGTACCGTACGCGACGCTGTTAGAATGTTGTTGTCTAACTAGGTTTTCAATCGCGTTTATACTTTTCGAAATCAACATTATACCTATTGAGGAAATTGACAGGGGGCTTAACTTATTTTGACCAGTTTACTTATGCTGGAAGAAGAATGCCAGAGTGTTTCTAAGCGGCGGAATTACGGAGCAAACTATTAACTTGAATAAAATCTTAGTATAATATATTAGGATCTACAAAAATGTTTCGGGAAGCAGCATATTTAATTGACATATAACCATAGTAAACTACAACTGCCTCATTATAGAAACAATTAGAATGTCACGTGGTAGTTAATGCATATCTTAACATCAATCATTTTGCGAGTGAAAATATATACATACAGGGAAAACAATGTGTTAAAATTATCAAGTGCAGCTCGCGTAAGTAAAGACTTTGCCTAATTTTTGCTTCTTGTACATGTACACATGATGTTGTCTAACAGCCGGTTTCCATTGATTAATTTCTTCCGTGGATAAAAAAAAATGAGAATTCCATTCAGATCATTCGCATTTTACGCTTTTGTTTTTGATTTTAGTTCGGGTCTTAACGTCCAAGTCAATAGTTATGATCATCACCTGAGCTCAAAAGGTGAGCTTATAGGATGGCCATGCTCCGTCTATCCACAATTTCAAAGATATTCTGCTCTGAAACCGCTTGGCCAATCAAAGCCAAACTTCATGTGGAGCATCCTTAGCAAGGGGGAACGAAAGTTTATATAAATGGTACAGGTCACGACCAAGATGGCCGCCATGCCCATATATGGTAAAACCCATAAAAACTACTCTTCTCTGGAACCGGTGGACTGATTTCAACGAAACTTGGGGACTCTGGCCCATCATAGTTTATATATATCATGACCTTGGGTTGACCTTGACCTATTTTACGGCAAGGTCAATTTTGGTTACATAGGATTTTCAATAAAAAAAAAAGTGAAAACATTGAATTTTTCAGGAAGTTTTGTAGCCTGTAACCTGAAAGTTCGTAGGAACAGACAACATGTTGAGCTAATGAAGAATTGTGAGTATTAAAGGTCAAGGTAATTTCTTGACCTTGGCCAAAGGTCATTTACAAATTAAATGTAAAACTTAATTTTCTCAGTAACCGCTCAACCAATCAAAGCCAAATTTTATATGTAGTATCCTTGGGATGAGGGAATGAAAGTTTATATAAATAATCAAGGTCACATGACCAAGATGGCCGCCATGGCTATAAATAGCAAAAAAAAATAATTAAAATCTTCTTCTCCAGAACCAGAAGGCCTACAATTTTGAAACCTGGCATGAAGCACCAGGGGTGGGGAGCAGTACAAATTTAATGTAAATCATGGCCCTGTGATGACCTTGACCTATCTTATGGCAAGGTCAACATAGGGCGCCCATGCATTTGAATGGGGAGAATTGTCAAAATGTCATTTGAAGGGAAAAACTTTATGGAAATAGGCAAATGGACTGAATATTTATGATTCTGAAAATAAATGTACCCCAGGGGCAGGTCTGCCCCCACCCCGCTTGTCCACTTGCAAATACGCGTGGCTAAAGATTGGATGAAAGCTACAGGCTTGCATGGAGGGATGTAGCTAATTATCAATGGTTCCTGTCAACATAGCCACCCATTGTCTACCACCGTCTCTAGGCAACCTCTGTACCGGGATCGAACCTGTGGTCCCTGATTTACAAGATGTGTGTGTGTGTGTGTGTGTGTGTGTGTGTGTGTGTGTGTGTTAAACACTAGTGTGTGTGTGTGTGTGTGTGTGTGTGTGTGTGTGTGTGTGTGTGTGTGTGTGTGTGTGTGTATGTGTGTTAAACACTACGGCGCCCACGGGGACTACAAGTAATGCATGAAAGTTAAACCGATTGATCATTTGAAACATTTTAGGGCTGTATAGTGCAATTTCCTTGACTTTACCTTTGTCATATAGTGCATTTTCTATGGGGGGTCAGAGGTAAACCGATACGGTCATCTCACTATATTTGGTCATGAGAGCAGGTCACTTGGCGATGTTACAAGAAGTACATTTATGAACAAACAAACTAGTTAAGACACTTAGGAAACATATTTTCTTTCAAGCACATAATATTTATTATATCATTTTGATATTATAATTACTTTAACACGACTTTGGTGTTGAAGTTTCAATTTCCCCCTCAGTGCTCAAGTGTACAGCAAAATGCAAGTAGGTTTTCCGCTGTGTGTTTACAAACTAAACGCCATTTGTTTAACCTTTATTTCAATTCATCTGCTCAGCATCACATGTTGGCGTTATAAAATACCAGGAAAGTTGCTTTGTGCTAATTAGAATCAACAACATGTGCATACTGTTGCCAGAAAAAAGTACATTCAACTTGTAGAAACCTTTGATTCGTTAGGAAATATTACGTTAAGGCGGTAATGTATTCGTTTTCAACATTCAGAAACTGCTAGTCTCTAAGTTTGATTTCAATAGAATTATTGTAAAATAAATCTGAAAAATGCATGTATAAAAATTTAAAGGTAAGCATTTTATCTATCTTCACATACTGAGTCGATCAATTTCTGATCATCATCTCAGGCGTTGGGTGGATGTAAATTTTGAATTTAGCAAGATGGGGAGAACATTCGGTATGGGCCATTAAAACTATTTACAAGAAGCTAAGCAGAGGCATACTAAAACGTATACCTCTGAACCCCTGATCTAAATGAGAGCCTTAAATTCTTCAGCAGTCTTTGATGAGACCACTGAAGAGGGAAGACTATTCCATAAAAAGATAGTCCTCGGGAAAGACGAATTCTTCAGAGCATCAGTATAGGACAAATATTTTGTGTATTGTGAATTATGAGTCTGAGATGCTCTGGCACTTCTTAAGTTGGGTGCCGGGGTCAGATATCTATCTTTATCAAGAGACACTGTACCGGAGTGAATCTTGTAAAAGAAAGTTAAGGAAGACTTCACCCTGCGGTCCTCCAGGGATGGCCACTCTAGTTCGTCCAACATATCGTTGACGCTACTCCTGTTACGCCATCGCCTGCAGGTCCACCTGGCTGCTGTCTTCTGCACTTTCTCCACCTTTTTTGTCTCAGTTTCATTATAGGGATGCCAAATAGGAGCTGCATACTCAAGCTGAGGACGAACCAATGTTTTGTATGCAACTTCCTTTGTGTGCCGAGGTGCAAGAGCCAAATTGCGCCGAAGAAAACCCAATGTCTTAGTTGCTTTACAAGTAATTTCTGAAATATGTTGACCCCATTCCAAGTCGTCAGTGATAGTAAGTCCAAGGTATTTGGCGGATCAAACCTGTTCCAGCATTTGAAATTTACTGGACAATACTACACTATCATGTCTGCTACCCGAATGCCGAATGGGAGAACTTATTTTTGACACTAACATTATTTTTTTTTTCTTTTATGTCTTCATGTATGAACAGAAATACAAACAACATGTGGTGATAACTTAACAAACGTTATATATCCACTGTAATTAATACGATAATATTAACAAACTTATATTGTTTGAATGTTTCGCCACGTGTAAAATCAATTATGATATCATGATTTTTGCTTTTCTTTTACAGGTTCATTTCAAGATAAATATGAGTTACCTCAGAGGTCCCCTCTGCAGCATACTTAATTTATTGCCACCAACAAGCAGTGAATAGGCATCGTCATGAATCGTACAAGAAACAACTGTGGCAAGGTGCGAGGTGGTGGTACTGGACAATTGGTGAACTTTACGTTACCTCCAGACTGTGGAGTGGGTGGGGGAGGGAAACGTCCCGGAACTAGGAGATCACAGGCTCTGGATTGTGGTGAGTGTACAGGATCCTGTGTCATCATGGCCATTGAAATGTTCCTTGTCGTCGGAATTATTCTAAACATGCTCGTTATCATGCGCGTGATAAAGGACCGGAAGTTGCGCAATAATACATTCGTTGGAATAGCATGTTTGGCGTTGGCTGATTCCATGTTTCTAGCAATAAACCTGACATTTACTTATGAACTGGTTATAAGGACGCTTACGTGTACACTCCCGCGACAGTTAAAAGGCACTGCTTTTGCATATTTTAAAGGTGTTGCTTGGTTTGGAGCTAATGGACATGTTACGCTCATGGCCATTATTAGATACATTATTCTTGTTTATCCCATCAAGTCACAGGCATTCTTAACTACAAAGAAAGTTCTACTATCGTCGGCTGGGGTATGGTTATTAGGGTTTCTCGTTCGAGGTATATTTACAGTAGTAGTGAAAGTGACCGGAGAGAAACCTAGAGAATCAGTCATCATTTATTTGTCACTTTGGATAATAACTTACTTGTTACCACTAGTGGTAACGACGTGCCTCCATATAACAAAGATAAAAATGGTAAAGAAGGCATCGTACCACACTGAAAACAGTCTAGTTCGAAAATCTATAGCACGTATGAGTAAGATAATTATCATCATTATAATATGTGCAGCAATTCTACCACTGCCCATGTTGGTGTTTGGTACGCTGGAAGCAGTCGAAGGTCTAGAATATCCATCCCGAAGTTTTAAATCAACATTTCGAAGCATTGCTCATCTTCTATTTCTCCTCAATAATTGTGTTAACCCATTGATATATGCCTTCATGTCAAAACCGTTCAGAACGAGTATCCTGCGCATGCTCGGAAAGGAAGTCTCCGAGGCGGGAGAGTCTAGTACGGGAACAGCCAGTACGCCAATGAGTAAGAGGAGAGGAACACAGGAAACTGTTATCAAAGATGGTAACCTAACAAAGGCTTCCATAGATACCCTAGAATAAATCGCCATGGAAACATTAAATTAGTCCAGCCTCCATAGTTCGTTATGCCGGTGTTAGTAAATGATCGGAGCCATCCAGGGGATGTAAAACATAGTCAATGTGCCATGTTGTGTTTGATAAAACGATACGTACCATAATGTGCCATATTGTGTATGATAAAACGATACGTACCATAATGTGCCATATTGTGTATGATAAAACGATACGTACCATAATGTGCCATATTGTGTTTGATAAAACGATACGTACCATAATGTGCCATATTGTGTTTGATAAAACGATACGTACCATAAAGTGCCATATTGTGTTTGATAAAACGATACGTACCATAATGTGCCATATTGTGTTTGATAAAACGATACGTACCATAATGTGCCACATTGTGTTTGATAAAACGATACGTACCATAATGTGCCATATTGTGTTTGATAAAACGATACGTACCATAATGTGCCATATTGTGTTTGATAAAACGATACGTACCATAATGTGCCATATTGTGTTTGATAAAACGATACGTATCTTTGTAATTTGTCATTGTTTATAGCCTCTCTTTGAAAAAAAAAGTTGGATCTATCCTCGATTTATGTCATTCCGTTATTCTGCTGCCCCGTAGCATTCAATATGTTTTCGCTTAATATCTCAAAAGTTGACAAGGCACAGCTTGTGATTGTTATGTGCCACTTTTCGCTATTTGTATCAAGTTAATAATAACGTCAGAATTTTATTCTACTCACTGTTGACCAAAAATGAGTTAAGATAACGGTCATTGTTTGACGTTAGAGTTCTTTTTCTGCCCAGTATATTGAAGTAAGTTAAGAATTTTACCGAAGTTTGTATAGTTACACAATGTGACATCAACGTTGAAAAGAATTGGCGGGGACGAAAATTTTGAAAATCTTAAAACAGAGTTACGGTCCTTATTAGACGTCAGAGTTTCATTTTTGCTCAATACCTTTAAAAATGACTGAACCAAATTTTGTATTGGGTATTTCTCATGGTTATATATAATGCTCATATTGTACATAAAGCAACAAAGAGTGACGTAAAGTACAGCTGTATATTTAGAGCAACAATCGATACCGGTACATGTATATCACAGTACCTGCTTTATCAAGTATCAAATACTATTACGTCACCCTCGGAATCTTCTTTGCTGAAGTGTAGAATGTCTAATGTCAAATGCGAGTAGATGTATTCAAACAGTTGTTGTACTTGTTGTTTCGTGTATTGTTTCTTTAGAACAATTATTATCATCATGCTTAACAGCAGACCAATGCCAGAATAAAAATACGAGGGGGGTTCAGAAAGTTCGAGGAAAAGTGCTGCCAAATTTGTAATTGCCATGGGAAATTTATGTTCTTTGTGCATGTTGTAAATTAACATATGCATCGCGTCCAACCGAAACGCCGGAATCCGGTGCTAAACTCCGGAGCGCCGGTATTTTCACGCCGGATTCCGGTATTTTTTTGCTGGATTCGCCGCCATTTTCAGGTAAGTGACGAGTAGCTGTTAGGCAGTATCGTTTATTTTACATGTAAGGGTACCTTGATGGGACATGCAGAATAGCCTATCCGGATCTACATTTATTCTTCTTACTGCCGAATTTTCATCTCATGCATAAAAGTTGCTGGATTTGTCAAACACCTCGAGAGATTATTGTTTACAAGGTTCGGCCATAGACTAAAAACGCATTCCTGCCAAAAGTGTTCGTACATTTTGGATTTTCTTGAAATCCCCGACCACCTGATCGATTGAAATGCATTCCAAAATGACCTTGTGTCATAAACTGGCCATTGCTATAAAACAAATTCCAAGAAAGTTAGGGGAGAGACACACTCCACAAAATTTAAGGTAACGCCGGAAAAAAACGGTATCGTTTTTAATCAACAGTTTATTCCCGCAAAATAACTCTTGTAATAGTGAAATAGCCATGCTGGTATCATATATCCTAATTTGTCCGCATTATTAGTTTTTTTTTTTTTTTTTTTTTTTTTTTTTTTTTTTTTTTTTTTTTTTTTCAATATGTCCAGCAAAATGTTTTGAACAAATTTCGAGTCGACAAGGAGAGTGGAGTAGGCTTCTGTTTAGATTTCAGGTCAATACATTTTATGCATACGTATGTAACGTTCCAAATGACTGGCATTCTTGAACAACTCAAATGGGAATCTCTCAAGAAAAGGAGGACGGATAATCGACTTATATTACTATACAAAGGTCTGAAGGGTAAAGCCAGAATACCTACAGATGACCTTATCCCAAAGACTAGGCGTTGTAGAAATAGCCACTCCAAGGCATTTCTCCTTCCATCTGCTAGTATAGAGGCCTATAAATGTAGTTTCTTTCCCCAGACTATCAGGGACTGGAATGACCTCCCTGACTCTCTGTTTTCTACTGCTGAAATGTCAGATGATTGTGTGTCCAAGTTCGCTTCACTCGTGCGTTCAAGGGACTAATTTCTCCCCCATTCGAAACCCCTGTTGAAATAATGTCATTTGGCGTGTCACCAGTAAACTATTCAGATTCAGATTCAGAAGTGAGTGAGTGACTTAAGTGGCTGTGTGTATGCTTTAGAACCGACTATCTAAATAATAATTATTGTTTAATTGCAAAACATATGCACAAATAGCTGCAACCGTTTCCCTTTTTTATTATCATTATTATAGTTCTTGTTGTAGCTGCTGTTCTTTTATAATAATAAAACATTCGCAATAATTATTGATGATGATGATGATGATGATGATGATGATGATGATGATGCCAACGGCGGCATAAATCGGGGCGACATATAACAAAAATTGTTCTTTTTGTCCTTTGATAACGCTATATTTGCCACTAAATTTTTGTTGTTAATTTAGAAAATATCAGATCGTTTCTATATCAAAATTTCTCGTAGAATTTTTCTGCAAAATTTTGAAAAAAAATAAAATTAAAAAAATAAATAGATAAATTTGATACCAAATTAGAATATGTAAGGATCAGGAACTTATACAAACAGATTCCAACCGCGCTCACTAGGGGAAGGATGATCAGGAACTGCTGCAATCAGAACTAAAGCTCCATTCTACAACTAATGTGGGAAAACACAAATAATTACTCACACACAGAGAACATCCTGTAAGCTGAGTGAGCAGCTATTATCCAAACGGTGGACATTCAGTTACCTTAACTAAATTTATGAGGATTCACATAAAAGGTGCAACTAGCAAAAAATCGACACCAAACAAAAAACAAATAGAATCACTAAGGGAGTACTGCATAAGGAATATGTACACTTATATACATATATTTTTCATCTAAAAACTTTCTCTTCCTAACCATAGACCCAGTGTTTTGAACGGGTGACAGAGAACACTAACTGTACCATTAAAAATCGCATTTGTGATCATGAGGCAAGTCAAGTCAAAATTTTATTCAAACGACATGTAAACCGATATTCCTAGTACAGTTACGTGCCAAATTAATATACACAGCGTCAGAATCTCCATAGACTTCAATGTATTTTTACGTTTACAAGGAAAATAATCCTGATTCGCCTGGTCAACCGATTTTAACAATTTTTGTATCACTTAAACGGTAAATAAATAAAGCAATACACAAGACAGTTTCATTAAATTCTATCCATGCGTTGCGCTTCAAGGCTGTAATTTTTTAAAGAAAATGTGAGATTATTTTTGCACTTTTGGGCAACGTCGCCATTGACGTCAATGAGAAAATGAGTTTTTCAAAATTTTCTACAGTTTTAAATTGCTGTTTATGAAAAATGCAAAGTCAAAATTTTTTATCAAAAATCTTATTCATTGCTTTATTCATTTACCGTTCAAATGACACCAAAATTATCAAAATATGTTGACCAGGAGAGACAACATATTTTATCTTGTAAACGTGAAAATACATTGAAGTCTATAGTTGGCCTCCCAAGCCATCAAAATATTTTTCAGTTGGCATTTTTGAGTACATTTTGGCATCCATGCTAAATGTGTTCCTTGATGTGTAACAATACACCCTAGGGTGGATGCCAAGTCTGAAAATGCCCCGGAGTCCCAAAAGTAGGTCAAAGGTCAACTAAGTGCAAAATTTCATATATTTCAACATATCAGCAATATCTTATGTAATATTTTCAATTTATTTGTCAAAATAACCCCTAAATTACATCTTGTACATTTGTGAGGTTTAATCAGCAACAATTGTTACAAAAGAATGGTGCAGATTTAGGCCAAAGGTCACTTTAGTGCAAAAATGCTTATTTTCATGCCCTTTTACAATTTTCTGTATAAACATCGGTGCCAGTGGTATTCTGATGGGGATAAAGTTCTTTTAGGTACTTCTTAAGACTACTGTTTGATTTTGTAGTTTTTGTCATTTCAAGATGGTGTTCAATGTGGCTGTCAAAACAAGAGAATGCTATGACAGTTGATACATGTACAGGTAACTTACCCTCATCTACAAATCTTTATACACATCCAATTTTATTGTACTTTCTCATATTGTAATTGATCAGTTTTGTTCAACCAAGAAACATTTGATACATTTATGGTGTTGATCGCCATCAGTTAGTTTGGATTTATAAATGATATATTGATTTATATACTTGAGGTTCAATGTCATGTTAGGTCAAAATAATTATTTTTCATGTTCTTTTCTAATTTTGACACTGAGAAAAGTGATGATTGAAAATAAGAGTATTGATGGTAATCAGAGTCATTTCAAATGAGTCAGACTGATACTAATGTTTTATTTTTTACTTATTGTATAATGATGGTGGTCAAGATGGCCGCCACAACAGCAACAATTAGATATGTATTGGGAAAATTTTATTACCTTACGTATGGAGAACATAAGTAATCTTGATTTCATCACAAGCAACTCTATTTAGGGCATATTCTCTTCAATAATTTAGTTGTCAAGCTTATCTATTCTTCGAAACAGCCAAATCAATAAATAGTGTGTTAATGATAAATATAAATTGATTGAAATTCAGCCTGTTTCGATGTCTTTGAAGCCCGAAGGGCCTCTCAAAGACATTAAAACTGATGTTATTCATCAGCAAGTGAAAGCTAAACATCTGAATTTCAGTTTTGATATTTACATTTTATTGTCAATTAAGTATCTGTCTTTTAGTTCCAAAACCCTGTTGCTAATTATCCAGATATTTGACATTAAATCAGACTTACCGGAATTTCGGAACAACCCAAACGCTTAACGTTATAGCAATATGCAACCGACGTCACGCCAACATGCGTAAACAAACAACGACACTGGCTGACATTGAACAAACTCCAAGCCGCGGTGTTCCACTTCTGGACGTGAGTCCTCCAATTAAACAATATCGGCACTGTTGGGGAGTTTGGACATTGACGTGACTCCGCCATTAGGTTTGGTTTACGGTCATGTGATATGGTTTGTCAGCAGAGTGATCAAGAGCAAAACACTTTCGTGAATTTAAAGCCTTACGACATGAAAGATCTTTACGTTTTTTGTGGAGACTCTGATTATGTAAAGATATCTTGCACTGGTAGAGATATTGACTTGGTTGTGCTGGCATTGAGATGCTAGCTTTGACTTAGGCATTTGTACATACGTCCATTCATTAAGGTATCATATAGCAACTTGGAGAATTTTACACGTCATTGTTGCTAGTGACAAGAATCCGAAAAACTCTCAGCAAAATTCAGCCCCAGTCTCAAGAAATAACATGTCAAAAATTAAGAATTTGGAACTTGCCTCCCTTTGATTTAAAATAAGACGGAAAATTGGTGTCTGCACTCTGGCCAATTCAATTGTTTATATTGGAAATATTAATTAATATTATCAACCCTAAACTATCAAGGATGTTTGAAGACACATTGATTTAAACATTAAACAGGCTCAATGGAATTTT
Organism: Rugalucina vietnamica; assembly: GCA_964017185.1. Lineage (NCBI taxonomy): Eukaryota > Metazoa > Mollusca > Bivalvia > Lucinida > Lucinidae > Rugalucina > Rugalucina vietnamica. The sequence goes on along the minus strand of OZ024884.1, from coordinate 23,343,531 downwards.
ACATGTATTTTCACTGACTAAACGTTTGCTTCTGAGCATATGTAGTCAAGCATTGTCTTCTTGGAACGCTGCAATACCTATCAATTTTGCAGTTTTATTTGCTAAATAACAACTGACTGTGGAAAGCTATACCAAACTTAAAGTTATCACATAATCAAAGAAGGACCAGCAAGATTAGCACAAAAATATTGTTCTCCAAATTCCAAGCATTTTTATGATGGTAGCCATTTTGTACCCCATCTTTAAAAGTTGCATAATTTCCAAATTTTATATGACTTAAATTCTGACTTAAATTCTGGAAATTGCCACAGTTCTAAAAATGGGCAAAATGAATAGTGCATTCATATGATTTGTTTTGTCTTTTGGCTCGTCTGTTTTCGTGTTAGAAAGGGGGGGGGGGGGTCAATGGGTTGGGGCAATCAATTACATTCACAAAGGAAGGTTTCACATCATGTACAAATGAAATGAACATCCTATGGTATAATCTTTACAAAGGTAGATCAGATTAAGAAAATTTATTTTTGTGGGTAATAGTGAAACATGGTTGTTTTATTATTTTAGTCTTGTTTTGCTACACTTTCATCCTAAGCGAAACAGTGCGATGGGGTACAAATAGACCTGCAAGAACAAATAACTATAGTCCAGATTTTGTATTTCATACTTAAAACTATCAATGCCAAACAAGCACAGCAAGACCTATCTCTGTTGGCTACTTTTACAACTGAAACGTTCCAGTAACTGAAATTGTGAATGCACTTTCAGGCTATACCCTGTTTTGAATTGATGACCTCATCTGACCTTTGGCCTCAATGACTGACATGCATTATTTTCTAGATTAGCCTTAAATCATCTCAGAAATGTACTACAAATGCTTTGGGAAACTTTCTTTCAGCCATCCCATGATTTTGTGATAGAAATGCATTATTTAGTAATCATTATAGGTTTTGATATTTTTGCACTCATATGACCTTTGACCTAATTCTGTGACTCAGAGGCAGTAACAAACTTGGAATATACCGGTATGAGTTTAAGCACTTGTCAATCAATAAAATGAGCATATGTTGCTTTAAGTCAGACCATATTTGATATGCAAATTACTTTATTATTGTAACAGGTGTTTATTATTTTGCACTCATTTGACTTTTGACCTAATTCTGTCACCCAGGAGCATTTACAGTTTTGATACCCACCCCTATGTCTTTGGATACATGTTTAGGAATAACATGAGTTCAAGTTACCTAAAATCACTCCATGATTTTCCAAAATAATAATGTTTATTTTATTTTTTTTTTTACAGATTTTTGCTATTTTGCACTCATTTGACCTTTGACCTAGTTTTGTGACCCAGGGTCATTTACAGACCTGGCATCCACCCGTACGAGTTCGGGCACATGTCAAGGAATATTATGAGCATAGGTAGAATAATGTACTCAAAAATGCCAACAAAACGAAAACTAAGCCACTTTTATGGATTTGGACTGCCAAGTACTATGGAGTTTGCGACGTTCTGGGCATTACTTTGGCACGTCGCTATATAAGATATACCCAGTAGTGTTATTGGTTGCTAGCCTCGTCGCTGGCTCCACAAGCAACGTTAACCTAGCCTGTTTTAAAAGCAAAGCAACAGATGGTCGGAAATCGATCTAGACAAGACTCTGCATGCCTAGTTTTTAACCCATTCATCACTCTTAGGTTGCATGGCGATGGTTCAGGTCTAAGACTCAGTTGTTACGTGCCAGGCGTAACTAAAAGATTAAGGAAACCAACAAGTTGGTTAGCCAGCAACAAGCTTTGTTTAAAATTTAACAAATCTATTTAGAAGTGATTTAACCAGTAATTACATGTGAAACAATCAAAAGCATATATACAATCAAACAAAAATGAATGTACAATACCTTTCAAGATGTTAATTCCCTTAAAGAATGTCTGAATGTCCCTCAGAATTTTTTAACACAAGTCTGATCCCAAGAATTAAAGTTTGTTTCAAAATAGCACTATGTCCCAATCCAGAATCGAATATCACAAAGTAATCCAAGAATAAGTTTAAATTCCAGTAAGATAGATTTTGACTTCTTAATAGTAACAGTACCCAAAGATTGTCCTTATGAAAATGTGTAGCCCTTATATAGCACTGAGGAACATTCAGGATTCTTCCAGCAAATTCTATGATATCATATACTAAAAATAACAAGTTGTTTACCAAAATTTAATGTTTTGGAATATTCTAGAGAGGCCATTATCCTTCCAGAAAATTCCACAATATTCTTTTGACATAAAAAAAGATTTTTCTAGAAGATTCTACATCTTTGGTTCTTCCAGATTTTTCCGGACTTTTCCGTCAAAGAACAATTTGAAATTTCTAGAAAATTCTGAAGTAAACAACCTGTTTATGTCCAATATCTGGGACACTATAAGTAAATAATTGCTAAGGACAACAAGTAAACATCATATGTATAACATCATACTTTCCTGGGCATACTCCCTTGGGAAGTTTACCAGTACTGAATGCACATCTTTCAACAAGTAACTGTCATACATAACACTTCCCCTCTTCAAAGAAAAGAAAGTTTTATAAAGTAAATCTTTCTTTTGCAATACTGGATAATTGTATACAATATGTTTAGCAAAATTTGTGCAAAACTAATCAAATACAACAGCACAAAGCTGGACATCAGCATTGTAGAGGCACTTAAGCTCTGCTTAGGGTGTCTGGAATGATATTATCTCTTCCTCGGATATGTCTGATGTCAAGATTGTGCTCTTGCAACATGAGACTCCACCTGAGTAAACGCTGGTTCTTGTTTTTCATTTTATGTATGAAAGTCAGTGGATTGTGGTCACTGAAGACAACAATTGGTGCATGTGAAGAAGCTAAGTAAACTTCAAAGTGCTGAAGTGCAAGGATTAGAGATAGGCATTCTTTCTCTATGGTAGAGTAATTTCTCTGATGCTTGTTAAACTTTTTGGAAAAATAACAAACAGGATGGTCAACACCATTGTCATCTTCTTGCAACAATACACTGCCTGCACCAACATCACTGGCATCTACAGCCAACTTGAACTCTTTGTCAAAACTTGGTGCTAAGAGAACCGGAGCACTTCTAAGTATGGCCTTGAGCTTATCAAATGACTTCTGGCAGTCATCCGTCCAAACATACTTGGCCTTCTTACCAAGCAAGTTTGTCAGAGGCTCAGCTATAGCCGAGAAGTTGTTGCAGAATTTCCTGTAATATCCAGACATACCCAGAAAGCGCATCAGTTGTCTTTTGCTAGTAGGTACAGGAAAATCTGAGATAGCCTCAACTTTAGCTTCTACAGGTTTTACCTGACCTTGACCTACAATGTGTCCAAGAAATGTCAAGTTTGCATGGCAAAATTCACTTTTTGCCAAGTTCACAGTTAGTTTAGCATCACTTAGCCGGTCAAAGAATGTTCTGATGTGTTGCCACTCCTCACTGAAGATAATAGCGTCGTCGATATAGGCTTTACAGCCATCCAGATTGGAAATCAAACTGTTGACCAGCCGCTGAAAAGTCGCAGGCGAGTTCTTCATTCCAAATGGCATGACTTTATACTGGTACAGTCCATCTGGTGTAACAAATGCCGAGATCTCCTTTGCTCTGTCCGTGAGGGGTATCTGCCAAAATCCCTTTAGCAGATCAAACTTTGTAACATACTTGGCATGTCCAATATTATCAATGCAGTCATCGATTCGTGGGATGGGAAAAGTGTCTGTTTTAGTGACAGAATTGACTTTTCGATAGTCTGTGCACATTCTAAATGTCCCGTCTGGCTTTGGTACAAGAATACAAGGAGAACTCCATTCACTTTGGCTGGGTTCAATGAAATCATTGTCCAGCAAATATTGAACTTCTTCCCTGAGATATTGCTGTTTTACAGGGTTCATTCTGTAAGGATGTTGCTTTACAGGTTTTGAACCTTCAATAATGTCAACATCATGATAGATTTTGTCAGTTCTGGATGGAATGTCTGGAAATAAGTGCTCATATTCGAGAACTAACTGTTTCAGTTCAAGTCTTTTGTCTGAATCAAGGTGAGACAGTTTCTGATCAAGATTCTGTAGTATGTCAGAATTCTGGAGTTTCGATGACGAGGGATCAGATTTCTCCAAGTTGAAGTCCTCAGAGTCCATTTGATTTTGTTCATGAGGGACAGAATTAACTATATTTACTGATGAAATAACAGAACTATCCCTATCAATATACTTCTTGAGCATATTAATGTGACATAGCTGTTTTTGCTTGCGCCTCCCAGGAGTGTTAACAATGTAATTCACGTCACTTAACTTTTTATCAACAGTATACGGGCCATAATATCTAGCTTGTAAAGGTCTGCCAGGAATGGGCAAGAGAGCAAGTACCTTGTCTCCAGGTTCAAAATTTCTGTCTTTAGCATTTTCATCATAACGAATCTTCATTTTGCTTTGAGCAGATTTGAGATTGGACCGAGCTGCATCACAGGCCTTTGATAGTCTGTTTTTGAAATCAGACACATACTGAAGTAAGTTCAAAGAACTGTCATCATCTGAGAGAAATTTCTCTTTTAGAAGTTTTAACGGTCCACGTACAGTGTGCCCAAAAACAAGCTCAAATGGGCTGAACCCCAGAGACTCTTGTACAGATTCTCTTACAGCAAATAGAAGCAAGTGTATGCCTTCATCCTAATCTTTTTCAGTGTCAAAGCAGTAAGATCTGATCATGTTTTTCAAAGTTTGATGGAATCTTTCTAAGGCACCTTGGCTTTCAGGGTGGTAAGCCGATGACTTGTATTGCTTAATTCCAAGTTCGTACATAACTTGCTGAAAAATTCCTGACATAAAATTTGAGCCCTGATCTGACTGGATAGATTTTGGGAGGCCTACAAATGTGAAGAACTTCACAAGTGCATTAACTATTGTTTTAGCCTTGATATTTCTGAGTGGGATAGCTTCAGGAAAGCGAGTTGAAGCACACATTATGGTCAGAAGATATTCACAACCTTTCTTTGTTTTGGGTAAGGGACCTACACAATCAATAATCACTCTGCTGAAAGGTTCATCAAAGGCAGGAATGGGCTGTAACTGAGCTTTAGGAATAGTCTGATTGGGTTTTCCTACCATCTGACAAGTGTGGCAGGATTTGCAGTGTTGAGATACATCAGATTTTATTCCTGGCCAGTAGAAATGATTTAGGATCTTTTGATAGGTCTTATTTACACCTTTAGAAATGGCCTGACATGGGTGTTTCATGAGCCAAGTTTAAGATTTCAGGGCGATAAACCCTAGGAACCACAATTTGGTGGTTAACAGTCCACTCATCTTCTGCGGAGACATCGGGGGAGACATCCGGAGGACGCCATTTTCTCATCAAAATGCCATTTTTGACATAATAGCAAACAGGAACCTGGGATATTTCATTTTCATTAAAAGCCCTTTCAAATAAAGGCGAGATCTCAGGATCACTGTGTTGTTCTTTACAAAGCTGTGACCTTGACATCTGGTCATGACCTTGATCATTTGACGTTGAGGGTGAAAGGTCATTTTCTGACCCCGACCTTGGATTGCTAGGGTCAGTCTGAATATCAGACTGACTAGGGGAAAGAGATGTTGAAATCTCTTTTTTAAAGGACTGACTTATCAAAGTGTCAGTTAAATTTATGTCCTGCATCCCATCATATAATTTGGCTTTCTTAGCCATTGCCCTAGTAACAGCACAAGAAGGGTAAAGGTCAGGAATTTCCTGCTCAATGGGATCAGGCGGTTGATCAACACATGGTGTGCTGGTCAAAAGTGGGTTTACCACAACCTTATCTCCTGCCAAATCATTGCCTAACAGCAAATGAATACCTTAAAAAGGTAAGGAAGGTCTAATACCTACAGCCACGGGACCTTTAACTAAGTCTGAGGACAAATAGATATTATGGAGCGGTACATTAACAAATCCACACTCTACGCCCTGGATAAGGACACTTGTCCCAGAAGAAGACTTCTCGAAAATGGCAAGGTATCTGCCAAGATAAGGGATTGAGAAGCTCCGGTATCTCGTAAGATTTTGATAGGGGTAGACTGGGCAGAGTCACTGTTAAGTGACACAAAACCATCTGATAAGAATGGTTCATAAATCTCCATAATAGAATCCTCAGAGACTGACTCTTTACAAGTTCTGGTCAGTATAGGGTTTTCTTCCTGGATACAAGACTGTGGTTTAGCCTTTAAGGAGGTGAGACCTATCGGTTTAGCACTATCTAGATTTTCTCTTTCTTTCTTTCGTTTCAGTGCCAAACATTCAGAAATAATGTGGCCAGTTTTCTTACAATAATTACAAATTGGCTGGGATAAGGGATTTTGTCCTTTGTTTTCACTAGAAAATTTGGGTTTTGGACTGGAATTGTCAGTTGGATTACTGGGATTGGCTTTGGGACCGGACTGAGGGGAATATGGTTTTGACTGAGGGGTAATTTGCTTTGATTGAGGGTTATATGGTTTCCTAGGATATGGTTTGTTGACAAATGAAGCCTTATGAGTCAAAGCATAGTCATCAGCTAAACGTGCTGCTGTTTCCAAGTTTTCAACTTCTCTTTCGTTCAAGAAAGCCCTAACATCAGAATTTATGCACCGTTTGAATTCTTCAACAAGCATGAGCTGCCTTAGCTTTGCATGATCAGAACCTACTTTCTTTGAAGAACACCATCTATCAAATAGTTGCTCTTTTGTTCTAGCAAACTCAACATGAGTCTGGTTTTGTTCTTTTCTACAGTCTCTAAATTTCTGCCTGTATGCCTCAGGGACCAACTCATAAGCCTTAAGAATAAGTTCCTTTACTGTATCATAATCTGAGCTTTTCTCAAGAGAAAGCTGAGTGTAAATTTCTCGAGCTTTACCAATTACAACACTTTGCAAAAGCAAGGTCCAGTGCTCTCTTGGCCATTTCAAGTTTTCTGCCACCTTCTCAAAATGTAAGAAATATTTGTCAACCTCTTTTTCTTGAAATGGAGGAACGAGACGAATGTGTTTTGTGACATCAAATACTGTACTAGTAGCCAAAGGCAAAGATTTTGATTTTGATTTGTCATTAAGTTCAATTTCCTTCATTCTTAACTGAAATTGCCTTTCTCTTTCTTTTTCTTCAATTTCAAATTTAAATTTTTCTTTTTCAATTTCAAGCCTTTCTTCTCTTTCTAATTTTTCTTTTTCTAACTCAATTTTTTCTCGTTCTAATTCTCTTTGTTTTTCCTTCTCTCGTTCTTCCATTTCTAACTTTTGTTTATCCATTTCTAACTTTTGTTTATGCATTCTTTCTTCCCGTTCTAAAGTTTCCAATCTTATTCTTTCTTCCCTTTTGGCCTTTTCTGCCCTTATTCTTTCATCCCGTTCTAAAGTTTCCAACCTTATTCTTTCTTCATACTCAAATTTTAGTTTTTCCATCTCAATTTGTCTTTTGATTTCTAGTTCCCTCAACTGCAAGTCAGTCTGAGTGACTAGAATCTGAGAAGTAGCCGAGGAATCAAAAATTTCCTCGTCAACAAAAAACTGAATCAAAATGTTCTTAATTTCATGTTTTAACATGGAAGTTTTGATATTTGACAAGCCATAATGATCAGCTATGTCTAAGAGGTCACTCTTTTTGGCCTTATCTAACAGCTCATGAGAAGGCGCAGCAATAAAGTCACTTAGTTTGAATGACATGGTTGCTTTTTGCTGGCTTTAGCTATTTAAACAGCAAACAGTGAAGATACTTTAGAATTTTAAATAAATTTGGTGCACAAGAAATTTCAATCCCGGACTCGAGCCCCCAATTCTGTTACGTGCCAGGCGTAACTAGAAGATTAAGGAAACCAACAAGTTGGTTAGCCAGCAACAAGCTTTGTTTAAAATTTAACAAATCTATTTAGAAGTGATTTAACCAGTAATTACATGTGAAACAATCAAAAGCATATATACAATCAAACAAAAATGAATGTACAATACCTTTCAAGATGTTAATTCCCTTAAAGAATGTCTGAATGTCCCTCAGAATTTTTTAACACAAGTCTGTATCAGTTTCTGATCCCAAGAATTAAAGTTTGTTTCAAAATAGCACTATGTCCCAATCCAGAATCGAATATCACAAAGTAATCCAAGAATAAGTTTAAATTCCAGTAAGATAGATTTTGACTTCTTAATAGTAACAGTACCCAAAGATTGTCCTTATGAAAATTTGTAGCCCTTATATAGCACTGAGGAACATTCAGGATTCTTCCAGCAAATTCTATGATATCATATACTAAAAATAACAAGTTGTTTACCAAAATTTAATGTTTTGGAATATTCTAGAGAGGCCATTATCCTTCCAGAAAATTCCACAATATTCTTTTGACATAAAAAAAGATTTTTCTAGAAGATTCTACATCTTTGGTTCTTCCAGATTTTTCCGGACTTTTCCGTCAAAGAACAATTTGAAATTTCTAGAAAATTCTGAAGTAAACAACCTGTTTATGTCCAATATCTGGGACACTAAAAGTAAACAATTGCTAAGGACAACAAGTAAACATCATATGTATAACATCATACTTTCCTGGGCATACTCCCTTGGGAAGTTTACCAGTACTGAATGCACATCTTTCAACAAGTAACTGTCATACATAACACAGTGATAACTTCGATTTAAAGCTTTAGGTACATGTAGTTGTTTGAAGCTTGGGGGACCCACCGTGGTTCAACTACTGGTTTTCTTTAGCTCTTGTTCGCAGCATTTATCCATAAGCCGTCTTAATTGTTTCAGCATAGTGTTTTTAATTAGAATGTTTGTGTGATGATACTTTGATGAGGTTCATTTTTATCGTGTTCTGTGAATTACATAGATCTAAATTCGGGCTGAAGTTTGCGTAGTAAAAGTACTTTAACCTCCCCATACGCTTGCTGCTGGCCGTTCTAAGGCTATGTTTTGGATGTTGTTCTTACTTTTTATTCATTGTATCAGATCTTGTGTGTCGTCTTATATTAAATGGCATTGTTATTAGTGTAGACTTGGGTGATTGGCTACCGTTTTTCTACCATTGTTTACTGCTCACTGCTTTGTTGTTTATGGTTGTATCGGTTTCCTCTTCCTCAGGGTACTTGGGATGGGATGCGTTGTTTTATTGTGGTACTCCATGAACCTTCTGTCTATTTATTTAGCCATTTTTATCGCTTGAAATGTTTAGTTACAGATTGTCAACCCATTGTCAAAAATTACATAGAATATTACGAAAAACATAGGTATTTTGTCAATTGGATCGCTCAGTTTTCTTCGCTTTTTTTTTTTTTTTTTTTGAAAAATCCTACCGTGTATGTCGCCCATGCGTGACGGGCGACAATTAGACACCTACTGCAGTCAGTATCGTAAAGACGACATCCGCGTATATTTATAATTTATGGTGGCTGCACTCAACAGGGTCCAATGGCTCGGACGGATGTGAATCTGCTTTCCTATTAGGCATTTATGGTATAAGTGGGATGTGTCAAGTAATTGGATGCCATTCATATCACGACCTAACACGATTTGTACCACATACAAGTCTTTAGATATACGAGAAAAATCGCTACATGCAATTTCCAAAACAAAACGATACCGTTTTTTCCGGCGTTACCTTAAATTTTGTGGAGTGTACCTCTCCCCTAACTTTCTTGGAATTCGTTTTTATAGCAATGGCCAGTTTATGATACAAGGTCATTTTGGAATGCATTTCAATCGATCAGGTGGTCGAGAATTTCAAGAAAATCCAAAATGTACGAACACTTTTGGTAGGAATGCGTTTTTAGTCTATGGCCGAACCTTGTAAACAATAATCTCTCGAGGCGTTTGACAAATCCAGCAACTTTTATGCATGAGATGAAAATTCGGCAGTAAGAAGAATAAATGTAGATCTGGATAGGCTATTCTGCATGTCCCATCAAGGTACCCATACATGTAAATTAAACGATACTGCCTAACAGCTACTCGTCACTTACCTGAAAATGGCGGCGAATCCAGCAAAAAATACCGGAATCCGGCGTGAAAACACCGGCGTTCCAGAGTTTAGAACCGGATTCCGGTGTTTCGGTTGGACGCGGTGATATGCAAAAAAAATGAATAAAATCGGATGAAAATTAGGCATTAAATCACGTGCGTTTGTAAGGTACCAACAGTAAAACCAGCCCAATGTAATAACAACGTCATGCTATACGCATTCATGCCGCTGTTGGCTATCTCTTAAGCATTTTTGGAATCTACCTGGCATACAAGCGTCTAATTGTCAGTTCTGTGTGTATAATGCGCTGAATTGTGCCGAAACTACAATTCGATATGTTGTGTATTTCATGAATTCTACTCTTTTCTATCACGGCGATCATTTTCGACAGTATGACGTTATTTGACGTTACGCTGCGCGAGTCGACATGGACCTTCTCTGGCCGTGTATACTTGTTGATTGCCGTTTTCTTAATTTGCGCTTTCTTCTCTTAGCGGTGTTTCTTTCTTTTATAGTCCGTTCCAAACACACAAGTTATCGTATACCGTTGTTCCCTTCGCATTTTAGGCATACCCACTGAACAATATGGCCGCTTTACGCCCAAATGACGTCACACACTGATATGACGTCATGTGCTCACCTCAAACAAATTCGGAACTTTACTCATAATATGAAATAGGCACACCTAATGGGCAACCAACCAATCTATCAGGATACCGCACGCTTGAATTCATGATTTTTGTGTGTACATTAGTTTGTTTGTTTTGTTGCTTAACCAAATGAACAACTTTGGTCAATGGTCATATCTGTGCATCAAATTTCCTTTTGTAAACTTAACTTAGATACCTTTACTTACAAAAACGTATGGCTCTCATCATTGAACTGTATGTAAAATGGACTTTCTAACTGGTTTACATGACCAGATTACGGATATGCATCATATGCACCAGAAGTTTTCAACAAGGCATCAATAAATGTATTATTAAATAACCAGTCTGCAATTCTATAGCTTTTCTGTTCCAAGACACTTATAGATCTCTTAAAAAGTTGTAAATTGAGCCTATACGCCACCAGGCCTCCCATTTATTTTACTTCCCATTTTAAATTCGTCATCAGTGTTCACAGAAGCCATGTTTCAGTTTTGTTTGCATTCAGGCTGAACAGTACAGTCAACCATTTTTCATTATTACAAGACAGGCCACAATTTTTGGATACTTGATGGTTACAAAAGCGTTGTTCAACAACACATCCTAGTACTTATGTCTTAGAAGCAGGATTTGAACTACAACCTTTCTATCGAGCTAAGCTACATGTACAAGTACATGTATGTCAACATAATGGAAATGATTTTGGGTTAAATATCTGGCACAGAGTCACATGTACAAACTGTATATAAACACAGCAAGTATATGGGTGTGTAGAATTTATTCTTTTAAAATGTAACATTTATAATTTGAGCCACATCAGAAAAACAGGATTTTTGCAAATGTGAAAACAAAGCCGCAGATTAGCTGAGTAGTAACTGTACATCTGATTAGCGCCCTTGTTTTCGCTACACATATAGTACAATCCTTTTTCTACTTAAACTTTCTAGCTTCTTTCCTTTTCCTGTGACTCAACAGATCGGTTTGTGTAAGACCTGGTCGGAAACCCTGAAGACCAATTTTCTGGTGTCATGGCTCATTTAATAGTCTATTACATTTCTGAAATATTTTATTTAACAGAACTCCTATATGGAAAATGTTGCCAAGCATTTTTCAGTTCTAATGTCTCACTTTTCTAACTAAGATTCTTGAAGTTAAGTTTTAATATTTAAGTGACACCTTCACAGGTCTGTCAATTTAATAAATAAAGTGCATTTTCTTAAGCTAAAACAGACAACTTTCACATGAAAAAGAAGATGGTATTTGCTAACTTTTACTAAGAATATTTGAAAAACAGTAAAGTAGTTTGATGATTCAACTGTAGTAATTGCGCTTTGACAAGACAGAATCCTGAATGAATGAACTTGCTGGCAAGAAGGGGAGTCTCAGAATTGAATCTAAATCAGTCCATAATGTTTATGCTGACTGGGCATAAATTTCTCTGGTAATGTGTTAACAATGTTCCAGTTTCCATGGTCAATGATGCATTTGACACTGGTCAATACTGTATTCCCACTTAAAAGATCAAACCGTAAATAAATCTGAAACAGATTTAAACACCTCTAATAGTACTTGTGCTTTCGTTCTCATCCTATGATTTGTATTTGTCATTATGTTTGTATGTTGTATTGAGTACCGAATAAATATGTTTAAACTAAACTAAACTAATAGTTATATGAAACCTTATCAAGGAAAATGCATCAACTTCTATAAGAGTAAAGTGCCTATAAATTCAATCTATATTCATAATAATTAATTCTGTAAAAGATTTCATATTTTAGCAATTAAGATGGATATTCCAAAACTTTATACTTATGATTAAGTTTTAAATCATAGATGTATAAGTACACATTTATTAGATGCACATTTGCTTGACTTAATGTTTTACATTCGCAGACTAGGATGGTCAGATATATACAAATCAATCTGAGGCAGTTATTACCATCCTGTATACCTGTGATTCTTACAGTGCAGACTGATACAGCATTTCACGACACATGACACACAGTCCAGTGATTGGAAGCTAAATGATCCATTGGGATTCAACCTACAGCAAAGAGGTCATTTGTCTCTCTGTAGGTATATGCCTCACGGTAAGTTGCACTCAAATCAATCTGGCTTCCAAACACTACACTCCATTTTGTCATGATGGAATGTTGCATCAATCTGTGCTTAAGAAATTTGGTTGCATCACGGATATACAGGGCTTTACCAGTACATTTTACTGAGATCTGTTCTTGGATCAGGGGAAGCAGAATATGAGGAAAGAAGTATAAATATCTTCATGACCAAATCTTCATGAATAACCATACTGTACTTCAACCAAGCATTCTTAAAACCTACCTTTAGCTATTCACCTAGTTCAAAAATGTATCTGATATTGTTTTCCCATTGCATTCCTCGATCCCTAAAAAGTTCAACACAAATTTTGAAAATCAGTTGACAAAATCATAACATTATAGTACTGAATAGCAGTGTTAACCTTGCATTTTACATGCACTGGTGGGAGGTACTTCAAAAATTTAACAAGAACGCCGCGGAGGTCGATATCGCACCTGCACTGGGCAAAATAATTAAAAACCTGAAATATAGGTCGAGGGGACCAGGTCAAGGTATGTTCTGAAAGGGTATGTCAAGGACATTTACTATGCAAGATTTCACACTCACAGCTATCACAGGTACAGAGAAAACCACAGTTTGACATAAAAATTAACAAGTCAATGGACCATGAAATATAGGTCAAGGTCAGCGGGTCAAGGTGCATGCTTGACGGGTATGTCAAGGACAATTACAATGTAAGGTTTCACACTCGCAGCTATCACAGGTGCAGAGAAAACGAAAGTTTGACATAAAAATTAACAAGTCAATGGACCATGAAATATAGGTCAAGGTCAGCGGGTCAAGGTGCATGCTTGAAGGGTATGTCAAGGACAATTACTATGCAAGGTTTCACACTTGCAGCTATCACTGATGCAGAGAAAATCAAACTTCGACATAAAAATGAACAAAGTCAGTGGACCTTGAAATATAGGTCAAGGGCACTGGGTCAAGGGGCGTGCTTGAAGGGTATGTCAAGGACAATTACTATGCAAGGTTTCACACTCGCAGGTATCATTGATGCAGAGAAAACCAAACTTCGACGTAAAAATTAACAAAGTCAATGGACCGTAAAATAAAGGTCAAGGGCACCGGGTCAAGGTGCATGCTTGAAGGGTATGTCAAGGACAATTACTATGCAAGGTTTCACACTTGCAGCTATCACTGATGCAGAGAAAATCAAACTTCGACATAAAAATGAACAAAGTCAGTGGACCTTGAAATATAGGTCAAGGGCACTGGGTCAAGGGGCGTGCTTGAAGGGTATGTCAAGGACAATTACTATGCAAGGTTTCACACTCGCAGGTATCATTTATGCAGAGAAAACCAAACTTCGACGTAAAAATTAACAAAGTCAATGGACCGTAAAATAAAGGTCAAGGGCACCGGGTCAAGGTGCATGCTTGAAGGGTATGTCAAAGGGTATGCCAAGGACAATTACTTTGCAAGGTTTCACACTTGCAGGTATCACTGATGCAGAGAAAACCAAACTTCGACATAAAAATGAACAAAGTCAATGGACCGTAAAATATAGGTCAAGGGCACCGGGTCAAGGTGCGTGCTTGAATGGTATGTCAAGGACAATTACTTTGCAAGGTTTCACGTTCCTAGCTCTCACTAATGTAGAGAAAACCAAACTTCAACGTAAATGTTGACAGACGGACGAACGAACGGACGGATGGACGGACAGACAGACGGAAATTTGGACTCCTATATCGCACCCTGCTATAAGCAGGTACGATAAAAATCAATTATTTCAGCACAGGACTTCTGTTGTGAGAAACATTCCATCTAATTTTCAGGATGGAGCCTAATTCAAGAATATTTTTGGAAATAAAATTAATTTGTGAACACAGTTTGAAAACTTTTGCATGTCAAAACATTTGGAAAGCAAATTTTATGCATGTCAATCACTAAATTTTATTCTACTCTGAAAAAATGTTATGGTGGTTTCCAGAGGAGGGTTTCGGGAAAGAGTAAATCTTGGGTCATATACCTTGAGGAGCACTTACCTATGAAATTATGACTTGTACAATAACAGAAATTAATGCCCCTCCTGGTCCAAAGGTCACAGTCCAGGACAGCACCATGAATATCTACAGTTGCTGAAAATAATAATATCAACTTATTATGATCTACATATTGAATTTCTACATCAAGTTTGCTTATCCTAGTTACTTTACTTCAGTTTTGTGTTCATAAGGACAAGCAACAGGTGAAAGAATGTTTGTGTTCATTGTAGTTTGGCATTTTATAAACCTGTTTTTCAAAATTTCCTGATTTTGGCTTAAATTGAAAAATTCCCTGACTGATGTCAAAAATCCCTGACAATTCCTTGGCTTTGAAAAAAGTGATTTCTCTCTGACTTTTTCCCTGACCATGGAAACCCTGAATAAGTATTTGCAAGAAAGACAGAAACTTTATTTGTCTTACCCAAGGCTAATTTAGAACACCTCAATGACCATGGATTCATGACCACACTGCTGGTTTTTTACCTGAAAATAAAACAGTACATGTATACAGTTCAAAGAAACAGTAAAACTTATTCAAATGAAAGTGTTTTTTTTTTTTTTTCTAATTCAGTTTAACGTCCCTATCAAGATTATTTCAGCTCATATGAGACAGGCCAATCAATAGGTGGGGCGAAAACGGGAGAACCGCGAGAAAAACCACCTGGCACACCCGCAAGCAGAACTTGGCTTGTCTCACATGTGGCCAGAGCGGGACTCGAACCCACACCAGACACAGCGGTGAAATGATCGAGTGATTAAGAAACACGGAACCACCTCAAATGAAATTGACCATAGTGTCAGACAATAGAGTATTGGCAGAACAATTTCATATGAAAAGCGGTTCATATTCATCTTGTCAACTTTTTTTTTCCATTTATACCGTTCATAATCTTTCATTTGTCTCACCACTGTGTCCAGTGTATGTGGGTTCAAGCCCCCTTTGCCTTGGGTAGTGTGCTTATGGGTGTACAAAGTATTTTGTCTTATTTTCTCCCTCACTTTGTTCGTCCGCAAATAAATATTGTCTTTTCTAAACGCTCTTATAACCAAATCTGCATGAAGGAAATCATATAGAGAATAAAAGACAGAACACAATTTTGAAATGCCGCTGTTGCTTCAGATTTTTCGACCCAAACAAAGAAGTGGAAAAGTATTAATCGTATCTCTGAAAATCTTAGTGCCCCATATATCCATGAAAATTATGAACTGAATGAAATAATACTGCAACTTATAAAATTTTTATCTTGAAGGGAAATCAAATACCTAAATTTTTTGAAACGGAAATACGTTTGGAAAAATCATTTCTGACATAACCATCCTTTGAGGAAGCTCTCTTCCATCTACCATGAGCCATCACCAATCTCTCATCAACGTTTGCATTGGAAGCTGCTGTACAGCCGCCAGAGCGCAGACTATGTAAACAAAACTTGTTTTTATCTTCTCCTATGGCTTCTATTGCTTCAAGAAAAATTTCCCTGGCCCTTGTATAGGATAATTTATCCCCTGTCAAAATATATGAATCGGCAGACCTTATGTACCTAACTTTGCTAAACAAGTATTGATCGGATTCTGATATCAAATGAGCTGCGGCGATATATCTGTTTAACCAGAAAACCGGACATAAATCTGAACCTGTCTTTCCAATAACTATCGTTTGGCCTTGTCTATATTGATCAGTCTTACTAGATTTTATGTTTAATTGAATGTGATCTTCAAATAATTTTAAATCTCTCATACGAATATCTGCTATCTCACTATATCTTAGAAAGCCTGAAAACCCCAATATGAACAAGGTACATAACCTAACTGATTTCAAATTTGAATTCACATTATACAAGTTAACAATTTTTCTCAACATGTCAACATTCACAGGCTCCTTTTTCTTAACTGGGGCTGCCAAAAATCTTTTAGAGCCTTCCAAAATCATTTTACAAAGTTTATCTTCACATGGATTGATCAATAACGACAACGTATGTTTCCAGTTTATCGCATATTCTAACACACCTCGCCTATATAGCCAATGGTAAAAAAACGTGTTATATTGTGCAACAATTTCACTGGGCGAATAAGCGTGACGTTACTTTGCGGCATTTGTGACGTCAGCTATCCCACAAAGCAGCGTTAGACGGTGAAACGTCGTTTTAGCGCACAACAAACGTATTAAGTGTGTGTAAATACCAGCATTACAGTCAAATATTTGGCGGGATAATCTGCAATGCAATGGCGGAAAGCTGAACGATATCGACGGTTTCAGCAACATTTATTCCGTTTCTTGTGTGTTAGAATCGAAATAGATCAGCTCAAGTGCGTGAATTGTTGAGTAATAATTCACTGTTAGTCGGTCAGTTGTAAGAAGATAAATCACTCGCGCTACGCGCTCGTGATTTGATCTTCCTTACAACTGACCTCCAAACAGTGAATTATTACTCAACAATTCACTGCTAGAGCTGATCTATTTCTTAAGTAATAAGAGTCTAACACAGCAACGCTGACTTTTTGTCCAACAAGATGACTTAAAAACACACATACTGTGTTCGCGTTTGCTGGCAAAGAAACAAATCCATAAAACTTACACCAATCCATGAACTTCTGAAAATATCCATCATACTTTTTAACTGTGGATGTAGCTCTAGAATTTTGGGCTATGTCCGGAATCCTCATCGCCGCAGCTCCTAAAGTCGGATGACCAAATAGTCCTCTTATACCATCGCATTTATAAGTTTCGAAAGGCGACTATAATAACAAGAACAATAATAAATATAAATATATGAAACAAACTTCACAAAATTATTGATTTTAAATCTTAATCTGAACCGCACTATAAAATAACGATATTCTTAATCATTTTTCTGACCATAATTTGAACAGTTAACGGCCTAATTTTAACAGTTAAATATTTGGCAAACGACCTATGGACACTTAATCTTTTGATCAATACCGGTCAATTTACAGTGTCTCGATAAATGCGTCTCGTAGGTATAACACAAAACATGAATTGCCATTGGAAAAAATTAATCAAGCTCCGCCCATAAGTCACTCTGTAAACTATCAATCACGGAACAGCGTCATACTAATTTTATTCTGTCAAGTCACGATCGAAATAGAATTTTTTTTACAATGCAAATACTTAAAGTTGTTAACAATTGATAAGAAATATTTTATCATCACACAATCTAAACATTTTAACTTTACAAAAACTTTACAATAGCAAACATATCGTCACCGATTGAATAAAATTACTTTCAAAAAAAAAATGTTTAAGAACTTCAACATATCAAGATACATTTGAAATTTTCAACACAGCGACTTTTTAAAACTGTAACTGAAACTTAGTTATATAAACACAACAGCTCTGTACATGCCCGGGCATTCTTTTCTTTTCTTTTCTTTTTTTTTTTTTTTTTTTTTTTTTTGACCCAAGTCAAAACTCAATACTAACACCACACTGTCGTACATAAAAAACCTCCGACCCAGGCCGGCAGGACAATTCTTTTCAGTATACACAATGTAAATATCTTCATAATTCCAAACTGCATCCACTTGTTTTTACATCAAATGGCCATCTAGCTTAGCTACAAGCACGTTTGACGGGAATGGGTTACATGCAAAAAAAATACTATTCTGATTCGAACCCGGCTTGAAAAAATTAGAGGGATTTGAATATTCCACTGCTTCTAACACAAACTTCCTGAAACTCCCAGTCTTGTTATCGACAAGCAAAGGCCAAAAGAAACTACTTTCCCATTTTGGTACGACCAAAACCCCTTTAGCACTAAACAATGCCAACTGTGACAGTACCCTGGGCACCAGATAAACCGGTGGAACCAACCAGTTGTTGTCCAAACTCCAATTAAATGCAAAAGCATCTACACCACAAGTATTTGGACACCAATATTTTGAATTGAAATTTTTTAACTTCGCGTTTGTATTGTCAGCAAACCTGTCGCACGAGAAAGGACCCCATTTTTTGCTGAAAAATTCAAAGACCAGATCGGAAATTGCCCAGTCATCATGATCAAACTGTTTACTGTAAAAATCTGAAACCTGGTTCATCTCCCTTGGCACCCAAGTTATTTCTAACACATTATGAATCATGCAAAAATCAAAAATCTCCCTGGCCAACAATTGTAATAGACTTACTGTGCTACCTTTGCTAACTATTCTCACTGTATTTTGATTGTCGGAATAAACCTTAACAAATTTACCCGATATAAAGGACTTGAAAGACACTAAAGCATTTTGTAAAGCTTTCAGTTCTCTGTATGTAGAACTTTGACTCTTAACAAAATCATCAAACATGCAATGTGAAATCTGATTTTTTGAATGCAAAAGAACACCTGCACCCGCAAAATTGCTAGCATCTGTGAACATCACTCTTTCTGGTAACCTAGACTGAACATTGAAAGACCTAGATTGAAGATTATCTAAATGCTTCAACCAAAATTGCAATTCCTCGCAAGCCAAACCTGTGAGCCTAAGGTCTGAATCCCAGCTTAAGCGACTCTCAATTAAACTGTAAGCGTGTCTTGACATGATTTGACAAATATTGCCATACACAAAAGACATCGACATGAGCTTTCCCGTTATCTTTGCAACGTAGCGAGCTGAAATATTTTCTTTATTTTTCAAAGCATGTAAAATCATGTCTTTAAAAACAAGTATTTTTCTGCTAGGCATAGACACTGTTCCTGTATGCATATCCCACAAATATCCTAACCACTCTAAAACAGAACACGGTTGCCAAACACTTTTTTCTGAATTCACTACAAATCCGGCTAATTCAAGATCTTTGTGCACACTGTCAGATACCGACCGACAATTTTCAACAGAATCTGTACCCCACCCATCGTCTAAATAGACTACAATACAAAATCCCTTCGTTCTCCAATATTTAACCAACGGTCTTAATAGTTTAGTGAAACAATGGCTTGCTGATTTAACTCCAAACGGCAAAACTAAGAAAACAAAATAACGGACCTTACCGCTAAAATTCCAGCTAAACCCTAGAAATTTAACAAATTCTTTGTGAATGGACACATGATGATATCCGGACTTTAAATCAAATTTAAACATCCTATTCCCCTTTTTAGCGTATGAAACAGCGTGCACGTGACCTTCAAATTTAATCTTCAAAGGTTGAATAAATTGATTTACATGTCTTAAATCTAAAACTAGTCTCTCTTTGCCACTACTATTCACTGAAACCGTTAAAGGATTTACACAAAATGGAGGTTCTTCAACTTCTTGTAAACATTGTTTTTTAAGTAAAGAAGTGATTTCGTTCTTAACGAATTGTTCATGTTGTAAAGCGGACCTGTTATTTTTCAGAAACACTGGAGTAGGCTCTTCAACGAAAGGTATTTGATAACCGTTAGAAATTAAATCTATTATGAAAGAATTAGCCTTTAATTCTGTTTTCCAAAAGTCAATGCACTTTATTAATCTGCCGTTAACCACCGTTATGTCATTGTTCTGAATAGGTAAACAATACTCAACTTTATTCTGGTTTAACCGCTGGTTCGGCTGAAGTAACCGTTGCTGTGGCTGAGTTTCCCTCACTCCTAACGGGCAGCTGGCTGAATCTGTAGGGACAATCTTTGGCGTAGTGTCCGGCGAGGTGACAGGCGTAACAGATGACCGTTGCCTGCAACCCTGACTGCTGACTTCTCCCAGGATAACGGATTTGCGTTCCCTGCACAGGCGCTCCAAATCTGACTTGAGAGTCGGGAAAAAGCTGGTACCTGGAATTGAATCTGGGTCCGGCTGAACCGGGTGTAAATGTGGATTCTGACCCTTGAAAGGACGACTCGTATGGTTTATAACGCCTAGAATAACGAGCCCTGTTAATAGCTGAACGCAGCTTAGAGGCATCTTCTGCGTTATCCGCCAAGGGATCTGTATCATATTCATTGACCGTATCCCAGCCATAAGTATCTGCTATCTTTAGAATTTTATTTCTGTTCTTCAAAATTTGCGTTTCCTCAGCAATTACAGTTTTAATTTTCTCAAAATTTCCACAGTTCATCAAAATTTCAATCTCGGCCAAATTTTCAATTCTTGCCACATTAAAATTAAACTGCTTTTTCAAGCCCTCAGTCTTGAAAACAAAATTATCTTTGACTTGAATTTTCTTTGTCGAAGGTGAAAATCTAGTTGAAAGTTCTTCTAAAATAATTTGCCTCTGTCTATCTAGGGCTTCATTTAAGAATTCTCTATCAATGTTACTATTCTCTGATTCTCTACTATTGTCAGATAGTAAATCATTTGGCATTTTTAACGATTTGACGTACAAAACTGAAATACAGTACCTCTATAATCACTGAAGCAAAAGCGTCGACTGAAAACCGAAACTCGTATTAAGCTTATATATTGACCACTGACATGTACGCAGCTATACAAATCGCCTGATGATACTAAATATAGAAACATACCATCAAATAAGCATGAAAATTGAAGTCCTAATGGTACTCTGTGAACTACTGTCCTTATGTTCAACTAAAAGACCGACCGAAAAGAAATAGATTTAGAGTACTTCAGTTTTCGCCCCGCCTACTGATATGCCCATCTCATATGAGCTGAAAGAATCTTGTAAGGGCGTAAAAAGTAGGTTTAGAAAAAGAGAACAAGTTTCACTATCCATGATGTTCTTAAACATTTATGAATTAAATTAAGTTCAGACAGGCAAGCTCTTTGACCAAGTGGTAGGGGTCTTCAATTTCCTGGGATCAATACTATTGTAAAAGTTCTGGGATGTTATGCAATATTTGGATTATTTGCAAGATACTCTTACAATAGTCATAAGACATAAATTTGTAAAAGTGCCTCAATCTCACTTCATTCACAATAAGTTTGTTAAGTTTGTTTTGTCAAAAGATAGACAAAAATAATTACCCAATTATTTTCAAAACTTGAAACAGTTTTGCATCAATTGCCTTGGTAAAGAGATGTTTGCAAAAGTGTCATAGAAGCCAGGCATACTTTTGATTTACTAATATTTGCATTTGATTGTGTAACCAGAACTTTGAAATATTGGGGGTGGCCCTAGTGGCCGAGTGGTTAAGAGCGCTGATATTTTATTACCGCACTTAACCATTCAAGCATCTGTGTGGGTTTGAAGAAAAAAGAAAAAAAATAAAAGAAAATTGTCAGCTTTAAAAATTGAAAATTTCATCAGAAAAGCTTTGATATTTTTCTCATTTTTGCTAGATTGTGGGTACACATTAGAACGCCTCACCGAAGCGGTTCTAACAATACCCACAATCTATGTTTGGGAGCAAAACTAAGAAAAATAGGTATGCCCCTGCATTCCCCAGTTTTTCTATATAAAAGTGGGGTATGAGGGGGTATACTTTTCATGGACATGTTTTCCTGATGATTAATTTATTATATAATAGGCAGATTTAAAACCAAGACTTTTATTTGTCGTTGTTTAAAAATCACTCCGAATCTATCAGAAATGATACAGGGTCGGTGGTGTGGCTTGTTGGCGAACCGTCTTATCTCGATTGTTTACAGTATTGCTGCGTATTGAATTTGGACTGGTTTAGCCCTATCTCACTGGAATGCGACAACTGGAGACTATTTCGCGACAAAGATTGACAATATAAACACAACTTTCACCGTTTCACGTTGCAGTCTCATTGAACAGACATTTATGCGACAAATTCGCAAATTTCGGTCTAATTTTGAAAATAAATCTTGCGACTGTCATGCAATAGTCGCATGACTTTCCCGGCAGTGTAGCTTATTTTCATTTTAATTCGTACGACAGTTGCACAACATTCGTGCGAGTGCTGCACGACATTCGTACGAATGTCGCTTAGTTTTATTTTCTCGCCAGATAGTTGTGAGGTGTTTCGCATGTTTTCATAAGACTGTCACGCAACCATCGTGAGACACTCGCAGGACATTGTTACGAGTGTCGCGAAAATTTCGCATTGTAAATTTGCCAAAATTTCGCGGCGACAGGTTCGCGACACTTGCACGACATTCTTGCGAAATATTTTGGAACAACTTTAAAAAATTCGCATAAAATTTTAAAACATGTTTAAAACCATCGGGACCAGTTGGCGACAAGCTCACGACACATGAATATTCTCACGACACTCGTGCGACACTCGCACAAATGTAGTGCGAAAGTCCGCGACAAAATTCGCATGCCAGTGAGATACTAGCTTTTCTCGTATCGGATCTTTTTTTGATGTCGGCGATGGACAATCTACAGATGTAAAACAAAACCGGCTCAAATTTTACTGCATTCAACCTAATTAGGACCTTTCCAATTAATGTTTGTAAGCAAGATTACAAGAAACTTTATTTAAAGTCGACTTTCAAATTTACAACAGGATAACATTAGCCATTGGCTATTTTGTCGACAAACACAAATTAAAACTGTACATGTAAGCATAAGATTTACTTCACGTATCCTTTGAGAACCACTAGATGATCGATCACTGGTCCTTGATCGATCACTTGTCGTCTAATCGTCTAATCTAGGCCCTATGGCCGCAATGTCGCACAGGTCTTCGTGTCTTCTTTAGTATACTTTCTAACGTACTATCACGCGAGTAGGGTGGTGCGCTTTGATTAATTTATTGTGGTTTTGTATTCGTAAGCCGTCCTGACTCCTCCAGGAACTCGTCGAATATTTCAGTTATGATTATCCTGTCTTGGTAGTAGTCATCCTTCTTCGAAACTGCCAGAAACATGTCTGTTAACCATATATCAAGTCCTGTCTGATTCCATAACTTTACTCTAAGCCTTTCTCTTAGGTCTTGCAAATTTTCACATTCCATAATGTAATGCTCACGGCTTTAAATCTCTCCACATTCACAGTATGGTGTGTCTTCTACCCCTATCTTATACAGATATTCTTTCAAGCAGTAACCTGTTCTCAGCTTAGCAACTATTCTTGGATATTTCTGATGTACATGCTTACTACCCTTAACACTAACACAATTTCTGTACACATACAGATCTCTGCCATTGTTTGTTAAGTCCCATCTCCTCTGCCATTTTTTCTCACACGAGACTTTCGCCGCTGTTCTAATATCCACAGCCGTGACTATTCTGTCCTGGTTTTCATCTATATCCTCTGCTTCTCTTGCTGCCTCCTTTGCCAATCTGTCCGCAATCTCATTGCCTGCAATCGCAGCATGTCCTGGTGTCCATGATATGTCTATCTCCATACCTTCATGTCTCAAACTCTCTATCAGTTTCTTTATCTTGCTAATTGTCCCTAGATATGATGATGGTTTCCAGCCAAGTGTAAGTTACTTTAGTAATCCTACAGCTGATTGGCTGTCACAGAAAATTTTCACATTGCCAATTTTCCTCTTTTTTGTTTCATTTTGGATAAAACATAAGGCTATATCTATAGCTACTAATTCACCCAAAAGTATGGATGCTAGTCTGGATACCGGTTTTTTAAGTTCAACAGATTCATCCTGTCCTGGTAGGAAGATACAGGCTCCTGCTCCACATGGTCCAGGGTTCTGTCTGCACGACACGTCAGTGAAGATAAACACTGTGTCTACCCCACTTTTGTCTATCTGTTCTTCTATAATCTTCCTACTGTCTTCTTCCTGGATTTTGTCCTGTTCTTGGACGACCCTAGGTTGTTCCAGTATTCCGGTCTTTTCAGTGTTGGCTGAAGTGAATCAACATAGTCTGGCTCTGGTTCTATACTGCTGATCACCATACCAGTGTATGCACATGTGTCAGCCATCTGTACTGCCATCTTACCAAAAGGTGATATATATCGTTCAGAGGTCTCCTCCTGCGTTTCCTTCCATTCTAACAGAGCTTGTTTAATCGGCTGGCTGTCTTGCTTTGCGCAGATTTTCCCAAACTCCCTGACTGCCAGCTCTTCTCTCCTGAGGTCCAATGGCAACACTCCGGCCTCCACCTCCAAGGCTTCCAAGCTGGCTGTAGCTGGTACTCCTAGGCACAAAGCAAGACCCTTCCGTTGCACTCTATCCAGAATTTCGCACTTCCCTGACTGCCAAACTGATGCAGCATACTCTAGCTGAGGAACCACAATACTTTTGTACAACCTGACCATATTAGTTGGCTCATTTCGTTCCGTTTTTCCCAAAATTCTGAGAGCAGACAACATTTTCTGTGCCTTTCTTTCTACAATTTTTACATGCTCCTGAAATGTCAGTTTTTCATCTAAGGTCACACCAAGCAATTTAGGTTTTCTTGTTCTCTTTAGATTGGTATTGTCTATCTTGATTTCGTCTTACGCTACCCCACCCACTGGTGGCGGTGGTTCGGATTGTTTTTAATCTGTTAAATTTACACCTTCTGTATGTTAGAGAATATAAATATTTTGTTGACGATGTTTAACATGTGCAATGTCCACCTACTCGCAGTAAACAAGGTGCAGATCCAAATAATCATAGAGGAAACCGAATCAGGTAGTGAAATTTCGAGTCCTTCTTCGCTTGACAAAGTTATCTTTGAGGCAACTAAACACCGAAGTGCTAATCAGCGGTACCAAGTAATGTCATACCGGTTCAGGCTGTTAAACAGGGCTTAGCCATTGGCTAAGTCAGCATGAATGAATTAGTTTCAATGAACCATTTCCATGCATTTCAGAAGCACATCTCATTTCAACTGCCTCCCGCCATCCAACTAGCAAAGAACGATTTCTGTTGCTATGCAACAATTACGGAGAGAATGAACCACAGCTTGTAAGAGGAAAAATAATGATAAAACGAAAGTAAGGAAAAACAGGTTTTGCATTTCAAACGCAGTTTCGAGCATTTGTATGTTCTTGTGTAATCTTATTTTCAACTATCACAAGTCTAGCATATTTTTATTTGTAAGATTAAATGGTTTCGATTGGCGGAATTCGACTGCGATAAAAATTTCCGGAAGTTGAATGACTCACAAAAATCGACGTCTTCATACTGCAAAACAGAATAGAACAGAACAGAACTTCTAATCGTAAAGCAACCAACACCTCGTTGTTGTCGCTGCGCGACAACAACTCGGTTGGTTGGTTGCTATAAAGTTTGGTGAAAAAGGCACGATAAACTATCAAATACAGCGTCATCATTAAACATCGACTCTTTGCAAAAATGAACAAAAGTGGGCCGGTAATCGTGATGTACGGTTTCCATAGCAACCACTGTTAACATTGTATTCATGCCAGAGCCCCCAATTTTGCTGTATAAGTACAAATAATGTTTGTCTATATAACTGTAATAGTTTAATTCAACTGATAATATGATGACACTTTTCCGCGAACTTTTTGAACGCCCTTCGTACATAAGAAGAGAATGCTCGGATTAAAGTCGCTCCTTATAACTTCTATTGGCATCGAATATATAGTCATAGGTTATATAGATTATGTAGATTATATCACATGGCTCTGCTATTATAAGTTCCAAGTGATTTCTTGACATTAGTCTTGTTTACCGTCTGTTTGCGCAAAACAAAGAAAAGTGAGTGAAACCGTGTAGCTGGAATATACGAGGATTGTTTTATAATGATTATGATTGATGAGCTTGTTATGTAGGTTACCGAGACACAGGAGTTCAGTTTCCATTATCTGCTCTGTCAAATGAACGAAACCATTATTGATGTTTTGAAGAAAACAACAAACCCAAAATAGGACACGTGGTCTGATACTGGATTTATTGGTTTGAACACTTAAAATTTTGCCCGAGAGAAAGGGCAGAGTATCCATTTGTTGCAAAATTTGGAAGCAGTAATAACATGAGGAGTGTATGCTGAGGAAAAATATAAATGAGTAGACGAACACTCAAAATATTTTATGCGGGGTGTGGATTCCGAGGTATTAATTCACATCCGAGGTATTTTAAAATTCACACAACTCATGATATGACACTGTTGATGCTTTTGAAGCACACTGGCCATTGAATTCGAGTATTCTTAACTGCATAGGAAATACGATTCATCTTCAGATGTTCTAAAACAGAAAAAAGAAAAATAAGATATTAAATTCTAAGTCAAATTGAAAAACTAACACACGTTAAACATGTTAAAGATGGTGCGTTGTACCTCGCCTGAGCCGCATGCTCGCCAGAGAAACTTATGATTTTAGCCCACCAGGCATCTTTATTGCTCACCAGAAGAACTCAAAGTATACCCATGATCAGTTTGTCCGTTCGTCCACACTTTCAAACATCTTATCCTCTGAAGCCACGTGGTCAGTCAAGTAGAACCTTCTTGCCTTTATAAAACGATGATTTTGTCGAAAGAAAATAAGGGGTAACAAATTAAATGTTAACACTAATCCTTAATGGTGCAATCAGAACGAATGTAAAAACTCCTAGGTAGGAAGGAGCCACGTACTGATACAGTAAGCCGAGCAAAAACAACTGCGGCTTCATTGTTGCACAGGTTTATCTGAGGCTTTACCAGTCGCACATTGTTGTCTCTATACGCTAGCTCCTTTGAAGTCTAAAACTGTAATTACAATTGTACTAATTTGTCAGCAGTCTGCATCATCTGGGAATGTAAGATATCAGTACATTCGATACAGTAATTATTTCTGTTCTCAGATTTCCCATATCAGTCTATCTCAAAACCTGAGAATGAGTTGGATCAACCGAACTGTTCCGGAATTCACATAGCTGAACTCAGAACCTGAACTTGGTCTTCTTTAATTCTATTATTGATTTCCTAACTACTATTATAATGTGGTGTGAAATGTAAGAAACTGGGTTACGTCATGGTAATTTTATTCCACTAGGCATAAGAAAAAAAACTCAACAAAGCCTCACCAGTGACCTAATGACTAAAAAGCTACAGTATAATACTGTAATATTGCAAAATAAGAAAAGTACGAATAGAGGGACAAGGAATTGATGCAATTAAATTTAAAGCCACAACATAGACACCAGGCGGTAAAGAAAATACATCATAAAATATAGCAAAGCATTTCTTCCGACAACACACTCGAAGAGCAGGATGACTCGCTCTTTCGCAACAAGGCTAGTCTCAATCAGAACCAAACGCAACGAGCACACCAGAGACACAGACAGATAAACAGATGTACCATGAAATTGAATCATCTGTACCGGGACGCCGATCATCGTTTTTACTGGAGCAGTGACCCCCCCCCCCACCCACTTACTGACTGAGACCAAAGTTTCCGAATATATATATAAAGGAAATTGATAAAAGCAAACAAAACATTTTGCTGCAATATATTATGTTAAAATCCCAACCAAACACCAGGCGGGACGGTACCATTTTCACTTGGACAGAGAAATGGTATTCACGATTTTCTAAAATAAAAATAAATAATGTGCTCAAATGGCGAAAACATGTATCACAAAATTTTGATAAAATCAAACCAAATTTTCAACCCAAAGATACTGGTGAAATTTCCACCGGGTCGTCAAAATGCTCATTCACGACACTATAATACCATTTTGTAAACATGTCGTGGCAAACGTCATTTTGGTTCCAAATTCCGTTGACTAAACATTTTTATAAACGGACAATGCTGGTCACGGGGAGGTGACAATAAACAATGCGGTCACTGTACAAAAAAGATTTAAATAAAAATAAACATTTGTGCTGATGGGACAGAACGAACAGTACAAGGCATCATAAAACACATCCAACACACGCGAAGAACCCAGCGAGCAAGGCAGCAACCCGACCATTATAAATCAGAAACATACCGACGAGCACAACAGACAGACAAACGGACAAAACAAGCAACATATTAATATAAATCGATTAAATCGATTTTATGGAGCTCCAATCCTCGCCCTTAGTCTACTGAAATTTATTACAAAATTGTTTTGGCTTAAACGAAATTTTTCTACCTCGCTTATGTTACGTCACTGCGGATTTATTGTATAGACATTGTAGCCACCTATGGACTTCCCTTTCCGATCAGAATTTTAAATTAACACCAGTTTTTTTAATCATTAATTTTTCATGGTGATATTTATTTGCTGTTCATCATTGTTCTTTCATTCTTTGTTGTTCACTTTCATATTTATGATGTCCTGGATTTTCTAATAAAGACATTGTATTTTGTATATTTGATTATTTAATCCCTTGTGTTTAGTCTACCGTGATACAAATTCTTGAAATTGCAGTAAAATTGTCTGACTTTCGACGCCTGGGTGTTCATTGCACAAGTTGGCCCACCTTTTCCATTTGAATGGTTTACTGCTTCCAAGGGATCTAACCACAGGACATTGACGTTTAATGTCTACAAGTACTGAAGCAATTAAGATAAAAGGGGTTTTAGGCAGCTTTGGACCTGCTTCTGGTCAGTAAACTTTAATGTCCTGTGATCTAACATTTATACTTTATTTCTTACAATGCTACCAGCTACATTCTGCCTGGTTATTTGAAGTTCATCTTTTGTAAGATCACATTATCTTGTCAGACAGAGACACAGACTGTCTTACCTGTATATGAAACACGACAGAGCTCAACCTGAACATTATAGATTCTATGTGTATAGATAGGATAAGTCAATGTGCAATTGCAAATAACCGGAGACAAAAAGATTTTCTCTGCGAAACATATTAACAAGAGAGGAAATGCGACATTCTGTCTAAAGTTATATGTTTTTTGTACCAAACACATGCCTAAATTGACACATTCAGCTTGAGACAAAAGTAGTACTCTTTTCTCTTCCAGTGGATATAGACGGAATCCGCGTCGTTTCACTGAGATCAGTGTGTATCTAAACATTTCCTTGATCTGTGTGCTGTCTTGATATTATAGAATCATCTTCGTCTCTGACAGATAACAAGATAATTGGAACGGTAAACTTATTTTCCCTGATGATTGATTCTGAGAACCTTACAATATTTGCTGTGGCACTCGGGTGAAAAATTAGATTTCTTTGATTTATTGCTCTATTTCGGCCTCTAGACGGCGTCAGACGCATCTAAATTCTGGATCTGAAACACAATTGTTGCGCAAATAATTCAGCTCACTTTTCCGATCTTTCTAATGTTTGTTTAAATTTTGTTATAGTCAGTATAACCATCTGTATGGTCTGGTAAACTGGCGGGCATAGTAGAGGCCTGGCCCTGTGATTTTTGTGTATGTTTTTATTCTTATTATTGCTTCTTTTCCAATTAAATTTTTAGCTCACGTGAGCCGAAGGCTCATGGCTCACAGGTGAGCTTATGGGATAGGCAGGCATCCGACGTCTGTCCGTCCACCATTTTCAAAGAGCTTCTCTGAAACCGCATAGCCAATCAAAGCCAAATTTTGTATGAAGCATCTGTGGGAAAGGGTGGGGGAACAATGTGTTTATAAATTATCTAGGTCACATTGTTCTTTGTAAGGTCATATCTGGGTCTGAACAGTCCTAATTTGGGTCCGAATAGTTTCAAGTTTGGGTCCGAATGTTGTTAAATTGTCGTTTAAAGAGCAAAGCTTGCAGGAAATGAGCGAATAGACTGAAAATTCAAGATTCTGGGAAAAAAATGGACCCGAGGGGGTTGGTCTGCCCTCACTCCAATATACATGTATATAACCATATATATGAAAATTTCTTCTCTGAAACTGCTTGGCCAATCAAAGTGAAATTTCACAGGAAACGTCTTAAGGAATTGGGAACCAATGTATTTTTCAATAACCCTGGTCACATGACCAAGATGGCCACCATGCCCATACAAGGTAAAAACCCTTCAAAAATCTTCTTCTCCGGAACTGCTGAATCTATTGCAATGAAATTTTGGACTATAGTACTATACTCTATTGCAATGAAATTTGGGACTAGAGAACTATAATGTGTTTATAAATCATGATCCTGTGATGACCTTGAAGATTTTTAAGGCAATGTCAACTTAGCTCACATATGCAGACAGCTGATAAAACGTCATTGAAGGAAAAAATTTGAAATGGGCAAATTGAAAGAACATTTATGATTTTGAAAAAGAAATTGACTCTAGGGGTTATTCTGGGCGACTTATTCTGACCCTGCCCTGGGGCTATTCACATGTACATGTATTTTAAAAGGTATATCTCAGATCTCAGGCGAGCGTTTACAGGCTGTTGGTTCTCTGGTTGTCTCCCCGGTGCAAACATTAAAAATATGGAATAAAAATCATTTAAAACAAATATGGCTATAATAATCGTTTCAGAGTAACAGAGATAACACAACTGTGACGGCGGATCAGTAATATTGATAATAACTGTGTCTGTGCTGTTGCCGCACAATAATTTGATTGCAATGTTATTTGTCTTGTGGACTTATAGTGAGATCGACTTACCATGGCCTGCTTATGCAGGGATTTTTTTTTTCGGGAGTCTCAGTCAGAAAAAAGGCCCCAATTCTCCATGCAATTTAGGTGACTTTTTCCACTCTGGAAAAAAATCCCAATCACAGCTGAAAATGGTTTTCCTGCTAAAAGTTGCAAAATTACAGTATTTCTCTTTGGCTTCATTTTGCCAAAACTAAAGGAATCACTGAAGAGGCTTAAGAAGCCGAAACCACGGTTTGGCCAATCCCCTTTCTCATTAATATGCGCACTGCTCTCAGTTTTATTTTGATTCAATTAATACAGTATGTCAGTGAAAAATAGTTTTTATTTTGAATGACTTGAAAATTTCCTATCTCCAGAGTTTACGATCTGAACTTCTCATGGGTCCCTTCTCATAATTGCCAAAAAGCCCTGGGTATAACTACTGCTAAACTGAATGCCCGTTATCACATGTCATCAATAAGTAAGTAACAGCGTCAAATGCCTTTTATAGAAAAATATTAGGGTCATTTAATAAGTTTTGGCATTGGAGTCATATCTCAGAAACTATTGATAAAACAGGCCGAAATAGTTTGCCAGGCAAGTGTGTAACAAGGCATGTTTGCTTTATTCTTTGGATTAAGGATATTCGCTGCTAACATTTGACATTTAGGAACTTCCGGTTTTTCTTTTGTTGGATATCTCGAAAACGGTTGCAGATATTTTTCTAATATTTTATATTTGGATACATATAGTTCCTTAGATGAAATCAAATATGTGGGCTATTTACGGAGTTCGCTTCACCCCCCGAGGTACCAAGGTTCCTATACATCATTTTAAAGCTTGAAACATGCTGAACACGATGCACAATGTTGTCAAGCTGTAAACCTGTGCAGGTTCCGTGTAAACACGCAAATGCAGGGAAGGGGTGCGAGAAAATATAAAGTACGTGAATTCCATAGGTTGAACGAAAATTGTCTTCAAACAATGTTCTTTTGGATGTATGAACTGAAATTTACAAAAAAACTGTTATGATAATGGTTAGATAATACACAAGAAACACATTTCGATCGATTTATTTCAGAAACCATACCAAAATACTTTAATTTGTCTTTGGTGGGTGGGGTAACTTGTGCACAAAAAATAGGATTTTTAATTTGTCATTTTTGTTCTTGTTAACGCATGGAAACAGCCTGTTGGTTCGTTAAATCTTATTTCTACACTGACCATCTCCCTCCAGAGTATATTCACAAGTCTTGTCGGTATGCATATATACCTCCTTTATAGTAATGGTAGATGTAAAATTCGTCGTTCTGGGATTTACATATAAGTATTGGGGCTATGTTGAATTAAATTCGGTATATAGTTTTGGCTGCTGGATTGAACTTTGTTTGTGAAAGTTTAACGTTTAACTTGATTAATTAATAAATAAAATATTCTTATTTATTTATTTATTTATTTATTTATTTATTTATTTGGTGTTATCCGTCTGCTAAAATGCATTTGCCGGAAACTCTGTCAGCATAGTTATGAGCGGCTTCATTGATATGTCATTCTTAACAAAAAGAAATGGCTATGCCAAAGCTTTTAAATGAGTCCACGTTTAGTGGTCTATGGTAAGCAGCCATGGAGATACGAACATGTTTGGTAGGTATATCCCCATTATCGAAAATCGTGTTGATGGTTGCTATGGAAATCGCGCATTTTTACATAGTGCACTTCATGTTTGAGGACAAATCTATTTTGCATTACATGGACAATGAACAATTTGATAGCTACGAAAAAAAAAACCCATCCTGGTAAGGAGGGAAGGTTAAATTAACACTTGTGTTATTTGGTATTATAGAAGCCTATGGTAAGTTTATTCAATTTACATATTCATGAATTTAGTTAAATCATTAGAATAACAGATACATTATTAAAATCAGTAATAAACTAATTTCAGGCCCAACCTATCATTGTGACACATTGTTATTACACCAGTAATATCATTGGCAAATTTATTGATGCCATGGGCCTAAATGGATATTTTCTCATTTTCATAATGGTGAAAATTAATTTAAAAATTGAAAATTACAGAAAAAAACAAAGGAAAGTCTATTGTCACTGAAGGGTTTCGGGCGGATAATAACACATATACCTGGCACAAGATTTATGGCTGCCAGATTGGTCAGAGGGACCGCCCAAATGCAAACAAATACTGTCCTCAACAATTAAAACATTTGCATGATGCAAAATTGAATACTTTCCACAGTCGCCCGGAATGTGATTCTAAAGAATGGAATATACCTACAAATTACTCATATCCCAAGCAACAACATGCTCCAGAATACTATTATTGGTATAATAGTAATACAACATAGCAATTTTACATTCATGCCTAATATTTGAAATGATTGAATTTGCAAATTCATGAGAATTTATAAAATATAAGAAATCAGAGAAAATATTGCCAAAAATAGAGGTTTATACTTACAAAACTTGATCACTTGTTCCTGGGCTGTTAATAGACCCGGGGATGTTAAAAGTTGATTCAAATTAATACTATGTCTATAAATACTTTTGCCTTCAAGTCAGACATATGCATAGCTAGTTTTCAGTTTCATGAATATTAATTAAGCTTGAGAAATTTGAGAAGAAAATGGAAACAATTAACAGTTTCGCTTACAAAACAACTTATATCTGAGGGAAAAAAGCTTCTAAAAGGCTTATATCTGGGCAAAGAAAGATTCTAAAAGGCTGAAAATGGTATCAGGAGTATGCTTGTGTTATATTGTATCACCTTACGCTATAATATATAAGTCATTTGATTTTTGTGTCATGAATATTTATAAAAAAAATTCTAGAAACTGGAGAACAAATGCGGAAGAATGTGGTGTAGCTATAAAACCGCATGTATCTTGGCTAATGATAGCCCTAGAGAGGCAGAATTATTATTAAAGGAATGCTAGGACAGTACAATATAACCATGGTATCTGATATAGTTATCTCTTATTTGTTTAATGAATATTTATAAGAACCTTGAAAAAATCACACAAAAAATGAAGGGGTATACTAACAAGATCACTCCGATTTCGACTGCTGGTAGCATTTAGGGCTGAAATGGTGCAAAAATTTCTAGGATCATGCATTATTGTCCATTTGTCTGATAAAATAAACCATACTAGATAAAGTTTTGTGATTATTGCATATAATTTCAAAATGTTTGGGTATAAATAGAAAATTTGATATTATCCTTCGTCAGAATAACATGTATCTTGGTTGATATCCTATAAACTGTGTATATTTGACCACATGGCAATGATACATTGTCGTAGCAATTATTTGATGCCCATTTTAGCTCTTTGGGTATATTGGTACTTATGTTATACATGATTTTATTGGTATATCCACTTCATTTTTCAGTGATTCGTCTCTTATTTCTAAGATTCTTATAAATAATTGTGAATCAAAGAATTAGATTTTATACAACATTGTCATTGTACATTGTCATAGCATTCATTTGATAGCAATTTTACTTGTCTAGTATTATCGGTAGCCAAGATACACATGTGGTTTATAGGTACACCACTTTAATTCTTTTACATTTTTCTCCAATTTCTTAAGATTTTATTCATGTATCGAAAAATCCAGTGACATACATGGTGATATTATATTGCCATATCAAGCTCTTTATACCATTTTCAGTAATTATCAGTATGTCTTCGACTAGATACACAAGTTATTTTTGTAGGTAAAACATTTAACTGACGTGTTTTTCTCCATTTACTATAGTTCTCATTAGTATCCATGAACTGAAAATCTGAGGCTTCTCATACCAGATTTGAAGGCAATAGTGCATTGCCATAGGATTCATTTGATGCCACTTTCAGCATCCCGGGTCTATAAACAGCCCAGGAACAAGTGTTTGTGTAAGTAGTACCCCTATTTTTGGCCAGATGATTCTCCATTTGCTTATTTTTAGTATAATTTTTCATGAATCTACAAATTAAATGATTAAAAACTTTAGGCATTAATGTAAAATTGCTATGTCCTTGCAGCAAGTTAAAAACATGCCATTTTGTATGTACCCCTAATTTTCTGCTACTCTTTTCCTATTTCGTATATTAATTCATACAGTATAAGCCTGCTGTCCCTTTTGGGACATATGCAACTAGTATAGCCCCAAATGTACCACCCCATGAGTGGGGCTTTTCTGTTTGCTAAAAGGAATTTCATTGGAAATGACAACAAAATCACTGCTGATGCCCCTGAAATTGGAAATGAGCTCACCCAAATGATAATGGTCGGAAAGTCCATTTATCAAAACATGGGTTAATACTCATGAATATGCAAATCAATTATTTAAATATTGGAATTTTTTGTAAAATAAGAACGGTATCGAACAGTTGTTTGTAGTCACTGTCAAAACATTCCATTCATAATCGCAATGATGTATGTGTTAATTACTCTGTTATAGGTAGTGAATATACATGTACATGCAATTATGTTCATTTGATATTATTATTATTATTATTATTATTATTATTATTATTATTATCGACTAGTTTGCTATTTGTTATTTTATGCATAATGAAAAGCCTTCAATATATGAACTATAAATGCATAAATTGTTTTAGATATGTTAGCCATTTTTGTGTTATTTTCGATTTTCACCCAAAAACAAATATGTTTCAAGGGGTGGCACCCCCTATGTCAGCCTTGAAACATAACAACTCATTGTCATATGCTTTCGTTAGTGCTATCATGCGTCTTCAAATGTTTTAGAGTCATTAAAATCATCAGCGAGTGACTTACATGATACATAGAAACACTACGATCAAGTTTTGATATTTGGTACAAAATTAGATTTTGTCATACCTTGGCCATACAAAATTGTGTTTGCAAACTTCCTGCACAGATAACCACCCTTCTAATACTTTAAGAATCAATAGACCTATCATTAGACCTATCAGTAACTTACAGACATGAAACAGGGAAGCACCATGGTCGCGTTTTCATATTTGGTGGAAAAAATAGATTTTGTCATACCCTGGCCACAAATTAGTGTTAACAAACTTTCTGCACAGGTTGCCAGACTGACAACATTGTGCATTGAATTCAGCATAAAAATACCTACAATGTGGTATATAGCAACCTTGGTACCTCTGGGGGTGCAGCGAATTTTATTTTTACCTGGGTCATCTAAGGGACTAATATTGATGATATGCATTGAATGAGCCATGAAAATTGTTAATCTAAGGAACTTCATTTTTTCACCCCATTTTCTGCAACTTTTCAGAAAATTTTAGTTGTCAGCAAAATTTAGGGGGTAGGGTAGATTAAACTTGAATTTTACACATCTTCAAATTAATTGCACGAGTTCGATGTTTGTTTTAGTAGCAGTATATGTATATACGTGGCTTGTCCCAAAAGTCCCGTTACAAATACATTTTACTCTGAACGCATAGCAGGAACCAACAATAGTAACTCATGCAAAATAATTGGCCATATTGGAACTTATTTTACTGTACAAAATGATACTCATTTCAATGACCTCACTGCTACAGTTACCTTGGTTACCATAAGTAGGCATGACCGGAGCAAGTCAAATTATGCAAATTATTTTCTAAATTTCTATTTTTTGCAATCTGTTAAATCAACATTGGTATAATATGATAATTTGGAAAATATACCAGCCTAACTACTATTCTATGATCATCATTTAGTGATAATTTTATGAAATTTGAGGAATATTTGATAGTTTGGGAGACAAATAAAGAAGCTTACCTATAAAAATTCGACGACAAAAATACGACGTCGGCAAAAACATGCGGAGCAAACAAACAGGGTCGTTATATTTAAACATTTAAAATAAGTTCTTTAATGGAAACCAAGCAAATGTTCAGCTTGATATTAGTTGGTGGCTTCAATACTATAACACAGCACCTACTTTTAAAACGATATATCAGCTAACAGTAATATTACTTGACCTAATGAAACATGGGCAGTAGTTAAAAGTGGATAGCATTTGGTTAATCATTCTTTTTTGCATGTATGATCTTTATTACATCATTTTGACGATTTGGTTATAAATATTTTACTCAGATTTCCAAATATATACTACAGTATCGTTTAGCTAAATATAAATTCAATTTTGAAATAGATTTGTTTGTTTGTAGTGTATTTATCCAAACGGCAAAATATTAAGAAAAAATCAAAATTAACGACAACGTCATTAGACCTGCTCCGTTGAAGTAGGAGAACAAGGGATCAAACCTCCACTGCATTTTAACAAATGCATGTAGCAGTACGAAAATTTGCCCCCAAAGTCCTTAGATATAGTACTTGGTGATCATAAGTGTTGTAAGCTCTGACTTAATGCTATTGTGGCAAAACAGTGAGTGTAATGGAACTTTTGGGACAACCCTCGTATGGTCTTCTAAGTCGGTCTTTCTGTCTTTGGTGTGCTAGTTTTAAATTTTTGGGTGGTTTTATGAAATGGGCTTTAAGAAACAAAACAGACGAAAAAAAGGCTTAAAATGGCAATTTTCAAGTTGTTGGTTCTCTCTTATATGCACACTACCCTATATATTTCTTTCTTTTATTCGAACAATATTACGAAGTTCTATCTTGTGTGAAAATACAAGAAAAAGTTTGAATCTACAAATATGGGTTTGGCACATTTCAAAATATTGATTTTTTTCGACTTTTTAAGTATGGGGGTAGGCTTGGAAAACGACTCGTAAAATTTTGTCATCCATTTCGTGTTGCAAATTTTTCATTGCTTTTGGTCCAAAATAGTCTGCATTACGTAAATATTATGAATTTTGAAAGCATTCTAGGTGAATTTTTGTTCAAGACATGTATGTTTCAAATAATTGAAAATTAAATTATTTTTTCTGAATTTAAAACAAAGTGTTCAAAGGACTCATTCACAGGCCTGTAGCTCGAAAAAATGCACACTACCCTATACTTATTTTGTTTTCAAATGTCTTGTGTTGTAATTTGGAATCAAAAAAGAGTGGTTAGAAAAAAAGTTTGAATACTTTTTCATTGGCAGCGAACATCCTTAAGTTTCTGTTAGACATGCAAATAAGATATGCAAAAATGATCATTAGAAAGCAAACAATGAGTGATCCGTTTTCATTTCTGTTGCAAAAATAAAGCAAGATATACAAAAATGAATGGTTATGAGAATCAAATTAGACAGAAATTAGGTCATCCTAATAGTTGTCCTATACACTAGATCAATTGACATGACTGCGGTCCCCTCCGTTGGCTTCCAGAATATGGGAAGCGGTAATACAAAAGGTTATGGTATAGTGCCCTTCTACTGCTAGTATCTACCATCAATTTATATCGTTTTTAATCCACCCTAATCTTCATGGTGTGCTCTTTGTGAAACAATTTAAAATGCTTTTACACACCGTACATACGGCTCGTCAAATTCCAACTGGTACGTCAAATTCCAGATGTTTATGTCAGCGCGTGCGTTTTGGCGGGTAAGTTATTTTGCTGTATTTTACACAGAATACCTAAACTTTTCATGGTATAATCTTATTGAGGCTTATATTTTTTCAATCTCCATCGGAAGGATCATTGATAATCAACTTTTACAGTGTATTTATCCTTTTATTCTGTCGATTGGCGACAAAAACAATACGCCAAAGTACAGACGGGCGAATATCATATGATAAGTGAAATAACAGACGGCCGATACGGAATGACCCAGACGGTAGATCAACATTTTATGATACGGGTCTACTAAAACACTTCTTTGTTAAGTCAGTATATGGTTTAATTTGCAGCGCTACTAAGTAACCATAAATTGCATAAAGAAAAAACATTACTTGGAAAGGAAATAAAGTGAAAGGACTGTCTTTAAACGATTTCATATGCCGTTTTTTTTTACTCAAGTTGACCAGTCGATGAACAAAAAGCTGATTGTACTTTTGACTATATAGACGTTTGGGAAAAAAATGAAAGCAGATAGTGTGAACATTTGATAATATTCCACATAACTTAACTGATACATGGCTACTGCAAATCAATTTTAAATATTCAAATAGAACACTACGCGACTCAGTACACGTACATGTATAAGCGCCATGAGACGGGGAATTATTTACGAATAGCGCATTGCTTCTAGCTTTACTTATATGAATACCCCTAATTTTGATTATAAATTCAGTATGGCATGGGCCGGAACTGAACTTTGCGGTCTGTGCCAAGGCATACCAGGGTTCAAACTGATTGTTGGTTTCCTTATGCTCCAATGTCCAGGGGCGTTGTTAGGCATCAGGTGTCTTCACGCATTCGCTCGGTTGAGTCTTCGCCCTAGAAACACCATGGCATAACCTGTGCTTTATTTGTTTGCCAATGTGCTTCTTTGATGGAATTTATTTTATACCAACGGAACAAATACATGTGTTTTTGATTGTTTGAATTGATGCTTCACAGCCTCTGGAGGATGACGGGCACTAACTACCCACTAGATCAAACGACCGCACAACAGGCCGTGGTTAAGGTCGTTGACTATCAGCGCCTTTAATATAAGATTAATCAAGGATCAAGAACTGAGACAATCAGGTTTCAAACCCCAACCACTATATCACTCTCATACTGTGTTTGAGTGGAAACAAAACAGCAGACACACAAAGTTGAAACAATTTCGAACCGATGTTGATTCAATCAACTTTGAAACAATGTTGTAGAATCAATGTTGATTCAGTGATTCGAACTGATTCAACAATGTTTAAAGGTTGACCGAAACAACATTATTTTAATATTATTTTAACAATGTGTGTCTTAATGTTGATTCTACGGTTTCAACATTTTGTGCAAATGTTGATATAGTGAATCAACGTCGTGTGTCTTAAAGGTGGCCATTTTTGAACGTATACTTCCAAGTTGACCGCTTAAGAAGGCCAAACAATGCCAGGGTGCCATGTGTATTTGAAATAATCGCACTCAACACGTCTGATGCGACACGTATCCAAAGTCGTGTTTACGTCTGTTATTTGACGTATCAAAAGCTATTTTCCGTCTGGTCTTTCAAGTATAAAACGACTGTCGTGGTTCGTATCATGTAAAACCACACATGGTGCAAAAGAATGAGCTGCGCTATCAATAGTAGTGATTAATTTGAATAAAAGTTTAAATCAGGCTTTTAAATAGATACTAAGCTATATATATTCGAGCAAGCGACTTTCAATTATTTATAGTTATGGAAATATTTGGCAAAAAGTATGGATGTTTTCTGAAAACGTGCCATTTTAAGACTTTCGTGCAATGTTTTCGCCAATCCACTGATAAGCTGACCATGACACCTGTATGTACTGATGCAGTGATGTCCACACAAGACTGCCTTTTATTATTTTCTTTTGAAACCATTAGCTAAAGTATAATAAAACAAGAAGAAACAACAAAAATAATTTACCCGCCAAAACGCACGCGCTGACATAAACATCTGGAATTTGACGTACCAGTTGGAATTCGACGAGCCGTATGTACGGTGTGTTTTAGGCAAACACTGTATCCCAAGACATAAACCCGGTATCCCATCTGGGAATTTATTCATATAAAGGAATTTCATTGCAGAATGAAATAAACATTTAAAATGAAAGTGTACCAAAGTGATAATGATTGGCAAGTCTATTCGTTCAAATGCGTTAATCAAATGAGCCGCCTCATGGGAAAACCAACAATCTGCATAGGCGAAAACAAAGGCGCAGATCAGCTTCGCGGTAACCGCGAAGCTGATCAGCGCCTTTGTTTTCGCTACTCGGATAGTACAATTCCTCTTCTACTTAAATCCGAAATTTCAAGCTTCTAGCTCTTTTCTGTGCTTGTGCAGGTTGTTTTGTGTTGGATCTGTTCAGAAAACCACATTGTTGGTTTTCCCACGAGGCGGCTCAAAACCCCTGATAGATGATAAGTGTAATATCTGCGACTGAGCTGACATCATGCTTTCTGAAACGCTATTGATAATAAGAAAACGTCTCACTTTTCGCCCGACAGACACTGAATAGAATCTCAAAACGACAGACATAAGAATTATCGAAAACTTGTTATTCGCCTCCGTTACTCAATTATAATCTGGAATAAGTTTCTGTCTAAAGTTTCTCCTGGGTCAGCAGTTATTTACTACCGAGGGCCATTGTCCATTGTTTTACATCTAAAAAGTCTGTAAGGAAACAAATGTGAACCTTAATCGCCAAGGAGGGAATAATCGTATTTCTAATTTCAGCATTGATTATTACTCTCAAGATCATAAATTCAAGCCTCAGTGTTTCAATGGCGCAAAATTCACAAAGTTATTACCGATTTGCTTCTTCAAAATTGTATTGAGATGTACGTACCCTACGTACTTTAATCTTTAATATGAATTTAAATAATTCCCATGAGTTTTACATTTTTCAGTGTCCTTGGCATTCATTTGAAGTATTGCTCTTGGTCTATATTTAACGCTTCAGTGTATATCTTTAAAGTGTCCGCCTCTTTGCACAACCATCGCGCATGGCATGACACGCAAAATGTGCCAGAGGTCATGGGATCCTTATGTTTGGTAAAGTTCCATAACTTGGAGGCAACGTCGATCATTAAGCCAAATGCAGGTATCGACCTCGTATGTATTTACATTATGCAATTGCAAAAAACTTACAATTTAAACTAATTGTGATTGACGGGAGCCACTGCAGAACATATCAGATAATAAAACAGTATGTAAATAACAGCATAAGTTTCCGATGAGCATATGGAAAATTACGAAATTAAAAGCTGCAAAACTGACAATTCATTACACGTTACAGACGTATAGGTTATAACTTAATGTTATGCGACAGTCTGCATGCTTACTTTTTAACCCAATCATGGTTGCCTTCTTTAATTGCACGTTTTGTCCGGATTTCAGTAAGTTATTTCGCGCCCAGGGATGTCCATCGTCGGGCAGCTTTCTGAATCTGTGAGTCCTCGAGTTTCATTCATCTTGGTTGTTATCATATTTTATTTGTTTGTCCTTGATGATTCATTGATTAGTTAGAGATTCACCACGAGGACCGAACAACTAACTAAATGTTGTGAACAACTGCAGAAGATGAGGGTGAGGTTGTGAGATTTACCTCGAGGACCGAAAAACTAACTAAATGTTGTGAATCACTGCAGAAGATGAGGGTGATGTTGTAAAACCGATTTAAGCCCCCCCCCCCCGCATTATTTTTATATTACTGGTCGTTCCAAGGCAATACTTCTGTTGTGCTTCTATTTATTTAATGTTTTCGAGTCGAATTTTTGTGCTGTTTGAACCTATATGTACGCTTTTATAGTTTTAGTTAATTTCGGGTACCTAATTGTCAATTTAGTTTTTCCCATCTCGGTTTTTGGAGTGGGAATTTCTTTCTCATTGCGCCTTCTACTTGTAAAAATGGCAGGATTTTTTCATAAATTATATACAAGGTAGACTACCAGAAAATTCATTTGGGAGTTTTTAAACAAATTCGTTTGGTTCTGATAAATTGATGTTGAAATCACCTGTTATTGTAATTTATTTTATTGATTTAGCAATAAAACTTGCAAAAATAAGCAGGTAAAATGAAATAAATCAGGGGTTGGGGTGAAAAATACGTATTAAAAAGACAAAATATTAAAATATCATTCATTTTAATGAATTTCATTGCATTTAATGGTTGTCAACTAAATTTCATTGAATTTTATCCCAAATGTTCCCTTATGGAATTTTTAGACATTTCATAATTTAAGCTATATTTTTTAGAAAAAAAAAATGTTGACTAAATTCTGTCCGTTTCAAAATGCAATTTATCACCATCCTCGTATTGTGTTATTGGTAAAAACATTCTGAGAAAAAAGTCGATATGATGAAAATTATGAATAATCAAAAAGTGTATTTCTTTTGCCTCTGAGTATTTAGACGACGTTATTACTGTGACGGCCTTACAAACCAGCTTACCCTTCCTTCTTGGCGACTTTAATGCTACATCAGACCTGCGCCATGATGGAGATCCAGAAGGTGTAAGAAAGTGCAATAGGAATAGTTTCTTGTTTCTAAGAAAGTGCGAAAAAGATGAAATTAATATATTCATTTTAATGAATTTCATTGCATTTAATGGTTGTCAACTAAATTTCATTGAATTTTATCCCAAATGTTCCCTTATGGAATTTTTAGACATTTCATAATTTAAGCTATATTTTTTAGAAAAAAAAAATGATGACTAAATTCTGTCCGTTTCAAAATGCAATTTATCACCATCCTCGTATTGTGTTATTGGTAAAAACATTCTGAGAAAAAAGTCGATATGATGAAAATTATGAATAATCAAAAAGTGTATTTCTTTTGCCTCTGAGTATTTAGACGACGTTATTACTGTGACGGCCTTACAAACCAGCTTACCCTTCCTTCTTGGCGACTTTAATGCTACATCAGACCTGCGCCATGATGGAGATCCAGAAGGTGTAAGAAAGTGCAATAGGAATAGTTTCTTGTTTCTAAGAAAGTGCGAAAAAGATCAAATTAATATATTCATTTTAATGAATTTCATTGCATTTAATTGTTGTCAACTAAATTTCATTGAATCTTAACCCAAACGTTTCCTAATGGATTTTTTTTAAACAAAATGTTAATCACCAACACAGTCTTCACGTCTACCACCATCCTGGATGCATTCCCGATCCAAACTCTTGCATCTAATGGACTATGCCATTGTATGGAGAAAAGACAGACAAGGTCTACCATCATCCTGTATGCATCCCCGATCCAAACTCTGGCATCTCATGGACTATGCCATTGTATGGAGAACAGACAGACAAGGTCTACCACCATACTCTGGCATCTCATGGACTATGCCATTGTATGGAGAACAGACAGACAAGGTCTACCACCATCCTGGATGCAAACCCGATCCAAACACTGGCATCTCATGGACTATGCCATTGTATGGAGGACAGACAGACAAGGTCTACAATCATCCTGTATGCATCCCCGATCCAGACTCTGGCATCTCATGGACTATGCCATTGTATGGAGAACAGACAGACAGACAAGGTCTACCATCATCCTGTATGCATCCACGATCCAAACTCTGGCATCTCATGGACAATGCCATAGTATGGAGAACAGACAGACAAGGTCTACCACCATCCTGGATGCAAACCCGATCCAAACTCTGGCATCTCATGGACTATGCCATAGTATGGAGAACAGATAGACAAAGTCTACCACCATTCTGGATGCAAACCCGATCCAGACTCTGGCATCTCATGGACTATGCCATTGTATGGAGAACAGGCAGACAAGGTCTACCATCATCCTGTATGCATCCCCGATCCAGACTCTGGCATCTCATGGACTATGCCATTGTATGGAGAAAAGACAGACAAGGTCTACCATCATCCTGTATGCATCCCCGATCCAGACTCTGGCATCTCATGGACTATGCCATTGTATGGAGAAAAGACAGACAAGGTCTACCACCATTCTGGATGCATCCCCGATCCAGACTCTGGCATCTCATGGACTATGCCATTGTATGGAGAAAAGACAGACAAGGTCTACCACCATTCTGGATGCATCCCCAATCCAAACACTGGCATCTCAAAGTCAGAGTGACAAAGACTATGTTTGGTGCAGACTGCTGGACAGAGGCGACCTCGAGACAAGAAAGATTGTTAGTGACTAGAAGTCCCAAAACTGAATCGAACAACATGACATTTGCAACCAATCTAAGTTCGGAGAATAAAAAATGAACAGAGTATATATTCCTTTTGGTCCTTTGATTCTAATATTTTGTATGTGCTATTTAATCTCTCAATCATTGCAGCCTTTTAAATATTTGTTGTTCTACTTATGTTTGTCGGAAAATAGCTCTAAGAGCTAATGTTGTTTGTTATATGAAAACCGACGTAAAATAAAATTTCTTGTATCTTGATATTCCGAGAAATCAGAAAATTATTATCGGCTTAGATT
Source organism: Rugalucina vietnamica (assembly GCA_964017185.1). NCBI lineage: Eukaryota > Metazoa > Mollusca > Bivalvia > Lucinida > Lucinidae > Rugalucina > Rugalucina vietnamica. Next base: position 23,298,647 of record OZ024884.1, on the reverse strand, counting down.
CATTTCTAACCAACGTTTCATATAGTTGGCCCCTTTTTGATTATAATAGTCTTTATTTGGACTATCCTGTTGAAAATTGCAAAATTACAGTAATTCTCTTTGGCTCCTTGTTGCCAAATCTATAGGGTCACTGAAAGGGCTTAAGTAGCCGAAACCGCGTTATAGCCCATTCCCTTTCTCATTAACATTGCTCTTAAAGGATTTGTTTTATATTTATTCGATAAAGCGGTTCATCAATCAGCTGCAACTACTTTTTGATAACATCAAGACTGGATTGACGAGAACCACCAATTATAAAAAAAGAGAATAGCTGCGAAACAGACTCACACAATCACACACTGCACAGGGTCTTCTGTCAGAAAGACGACCCCATATATAGTTAAGGGCATTATTCTGGTGAGAATAAGATGTGCATTTATATATATGGGATGGCCCTGTATAGCTAGGCGCCGAAGCCGACGTCTGCGGGTTCGAAACCTACCTTCGCCAATTCAGTACATCTTTATTTCTCTACTTTATACATGTATATATGGATATATATACAGGGTGATCCAGAATATCTGATACCATTTTAAGCTTACATAATTTTGTTCCACAAACTCATATCATAATAAAACTTTAATCACAAAAGGCTGTGATAATTCAAATTTTGTTTGGTATATAATATTAAGTACTTTAAGTTTTGACATTTTGAATAGTGGAGATCAACCAATATGTTAGTTTTTGCATTATTCGTTATTTTACGTCAAATTAATGTTATGACAAATTCTCGTTCAATCTGCGTGTGAATGTTTTCTATTGTTTGGCATTGATTTTCAAAACATTTGATATTTAGAATGTTTCAGCTTTCAAAAAGTATTTGGTTGAGGTGAATATGCGTTTTCATTTAAGTGTCCTCACAAGAAAGGGCGAGCTATCAAAACAAGCTTGACGCCATTGTAATCCAATATGGATGTCATAAAAGGCTGACATGTAAATTCTATCAAATTATTTGAACAGTTCTATTTTATATGTTAGTGGTGTATATTTCTAATGTTGTATACCAAACAAAATTTGAATCTTTGTAGATTATTTTATTATAAATTTAAATAATTTATGTGCTGCTGAAACAAAATTATTAAAGGTTGTAATGGTATCACATATTCTGGATCACCCTGTACCAAGTAGTTTTATAAAAACATTATATAAAGGAATGTACATATCTATACTATATAATTATTTACAGTTATACATGCATGTTATTATTAATCTCTCGGCCCTCGCCCATTGGACTTCTGCAAAGTTTATAAGCTTCTGACCGAGCATCTGATTCCTGGTTAACCCCTCTGGTCTGAGCCTGTCCAGGAAAAGTGGTTCAAGTCAAACCATACATACGTATAAGCCTTTGTTGCTTATACTTTGTTATATTTGAAGCGCTTGCAGGATCACTGCTGGGAATCACGTGATACGCAATGTTTATGATATGTGCAAATTGTAAACAAGAAGCCGCCATTTTCCCTCGGGTCTAGGTAAGTCTATCGAGTTTTCTTTCAAAGGCTGAGTTATAATGATGGATGAATATGCCCAGTCGCTTCAGAGACATCAGATTTATTTAACCATGTGCTAGCTAATCTTTCCAAGTGTTTTGTTTTTGTAAACACTTCATTCCCATCATCAAAAGTGTTTGTTGCCATGCACACCAAATATTTATTTTGGGCCTTATTCTTTCTTCCAGCAACAATGTACCCTTTTCTTAGAGATAAAATAACATTTTTTTTCAAAGGACAATTACCTCAGTCCATTTTACAGAAATATGCTAAATGCCATATGAAAAAAGATAATCAACATCATTGACATTGCATCCCTATACACATGCAATGTGGATTGATACCCTCCACACTAAAACAATAGTCATCATTTATCTTTTCTTTTGTCGATATATGTATTAATTGCTAAAGTCCTTTGTAACTATTGCACACCCTCACACATACCTACGGTGAAGGGTGGGGGATAGCCGGGCTTAAGTGCGGGGCAATTACTTGTCGAGTGTACCCGCAGTACAGGGGAAATGACGGGGTTTTGGCATTAGGATCCTTACCCCAGGGCGATTTTCTATTGCTACGGGTAGGGCAAAGAGCAAAGTTTTGCCCCCCCAGTTTGCCCCCTGTGTGTGGGGCTTATAGCAGGGCACTAAAAGCAGAAAAGCCATAATCCCCACCCTTCCCCGTAGGTGGTGGAGCAGTGGTTACAAATGACTGGTGCACAATTGCAGCTTAAATATGATCAAAAATAGAAAAGTAGCCATTCTCGGTTTTGTTCAATATTGAGAACGAATCATTGAATGCTTTCCCGGCTTCATTATGTATCTGCAGTCACAGATTAGCGTATAACCCAAACGCGCGTCTGGCGTATGAAAACTCTCAGCATGCTTAAGATTTTGGACGTATAAAAATAATTTGTTCCTTTAACTCGCTTTAGCAGTCACACATTAGCGCCTGACTGAGGCGTGTGCCGGACGTACAAAAATCTCAAAGTGTTGAAGTACGTTTGTGTTACTTCCCAGACGCGCTAAGCATGTGCTACAGGCGCGCAGCAAACGCCCAACGCGCGTCTCACACACGCTTAGGGCACGCTACTGAAGCAATATCTCATAAAATCCGAAAACGTATGTGGCGTACACTAACGTGCCTAACACGTGCGCCAAAGTGCGTTCATAGCGTATTCAATACGCCTGTAACACGCGTGGAACTTATTCGAAATGTAAAGGACATACGCACAAGACACGCCCGGCTTCTGGAAATTTTTTAAGCATGTTTAAAATGTTTGAACCCAAACGTGCCGAGAGCGCGCACCGACCTTTGGCGACATATGTCAACGTACACCCAGCGTACACCAAGCGTACACCAAAAACGCACATGTAGCGCGTTTCTAATGTGTCTCCGACGTGCTCATGACGTATGTTGAATCATTCAAAGTTTACATTTTTGTCAACACGCCCGGCGTGCGTTGGCTTATTCTGCTATTTTAGACAGCCAGGATACGCCAGGAGCACATCGGAGACACGTTAGAAGCGCGTTACACGCGCGTTTTCTACGCTTAATGTACGCTTGGTACACGTTGATATACGTCGCTGTAAGTCGCTTTAGGCGCGTTTGGGCCCAAAAACAATTTAAAAAGTTCGGCGTGTCCCGGGCGTGTGTCTTATATACAAATACGTTTCGAATAAGTTCCATGCGCGTTAGAGGTGCGTTGAATACGCTTCGAATGCGTTCGGCGCACGTTTGAAGCACGCCAGTGTACGATACATGTGCGTTCTGATTTTATGAGATATCGCTTCGGTAGTGTGCCCCAAGGGTGTGTGAGACGCGCGTTGAACGTTTGCTGCGCGCCTGTTGCGCGTGCATAGCGAGTTTTGGACGCAACACAAACATACTCCAAATTTATGAGATTTTTTATACGTCCGCCACACGCCTCAGACATGAATTGTATCTACAGAAAGAATTACAAAGCTCCAAATTGTTGAATGAAATAGAGACTCTGAAACTTAAAGTTAGCACAAAACAGGAACAAATTAATTTGTTGCAAGATGAAGTCAAACTCCGCAATGAGAGGGAAAGGACAAAGAATGATATAATTCTCAAACTTGAAGACAAAACAAAGAATCAAGCCTTCGAACTGCTTCGAGTACAGGAAGAGTTTATATCATACAAAATACATGACTCTAGGGAAAGCGACAGCCTAATTTGCATGGATGACAGGTTAATTTCGGCTCAAGAAAAGGTTCTAGAAACTAAAGAGAAAAGCAGGGAAGGGCCGCGTATTAATCAGTTGAAAACAACAAATAGTAGCGAAGCGACGATCACTGAAAATACTGAAGAAACGGTGATCAAAAGCAGTAGAAGGATTGAAGAAGGTAGTCATATGGACGCTGTTAGAAGCAAAACTCAGTCTGTAGAGGTAGAGCACGATCGCAAAGACAGCAGGAGTGAGCCTGGTAAGAAGGTCATTATAATTGGAACGTCAAACATAAGGTTTCTAAGTAGAGAATATCTATCAGATGACGGAGTTAACATTGACAAAGTTCACAAGTACACAATTGAAGAAGGAGAAAATTATATAGATCAGCTAGATAGTTCAGATGACAAAGACTGCTATTTATTTCACATATTATGCAACGATGTTAAGTCACAAAACGAAGAATATTGTGTTGAAGGAATAAATAGAATTGTAAGAAAACTTCAAGATAAAAGACCAAATGCAAAGATCGTACTCTCCCTGGGCATTCCAAGGAACAGCGAAGCGTTAAACAGGAAAATTGAGAAGATCAATGTAACACTGAAAGAAAAGCTCAATGGAAAAACGAATGTATTTATTTGCGACAATTCCAACCTTTTCTACAGAGGACAGGCATACAGAGGCATGCTGAACGAGGATGGACTTCATTTAAGTCGATTGGGAACACGAACCTTAAGCAAGAACATGAAAGGCGTGATACAGAATGTCTTTAACATTGATACAAATGAACAATGTGACCTAGACAGAAGGCGAAATAAACAGTCTGCAAATGTGAATACGTTTCGCGGAGTATATCAGCAAGATGGCTACCGAAGGGGATACAACAGAGGTTTCAGAGGAGGATTAAACAGATCTGGTCGAGGGCGACGCTCGAACTAATACACTACATGCCATTTCAAAAGATACTGGGACAGAATATTTCAGTATGCGCATGGAATGTTGGGGGGCTGTCATCAAAGAACAACAATAAGCTTAAAGATGAACATTTTATTAAAGAAATAAATCAGTATGATATAGTACTTCTCACAGAGACACACATTGGCGTTGATGAACCTATTACACTATCTGGCTATAGATATTACCCTGTTGGCAGAAAAATTTCATCCAATAACAGATATTTTGGTGGACTTGGCATCTTTATCAGAAACAGTATAAGAAAAGGTATTAAAATACAAGAGAACACCAGCAGCGAGTACCAGTGGATTAAGCTAAGTAAAGACTTCTTTAAAATTGATAAAGATATATTCCTATGTCTTGCATATCTAGTACCTAACAGATCAGGGTTTCGGTCGGACCCCACTACAGACGGGTTAGAGGCGATAGAGAGAGATATCAACCGGTACAGGAATATGGGATATGTATCGTTATGCGGCGACTTCAACGCACGAACTGGTAGTCAGTCTGACTTTATTATGGCTGACGACGATAAGCATCTACCACTAAACGATGACTACATAGAGGATACATCCATACCTGAGAGATGCAGTCAAGATTATAAAACCGACGAAAGGGGAAAACGGCTATTGGACGTCTGTATATCTGCTAGGCTTCGAATACTGAATGGAAGAACGTTTGGGGACAGTAACGGGAAGTTCACGTGTTTTAAGCCGACTGGGTCAAGTGTTGTGGACTACTGTATCGTTTCCGAAGAATTATTACCGGAAGTTCTATATTTCCATGTCCATCCATTTCATGGGACTTTCTCAGACTGTCATTGCAAAATTTCAGTGACACTTATGCTTCCCCATTTACCTGAGATACCAAGTGGGAAGATGCATGCTATTCCTTCGGGGTTTGTATGGAACAGATCATCAAGCGATCGATTCAGGAGGGCGTTACAAGAGCCGTTGACTAAGCTGAACTTAGAGACCATTGGCGAAACACCTAGTTCGCAAGAAGACATTGAGGAATTGGTGCTTAAATTTGAGGACGCTATGTTGTGTGCTGCGCAGTCAAGTTTAAAAGTAAAAACTGTTAAGAAAAAACCTCAGAATAAAAAGTGGTATGATGTAGAACTTTATGTTAAAAAGAACGAATTAATTTATAAAGGTAAACAAATGTCATTGAACCCATACAATTTGATAATTCGGAATAGCTATTATAAAACATATAGAGAATATACCAAATTAAGAAAATTTAAGAAAAAACATTTTAAACAAAGCATACTAAATAAACTTGACTCATTAGAAAAAGACGATCCTAAAACTTACTGGAACCTAGTCAACTCACTAAAGGACGAACAACAGTCAAGTCCAGAAAGTTCTATTGATTCTGATACATGGATCGATCATTTTACATCTCTAAACTCTGTTCAGTCAAAATATAATGAAAGAATAAATGCGTTAGATACACTTGTCAAAAAGTTGGAAAAAGATCATACATTTACTGAACTTGATTATAGAATTACTGAAGAAGAAATTAAAGTTGCAATTTCAAGTCTTAAAGCAAACAAAGCTGTAGGGTTAGATAGAATTTCAAATGAAATGATTAAAGCTGGTAGTACATTTATGATACCATACATTAATAAGATTTTTAATTTGATATTTTCAACAGGGCATTATCCAAAACAGTGGGCTTCTGCTTACATAAAACCACTTCTTAAGAAAGGCGATCCTAAATTACCTGAAAATTACAGGGGAATAGCTATCAACCCTAGCATTGCAAAATTATTTAACATCATATTAAATAAAAGAATTGTTAAATTTCTTACAGATAGAGATTGCATTGATTCATGTCAAATTGGATTTAGTAAGAATGCTAGAACATCTGATCATATGTTTGTTTTAAAATGTCTTATTGATAAATATGCGTCGTCTAATGGAAGCAAATTGTATTCATGTTTTATTGATTTTAAAAAGGCTTTCGACACGGTAATACATCCAGGTATCAGATACAAACTGCTCCAGCTAGGCATAGGAGGTTGCTTTTATAAAATTATTGATAACATGTATTTGAATAGTACCCTATGCATCAAAGTTGGGGATGAAACAACTGATTTCTTTAAATCAAGTGTTGGTGTACAACAGGGCGATGTATTGAGCCCTAATTTATTTAAGATTTTTGTAAACGATATTCCTAAATATTTATCAGGCAGCATTGATGTTGTTGAACTAAATTTTTGTTTTCAAGTAGTTCTATCGGATTACAGCAAAGACTCAATTCCTTATCAAAATTTTGTAAGGACTGGTGCCTCGATGTAAATGTTGAAAAAACTAAAATTCTCATATTTAACAAGACAGGTAGGCTTTGTAATGAATCATTTGATTTTGATAATGCTCAATTAGAATGTGTTCAACATTATCGTTATTTAGGAGTATATTTCTCTGCTAGTGGAGTATTCAGTTACGGAATTAACGATATATATCAAAAAGCGTCTAAAGCATCATTTAAAATAACGAAATCGACTGCTTCAGCTGACCCGAGTATTCAAACAAGCATTAATTTATATGATCATCTGATAAAGCCAATAGTTTTGTATGCTTCAGAAATATGGGGAATTTTCAAGACAGCACGGTGTAAGAAAAATGACGATTTTTTGTTGGAAAGCATATATGCTGAAAACATTGCTGATAAGTCCCATATAAGATTTTTAAAATACATATTAGGGGTCGATAAAAATGCTTCCAATTTAGCTGTTTTGTCAGAAACAGGAAGATATCCGCTGTATATTTCAATTGTTTTATCTATAGTCAAATATTTACATAGACTAGAAAATGGGAATTCAGAATTGCTGCATCATGCATATGTTGTTTCAAAAACACTTCACTTTCAGGGCGTTCAAACATGGTACTCATCAGCAATGTTCATACTAAAGGAATTGCAGCTTGATATATCTTGCCTCAGAAATATGACTCTATACCAGATAACTGAAGTTGTTAAACGCCGACTAATAAAAACCTTTTTAGCCAGCTGGGACAAGAAAAGAACCGAGGCCTTTATTTCAGGAAAATTAGATACATATTTTGGCATCAAAAAGGCCTTTGAAAGGGAACCATATTTATGTATGAGTAAATTTTCTTTGCGTAAGGCTCTTTGTAAACTTAGGATAAGTGCACATCAGTTAATGATTGAATTAGGCAGGTACAAGAAAAATAAATTACAGAGAGATGAAAGAATATGCAAAAAATGTGACACTGGTAATGTTGAAGATGAGTTTCACTTCCTTTTTGAATGTTCAAATTACAACATTGAAAGACGTGATTTTTTCACTACAATTAACTCAAAAAACATTTTATTTGCATCTATGACGAGTAAACAAAAATTTGAATGGTAATTTATTCAAGAAAATATCAACGTATTGGAAGAGTTTGCATTATTCATAAACAACTGTTTTCAGAAACGATTTGCATAGTTTATAAAAGAAAGTTAAGCTTATCTTGTATTGTGGTAGCCCTTGTACATTCCATTTAAAATGTATATTTGTATAATTATGTTCATGTTTTTCAATCATTTAATCCATGTGTTGTATATTGAATACTGTGATTTGTATGCCCGCAAGGGCCCTTGATTGGAATAAATTCTATTCTATTCTATTCTATTCTATTCTATTCTATTCTATTCTATTCTATTCTATTCTATTCTATTCTATTCTAAAGCGAATAAAAGGAACAAATTAATTTTCATAGTTTCTCTAATAGTAACACATACGGGGACAATTTTACTTTGATTACCAGGATAATTATCATTTCAAATGTACTCTTAAACCTCTAAATTTTTAAAAGGCACTCCAAAATTTTCTTCGTAACAGCACGATGAGTATCAAGGTTTTACTGAGTAATGCACCAGTCATTTGTATACACGGCTCACCTAGGGCCGGGGTTAGCGGAGACAAGGCGGGGCTAAAGTGTCAGGTTTTAACTTTGGCACGCCCCGGCAGTGCCGGGGATATGCCGGGTTTCAAGTTAGTACTTTTTACTTTCCCGCCAATACACGGTCACATTAAGTCAAATTAGATAATAGTTGTATTTCAACATTTACGTACTAGTGGTAATGGGTGCCACTATAGTGCCCTTTTCTGAAAAAGTGGCACCCATTACTACTCGTACTTTTATGGTCCTTATTCAATTTACAAATGTGCATGTTCATCTACATTCCGAAATACAAACCCCACATTTTTATTCATTAGAACAACTACCAGCTGTTGTTCCACATTATTGTCAGCCTCCGGGGTGCCAGTGCTTTTAGCAGGGATTTTACCACAAATCTGACCCCACAGTGTCGGGCTCTAAAAACTGAAAAGTTAAACGCCTTGCTATTCCCTTAAAGCAAGTACCAAAGTGAGGGTGAAAACAGTGCAATTTTAACGTGACTTAACATATGACCCCCACCTAGTTGATGGCTATTTTTTGAAGCACAGTTTTTGCTCCTTGTTTAAAAGTGTGATCGAATATGGGATCCATAACATTTTGTTAATTCTTATTAGCTTTATGGGAAATTGATTAATGGCATCATTGCCTTTCTTATTTTGTCGACGGGTATAAATAAATAAAGAAAGGAAGAAAGAAAAGGTATTCGACATAAAACTTTTAAAAGATCATGGATGGATATGAGTAGTAATGATCTCGTTAAGAGTCAAACAGTTTGTATGATCTATTACTAATTCTTCCAAATACGGTTGTCCATGGACTGCACTAAGTGGCATAAATATCGACATTCGTATCTTGAAGTTATTTGGAAAGAAAACAAAACTGATGACGTCATTTGTTTACGTTTTGGTGTATATGGAAACATTTGCGGTCACATGATTCCCAGCAGTGAGGAAATTCCGATAAAAAATGAATGTAACATCCCGACATGAGCATGACTGTAAACATCAATTCAAACAAAGAATTAATCTCTCCAGTAAACTTGTGCAGCGGTCACGAAAATCATGCCAAATTAATAACTCGTACGATGATAAATTTGCGTTTGTTTAACTGTTGTTTCTAGGGTTCCATATTTCTACAGAAAATATAAATAAAGTAGATGTATAAATGTTTGAATAATGAAATATACGTCAAAGCAGTGTGAACATTGTAATGGATTAATGGATTAATAAATTTCTCATATTTTAACACAAGTTTGACATTTGTCTATCTTTCCTTAATGGTTATCGAAATTATCACTTTGCTTAATAACTCTGTAGTCAGTATTAAAATGTTGTGGCTTTGATCACTGAAACTTCTATCTGGTATCGATAAAATAACATGTTGCAATCAGATGTGGATTGGAGAAAGCCAGTAATGCCTTGATTTTAGCCACAACAAGAGAAAAAAAAAGAGTAATTCATTCATAAACAACAATGTACAAATCAGTTGCGCAGTTGTTCACCATATTTGTTTTCGCTACATATGTAATATAATCTGTCTTCTTCCTAAGCCCAAAAGTTCAAGCTTCAAACTGCGTTTTGAGACATATAGGCCCGTGTGAGGCGGGTCTGGTCAGAAATCCGAAAGACATGTTTCCTCGTGCCATGTCACAATGCTATCCAAAGCCTTTAATAGATTTCGATCATTCGACTATAGGCGTTAAAGTTTTCCCCTCAGATAGCGGTGATTGTACTGTACATCAACAAATGCAACGAAAACAGAAAGAGGAAAGAAGGAGTAGAAACATTATTCAGTTAAAGAAGCAATATAAACTGATCAAAGTTTCTTCAAAGACTTTAACATATGTGATTGTAACGTACGGAACAATATTGTGAAATAAAACGAATCGTATAATTTATTTCACACACATTTGTACTTTATTTTAATTGTTGATATACCTGTGTTGAGTTTGTAAAGAAGCTACTGGAATTTTATTTGGTGAGTAGAACATGTCTCATTGTAAATATTGTCTTGCATTTCTACAAAGATAGATAATTTAAGAAATGTATAATACTGCAATGATAAATAAATAAATAAATAAATAAATAAATAAATAAATAAATAAATAAATTTATTTATTTATTTATTTATTTATTTATTTATTTATTTATTTATTTATTTATAAATAAATAAATAAATACAAAAGAAATAAAGTTTAACTAATTCAGTTTCTAGTGAATGTCATCAAGATATTCTATGCATTTTTACTAAATTAAATTTGCGTGGCAGGGTATCATGCTGCATGCCTACAGCCCTTTTATTTTAAATTGCAAACGCTTGTCCAGATATACGTGTGAGCGTGCGTTCAAATTTATGATGCTAATGTTTTTAAATTCAGTTTTACGTCCATTTCTAGATTATTTCAGCTCATATGAGACGAAAATCAGTAGGTGAGGCGAAAACGGAAGAACCCCGAGAAAAACAATCTGGCACACCCGCAAGCAGATTGTCTCACATGTGGCCAGAGCGGGGCTCGAACCCACACCAGACACAGCGGTGAGATGATCGAGTAAGAAACTGCGCTCTTAACCGTTTGCCACGGGGGCCGCCTATTTGGGTTCTTCGTCAAAAAGTAGCTGACCTGCATTTTTTTCTTACATTTATACCCTATATTGAATAGCACTGACTTTGAAACTAAAGAAACCATTGCAAACAGATGGTGCAAATTTCGTTGGAATCGGTAATACTCGTATATCTTTATTTGAAATTTATTGCCATGTTGAATAACTTAAAACAGGTTTTAATTTAGATAATACTAGTCTTTGTGTCGACTACCTTGATAAAAGTTGCAAAATTTCAGTAATTCTCTTGGGCTCCGTGTTGCCAAATCTAAAGGGTCACTGACGAGACTTTAATAGTTGAAACCGCGGTATGGCCCAACACCTTTCTCATTAATGTGTTCACTGCTCTTAAAGGATCTCAGTTTAATTTTTTATTTCCTATTACTGCAGCTGGTGTTGTGCCGTGTGGCGGCCCTAAAAAGTCTCCCCGTTCATCATCCATAGTGCAGGTTATATTTTCTTTTTGGTCCTTTGAGATCAGCGAGGATATTCTGAGAAATCAGAAATTTATTATCGGTTAAGATTCATTTTCTAACCAATGTTTAACATATCTGGTCCAATTTAGATAATACTAGTCTTTGTGTCGACTACCTTGATAAAAGTTGCAAAATTTCAGTCATTCTCTTTGGCTCCGTGTTGCCAAATCTAAAGGGTCACTGACGAGACTTTAATAGTTGAAACCGCGGTATGGCCCAACACCATTCTCATTAATGTGTTCACTGCTCTTAAAGGATCTCAGTTTAAATTTTTATTTTTAATAAAAATAAAAAGTTAAAAAAGTTGATTAATTCTGGCAGATTAAATTGCAACTAAAGTTAACATGAAAATTTTTATTATTTTATGAATATATTGATTATGCATATTTGCTGGTGGCTTTAGTACGTCATAAAACCTCGTAAATATTCAATATGGCCGCCTAACTGAACACAAATCATAATTATTATAAATATTCAAACCAACATAACTTTCTTAATTTTCATCAAATCTTCAGGGGGAGGGACAAGTTGTTTTAGACAGGCATTGTCCGCCATTGTCGTGCACATGTATATCCAGATATGGTAGTCATGTGCGTGCGTGCATGTACACGCACGTGCGTTTTCCGGAGATGGACCGTGAATAGTGGAGCGGCTTAGTGAGAGATTTTGAGGAAATACTTCAGTTGATGATACAAGCCTGAAATTTTCACCATATGTTCTTTACATGACAAACATTAAATTCTGATCCCTGGCCACTTGAAATTCCGCCATTTTCAAGATGGCCGACAAAAAAAAAAAACGAAATGGCCGGCAATTGTGAAAGGTGTATATATAGTAAATTGCTCATATCTTAGGTTCTTTTCATCATAGAACAACAATATTGATATCAAAATGAAGCTAAATGATTGCTCTTTCAAATAAAGTTCCAATACACAAATTACCTAATTTGCATATTTATGTATATTAATGAGATCTTTCTTTTTAGGCTAAAAATTTTGAAAAAAAAACTCATCTTATTTTCTGAACGATGTAAAATGTGAAATGGATAACTGTGGCTTTGATATTGCTAGACCATAGATAATCATAAATTGACAAAAGCTAATTAGCATGTTCATGAATATTCATTTTAGAATATTTCAAGACTTTGTTTGTATGTCATTACCAATCAGTTTGGTTTAGAAAGTTCATACAGTAAATTGCTCATATCTTTGGTCCTGTTCATAACAGAACAACAATATTGATACCAAAATGAGGCTAAATGATTGTTATTTCAAATAGAGTTCAAATATGCAAATTACCTCATTTGCATATATATGAATATAAATGAGGTTTATGTTTTGCTAAAAACTTGAAAAAAAATCACATCTTATTCACTGAACACTATAAATGTTCATGGTGTACATTGTCTACAAATATCACTTTCATTGTAAAATAAATGTCATTAATATAAGGTCTATGCCATTGTGCTTTCCTTCAAAAAGTGGGAGCTAAGTCTTGAAGAATTTAATTTATACATTGCAAACAACACCATTCATTTTTGTCACTATGACCTGTGCATAATTCTACGCAAGAATAAATTCATCTACAAGAAGCCCAAATATTTCCGATTTGTTTTCATCACATCTGATGAAGTTGTTCCATATTTTGGAGGTCTGCAGCTACCAATTACTTTTCGGTATACACCAGTTACTATTTTCTGCCTGGTCTCATCATTGAGACTATCTTGGCGAAAAAAAAAACAAACAAAAAAACATACACCCTGAAATGTTTTCTGGCATATGCCTCAATATGAGGTAAAATCGCCTCCTTGGCCTAATCTTCAAAAGTTTTTGATGCTCTGGTTTAGACTACTGTGACCATGCGTATTTGGAGAAAGCAATATTAGCTAAGAACTTGCACGTATGTTGTCGCCAATTCTGGTGTGCTTGAAATGAGCCTTAATTATAAATTATGATTTTTTATTTAACTGATTGATGTGTTTATCAAATACAAGAGAAGCACTTAGGCACTAACAAGCTGCTCTACATGGCCGTCGTTGATCTGAAGAAAGCAATTGATGGAGTCCTGAGGGATGTAATCTGGTCGGCAATGCGAAACTAAGAATTGACAAATGACTAGTGCGTCTGGTCCCGTCCATGTATAAGATCATGAGAATCAGGGTTAGAGTGGGCTGTGGATACAGTGAGGAGTTTGGTGTCAAAGTAGGTGTTCATCAAGGCTCTGTCCTTAGCCCGCTACTCTTCATCATTGTACTATAGGCTTTATCCAGGGAGTTCCGCACAGGCTGCCCTTGGGTTCTGTTGTATGCAGATGACTTATCATATGACACTGTCGAATTCATGGAAGAACTAACTGTTAAGTTGAAGACTTGGAAAGCAGAGATGGAGAGGAAAGTTTTTTGAGTGAACATGGGGGAGACAAAGATCATGGTCTCTGGCCTCAATCTGAAGCTTCTGAAAAAAATCTGGAAAGAATCCCTGTGGTGTCTGTCAGACAGGTGTAGGAAGAAATGTCGTCTTCTGTGATGGATGCTTGTCCTGAATCCACAAGAAATGCAGTGGAATCAAATGCTCCTTGTGCCGTGATCTTGATTTTAGCTGTGCTGGCTGCCTAGGAAAGGCGCGTCCCATAGATGGAAGGCTTGTGAAGGTCCTAGTTGATGACGAAAAAGTTGAGGCTGTACCAGAGTTCTGTTATCTGGGAGACATGCTTTCTGCTGGCGGAGGTTGTGAACTGGCTGCAGTCGCGCACTGCAAATCAGCTTAGGGCAAGTTCCGCCAACTACTCCCTCTCCACACAAATCGCAATCTGCCACGTTTGACCAGAGGTCGAGTGTATTCAACTTATGTACTGACACATGCAGCAGAAACATGGGCAATGACTGGCTACACTTTGTCGCCTGCAGCGCAATGACCGTGCAATGATGTGCTGGATCTGTAATTTCAAGGCGAATGATGAAGTAAGCTCAGACTCCCTTCTCTCAAAGCTTGGACTTCAGGATATAGATGTAGTGCTTCGCTCCAGCAAGATTAGATGGTATGGACATGTAGAGCGATTTAAGGCTTTATTTCTCAAGTACGCAGGCCAAAGGTAGTTGCACAGAATAGATCCGGCAAGCTAAGAAAATCATGGGATGAAGTGTTGTTTGACGACGAAAAGAAGGTTAGAATGGATACTGCTGATCCGTAGAATCGCTCAGAGTGGAGAGGTCGTCTAAGAACAAAAAAAACAGAGATCCATTATGAGCAGTGAGTATATTTGTGAGAAAGGTGATGGGCCATACCGCGGTTTCGGCAATTTAAGCCTCTTCAGTGACCCTTTAGAATTGGCAACATGGCGCCAAAGAAAATTTCTGTAATTTTGCAACATTTAACAGAGTAGTCAATAATAAAGACTTGTTTAATAAAAATTGGGCCAAATACAGTAAACGTTGGTTAGAAAATGAATCTTAACCGATAATAATTTTCGAATTTCTCAAAATACCCTCTCTGATCTCAAATGACCAAAACGAAAATATAATCTACACTATAAATGGTGTACGGGGATACTTTTTAGGGCCGCCACAGGGCACAACACCAGCTGCAGTAATAGCAAATAAAAATAAAACTGAGATGATCCTTTAAGAGCAGTGAGTATATTTGTGAGAAAGGTAATGGGCCATACCACAGTTTCGGCTATTCAAGCCTCTTCAGTGACCCTTTAGATTTGGGAACATGGAGCCAAAGAGAATTGCTGTAATGTTGCAACTTTTAACAGAAGGAGACTTGTCAAACAAGTCCAACCCTCAGATGAGGACAAAGGCCTATAAAAAGGATATGATGATGATATGATCAGTCGACAGACTTAGTAAATGCAAGCAAATAATCGATGGGGACTAATTTAATCGTGGGAAGCCCACTACAAACATAAATTGTCAATTTTAAGTTTCCATATATGCATAGGTATGCACTACAGGGATCAAACATGCATTTTATATGATAATTACGTTTTGATGTTCAGTTAGCCAGTGAATACGTGCGAGCTTAGACAGAAAGTACAATGACATATATCTTGTATTAATGAGATTTATTTTACAATGAAAGTGATATTTATAGACAATTTACAGAATGATCTTTCTTTACTAAACTGATACAGTCTTGAAGTATTTAAAAATGAATATTCATGAATATGCTAATTGGTTGTTGTTAATTTATGATTCTTTGATGGTGTAGAAATATCAAAGCCACAGTTATCAACCTCATTTAACATTTTACATCATTCAGACAATGAGATGTGATTTTTTCAAGTTTTTGGGCAACAAAATAAGACCTTTTTAATATTCGTAAATATGCAAATGAAGTAATTTGCATTTTTGAACTCCATTGGAAAGAACAATCATTACGCTTCATTTTGGTATCAATACTACTATTCTATGATGAACAGTACCTAAGCTATAAGCAATTAACTGTATGAACTTTTTAAACTAAACTGATAGATAAGGGCATACAAAGTCTTTAAATGTTTTAAATGAATAGTCATGAACATGCTAATTAGATTTTGTTAATTTATGATAATTTCATGGTCTAGCAAAATCAAAGCCATAGTTATCCATTTCATTTAACATTTTAAATCGTTCAGAAAATAAGATGAGTTTTTTTTTTTCTCAATTTTTAGCCAAAACAGTAAGATCTCATTAATATTCATAAATATGCAAATAAGGTTATTTGCATATTGGAACTTTATTTCAAAGAACAATCATTTAGCTTCATTTTGGTATCAATATTGTTGTTCTGTGATGAAAAGAAACTAAGATATGAGCAATTTACTACATGCACTCCTTTCACAACTGTCGGCCATTTTGTTTTTTGGCGGCCATCTTGAAAATGGCGGAATTTCAAGTGGCCAGGGATCAGAATTTAATGTGTGTCATGTAAAGAACATATGGTGAAAATTTCATGCTTGTATCATCAACTGAAGTATTTTCTCATTAAGCAGCTCCACTAGAAACTGAAGTTGTGAACCAAACAATGAACCAAACAATGTTTTTTTTTTTTTTTTTTTTTTTTTTTTTTTTTTTTTTTTTTTTCACTGTTGTTCTTTCATTCTTGATTCTTTGTTGTTCACTTTCAAATTTATAGGATATTGTATCTTATGGCTATGTAACGGATATCAGTGCGACAGTTTGAGCGTGACATTACGGATATAGACTGAGATAATCGAGGGAGGGATGTCTTTATACGGATTCTAAAGAATTTTATTAATACTGGTTATGTCGTTTATAACGAATGACAAAATAAAAGAGGATTTGACATTAAAATCCTCTTTTCCCGCATAAAAGTGGGCTTTTAGGGGGGTCTAATTCATACATTTTAGGGGGGTTACCGTTTAACTTTTAACAAAATGTGAACTATAGTACCCCTATTTTCGACTTGTTTGTGGGGATTAATCCCCACATGACGTCCAATCATGAAATAAATATACACTGAATATATAAGATGAGATACCCCTGGATTTAACTTTCTTCTGGGGAACAATCCCCACCTTGTATTAATATGTTTCTACTGATTGTCATTTTTTGGAATAAAACATCATGTCAGCTGAACACAAACACAACAAAAATGTTGAGGATTAATCCCCACTGGTTGCCGTTTTTAAGATAAACCCTCCACATAACTTCCGACCATGAACGTATCAACGGTACCATTTTTTAACTTTCATTTGGGGAATAATCCCCACCGACAATCATTTTTGGAATAACATATACTAACACAAAATTACCTGAGAAAATGGAATATGGAAACGCTATTTTATCTCGTTGTGGGGAACAATCCTCACTGAGTGTCGATTTTCCTTTCAGGTAAACAGAGAACCTTAATAGAAGTGTTGTTTCATTATGAGTTTATAAGATGATATGCGGTACGTATTGGGGAATAATCCCCACTGGTTGTTAAAAGTTAGGAATGTAACTTAACTCCAGCTTATTAGGAACACAGAATTACTAAGGAAGATGCAAAATGGAACCCATATTTTGCTTTCTTGTGGGGAACATTCCCCACTCACAGCAACTCTCATTTCCCGAAAACACATATTCATCATAAGCTGGTAAAGTGATATAGTATAACCCATAATTCTACTGAGGAATAATCCCCAATGGTCGTAAATGTCAGCAAAACCCCACATAACTTTCAAACAAGATCTCGCGATAACCTTGCAATATGGTATTTTAGTTTATATCTCGAGTGGGGAACAATCCCCACTGGTGGTTAGTTAGAAACAAGATCTTATTAAAACTTGAAGATGAAATTTAGCACCCATATTTATCAATTCATGATTGGGGATTCATCCCCACTGATTGCCATATTTAGAAATCAAGTCCGCAACCGAACAAAAATTGGGGAACAATCCCCGCTGGTTTTCGAATAAAACGCAGATCTTGTTATAACCTGAACACTCATTTCGGTATCCCTTTTTCAACTATCAACTGGGGATTTATCCCCACTTGTTGTTAATTTTAGAAAACAGGTCCACAAGAACAGGACAGAAGCTGTGGAATAATCCCAATTCGCTGTGAATAAAAAACACGATCTCATTGTGGCCTTTGAAGATGAAGTTTGATATCCTTATTTTTCTTCTTTCTACTGGGGATTAATCCCCAGTCGCTGTCAATTTTAGAAATGTATAAAACTTCATAAAACCTCAACGAACAGTTCAACATAACATCAGAATCATAGTACCTTTCCTTTTAACATTCGTGTTGGGGAACAATCCCCAGTGGCTGTAACTTTAAGAAATGAAAACTGCACATTACTTATAGAGAACAATGTTTGTGCCCCCATTTTTTCTCTTTCCTCACTGGTTGACAGTGTTCCGGAAAGAAAATGCTGTAATCAAAACCTGGAGAGTAATGCTCAATGTATGCCAGTTTTAGAAATAGAAAATCCATATAACTAGCAATTTGAAACAAGAATTTTCATTCTATTTTCAAGTTTGGGGAATAATCCCCAAAGATATCAGTTTTAGAAAGTGAAGTGAAATGTAACGATAAACTGTTTGAATGCATGGAATCCGAGAATTATTTCCCACTTTTCATGCTTGTTATTATATAAATATATATTTTAAATAATGCGTCACAAATACTAAAGCAACTTATAAGCACGTATGAAATCAGGTATTCCTATTTTAAACTACATTTTCGGGGAATTATCCCCACCGTGTTAATTACAATAAAACCACATAATCTAAAGCGAAAGCCCAGTCAATGATAACATGCAGATCTTGATGTCTCTGGGATTGGTCCTCATTAGCCCTGATTTGTGCATTAGCCCTGACATGAACATGTATGTCGCGAAACTAAACAAATAATTTAATTCTACAAATATCAAAAGACTCAGGAAGTAGCTGATGTTGTCTTAATTTTAATTTGGCGTTCTCAATATGACTAGACAATTGTACGATTGTTTACGATTTAGTGGGACCGGCACGTCACCTAATTTGCAATCCTAAACTAGTCGTAAGACGATCTTTAGGGGTCGGTCCCACTGAATCGTAACCAGTCGTACGATTGTATGATCACTGATGATATTTTTTTTATAAGGCGGTGTATGCAAGAACTGTAAAATGTTATCCAACGTGTTCCTGCTTTCTTTAAGGCTCTGTCCCACTGCGCCTAAGATAGCTTAAGACGCTATAAGATTGTCCTAATGCATGTATTAATTTGGGGGCCCTGTATTTGACCCAGGTTGCAAATTAAGAAAGCGACAATTAATTTAATATTTTATGAAAGCGAAAGATTTTAATATGATGATGAGATTATGAAGGTGTCTGACATGATAAATGTGCCATGCAAACTTTCAAAAGAAATATGCCATGCAAAATTTCAAAAGAAATGTGCCATGCAAAATTTCAAAAGAATATTATAGTATTAATGAGAGCATTATTGTTTCCCATGTACGAACTACTCTTCAACAGTGAGAAACAGTTTGCTGTTTATCTGCCGGCTCCATAAATTCCGTTTGGTTTAGTATATAATTGTGTAAGGTCGAATTATTCATTCATATTTTCACGGATACGATCTAATAATATTGAGAACGGGAACTGTAAATCCACGTATTTCCTCTACTTTGGTTTTTACAGCACAATACCAGAAACGAGAAAACGTTTCTCCAACGTCTTTCTGAGTGTCAGCCTGTATTATGGACAGCTCAAAGTGTGTTGCTCCAGAATGTATGTATCGAATCAAGAATCACTTGCTTTGGAGCCTTTTACTCTGTCATAAGTAAAATACTTTCGTATGACAACAATACATCTGATCGGAACACATGAGCACGTGGTCACATCAGTAAAACAAAACCCATGAAAATTACACCCATTGAACCTCACTATTATGTAGTAAAGCTTGGGTATACAGGGTATGCATGTTTCCTTACTTTTGACCCAAAACATAGCTTGTGAATACTCGTTAGAACCGCCTCACCGAGGCGGTTCTAGTTGAGGCGGTTCTAACGTGTATCCACAATTAATGTTTTGAGCAATATTATGAACATTATCTTTTTTGTTTCATATGAAAGTTTTCAATGTTGCAGCAACAAAAATCTCATAAGCATGGACAAATTTTCGTAATGAAGAAAAATTGATGAAGATATGAATAAACAAAACGAGGAAAACCTCCCTTCCCAATATGGAGAAAAAAATGGCAAGAGTAGTGTTAACCATTAGACATTTTTGGTGAGACTTGAGCCTGTGCATGAGAAAACCAACAGTTTGGCTTTATGACCAGGCCAGACATAAACCAGGCTGTACAGTCACAGAATTAAGCTAGAAGCTTGAAACTTTGGATAGATGTAGAAGAGGAATTGTACTATCCGTGTGGCAAAAACAAAGGCGCTGATCAGCTGTGCAGTTACTGTGCAGTTACAGTCTTTGTTTTCACCTATGCAAATTGTTGGTTTTCTCATGCGAAGGCTCATTAATAAAGCTACGTTGAAACGGTGACAGCACATTTGCGCACTGTCATTCATTTGAGCGCACAGTTTCCCCAAGTAAATGTTACATTTGCGCACACCAGATTTTCTCGGGTAAAGCATTGTTATGTAACTTGAGACAAGTCATGCCATCATCTCCAGTCTGCATCTTTCTCAGATGGCATTCAAGGCACAGAATGACTATGTGAATTAAAACCTTCAGAAAGTATAAAGACAGTATGAAGAGAGAGAGAAAAGAGAGAGAGAGAGAGAGAGAGAGAGAGAGAGAGAGAGAGAGAGAGAGAGAGAGACTACTTTCACTAATAATGCATGAATTTTAATCGGATAGGAAAGCTTCCAGCAGCTACATACATGTGTATACCCGCAAATGCGTTTGAACATTGTTTGTTCCGACGTCTGTGGCTATACGAAAGCATGCCCATGCTATATACAGATACTTTTTGTGTTGTAAAATTTGTGAGAAAAAAAAGGATATTTCTGATTATTTTTTTTCGCTTAAAACATTTATTGTGGGTACACATTAGAACCGCCTTGTCGAGGCGGTTCTAGCGCTTAAGGCGGTTCTAACGAGTAACGACAATCTATGTTTTGGATCAAAAATAAGAAAATTTGTATACCCCGCAACATCCTATTTTTAGGGAGGCTGAGTACTTTTCGCTAATCGCATGAATTTCAATCGGGTATGAAAAGCGTTTTCATTTAACCCAGAAGCTACATATACCACACAAATGTTTGTTCCGACGTCCGTAGCATTACGAAAACATGCCCATGCAAATATACAGTTATTATTCTGCTGTAAAAATTTTAACTGATTTCATACAAATTTTTCTGATTTTTTTTTATTTATTTATTTTTTATTTTATTTCATTTATTTATTTATTTATTTATTTATTTATTTATTTATTTATTTATTTTTTGGTCAAAACATTGATTGCGGGTACATTCTGATGGTATTCTTCATTTTTGTTGTGTGTGTGTGTGTGTTGTTTTTCTCTCACTGAGATGCAGATAGGTAACATGGGTAAATGGGGTTACAAACGTAAATGAAAATTAATGATTTTTCACTCAGATCAATTTTGAGGCACCACACTACACGGACAGTCACAGTGCCAATTTTACAACAATTCGGTCGTTTGTAAAATAGATAAACAATAAATAAAAAAAAAAAAAAAAAAAAAAAACTCATAGCAACGCCTATTTTCCACTCAGAATGCAATTATTCTTTGAAACTTATTATATTTATGTACGCATTTTGTTCGGGACTAAAAGAGGCGGTTTTTTATTAAAATTATACATGTATATCAAAAAAGGTTTCTGTTTGTTTGTTTGTTTTTCCTTTTAGACCATTAGATTATTGTTGACTGAGCGGGCGTACTAGCTCCTCCTAAATGTCGTTTTGTTTACTTGCGACTTATCCATTGGTTAAAAATGTCACAAGCCACGCCTTCTCACATTAATTATGTAAAATAAAAGGGGCGACATCTATTACACTCAAATTTAGCCACGACATGATAAAATAAAACATCGTCTCAGATCAGTTTAGGAAACAAAATCTTTATTTCGGCTATTTAAACCGCAAGCAGAGAAAACAAGCAAAGTATACCAAGATAAAATTTGAACCCGGCAAAGAAGTTGGATAAAAACATGTATGTAGAATTATTTAGTCATTCTACATTAGTTTGTGACAAATATAACGATTTCAAATGCTTGGTTTTGAAGACAATCTTTATTTAGAATTACAGTCAAAATCCAATTACTCCCAAAATCCAATTATCAACAAGAGCCTCAGGTTGTAATTTTCAAAAAATGAAGAAAAACCACGATGGTCTTAGCGCTTTGAAAAAAAAAAATGTCCGAATCATTTCGAGTGCCTGAGCCACCGCATGGTAAATCCAGCAGTTTGCACATGTACTGATGCGAAAACAAAGGCGCAGATCAGCTTCGCAATAACTGCGAAGCTGATCAGTGCCTTTGTTTCGATACGCGGATAGTACTATCCCTCTACTTTCTAAATCCAAAATTTCCAGTCTCTAGCCATCTCCTGTGACTATACAGCCCGGTTTGCGTCGGACCTGGTCAGAAACTAAATTGTTGGTTTTCTCATTTATTGTTTGTCACTATTTAATTTACTAGTTTCTTCAAAAAATACGATTATAGTATTGTATCATTTATATTTCGGACTTGTTTATTGTTATTATTATTATTATTATTATTATTATTATTATTATTATTTGCCGTTTGCATTTTGATTTGTCCTCACAGTTAAAATGTAAACTTGTGCCATTTCCCAATGGAACAGTCAGGTGCAAAAACACGAAAGATGCGAAGCAGTGATTGTTGAGACTGAAATAACGTATATGCGTTTTGATACCAAAATTTCATGTTTTAGATGTTTCACAAAGTAAATCAGCATCGGTTTGTTATTTTAGGGCGCAAATGTAACACCACTAACACAAGGAAGGATTTTCACACTGCTGTAATACACCTGTTTTATGCAGAAAAGTACGTAATTGTGATAGTCATAATGAAATGTTCAAATTAATGTAAATTTGATTCGAAGCATGTTTTTGAAAAACAAAGTATAATCCTATATTCTCGTATTCATCAGAATTAAATTCCATTTTAACACTTTTCACATATTTCCATCTATTTCCAAATGGTCTATATTATACTGACCAAGACATGAAAATTAACCATAAAAACATGAGCCGCGTCATTAGAAACCAACAATGTGGTTTCCGAACAGGTCTGATACAAACCTAGCTGTACATCCACAGATGATGGCTAGAAGCTGGGAGCTTTGAATTTAGAAATCGTACTATCTCCGTAGCGAAAACAAAGGCGCAGATCAAAAAGCTGATCTGCGCCTTCGTTTTCGCATATACGAAATATTGTTGTTGTTTTTTTCTCATGACGCGGCTGTAATGAGCATTTTAAACTTCGTTCGCCCGCGGCAATTATCGGTGGGGTCTGTTTTTTAATCCCTAATAAATAAACGCGTCTGTTTTGGGCATCTGGTTTTGAATACATGTGATCTGGTCATGTGACATCTGTTTGATAAGGAAGTGGCGTCCTCGAAACATTAGCATATTATGTCATTATACATGTGACAAGATCTCGGATTAATACATTCATGTCTTGTTCAATTTGATATAAGAATAATTATTTATTTATTTATTTATTTATTTATTTATTTATTTATTTATTTATTTTCTTTCTTTCTTTCTTTCTTGCTTTTTCTTTCTTTCTTTCTGCAATAGCAGGATGCAGCGGGATTTAATACGTTCGGATTAATGTTAATTCAAATTAAAATCAGTTATTTTTTTCACGATTAAATACTTTTATGGGTCTTTTCGATTTTCAAATGTACCTTTACACGTTCATGAAGAAATACAAGCCTGTCCCTCATCATGTAGTATTGTATTGTTTTTCATTAGAACAGCTCTCAGCTGTTGTTCCTCATTATTGACAATCCCGGGAATGATCTTTGGAGGGGGGGGGGGGCTTGTGGGTGGCTTCTAGCATAGCATGGATTTTTACCACAAATATGATCTGCAGTGACGAAGTTTTAGCGGTGCCTTAAAATGCCCCGAAAGGGGCCGTGGATTCAAATGACCGGTGCACAGTTTGTATTTGAAACTTAAATCCCAGTCCCAGTCGCCTTACCATTGTCTTAATATTAATTTTGGGATCATTTCTGTGACCCCGATATGCAAATTAAGAAAGGAGAGACACGTTGGAAACTATTTTACAATTTTTGCATACGCAGTCTTATCAATAAACCTACATGTATGATTAGACAATTGCTTACGATTCAGTGGGGCCGACACTTTACGCGACAGATTTCTGTCTGTCGTTCAAACAACACCAATTGCAATACTGTTGAATTAAAACGTTGTACATATGTATCTATCTGTACAATTCGGACATTTCAAGGTGTGGACTGCTCCATGTATATTATGGTTGTTACGTTGGATATGAAAGCAAAATGCACAATATCGTAAGTATTATAGTTCTTTCTTTCTTTCTTTCTTTCTTTCTTTCTTTCTTTCTTTCTTTCTTTCTTTATTCTTTCTTTCTTTCTTCATCTAACTATCAAGGGAAGTGCAGAGAGGTATATTACACTTCCCCGATTTATCTATCTATCTATCTATCTATCTATCTATCTATCTATCTATCTATCTATCTATCTATCTATCTATCTATCTATCTATCTATCTATCTATCTATCTATCTCTCTCTTTCTTTCTTTCTTTCTTTCTTTCTTTCTTTCTTTCTTTCTTTCTTTCTTTCTTTTTCTTTCTTTCTTTCTTTCTTTCTTTCTTTCTTTTCTTTCTTTCTTTCTTTTTTTCTTTCTTTCTTTCATGGCAAAAGCGATATAAGTGGGGGTCTTTGTCGGTGTATTGTCGCGCAAACGTATTGTGAAAGTGACTAAAATTTTTGAAACGTACATATATGCATACAAATTTCGCGCAAAGTTTCGGTCGCAAAAACGTGCTGTGCCCCGTGATTTAAATGAAAACACGATAAACATTGGAAACTTTATTTGAAAATATTTTGAATTTGTTTTTCTTAACATATATCTCGTGGGTGCACAAGAGAGCCGAATCATTGAGGCAAGTCTAAAGATTTTACTTTATGTTTTGGTGCAAAATGCTAAAAAGGAACAAACATGCATATCTCTGACGCCCAGTTTTACTATGTTCAAGCTCGAAGGAAGATCATATTGCTTCGAGTTAAGGGTATACATTTCATACACTTCTTGTTTGTTTGTTTGTTTGAATTGATTTTTGATGTCCCATTCAACAGCAATGGACATGTAGGGACGTTGCCTCCATTTTATGGGACTTTTACCCAACATTATGATGTTATGACACTCAAAATGCGCTTCATAAATATAACCACCCAACTAAGCCAATAAGGCTTATATGTATGCCTCATTGGCTTAGTTGGGTGGTTATTTATGAATCACATTTTGTGTTATGCTGATGCAAGTTCAGGCATTGAAAATAACTTAAACACAGCATTTGCTTAATTTGCATAAAATACACCGCAAAAAACGGATTAATAATTAAATACAGATATGTGCCTAAATCATATTTCCTCTCGAGGCGACACTTTCTGCTCGATTAATGATCGAATAATCGAGTTATATCGACACGGGACAATAATCGGATATAACCACCTAATAATTTGAAAGGAGAAAGGCTACGAAAAAGATGTGACAAACTCGGACATGAAACTAATCTAGGATGACGTATTTAACCACGAAATCACAATTTCAAGCTTCCAGCCATCTTCTGTAGCTGCACAGGCAGGTTTGTGTCGGACGTCGGAAATTCCAAAGACCGGTTTTCTCGCGTCGAGGCTCAATAGCAAGCAGTATAAGTATTTGAATATGAAACATTGCCCTCTCCAAAATAAAGATTTTGTTTCCTGCAACTGATTTGAGTCGATGTTTTATTTTCTCATGTCGTGGCTAAATTTGAGTGTAATAGATGCCGCCCCTTATATTTTACATAATTTAAAGTGAGTAGGCGTGGCTTGTGACATTTTTAACCAATGGATAAGTCGCACGTAAACAAAAACGGCATTTAGGAGGGGCTAGTATGCCCGCTCGGCGAGACGGTTCGAACGTGTATTTTGAGCAAACCAAATAAGAAATATTAAAAGATTTGAATGAAATTTTAAATTTTTACAGCAGAAAAAATGTATCTGTATATAGCATGGGCATGTTTTCGTAATGCCACGGACGTCGGAACAAACGTATGTTAAGGCATTTGTGTGGTGTTCATGTATGTAGCTTTTTGGTTTGCAACCGCTTTCAAAAATGAGCTTTTCCTACCACATTAAAATTCGTGCATTATAAGCGTAAAGTTCTCCTCTCTCTCTCTCTCTCTCTCTCTCTCTCTCTCTCTCTCTCTCTCAATTTAGGAAACTACCATCAGAATAACATGACCATGAAAAGTCTACTCCGTCATACCCCACTTTTATAAAGTAAAACTGTGATGTTTAGGGGTATGAAAAATTTCTTATTTATGATGCAAAACATAGATTTTCGTTACTCGTTATAACCACCTTACGCGCTAGGCCCACAATAAATATTTTGAGCTAAATCAGAAATATCATTTTTTTCTCTCAACTTTTACAGCAGAAAAACGTATCTGTGTATATCTGTATATGGCATGGGCATGCTTTCGTATAGCCACGGACGTCGGAACAAACAATGTTCAAACGCATTGGCGAGTATATTAAAAAAAATCTTATTTATGATGCAAAACATAGATTTTCGTTACTCGTTATAACCACCTTACGCGCTAGGCCCACAATAAATCAATAAATGTTTTGAGCAAAAAAAAAAAAAAAAAAAAAAAAAAAAAAAAAAAAATCAGAAATATCATTTTTTTTTTCTTTCAATTTTTACAGCAGAAAAAAGTATCTGTATATAGCATGGGCATGCTTTCGTATAGCCACAAAAAAAAAAAAAAAAAATAAAAAAAAATAAATAAATAAAAAAATAAAAAAATAAAAAAGAATAAATGAAATTTTCAGTTTTAAAAGCAGAAAAACGTATCTGTGTATATCTGTTTATAGCATGGGCATGCTTTCGTATAGCCACGGACGTCGGAACAAACAATGTTCAAACGCATTTGCGGGTATATTTAGCTTCTGGGTTTCCAACCGCTTTCAAAAAATGAAGAAGCTTTAAAAGAAGCTTTCCTACCCGATTAAATTCATGTATTATAGTGAAAGTAGTCTCTCTCTCTCTCTCTCTCTCTCTCTCTCTCTCTCTCTCTCTCATTTCATCATACTGTCTTTATACTTTCTGAAGGTTTTAATGCACATATTCATCACATACTGTGCCTTGAATCCCATCTGTCTCAGTAGGTAGTGTCCGCTCCGAGATCGCGAGGTACCAGGTTCGATCCCGGGCCGCGTTCTTAAAAGCGGTTCGGCGAAAACAAGATCGAGTGCCGAAGGCACGAGAGGGGGAGAGCACGAGAGCCCCCCCCCCCCCCCCCTTCCCTCCCTCATTGCTGTAGATACGTTTGCTGAATGCTCGAATCCTTCTTCATCGTTTGTCAATGTCAAAGTTTCGGGGAAAGTGAATTCGAAAAGACTTTTGCAACATGATGCTAACGCACATAGGTTAAATCGTTTGGAAAGCAACGTACGCCGAGGGATTCACTTAATTGTAAAATATGTTCATATATCAGTTGAGTGCCGAGATATAAAGCAAAATCACTGAATTGTAAAATTAGGTCACAATGACATAGGACTACATAAGGTTCAAAGGTTTATCATACGCAAACATAAACCACCCAACACAAGTCAGTGTCACAAAGATGAATGATGAATTACCAACCATCTTCCTGCGATGTTTCTCTTCAGCGAGTTCCACATTTTGATCTCTAGTCCCATCCCCTGACTCCGATGCCATGGAACTTAAAAGTGTGTGAAGTATGAATGCCTTATGATCAGTTGTCAAGTTATGGACTCTACTCTTTGTAACAATTACACAACAGTACATACATTTTACAGAGTTCTTGCTTTTAACCTATAGCCCCGACCCCAGGGATACGATGCCATGAAATGAAATTCAACCCTACAGCGTACCTATGGTCCGCGTATGAAAGCCCTCTGATAAAAGGTTTTCAAGACATAGACTTCTATAATACTATATCACAAAACGCCATTATCAATTTTGTTCTGGCATGGCTCTAGGGATCCGAAAGCCAACTCTAAGGGGTATTAATGGCCCACGCGCACGGGAACGTAGACGACCGCTCTATGCACTTCGTGCAGTCGAGGTAAAAAGTGAGTGGGAAAACATAAATTACAATTAGGTATTTACACTAGGAAAACATATAGAAAGTCGAGTTAGCAGCTATTTTCCCAATAGAAATATCTTAATGAGCCAGTCCTAAAATAGAAAGACAAATTATTTTGATTAGAAATGAGTAAAACCGGCAAGTGTCTTAAATGGCTAAATGCAACATTCAACATTTTCTACAACGAGACACAATCTATCTCATAATAATACCGTACAGTTTCAGTAGAATCTCTTCATTATAAACGATGTTCATGCCATGTAAATCTAGAATGACAATCTATCCAACTGGTACCGTTGTAACCGGCGTTGTTTTTTCTTTTTGCCATAAAATTATTCCTGTGCATTGTTTGGAGAAAAAAGTACAAAAGCGATGAAAACGCCACACAATCTTGCCTATACGTCGTTTGCTTATATCTTGTGTGTATTATAGAAAATACGAACTGTTTCTGTAGAAAATGGCCGAATAGGCTTTGGCCGAACATTATTTACCAACTTCGGACTGAGTGTTTGGAGAAATCATAAAATGTCAACTTTTCATTCAAGCAGAAATGATAAGTCAAGTTAATTCTCCATTAGATGCGCTTTTCACTTCATCGCAAACTTTAATATAACAGCGAAGAAATAAAGAAATTCTTACCGAGTGTGTTCGCATCCATCGGAATTTTGTAGCGAAAGCACCGTATGTACCGGTGTTAGGGTAACAATTTACCGATGTTGGGACCGTTTCACCGTTGTCAACGTTGGAAAGGGTGCGATTTCATATGTGCTTATAAATTGCTATAGTATTTGTGACGCATTATTTTAAAAAGAATATATTACAAGCATGAAAAGTGGGAATAAAATCTCGGGGTCAGTGCATTCAAACAGTTTATCGTTACGTTTCACTTCACTTTCTAAAATTGACATCTTTAGGGATTATTCCCCAAACTTGAAAATAGAATGAAAATTCTTGTTTGCTAGTGATATGGATTTTCTATTTCTAAAACTGGCATACATTGAGCACTATTCTCCAGGTTTTGATGACAGACCAGAAAGATAATGCTTTCAGATAGCCATATACCTTTGCATAGAAAAGTTTAGGTATGAAAACAGTTTATCAAATTGAAACATTTATATGCTGCATTTGACATAAAATAAGTCCTTTTGAATATAAAAGTGCATACAATTAATACCACTTGCATGGACAGTCTAGTCACATTCTTTTTATACTGACATACCCAATTCACATATTGCAAATGGGAAAAATAAATGAACTGAACATAAGTGATGATTGTGACTTATAAACCAGTAGTGATGGGAACAGTGGCTGAACCAGAAAGCCTCTGTGATAATAAGAAAATATTTTGACAGTATCTTTTCTATTGAGATTTATTGGCTCAAATCTGAGCTCTGGAAAGGACTTAGTCTATAGACTGTTTAAGTAATGTGCAGTTTTCATTTCTTAAAGTTACAGCCACTGGGAATTGTTCCCCAACACGAATGTTAAAAAGAAAGGTACTATAATTTTGATGTTATGTTGAGCTGTTCGTTGTGGTTTTATACATTTCTAAAATTGACAGTGACTGGGGATTAATCCCCAGTAGAAAATAAGGATATCAAACTTCATCTTCAAAGGTCATAATGAGATCGTGTTTTTATTCACAGCGAACTGGGATTATTCCGCAGTTTCTGTCCTGTTCTTGAGGGTCTGTTCTCTTAAACTAACAACAAGTGGGGATTAATCCCCAGTTGATAGTTGAAAAAGGGATACCGAAATGAGTCTGTTCAGGTTATAATAAGACCTGCGTTTTAATCGAAAACTAGCGGGGATTGTTCCCCAATTTATGTTCGGTTGTGGACTTGATTTCTAAAAATGGCAATCAGTGGGGATTAATCCCCAATCATGAATTGATAAATATGGATGCTAAAGTTCACCTTCAAGTTTTAATAAGATATTGTTCTAACTTACCACCAGTGGGTATTGTTCCCCACACGAGATATAAACTAAAATAGCATATTGCAAGGTTATCGTGAGATCTTGTTTGAAAGTTATGCGGGGGTTTGCTGACATTGCCGACCACTGGGGATTATTCCCCAGTAGACATATGGGTATCCTATATCACTTTACCAGCTTATGATGAATTTTTGTTTTCAGGAAATGAGAGTTGCTGTGAGTGGGGAATGTTCCCCACAAGAAAGCAAAAGAAAGCAAAATATGGGTTCCATATTGCATCTTCCTTAGTTATTCTGTGTTCTTAATAAGCTGGTGTTAAGTTACGTTCCTAACTTTTAACAAACAGTGGGGATTATTCCCCAATAGGTATTGCACATCATCTTCTCAACTGATAATGAAATCAGCACCTCGATTAAGGTCTCTGTTTTCCTGAAAGAAAAATTGACACTCAGTGAGGATTGTTCCCCACAACGAGATAAAATAGCGTTTCCATATTTCATATTCTCAGGTAATTTTGTGCTCGTATATGTTATTCCAAAAATGATTGTCGGTGGGGATTATTCCCCCCCAAAAAAGTTTAAAAAAAATGGTACCGTTGATACGTTCATGGTCGGAGGTTATGTGGAGGTTTTATCTTGAAAACGGCAACCAGTGGGGATTAATCCTCACAACATTTTTGTTGTGTTCTTGTTCAGCTGACATAATGTTTTATTTAAAAAAATGACAGTTAGTAGAAACATTCTGTTACAAGGTGGGGATTGTTCCCCAGAAGAAAGTTAAATCCAGGGGTATCTCATCTTATATATTCAGTGTAAATTTTTTCATGATTGGACGTCATATGGGGATTAATCCCCACAAGCGTGTCGAAAATAGGGGTACTCTAGTTCACGTTTTGTGAAAAGTTAAACGGTAACCCCCCTAAAATGTAAGAATTAGACCCCCCTAAAAGCCCACTTTTATGCGGGAAAAGAGGATTTTAATGTCAAATCCTCTTTTATTTTGTCATTCGTTTTATTAGAACATCTAATTTCCGATGAAATTATACAAAAGCATATTGCGCTCTCACGGAATGTGGAATTACGCTTATTGTACTGATAGAATGATGAGGATAAGTTGGTATTAGAAGGCAATAGAAAATAGCATGCCAATAGTGGATCCCAAGATATGCACACTTTCATTATGCTCATATTTTATGAAATCAACAGAAAGAACAGCATTATACGCAGTATTGAATATTATACATGTATCATAATTAAAATGCTGTCCAGAAACACGCTTGCCTGAAATATTCATTAAAATTAGTCGTGCGAATTTACGCTGTTGAAACCTCAATTTCCGATATGTTAGTGCTGCAAATAAATAAGTCGGGTTCTTGCTTTACTATACAACGGGCGTTCTCAAAATCTCATAATACTTTATTTCATAATGAGTATACGTAAGTCAACTCACAGTCTCTAAGCAATCGCGGGAAACTCATCAGATTTTCTGCCTAAAATTTAATGTGCTTTGTTACAGGTATTAACGTTGGCTGTAGACTGACCGAAACAATAGAACCAGTATGTAAATTTGTGCTAATCATCTTAATGCTGAGTTTGCTATACCAACTTTCTCGAGTAAAAGGTACACTTGTTTCTTACATCTGTACCTGTACATGTATATGTATAAATCGGTACCAAATTTTACAAATTTTCTTCGTCAGAAACTCAAATCCACTCGCGTATGTTTACACACTGTTATATTGGTAATGTCCTGGAGGCGTTAAACAAAGTTAAACAGAACCTATAAGTAGCTTTCTGTTGAGGCTTCTGGTCAGCAAACTTGTTTCCGCCACTAATGCATCGTTTCCGCTCGACGCATCAATATTATTCATAATATTTTAGGTTCATTCTGGTTACCAGCATTAATACTTCTTTGGTTGGTTATACGCTGGTCCTTTCTGACCCAGTACCAATGCTTACATTCAACGGTATGTATTAATAACGTCGAATGCCGAACTGCGTTAATTTTAGGCACAACACATGGCGGTCAGCTTATATCACCTTGCTTGGTTGCAGAAAGTGTTTATTTTGATAGTAATCGATAGATCAATTAGTTGAATTAGCAGATAGCAGATGGTATACGAAAAGCCACAGAATAGCAAAATATAATATTAAACAGGCTATGACTCGACTAGCCTTAACATACTTACTACGCCCTTGTAATATACTGCAAGCAAAAGTAAGAATTGTATACGCCTGTATACACTAGTTTTACTTTATAAAACATTACCTCAAGAAATTTCATGCATGCGATTCAAATTGAAAGCTGATAAATCGATATTTTCGCATGAAGTTCGACTACAAACGAGCCAATTACGTTTGAAAATTGATGCTCGACACTTACCATGGTTTGTTGGGTATATCTCCAGAATGTTTTCAAAAAGTGAATTTACCTCCCCCCCCCCCCTCCCCCACCCCCATCTGGTTATTGTGTAGTTCCTTTGGTCACAGTTTTGACCCATGACTTCGAAATATATACAGCAGCGTTCAGTTATCAATACGCCCCCGCAATAATCAGAAATAAATTGACAACTCTTCTTGTTTTTTAACAATCGTCACTCGCAAGAAATGGACAACTGGAGGAATTTGTTTATATAATTTGCTAAGTATGAGAGTAAATATTTACTCTTTATATAAAACTTCCAGATATATTAACAAATTCCACCAGTTGTCTATTCCTTGCCAGTGGCGATTGTTCAAAATCAAGAAACTTTGAAAGCTGTCAATTTATTTCTGAATACTGCAGGGGCATATTATTGATAACTGAACGCAGCTGTACAATATACCGGTTTGAACGGTTATGAGCGATATTTTGTAAGATACATGTAGCATTCTAGAAGAGTGTCGCTGTATGAGTTTCTTTGTGTTGACTATATTTCATCGTCGTTCAGATCAACAAGTTGGTTGAGCCGATGTCTGAATTTTCACGAGTGCACAACATCTAAAACAGCTCATTCTCGCGAGATCTGACGATATCTCATCTAGATCTCTCGCATTTGACGCTTTGAATTGTGGGATATAGCCAAAATCGGCTAATCCCGTTCAGTTCTCGCGAGAATCAATTAATAGAATTCTTGAATTTGCTGGACTATAATGTATTTCTTTCATTCGAGCTGTGCATAGGTAAAACACAGGACGTAACAAAAAGACAAAAATAAAATGTATGTAAAGTTATATTAATATGATCTACATATAAAATGGATTCCAAAATGGATTCCATGGCGGACATTCCCAGCATGCAACGAGCCAAAGGCGACAGGTCAGTGTTATTAGCGCTACCTGTCGGCGACAATGAAAACAGCTGAGTAGAAACGATTGTTATTTTGATCAGTGTAAGCCGGATGTCTGAATTTTCACGAGTGCGCAACACATCTAAAACAGCTGAGTAGAAACGATTGTTATTTTGATCATTGTAAGTAGCTAATCACTATTGTTTACAACTGATAGCCCAGAGGAAGTAATAAATTGCTCTCTGGACAGTTTTATGTCTCACTTTAGATATTGTTTACATTTTTCATACTCAATACCAGTTTCTAAATTAACATCCAAAGACATATTTATTTGTTTTATATTCTAGCTACGTTTTATCAAAATGATCTTTTTGATATGATAATCTCACACAATGCTAGATTATCTTACCGCTGTCTTTTTACCGTAAGTTTTATTGTTCTCATCATTCGCAGGAATTCTGAAAATTCGGACAAAATCAAAAATAAGGGAGCTGCAATGGTATACTTACTCCGAGATAAATAGGTATCACAATATTTGCCTTACGATACCATACATACCGCAATGTTCGCTTTCTGGTTATAGGGGCGGACTTTCAAATAAAGAAAACAGTGCGTGTACAGCCCCGTTCTCACTGTCCCGGTTCTACTCCGGTTCGCCCTGGCGAAGACAAGCCGGTATACCGTGATAAACCGGGGAAGTGTTCCTACAAAAAAAGATCGTGTTCTCATAGTCACGGTGTTACCCCGGTGTAGCCTCGGTCTTGTTCCCGGTTCTACTACGGCGTTGTCACGGCGCAGGTCGGCCACGATGCCCCGGTTTACTGACGGTAAAGCTCGGTGTTACCCTGGTTGTTATCGGTGGCGTCCCGGTGACTGCCGGTCGCGCCAAGGTTATTCCCCTTTTGTTTGCCGGTATTGAAAATGATAGCAACCGGGGTGAACCGAGAACCAGGACGCCACCGGGGCAAACCGGGGATGACCCTGGCAAAATCTTTAAATCCGGTTTGCCAACGGATGACGTCCCGGTTCACCCCGGTGGAGTCCCAGTGAAGCCCCGGTTTGTGCCGGAATAGCCCGGTGTCTTCCCGAATACCCACAAAAATTACGACATATCATCCCGGTTTTACACGTTCGAACCCCAGTGGTATCTCGGTTTGTCCCGGTGTCGCTCCATTTTTGGCATCTCTTCTGGTTCGGCTCGGTTGTATTAAAGTGTTGAATACGACCGAAGGCTCATCGGTTTACCCCGGTTCCATCCCGGTTTGTCACGGTTCATCCCGGTTTACCCTGGTTTATCAAACTGGAGTGAACAGGGCAGCTAAACAGGACAATGAGAACATAGCTTTCATACTCAATATACAGCAGAATATGAAACAATGGGATAAATAAATCAAATAGACTGAATATAAAAATGTTATAAAAGTGAAATAATTCCACATGTTCCTTCAAGGATATATAGGTAATAACGTTTATTGTGTATATTATCTCTTAACCCAAAATATCACTTTTTCCATATCCATAATTGCGTCGCCACAAACGATGGCATCGCCGTATAACATACGATTTCAACGAAGGGAAAATAACCTTTACATTCTAGACAATACTTTCAGTTTCAGGATAAAGAGGTCGGAAACTTGTAGTGATAACAGCAGTATGGAAAGAAACCTCGTAAACCATCATTCATTTCTGTGTTCAGGTGTCTAGATTTATAACATTAAAGCACAAGAAACAAAACGCCCTATTGAAACAGAAACTTTGCCAAGAGCAATTAGTTTGATTGTCATTATTTTTTCTGGAAATTATAGTTGAAAATCAGAGCTGCACATTTTTATGAAGGTATTTAACGACCTTACTTCATATATTTAGAAAGCTCTAGAGATTTTGTATATTGAAGGGACCGATAATTTACTGATTTTACGTCAAATTTAAACCTAAGATGAATTACTTCTTTAATTGGTTAACTACTTATTCATTGCCAGTCAAAGAGACTAGTGGTGTGATCAAAAAGGAAGAATTTCGAGCTAGTGTAAATATCAGCAGTTCACGTTAATAAGTTAGTGGAAATCCTCAGTATTTGACGTAGTTTGTTGTAGATTCCAAGTTTTGTCGAAAATGGCCGCAATAGTTTGCTTTAGAAACACAACGTCACGCCGTTATCACATGCAGTGTACCTTATGTATTTGTAAATGCAAAACGCTCTGTTCTAGGAGCGTTAATTAACGGAGATTGCTGACACCTGTAGGCTAGGAAATACAGTTGAAAGGCAGTTTGCAGTTTGCCAAAAATACTAACGACATGGTCTGTCAAAATGAGCAGATTTAGCAAATTATCCAGTCTTTGTGTCAGAGAATACAAAATAACACAGATCAACAATATTCATAGTACTGCGGAAAGGCATAGTTAGTAAAGATTAAGCATTCTGTGTTTCAGTGACTCGAGCAATTTAATAGTCATTGTGTCACCCAAACAGGTCAAAGCTTCATTTGAAGGCTGTGTATCATATGGTGGTAGCAGATGTTACAGCATGGTCTCTCTTTTCAGAAATATTGTCTTGTTTATTTGAAAATGGTTCACGTTCAATACAATACAATGAGATAAACTTTGTGAAAGACCACCTTTTGAAGAGATTATCTTCACAAATAACAAAGATATGAGCGTTGAAAGTTGTCACGGTAGTTGCTGCAATTTAAACTTGGCGTCATGAAAATTTTTGATGACGTTTCGACGTTGATGACGTTAACGTCTGTATATCACTGTGATTAAAAGAAGCAATGACTCATTATCTCGAAAGTCTGTGTTTCTTGAAGTTAAACATCTATACCATTCGATAGGCAAGTGCAAACACCATTTAATAAAACATGCATTACAGATGGCGTGCCTGGTTTTTTTAAATGTGGATAGTCTCTATGGCGCATTGGTTGTCATGGCAACATACATGATACAAATAACCTCGTCTCGTAAGAAATATATGTGTCTTGCCATTTGTTACAATATCAAATAAATGAGTTTGACATACATATAAGAGCATGCCAAATATTTCAAATTTTGATGATTTTAAGTTTAAATAGCACAAAATGTACTTGAATGCCCGAAGGCCCCTTTTATCAGATCCGCGCTCAAATATATAAATCTTACTACTACCAGTAAGTACGTGTACTAATAGACTTGACCCTGGGATGAGCCTTGCCTAACCCGAGATGGACCTACACCATGCACTGAGATACAAACGTCTTTTTAGTGGGGTAGTCTCAAAATAAAATATAAAGCTTCCATTTTTATTTGCCGGTTTGTTTACAGGATATATACATGTGCACTAATCGGCTAAGCGATCAGACAAATTCTGATATGTTCATTGATGGGAAGAGCTGGTTATCTCATGACATTTCTTGTCTTATCCACATAGTTTTGTACTTCTAAGAAAGCTTTCTTTTGCCAGGTTGCAGAAATACTATTAAAACGTACATGGCAAAGGGCTAAGACCATGTAAGATAACCGCAAGCCTACCGGAACTCGACTATTGGTGCTCTGTGTACATTTCTTTCTTTAATACCCAGGAAGCGGTAATTCTGTCCAGACATGACTAAAATTGTTGACAGGATGAATCAGCTAAAACGGCGTATTAGCAGGGCGGATATGTAACAATTTTTTGGTGGATTGTGCACTTTTTGATAAAAGCATGAAACTTGGCACAGGTGTAGACTTATAATTATAAGAATTTTTTAGGGTCAGTGCCACGTGAAATTCGGCCTGTGACGGCCGCCATTTTGAAATTCAAGATGGCGGCATTTTCATTAAAAGCATTATACAGATTGTTATCAGTTTTCACTGCTGCTTTCGTGAAAAGTGTCAAAAGCCAAAGTTCTAATGCTTATCCATTTCAAGATATATTTTAATGCATTTTAACCTTAAACTTTTTCAAAATGGTGATTATTTTCAAAGATGGCCGCCATTAATTTACTAAAAATCAAGTTAGCGAGACGAAAATATGACGCAGTTAATAAAAAGAAGAATTATTCATTATAAAATGTTTCAAGCACACTACATGCCACAAATACAAGTTACAAGTACATAATATCAAAACAAAAATAGATTTAGTGCCATAAATGTCCTGTAATGGCCGAAATGTATTATTTTTTGCAAAGTGGCCACCTATTTGCAGCTTCTTTATCAATATGATATTTAATATATAATTGCCGAAATCATACTTTCTTCGAATAAATTGCTGTCATAAACATTCTAATACACCTTAAACTTATACTGCTGAATAGAAATATCAAGAATGATGCTAATTCTCAAGATGGTTGCCATATTTAGCTTCTTGAACAGTGTATATTGGTATGTTACATATGGATACTATAAATTATGATTTTGGATGGGAATCTCTTAATCTGTTCTAATGAATAGAAACATTCTACTTTCACAAAAATCTTACCTATCTGTATTGTTTTAGTTGCATATGTAAATCAGAATGGTATTCAAGATGGCTGCCAAAGGACAAAAAGAAAAAAAATCATATTTTAGGAAAATGTTGATTGAATAATTTGAACTGCTGAAGATCTTATTAATTTTCTAGTATGTTGATGTTAACTATCCTTGAATAGAAGTAATGACATTATATTTGACATTCAAAATGGCTGTCAAAATCATATATGGTCATCAGTTGTGATTTTTGTAATAGACATTACTACCAGTCTTGCAGCACATTCAAATCTTTGATGCAAACTATTCCAAGTTTAAGATTTTACTTAATCCTGTAAAGATATGTGCATACGTCCAGCAAACAAGCTATCATTGAAACAAATTTAGCAATATATATATATATATATATTCCTCTAAAGGTCAGTGATTCTACATATCCGAATCAATATCTGAATCCGCCTACATTTATTACTAGAGTAACAGGTCATCTCATGCCTGCTTTCTGGCAAGTGCCATACTAATTGCAACCTTTCAATGAGTTTTTGGCATCAATAGCATCTACGTTAGGACTTCCTATTACATAGGGTGATGGCTGGAGACTTCAAAATTTCTATTCATACTAGCTCAAGTGCAAGTTTGTGCCACACATCAAACTGCAGGAGCTGAAGGGTCAAGAGAAACAAGCAGAGTTCCACTTTCTAAAGTAATTTACTTCCTATGTCATAAGACATTGAGCTGCAACAGAAAAGCACAGTAAATGAGCATATGTCTTCTCTGAGTACAACCTTCTGCATGCTGCAAAAGAAGTATGCAAATTAACCATGGAGAAAGCAGAAATGGTAGTTTAACACGCTGGTACAGGAAGCAGGTCAGGTCCTTCAAACTGTGAAAGGCAGGTGTCAGGCAAACTGCATACAACTGGTAAGAGTTCATCCAGTAGAATAGAATGGGGGGACTTTATATCCTAATTCAGAAAATGTATTTTGTTTTACCAAGTAAATATGATGTGGCAATCAGGATATCTTGGTAGATAAACCTGTCAGGAATAATGAAGACCAACTGTTGCTAAACCAGAAAGCAGAAAAAGAGCATTATGAAAATCTCCTGTTGAATTTCCTTGGAATCTGGAGGACCAGTCTGAGAAACCCCATGTCGAAAACCGAAATTAGTCGAACACAAAGGCCATCTGCAATATAGCATCTGGCAAAGCAGCCGGGCCTTCAGGTACCATCATTAAAATTCTGAAGTCACTGGGG
Source organism: Rugalucina vietnamica (assembly GCA_964017185.1). Lineage (NCBI taxonomy): Eukaryota > Metazoa > Mollusca > Bivalvia > Lucinida > Lucinidae > Rugalucina > Rugalucina vietnamica. Next base: position 23,259,319 of record OZ024884.1, on the reverse strand, counting down.
AAAACTGGAACACCCAAAGTGCCTGATCTTGTTGACATCACCGCAGACAGTTGCATTCCAAGTGACTGGCACTAGAGCGTCATAGTCCACCAGTTTAAGGGAAAAGGGCACATTCTGAACAGAGGCAACAAGGGTTTGATGCTGATTGAACAAGTGGTGAAGGTGTTGGAGCATAAAGGGAAAGATCTGAGCTTGATAAGATGCATTGTGATTTGATGTCAGGTTGAGGCTCTACAGATGCAGTTTTTAGTTTTAGAGAATCACTCGGCTGATAATAAGCTTCTCTACATGGCCTCATTTGACCTGCAGAAAACATTTAATTGCGTCAAATTGGATTTCATCTGGTAGACACTGTGAAAACTAGGAAATGATGAGAGGCTAGTGCCTCTTGTCCAATTCATGTACATGTATTGGGATGTGCGAAGCAAGATTAGAGTTGGTATTGGGTACACTGAGGACTTTGGTGTCTTAGTGGATGTTCACAAGGGCTCTGCCAATAGCACGCTGCATCATTTTGCTAGAGGTTATATCTAGGGGTCTGATGTCTGGGAAAGAAACGTCCTATTGAAAGACGAATGGTGAAGAAGCTTGAAGTTGATAATGAAAATATTGAAGTAGTTCCAAAAGTCTGAGATCTAGTAGACATCTTTTCTGCTTGTTGTGAATATGACCCATTTGTCATCACTGGCTGTTACAATAAGCTTTTGGCAAATTTCGCGAATTGCTTACCCTCTTCACCAACATTTTCTGCTGCTTCTGACAAACGGAAAAAATGAATTTGATTACCCGTATAATGCTAAATGCAGCATGTAGAGCACAACAATGGCCAGATTGCTAAACAAGCTAAACGTAGTTGCACAAAAGAGACTGGTAACAAAACCATGGGATAAAATGTTGTTTGATATGAGAATGGAGCTTCGAAAGGGCCATTACGAAAACTTGTTCATACATTATACAGAGAATTTTGTCAGCATTAAATATTAAAAAAAATCATTGGAAGAGTTCTGATAATTTTAAAATGTTTGCTCAAAACATTTATTGTGGGTACACATTAAAACCGCCTCGCCGAGGTGGTTCAAATGAGTACCCACAATCTTTGTTTTGGAACAAAAAAGAAAAAAAAAGAAAAGAAAAATAGGTATACCCCTGTAAACCCCAGTTTTGCTTTATAAAAGTGGGGTATGAGGGTGTATACTTTTTATGGCCATATTTTTTTCATGCAATGCTGATCCTCAGAATCATTCATAGTGTAGAAGTCGTCTAAGAAGATAACTTGTCAGACAAGTACAATTCTCGGTAGAGGACAAAAGACGACAAAAATGGACATGATGATGATGATGATGATGATGATGATGATGATGATGATGATGATTGACTAAAACTTAGATATATTAAACAAATACATGTTAAATAATTTTAATCATAAGAACTTTGAAAAACAACATGTAAAAATGAAAGAAAAAAAAAAAGAATACATGTATGTTAATACTTTCCTACTTTGGTAGCCATTTTGGATGCCATCATTAATCAGTAATTTTCGTAATATAAACTAAAGTGTAACTTGCATTTGTGGTGTTATGTGCTGGAGAACATTTCATCAATACAAATCCTTCATTCTGATCAAAACAGCATGTTTTATCACACTTTCAGTACTGTGTGTACTAAATTTCAGGTAATTTAATGGCGGCCGTTTTGAAAATAGCCGCCATCTTTGAAAATTACGAGTTTGTTTTCATAATTTGATATCTTGAAATTTTCATTTATTGAATTTGGGGAGTTTTAAAACTTTTAAAGAAAGCAACACTGTAAACTGATAACTAACTGTAAAGGTTGTATATGGGGAAAAGCCGTCATTTTGAAATTCAAGATGGCGGCCGTCACAGGGCGAATTTCACGTGGCACTGACCCTCAAAAATTCTTATAATTATAGATATAGTCATGTACCAAGTTTCATGCTTTTATCAAAAAGTGCACAATCATTTCACATATCCGCCCTACTATATGAACACATACTGTACTTCATGAAAAATGTGCAGAACGTGGTCTAAGTCTCTCTTGGGCCTGCTTCAATACGAACCAAGGTTCTCGACAAATCAAGCTACCCCACCAGATTTTGGAGTTTAATAATAAGTTGCATAACCGCAGAAAATTGTTACTCTTTACGCGGTTATAGTTACCGAGCAGAGCCCTGTTTTGTTCGAGCATTTTCAAATATATGCACGGGTTTATTTATATATTTTAGCACTTAGGTTTATCCCGTCGTTCCTTTTATCAGTGCTTGTTGCGATCTCGCCACGGCGAGAGCGCATGTATAATTGAACAGGGCTGGAATCTTGTTGTTAATTGACCACCGACTGACTTCCGGTCATACTTGATTGGACGAGGCAGCTTCGATTGGGTTACACTAAATACCGCATGCCGGCTCGGGTATGAATCTTTTCGGTCTGTGATTATCGCCGTGTCATACAGTGAAAATAGTGCTGAGAGATCGCAAGCGTTTTGAAAACGCTTATTTAAAATAATGTTTAACCTCCTAAATTAATGTTTAACCTCCTAGTTAACATTTTTCAGTAATGTCGGGAGAGAACCGCAGCTTCCCCACCTGCGTGCTAAATCAGTTATTTTAGTTTAGGGAATTGTAAAGGGCTTGCTGAAGCGAGAGTTCGAGACCTCAACGCTCTTCCGATGAACTACTGTATTCCTGCAGTATCACCTACTATCTTTCTTATGGATTTTTTTTTTCTCATTGATTTGTCGGAGTTAAAAAAACAACAAATGAGACACAGATACTGACAGAGGGATGAATAATGAAGAATAAGCTTTTTTTTTTTTTTTTTTTTTTTTTTTTTTTTTTTTTCAACTCAATCAGTCCTATACCACTTAATATGTACACATCTGCTGTCGACCGAGTAGAGTACATATCAATATATTTTAGTTGAGGGTGAACGTCCCACTCAACAATTATCATGCCATGTCACCACTTCTGCATTAGGAAGCAGAGTTCAAGTCTTTGCATTTCGCATATGAGCTTACCATAATTAATAAAATAGACCCTGTATCCTCACCGCTGTGTCTGGTGTGGGTTCGAGCGCCGCACTGGCCACATGTGAGACAAGCCACAAGTTCTGCTTGCGGGTGTGTCAGTTGGTTTTTCTCGGGGTTCTCCCGTTTTTGCCCCACCTACTGATTGGCCCGTCTCATATGTGCTGAATTAATCTTGAAATGGACATAAACCTGAATTTAAAAAAAGACCCTGTATCAGCGGAGTGTTGGTATACAAAATAGGGACTCGGCATTACTGCCAGTAACAGTACAAGTGCGCAGATTGATAATCCCTTAGCATTTAATCGTTTTCAAAGTTTAACATGTTTATGTGTTGATTGTGACTCTTTAAGTTGCACTTGTCCTAAAACCTCAATTGATACAAATGAACATTATGAGCAAGATAGCAGTAATATAGATACTTCTGAAATTCATATGGACGAATATTTTAATGTTAATCAAAAGTCAGATGTGTGTGAAAATAAGTCAAATACAGAAGAACAGTTGCATCAAAGTAATAATGCGTCATCTCAGTCAAGTAATTTAGAAACTACTGTGAATTTGAAACTGATGAAAAAAGGTATTAACATTGGGTTTCTAAATGTGCAAGGTATATGTGGCAAAGAAATGAGTAAATTTGCAGAAATCAATTTGATGCTTAATTCCCAAGAAAATAAGAAATTACACGTTTTTGGCATGTGTGAAACTAAACTAAAAGAGCATAAAATGTCTAGCTCTTTTAACATTAATGGGTTTCAAACTTTTCGCAGAGATAATGCTTCAAATGGTGGTGGTGGTATCATTGTTTATGTTAGGGACGGTTTGATGGCCAAGAGAAGAGCAGATCTTGAAGAGAGTAATATTGAATGTTTGTGGTTAGAGATAACACCACTTAAATGTAAGCCATTTCTGTTAGGCACAGTATATAGGAATCCGGCTGAAAGAGCCGATTGGTTAGATCAGTATGAAATGTCAATGGATAAAGCCTTTACAGACAAGAAAGAATTGATAATTTTGGGAGATTTTAATAGAGACTTACTAAAATCAAATCAAGCTACTGCTGATTGGATGAATTCTATGACTTCTTTAGGTTTTACACAATTAATAAATTGTCCTACAAGAGTAACCGAAACTTCTAGTACCCTGATTGATCATATTTATTCCAGTAACGAAGAAAACATATCAAGCGCTCGTGTTGCTCGACTTGGAATAAGTGACCACTTTGCCATTTTGTGCTGTAGAAAAACTAATTTTAGTTTGAAAGGGACTGCACATAAATCTATTAAGTACCGATCTTTCAAGTCATTTGACGAAACTGCATTTTTACACGATCTGTCAGCAGTTCCGTGGTCTAATATAGAGAGTTATGGTAATGTAGATAACATACTTGATGCCTGGTATTCATTATTTATCAGTGTAATTGATAAACATGCACCTCTCAAAACGCATAGAATAAAAAACGAAATTCAGCCAGAATGGGTAACAGCTGATATTTTGGATAAAATAAAGCAAAGAGACAATCTTAAAAAAGAAGGCAAAATTGACGAATATAGAATCGCACGGAACGAAGTTTCCACACTTATACAAGATGCTAAGCGGTCAATTTATAAAACAAAAATAGAGGAGGGAAAAGACGACCCCAAAAGCATTTGGAAACTTTTTAAAGAATTTGGTGCGAACAATAAGAAATGTGCGCAAAATAGTAGTTTACAAATCAAAAATGGCAATAAAATTATTTCAGAAGATTTTGAATTAGCTGAGCATTTCAATGATTATTTCGTAAATGTAGCTGCAAACCTTAAGGAGCCAATCGAGGAAAGTAATTTTGATATTCTTCAGATGTATATTCAACAAAAAATTCCTGAAAATGTGATTTTTGAGTTACCAGCAATTGAAGAAAATTTTGTGTTTAAATATTTATCAACTCTCGATACTTCAAAAGCCACTGGTTTAGATGGCATTGGGCCAAGATTACTGAAACTTTCGTCTGGAATCATAACAAAAAGTATAACATACATAGTAAACAAATGTATTTCAAACGGCATTTTTCCAAGTTTATGGAAACAAGCTAAGGTTAACCCACTTTTTAAAGGCGGAGACAAAGATGATGTTAACAACTATCGCCCGATATCAATCTTGCCAACATTATCAAAACTTATCGAAAAATTCATGCAAACTCATCTGATGCATTATCTTAATACCTTTGACGTGTTACATAAGTTTCAAAGTGGCTTTAGAAGTGGTCATTCCACCGAAACAGCCTTAACGCTAATGACAGAAAGGTGGCTAAAAGCTATCAACGACGGTAATATAGTAGGTACAATAATGGTTGACTTTAGAAAAGCATTTGATCTTGTAGATCATGATTTACTTCTTCATAAGCTCTCACTTTATAAATGTGGTACAAATTTTATAAGATTGATGACATCATACTTGAAAAGCAGGTCTCAAGTAGTTTCGCTGCATGGAAAACAGTCCAGCAGTTGTGAAATTTCTTCAGGTGTTCCCCAGGGTTCAATACTAGGACCATTGTTATTTTTAGTCTTTATAAATGATTTACCGTTAGTCTTGTCTAATAAAATTTCAGCTGTTGATTTGTACGCAGATGACACAACTATTTATGATATTCAACCAGATCTTGAGACACTTAGGTCAAATTTACAAAAATCACTTTTAATTCTTCATCTCTGGTGTAGGCAAAATGGAATGCTTTTAAATACTGGTAAAACGAAGGTGATGATTATATCAACAAGGCAGAAAAAACTTCGGTTAGATACTAGTCTGCTGTCTTTGTCTTACGATGGAATAGATCTCCAGCTCACAACAGGTGACAAAATATTAGGTGTGCATATCAATGAAAATTTTCAATGGAATACGCATTTTCAGAATATTTGTAAAAAAGTTGCAACTTATATTTGGCTTTTGTCTAGAATAAAATCATATCTTTCTCTTGAACTCAGATCTGTATTTTACAGTGCATACATCCAGCCACAGTTCAATTACTGCAATATTGTATGGGGAAATTCTTCGAATTACAATGTATCTAAAATTACAAAGCTTCAAAGAAGAGCATGTAAAATTATTCTTGAGAACCAGTATGAAAATTTAGAAAGCGCACTGAGAACATTAAACATACTTTCATTTGATCAAAATGTTTTTCTTAATAAAGCTAAGACGATGTACAAGGTTGCTAATGGACTTGTTCCACAATACATAATTGATCTCTTTCAAACGAGAGCTGACAGTTTGCCTAATACTTCATTAAGGTCGGTGTCAAATCAGAATTTTACAATTCCTAAACCAAATTGCAGTCTTTTCAAGGAAAGTCTTTCGTATTCTGGTCCGGTTATATGGAATGCTATTCCATCTAACATAAAGAAATCTTCAACGTTGAATGTTTTTGTAAATGAATTACGAGTTTGGATGTTAAATTCAGGTATTTGATATTATTCCAGTAAAACATACCACCACCATTTGAATTGCTCAGTTTTTAACATTGCTTTTTTTCCCAAAAACTTGTTATAAACTTACCAAATTGATGTACATGTAACCATATTTGTAAATCTTATGTAGCTTTGTTTAATTGTTGTTTCATGTTATGTATCTATATGTTGTTTTAGAGGGCCTCATGTAAGATTGGTTTGACCAAATGAGTCACCCTCTTTAAATAAAGAAATTACTTACTTACTTACTTACTTACTTACTTAGCAAATTACTGTTAAACCGTAGATACACGTTGTATCAGACGAGCTGTTGATGATATTGCCACGTAAAGCCACGTCACTTACACTTAATCTGCACTCAAGCTCATTCAAAACGCGAGCCACATTTTCATTATTTAGTCTTAACATCTATTCAAACACAATCTCTCTTAAAATTATTATTGGCAAGAAATGATTCTTTTTCAACTGGCACATGTGATGCTTGGATGGGTGCATAAGGCTTAGATTAAACATATTTTATTCAAGACTCACAAATAATATCGATACATACAATTTATTATACATGTATATATAAATAAATAAATTACCAAAAGGATTAGAACGGAAGCAGAGCTTACAGAGTTTTTCTCCTTATTCACAAGGTTTTTTGCTAATGGGACATTGGATTTAGCCCGAGAGCAAGCAATAGGTTTAATCAAGTGGTCGAGGCCAAAAGGTTTGAAGGTGTGTTCTTATGTAAAAAAGTGTGCTGAATTCAAAAATCGATGTCTTACAAAAATCTGCTGGTACACAAATGTGCTATTGGCAACACAATACCCCCGGTAGGAGCTATTTCTCAAAATAACAAGAAAATCGGGATACCCATGTTTTTTACATTTAAAATATAATATTTAGCAAAGTTTTGCAGCAAACAACAAAAATATTAGATTTTATATGAAAAAAAAAAGAATAAAAAAAAAGATTTTGTGCAATTTAACAGAATACCCCCGAGGCAGGCCACGCTCTTGACAAGAAAATCGGTTTACCAATGTATTTTACATTTAAAATAAAATATTTAGCAATATGTTACAGCAAGCAACATAGAATTATTAATTTTGAATGAGAAAGTTATTTTACCATCTAAATCTGGAAAAAGCAAGCACGAAAACTGATGACTTTTTGTATTGCAATGTAACTGAATTTAGAAAATATTGTGTCGTTATGTGAATATATATCTTCTTTTTAAACACAGGTTTACACAGACAGTGGCCCAATATGGCATGTTTCTTTGGCGTTAACATAGTAGATCTATATATGTAAGCCAGTAACCAAATACTCCTGATTAGACACAGCCAGTCGCATAAAATAATTGACTTTGTCTTGCAAAGTTTAAATGGTGCTGTTCAATGACAACACTGGTATATATATTAAGTTTGTTTATGTTGATGATCATGTTTTTGTCTCATTTCAGTTAGAAAATGGAGAAAGATGAATCTAGAGTGAAACTGGAGTGCATTCTTCATACTGACGCTAAGAGAGGTTCCAAGGATGAGAAGATAAAACCTTTCACCGGTGAAACGTGGATAAAAGTTCAGACTGCAGCTAGAGCGAGATTGCGTTTGATAAAGTCATCAAAGTATGATGTCATTTGTAGAAATCTGTCATCTTCTTTTCAGTCCAACGATGGCTACCATTACTCCTGTTACAAAAAGGAACAAGTAGGCAAAGATCAGGAAAAGGCGCAATCAGAAAAAGATTCCCACTCTAAAAACCGAGGTGGGAAAAAACCAAACTAACAATCAGGTACTTATACCATGAAACATATCGTAAGCCGAATGAGCAGCTATTTTCCCAATAGGTGGCCACTCAGTTACCTTAATTTAACTAAAATATGAAAACATACATAAGGCGCCAACAGCACAAAAAAGTTTTATACACCAAGACATAAAACAAAAAGAACCACCACAGAAGTATCGACTTGGAACGATCAGTAACACAAAGTTACTGGCGGGCTTAAACCGGTTTTACATGGCCATAACCTCACCCTCAGCTTCTGCAGTGGTTCATAACATTTAGTTAGTTATTCGGTCCTCGTGGTGAATCTCTAACTAGTAAATGAATAGTACAAAACGTTTACAGCTGTACGAAAGCCTCAGCAATTTCAGAATATTAGACCCAGAAGAGAGAGTGGAGAGAAGCTTCTGAGATCAGAAGAATGCATTTTCTGTCAACAGAAAACTAAGTCAAAAGGCATTACTGGTGTAGAAAGATAAGGCAGCTCTGAAGCTCCAGATGCAGAGGTAAGAATAAAGGAAGCTGCGTATATGCTGGAAGACCATGAAATGATCACAAAATAGGAGATATTGACTTTGCAGGAAGGCATATCTGAATAAGGCTGAGAGAATAAAGCAACAATCAGATAATAGTACCGGGTAGAAAGATTCTGAATATAAAAACAACTACGATCAGCACGTGATAGAGCTTTCTCAGATATAGTAAGCTTTGTCCAAGTGTCCAAGAATCAATTATAGATCATGAACATGCAGAACCTTTGACATCTCTCCATGAAATGTATATGGTACATCTTACAGAGCACTGATGCAGTGACTCAAATTATAATGCTCAAACACTTCGGAGCAAGCTTTAAAAGCGTTTTAAAAGGGAGCTTGCAATGGCAAAGCTAACAGAAGACAAGGTTATGTTATGTACTCAAGAAAGATAGAGAAAGCTGATGCAGTAAAGCATGCATTTGATCAAGCCTCTAACAAAGAAGCAAAAGTAGTAGAAACAGCTCAGTATCTGAGGTCATTGATCCTGGAAGCCAGAAACACATGTAATGATTTTCCATTCCCTGTTACAGCAGATATTCTTGGAAAAAGACAGGTTGAAGCACCAGATACTCTATTGAAGTTTTTCAAGGTGTTATATACTGGCTCAGCCACAAAGGATGTAGATGAGAGAGTACAGAGATACATCAATGTTGCAGCTGATGACTGTCCAAGGGGTATTGTTAAGCCATCTAATCATGTATGTCTAGGATTAGGATTAAAGTGTATTGTTGGAAGAAGAAAAGTTATTGAAACTCTAAATAGATTCGGTCACTCTGTTAGTTATCACACTGTAGAATCATTAGAAACCGATTTTGCAATGTCTGTAACTGCTAGAAACTCTTCAACACCAAAGGGCCTAGTTCATCAACCTGGTCTTGGAATGGGATTGACTTGGGACATTTATGATGAGAATATTTAAACACTATCTGGAAGTGGTACTGTTCATGATACAAATGGAATTTGCTTTCGAAATATATCTGGTGAGACAGTTCAGGAGGGAAATCAAGAAATACAAGACATAGCTTACTATATCTGAGAAAGCTCTATCATGTTCTGATTGTATTTTTTTTTTTTATATATATTCAGAATCTTTCTTTTCTGTACTATTATCTGATAGTTGCTTTATTCTCTCAGCCTTATTCAGATATGCCTTCTTGCAAAGTCAATATCTCCTATTTTTGTGATCATTTCATGGTCTTCCAGCATTTACGCAGCTTCCTTTATTCTTACCTCTGCATCTGGAGCTTCAAAGCTGCCTTATCTTTTTACACCAGTAATGCCTTTTGACTAAGTTTTCTGTTGACAGAAAATGCATTCTTGTTTGAATATACCAAATGATCCTGCAATGGGGACTACCTATATCTGATCTCAGAAGCTTCTCTCCACTCTCTCTTCTGGGTCTAATATTCTGCAATTGCTGAGGCTTTCGTACAGCTGTAAACGTTTTGTAACAGGAGTAATGGTAGCCATCGTTGAACTGAAAAGAAGATGACAGATTTCTACAAATGACATCATACTTTGATGACTTTATCAAACTCTATCTCGCTCTAGCTGCAGTCTGAACTTTTATCCACGTTTCACCGGTAAAAGGTTTTGCCTACTTGTACCTTTTTATGTTGTCGTCCTTGAAACTTCTCTTAGCATCAGTAGTAAGAATACACATCAGTTTCACTCTAGATTCATCTATTTCCATTTTCTAACTAAAATAAGACAAAACATGATCATCAGCATAAACAAACATAATAATATGCCAGTGTTGTCACTGAACAGCACCATTTAAACTCTGCAAGACACTATGTGTACCTCGACTGGCTGAACTCTAATCAGAAGTAGTTGGTTACTGGCTTACAGATATAGATCTACTAGATGTAAACGCCAAAGAAACATGCCATACTGGGCCACTGTCTATGTAAACCTGTGTTTGAAAAGAAGGTATATATATTCACATAACGACACAATATTTTCTAAATGCAGTTACATTGCAATACAAAAAGTCACCAGTTTTCGTGGGATATGCTGCTTGCTTTTTCCAGATTTAGATGATAAAATAACTTTCACATTCACAACTAATAATTCTATGTTGCTTGCTGCAACATATTGCTAAATATTTTATTTTAAATCTAAAATACATTAGCATACCGATTTTCTTGTCATGAGCGTGGCCTGCCTCGGGGGTATTCTGCTAGATAACACAACTTTCTTTAATTCTATTTCACATAAAATATTTTTTTTGGTGTTTGTTGCAAAACTTTGCTAAATATTATATTTTAAATGTAAAAACATGGGTATCCCGATTTTCTTGTTATTTTGAGAAATAGCCCCTACCGGGGGTATTGTGTGACCCATAGCACATTTGTGTACCAGCAGATTCTTGTAAGACATCGATTTTTGAATTCAGCACACTTTTTACATAAGAACGCACCTTCAAACCTTTTGGCCTCGACCACTTGATTAAACCTATTGCTGGCTCTCTTGTATGTAAAATATTCGATCAGCTTTTGTGTTTTAGCCGTCTACCGAACAGATTTTTTGTGTTGAATAATTTCATTAGTATATATACTTTTCGTATAGTTGTATGGACATCCTTCATCTTCCGCTGTTTCTAAAAGTTTAGAGTAAGGATAACTGGCAGTCCCGATATCTGCCTGTAATAATGTGAGCAATGGAAGTAACTATTTTTTTTTTCTTTTTTTTAAATAAAAGAAAAAAAGAAATTGATTATTTTTATTTTAAAACGCTACATACGAAACAAAGTCGTGCAATATACATACCTTAGGTCCAAACACCTACAATTATTCCACAGATTTGCTAAAATTTCAATTTTAATGTTTTTGAATTACCAATCCCCTGTGTTTAAAGGCATATTCAAAATTAGTTTGTTTTTTTTTTTGTTTTTTTTTTCACCTTTTAAGACTTTTTGAATGCAAAAGGATGACAGGTTCATAATCTTAAGGTGTTTCAGTTTCAGAAAAGGGTGATTTTGAAAAATACAGTGTCTGGAATATGGTGGAAGGACAGTAAGCGTCAGCTCAAACAACATTCATTGGAAGCTAGATAGTTTTCTTGGGTTGAAGCTTTACTGTCATATCGAACGGTTTTCATTTATGCGATTGCACGAAGTCAAGCTGGGAACAAACAATGAAAATCAATTCTAATCCGCAACCGACTGTGTAATGAAAGATGCTTCTGATGAAATCACAATTAAAATTAATAAGAAGATCCGTGCAGCTTTTTCAGTTCTAAGACCTAATTTTGAAATCTCATTCGGTTGGTATTGATTCTAAACGAGACCTAATTAATGGGCTCTGTTGGATTACAATGTTAAAATGTAATTTAAATCAGTCCTATGAAGTTCATAATGATACAAGACAGTTCTTAGAAACCAGCTTTCACCTACATGTATATATCGAATAGTCATCTAGCACTTACCCGGCTAAACTTATAAAGTCTGATGAGATGTTTTTTGTTGTTGTTGTTTGTTTTTTTTTTTTTTTCTATATCACCTTTGAATTACATTCATGATACCATACACCACTCCACTCAAATATTCTATTCTTCTTGACCACTATCTCTTGAGTCAGCTAGTGTAAAGTATGGTATAGCATATTAGCATAAAGTAAAATAAGGGTTGGTGTACATGGGAATATATTTCAGCATCTACGACTGTTATCAGTCTATTACCCGGCGTACAAGTCAACTTATCCTGACAGAAATGGTCATACCCTTAGATTTGAGATTTGATTTTAATAAATAGTACGGTGGTATATTAGGCACATTCAGTAATAAATGCTTTGTTGATTAATATCTCCAGCGCTTATATTAAGATAATACCTAGCCCTTGTTTATATACTGACAGACAAAAGACAGTACACACCCTTCTTTAACTATGTCAAAAATGTTTGTACAGTGAATGGAAGATGTCGTCGACCTCCATAGACCTATTACGAGGATAATAAACTTCTTCTTCAACCAAAAAGTTTGAAAACGTAACAGTTTAATCAAACAAATAAGCAAATAAATGAAACCAATGCAAGCAAATAAATGAATAAATATATAAACAGTGTATAAATGACTTACAGTACAAGTGTCCAAATAAATCCTTGTCCCTCAAAATTTTAATTCTTCAACGTCCTTTGTCCTGTTTCCAGAATTCAAGTCTTGTATGAGCACAATATATACATGTATGTTAAAATTCTCAGTTTATACTCCACAATAAATTACTCTAATCCAATCTGGTGAAACAAGTAAAATAACGTCTTTAACTGATTTCTTATTTCTGAACGAATGCCTCAGTCTGAATTGAGACCTGTATATATAGATCTAAGGAAAATACTAGTGAGATTATATAATAAACTGTTGCAGAATATACTGGAATATTACAGAACAAGCAAGTTTGTTCCGTGTAGAAAAAATGGTCAATATTGTAAGTCAAGAAAATACTAGACAGAGAGCATTGGCCAGGAATTTACTAGAACGTTTATTCATATGCTTTAAATATATTATTTATTTATGGTGATAATAATGGAGTTAAATTAGTTTCATCTGGAAACTTCTATAATGTGCTCATAATTTCTTAATTATGTAATATAGTAATATACACATATAAGTAGAGAAATAAATAATCAATGGCACACTTCTATCAAGTTCTAGACTCTATAAATTCTAACATAAAATGAAAGTTATCCACTCCCCCCTTGATCATACTCGCACTAGTAAAAAGCTGATATTATTAAATCTATCGTAGGTCATTCAAAAAGTAATGCAATATAAAGCATATTTTTGTGTATTTTAATCTGACAGAGGTAATGTTTTCAATTTTTGAAAGTTTGATTTAATCTGCATTCAGGAAAATAAACATCAACAAAATCGGAACATACACTTTAGAATGGCATCTATAGGGTTAGAGCAGGACGAATTGCGAGCAAAACAGGCCAAAACCGAAGAGAAACTTATCGATCTTCAGTGGCGGGGAATGCGCGAGAACTTAATTTTTAGTGGCATTGACGAGCCAATTCTGGCACGTGGAGAGTACGAGAACGTTGAATTAACATTACGAAATTTTCTCCGAATGGAAATGAACATTACAGAACAAAGTCCGTTTGATCGCGTCCACAGGCTTGGAATGTATAATCGAGAACAATCACGACCCATTATCGCGAAATTTGAACGCTTTAGGGACAAAGGGTATGTTCGAAAACAGGCACCGAGCACATTAGTGAATAATGAACACTATCCTGTTGAAATGGAAAATAAACGGAAGTTACTGTACCCGGAAGTTAAAAAGGCCAGACGCAATGCAGAAAATAAAGTTAAGTTTGTGAAGGATAGATTGTATGTTAATGGTGTAGAGGTCGTGGTGGAAGAAACTGAAAACCAAAGCGGACAAGCCCGAGGGGCAACGGCAAGTGATAATTCGGAAAGTGGTAGACGTGTTATTTACAAACAGAGGCCTACAATCAGAAATGATTCGTTCCAGCAACATGTCGGACGAGGTCGTTATAAAGCTCGCGGTCGGGGCAGCTACACAGGAGCCGGTCGAGATACAGGGAACGGCTGGTTTACGCAGCAAAGGTCGGCATGGGGCATGCCACCGCCACCTATGAACTTCCAAAAGCCAGTGAGAAACAGATACGCTGCAATAAGTCGATATGAAAGTGAAACGCCTAGGCCCATACAAACTTCTGGTAAACATCAAGCATCTTCCCCGGTGGACTCGGATATGAACATTAAAAAACATAAAGAATGTGACGAAATTGGTCAGCGAATACACGTAACGGGGAATTTTCAGGAGCAGGAGCCAATTAATATTGACCCTTCAGACGATTTGTCCGGCGACGACAATGTTCGTGACGGAACCGCTTCCGGAATAACACCACAGACATCATCAGACACAACAGGACTTAAAATGCACGAAGGTGTTAATGATAGTGCGTCTTTGTACTACGGCCCGGGAAATCCACCTTCTAGTTCCGCCACATCACAGATCGAGGTCACGCCGCACGATGTTGGCCTACCTACAGACACGACAGCTCGTGACGTTGGTGATAAAAACGAATAACGGTGCGGGGGAGGACATATAAATAGTATCAAGCATATTCACAAGCCGTTATCGGCAGAGAAAAATAACTTTTCACGATCTGGGAAAACCCATCTTTCGATAGTCTCACTTAATGTGTGTGGATTGGCGTCAAAATTGCGATGCCCTGACTTTGTTGATTTTCTTTGTAAATATGACATTGTTGGTATACAGGAGAGCAAAACAGACGATACGGACAATATTTGTTTAACAGGTTATACATGTATATTAAACAACAGACAAACCTTATCGAGGCGAAAATCTGGGGGTATTGCCGTTTTAGTAAAGAATAGTATCTCTGACTTTGTACATGTTGAAACACAATCATTTTCAAAACTTATCCTTTGGTTTACTATTTCACGTACATTAACGACTTTACAGGAAGACATTCATTGCGGAGTTGTATATATACCACCCCGTGGTTCAAGATATGCTCATGAAGAGCCATTTGCAGAGCTTGAAAAAGAAATTTTGAGATATTGTTGTAACTCCAAATACGTTATCATGTTAGGCGATTTTAATTCGAGAACAGGTATTATGGACGACTTTGTAAAAATGGATAGCTATATTTCAAAAGAATGTTGTTTAGAAGGGCTTTCTGACGAATTTTCTGAGATGTTGTATAATTTTGAAAACAATTCAGTCAAATTAACTAGACAGAAAGACGATCATACAACAAATAATTATGGTAATAAGATGG
The DNA here is from genome assembly GCA_964017185.1 of Rugalucina vietnamica. Lineage (NCBI taxonomy): Eukaryota > Metazoa > Mollusca > Bivalvia > Lucinida > Lucinidae > Rugalucina > Rugalucina vietnamica. Next base: position 23,243,749 of record OZ024884.1, on the reverse strand, counting down.
TACAATTTTGCAAAAACACAAGTTTATTGATTTTGAATGGCAGATTAGGTAATGTAGAAAACAATAAGCAGGCTACGTGCAAGAACACGAGCACAGTCGACTATTTTCTTTGCACGTCGGGATTATTCAATGTGTTGCACGACTTCGAAGTTTGCAACTTCGATCATTTATATTCTGATGCACATTCTCCATTAACAGTCAAATTAAAAATTAGTGGAAATAGATCTCATGACGAAAACGCGCGTGGGTTAGAGCCAAAAAAGATAAAACTTTGGGATCTTAGTAAGTTGCAATTTTTCTCTGAAAACATTGATATTGACTCGGTTTCAGATATTAACGAAACGTTGTCTTTGCTTTCAAGAAGCCCAGAAATTACACAAAACGATATAAACAGCATTGTAGAAAATATAGGAGTTATTTTTGAAAAATCAGCAAAATTATCATTTGGTTATGCTGGCAAAAATAAATCAACTATAACTCAAGATATAAAGATAAAACCGTGGTTTAATAATGAATGTCGGAGCACAAGAAATTTATATCACTATACTCGTAAAATGTATAATAAAAATAAAACTGAACATAATAAACGCAAATTGAAACAAGTCAGCAAAGAATATAAAAATGTAATCTATAAAAGCCAAAAACAACACAAAGCAAACAGAATAAATAAACTACGGAATTTGAAAAACTCGAATCCGCGAGAGTATTGGAAAATTTTAAATACAAATAAGCCGAAAACAACTGTCAAAGCTAACTTGACAGATTTGTATAATTACTTTAAATTTGTATAATTTATTTGTTTGTTCTTGATGATTCATTGACTAGTTAGGGATTCACCACGAGGACCGAAGAACTAACTAAATGTTATGAACCACTGCAGAAGCTGAGGGTGAGGTTACGGCCGTGTAAAATCGATTTAAGCCCGCCAGTAACTTTTTGTTACTGATCGTTCCAAGTCGATACTTCTGTGGTGGTTCTTTTTGTTTTATGTCTTGGTGTTTAATATTTTTGTGCTGTTTGCGCCTTAGATATGTTATCATATTTTTAGTTAAGTTAAGGTAACTGATTGGCCACCTATTGGGAAAATAGCTGCTCATTCGGCTTACGAAATGTTTTCATGGTATAGGTACCTAATTGTTAGTTTGGTTTTTTCCCACCTCGGGTTTTTGGAGTGGGAATCTTTTGCTGATTGCGCCTTTTCCTGATCTTTGCCTACTTGTACCTTTTTAAAGAAGTTAACCTATTCCAATATGATAGCGAAAATATTTCTAGCGGACAATTCGCTGATGACGAAGTAGATTATGCAATAAATGAACAAATAAATGGACCCATTACGGAGTCTGAAATTTTTACAGCAATTAAATCCCTTCATTGTAACAAGTCACCTGGGCATGACAACATAAAAAATGAACATATAAAATCTACAATAAATATTATGTTGCCAATCTATTCTAAACTATTTAATCTTATTCTTGACACAGGAATTATTCCAGACGCATGGTCTGTTGGTACTATCAAACCTATTTATAAAGGTAAAGGAGATCAAAAGCTACCAGAAAACTATAGACCTATTACTATTTTATCATGCTTAGGAAAATTATTCACAACAATAATAAAAAACAGGCTAAAAAAGTATGCTGAAGAAAAGGATCTTATTGACAGTTGTCAAGCAAGGTTTCGCCAAAAACATTCAACAACGGATAATATGTTCATTATAAACAGCCTAATTGACATTGTTAAATCATCAAAAAAGAATTTACATTGTTGTTTCATTGATGTTAAACAGGCGTTCGATCGAGTATCAAGAATCAGACTTTGGGAAAAGCTCGAGCGACACAGAATAAACGGCAAATGCCTAAAGCTTATACAAAATATGTACCAAAATATAAAATCTAATGTACATGCAGACAATCAGTCATCAGCATACTTTCCATGTTACTTTGGTGTACGCCAGGGCGAAAACTTGTCACCTTTCATATTTACTATATTTATGAACGATTTGAGATTTTTTCTAAATAGACATAGATTGAACGGTATAGTTTGTGACATCGATCTCGAAGAAGTAACGTCATATTTTAAAATACTCACTTTACTATTTGCTGACGATACAGTTATATTTGGTGACTCAGAAGATGAGTTGCAACGCGCATTAGACGTATTTCAAGATTATTGTAACGTTATGAAATTAACAGTCAATGTATCTAAAACTAAAATAAAAATATTCACAAATGAAGAAATAAATCATAATTTAAGTTTTATGTTCGAATCACAGCCTATCGAAATAGTATCTGAATATAAGTATTTGGATATTTATTTTTCAAAGAATGGTTCGTTCACTTTAGCTAAAAAGAAAATCGCGGAGCAGGCAAACAAAGCTGTTTTTGCATTACTAAGGAAAATAAAAGACCTTGATTTGCCCTATGATTTACAGTTGGATATTTTTGACAAAACGATTAAACCCATATTACTCTATGGATCAGAAGTCTGGGGCATAGGCAACTGTGATATCATAGAACGTGTACACTTAAAATTTATTAAGTATATTTTCAAATTAAAAACATCAACACCTTCACATATGATCTATGTAGAGTTAGGTATAATACCTATCACTACTGAAATACAGGCACGTATCGTATCTTTTTGGAGTAAGTTAATAGAGTACCAAGAAAACATAAAACTGTCATCCGAAGTGTATTCAGTTATTTACGCATTGTACGATAATAAGCAGCTAAAGTCAAAATGGCTTGAGAATATTAAGCGTATACTGTGCTCCTTAGGATTTTCAGGTATTTGGTATGCGCAAAGTTTCACAAATTCAAAATGGCTCATTCAAGCGGTTAAACAAAAGATTAAAGATGTATATTCACAAACTTGGAACTCTAAGCTAGAAAAATCTTCAAGCAGTAATAGTAATTACAAACTCTTTAAACATACTTTTGAGCGGAGTAAATACATTACACTTACAACTTCATACATGTGTCGAAGGTTTCTTGCATTTCGCACTCGAAACCATAGATTTCCTGTAGAAGTAGGCCGTTGGAAGCATCGGCGAAAAGAACATCATGAGCGTAAATGTAATTTTTGTGACACCGATATTGGGGATGAATATCATTATTTGTTGATATGTAACAAATTTTCTGTTGAACGTAGACGTTTCTTAAAACCATACTATTATGTACATCCAAATATTCTTAAATTCAGCGATTTAATGAATACAACAAATTTGCAAATTCTAAAAAAGTTGTGTATGTTTGTTGACATCTTATTGAAAAGCTTTTAATATTTTTTACAGTCTGAGCTAAAGCCAGAAGTATAAATGGGCTCCGAAGAACTAACTAAATGTTATGAACCACTGCAGAAGCTGAGGGTGAGGTTACTGCCGTGTAAAATCGATTTAAACCCGCCAGTGGCTTTGTGTTACTGATCGTTCCAAGTCGATACTTCTGTGGTGGTTCTTTTTGTTTTGTGTCTTGGTGTTTTAAATATTTTTGTGCTGTTGGCGCCTTGTGTGTGTTTGCATATTTTTAGTTCAAATAAGGTAACTGAGTGGCCATCTATTGGGAAAATAGCTGCTCATTCGGCTTACGAAATGTTTTCATGGTATAAGTACCTGATTGTTGGTTTTGTTTTTCCCGCCTTGGTTTTTTTGAAGTGGGAGTCTTTTTCTGGTTGCGCCGTTTCCTGATCTTTGCCTACTTGTACTTTCCTATTTCATTCATAAAACTATTCTAAATTGTGTTAGAACATAATTGAAATACATGTCTTATTATTACATGTCTGATGTAAGGGTATATTATATAGGAGGCGTAAGACACTGTCCTCCCGGGACATAAGCTTCATGTTATACGTATTTAGTTTGGTTTTTGACAAAAAAAAAACATATATATATATATATATATATATATATATATATATATATATATATATATATATATATATATATATATATATATATATATATATATATATATATATATATATATATATATATATATATATATATATATATATATGTGTGTGTGTAATACGGATTCACCAGTATATATGTACATTGTGTTATCATATGTGATCCTCATGTTGTTTACATCTTGTAATCCTGAGTGTAATAAAGTATTTGTAAGTATTTGTATTTGCAAAGGTGTCGTGGCCGCGAAAACCACTTTTCAAAAATCAAATAAATAAACATAAAGATTTGGAATTTCTTTGATGATGTTTTAAGTAGCTATGACGTCCCAGTGTTTTGTTGTTGCTAGGCAACCGGAAGTCGAGCATGGAACTTGGTGTTGAACTTTTTCACAGAGGGCGAATTGAATTTATGTTTCAAGAAAACTAATTCAAACTTAAGTAACGTGTTCAAACAAAAATATAGTCAATATTGCATTACTTATTGAATGACAACAGCATTGAATTGTTTGGAATTAAATGTCATTAAATTGTATCCCCAATTGTTCCTTAACCACGAGATTCACCACGTGGCCCGAAATGTTGTGAGGTTATGCGCTGTAAAATCGATTTAAGCCTCGAGTAATTTCATATTACTGATCGTTCAAAAGCGATACTTTTGTTGCGGTTCTTATTGTTTTATGCTTCGGTGTACTGTTTGCACCTTATGTACGTTTTCATATATAATAAGTTAAGTTCGGGTAACTGAAGGACCCCCTATTGGGAAATAGCTGCTCACTCGGTTTACAATATGTTCTCTTTGTATAAGTACCTGATTGTTAATTTAGCTTTTTCCCACTCGGCGTTTAAAGTGGAAAATTCTTTCCGATTGCGCCATTTCTTTAGCATTGCTTACTCTTACTTTTTAATGGAACTTTTTAGACATTTCAGAACTAAGGTTGTTTTAAGTTACTTGTTAAATGAATTCTATCAGCTACACAGAGTCGGGCATAGAGTCGCACAATCGTGTGATCAAAAATTCAAAGTTACAAATTGTTTGTAATGCAAACAGAGAAATCAAATACAGGGGCCAGTTGTTCAAAATTAACGTCGTAACGATTCGTTAAAATCAAATGGCAATATTGTCAATACATTTTTTTTTTTTTTTTTTTTTTTTTTTTTTTGAAAAATGTGCAGTGCAAAGGATTCTCTTTTTTTTTTTTAACAAAAAGGTCCCACGCTCATTGGGACCTATGAGAAATAGATGGGCTGCTTGTGCCTCCAGGCAAAGCTTCTAATCTACTGACCGAACAACTAACTAAATGTTGTGAAGATGAGGGTGAGGTTAGGCGCCTGTGAAATCGATTTAAGCCCACCAGTAATTTCATATTACTGCCCCACATGTTTTTAGTATCGTGTATTGACAGAAAATAGGAAGAAAATTAGTCTGTGTGGGAGGAATCAATTTGACATGGTGCGTGCATGGTAGCCAGTAAAGTAATGAATTTGTCAAGTCGCAAAATTTGCTTTTATCCGTTCTGAAACGACGTCAGCACTTTTTAGCTCACCTGAAGGCTCACAGGTGAGCTTATAGAATACCCATGCTCCGTCGTCCGTCGTCGTTGTCCACACTTTTCAAACATCTCCCCTGAAACCGCTTGGCCAATCAAAGCCAAATTTCATGTGGAGCATCGTTGGGAAGGGGGAACGAAAATGTGTATAAATGGTCAAGGTCACATGACCAAAATGGCCGCCTTGGCTATAAATAGCAAAAAACCTTTCAAAATCTTCGTCTCCAGAACCACAAGGCCTATGATTTTGAAACTTGGCATGAAGCATCAGCAATAGAGCTTTACAAAGTTTGTGTAAATCATGACCCTGGAATGACCTTGACCTATTTTACGGCAATGTTAACATATGTCGCCCATGCACTGGAATGGGGAAAATTGTTAAAATATGATTTAAAGGGCAAAACTTGCAGAAAATGGGCAAATGGACAGAATATTTATATTTATGAAAACATTTTGTCCCCAGGGAGTTGTCTGTCCCTTCCCCGGGGCTATATACATGTATATGTATTCAAACATATTCTTCTCTGAAACCGCTTGGCCAATCAAAGTCAAACTTTATGTGAAGCATCGTTAGGAATGATCAATATAGGTTTGTATAAATGGTCAAGGTCACATGACCAACATGGCCGCCATGGCTATAAATTGCAAATCCCTTTAAAATCTTCTTCTACAGAACCAGAAGGCCTATGCTTTTGAAACTTGGCATGAAGCATCAGACAATTGAACTCTACAAAGTTTATATAAATCATTTGAATGGGGAAAAATTGTTAAAATATTATTTGAAGGACAAAACTTGCAAGAAATGGGCAAATGTTTATGAAAAAGTTTTGACCCCAGGGGGTTGTCTGCCCCTGCCCCGGGGCTATATACATGTACATGACCATAAAATTCAAACATCATCTGCTCTAACACCGCTTGGCCAATCAAAGCCAAACTTTATGTGAAGCATCGTTAGGAAGGGGCAATGAAAAGTTATATAATGGTCAAGGTCACATGACCAAGATGGCCGCCATGGCTATAAATAGCAAAACCTTTAAAAATCTTCTTCTCCAGAAGGCCTATGAATTTGTAACTTGGCATGAAGCAGCAGGCAATGGAGCCCTACAAATTTTATATAAATCATGACCCTTGGATGACCTTGACCTATTTTACGGCAAGGTCAACTTAGGTCGCCCATGCATTTGAATGGGGAAATTGTTAAATGTCATTTGAAGGGCAAAACTTGTAGTTAATTGGCAAATGGACTGAATTTTTTATGATTTGACCAGGGGTTGTTCTCACCCTGCCCTGTGGTTATGCATGCATATTACCATTGTAGTCAAACAAGTTTTATTGGTATATATCTCGGGTCTCAGGTGAGCGTTTACAGAACCATTGGTCCTCTTGTTTATACGATCCCTGTCTGTCTGTCTGTCTGTCTGTCTGTCTGTCTGTCTGTCTGTCTGTCTGTCTTAACCATGCTACAAGGTTGAGCTTACTATTCAGCTAGCCAGTTGTGGGAAAGTATTGATAGTTTAACCATAAGTACCTCATCGGGTATTCATTCATTCCGTGGTGTCGGGCGGCAGTTTTTTCACCCCGAGTTGGGAGATAGAGGTCAAACTCTAAGCTAATGTTTAGATGTTTGGTTTTGAAGTCAGTCCTATACGAAGTCAAACGAGATACCGATGTGTAATGATCTATGTGTTAGCCATCTGATGTAACACTTATAAATTGTCGATTTGTTTTTAAAATAAAAGCATATTTCTCTACGACGATTATCTTTGCAATGATATTTCTTTTCTTACTTCAGATTGACATTCGCAGTATCAACAATGGAGAGCACCGCGATCAGCAATGTCACCAGCACCTGTAACATCACAGGAAATGACACAAACATGACGTGTCCACCGGCTCCTGAGACACAACAACCTCCTATCCGTAACGAGTTCCTGGCCAAGTTTGAGATTGCAGTTCTAAGTATTATCTTATTCTTCGCACTTTTCGGGAACCTTGTTGTAATAATTGTGTTGTTGTATCGGAAACGGAAGTTAAGTCGGATGCAGTTATTTATCATTCACCTGGCATGCGCAGATATTTTAGTGGGATTATGCCAGATTATGCCACAGCTGATTATGGATATTACCTTTCGCTTTGATGGTAATAATTTCCTGTGTAAATTAACAAAGTATCTTCAAGTTGGTACAATGTATGGATCTACGTATGTTCTGATAATGACAGCACTGGATAGGTACATGTCCATTTGTCATCCGTTGACCAGTCAAACATGGACAACGAGACGGGTTCACGTAATGGTTTTGATTGCTTGGACACTCTCGGGATTATTTTCAATTCCCCAGTTGATCATATTTTCCTACAAAGAACGAGCCGGTGCTGTTGGTGTTTACTATTGTCTCGATAACTTTGATATCGTTAATGCTTTATGGGAGTTACAGGCGTATATAACTTGGATATGTTTGTCCGTCTATATTGTACCTTTCATTATTCTGACTGTGTGTTATACTCGAATCTGCTATGTTGTATGGGTGTCCGTCAACTCGAAGGAGAGCACGATGAAAGCAAAGAAAAAATACAAATCTTGGAGTATTTACAAACATGATAAAATTGAGAAAGAAACTGAAGCATGTTTAAATGGCAGCCCAAAGAACATTAGAAATCCACGTGCTCATACGAAACGCTTGTCAAAATCAAAGATAAAAACCGTGAAAATGACTCTTACAGTAATCATATGTTTCTTAGTCTGCTGGGCACCGTTTTTCATAACACAAACCTGGTCAGCCTATGATCTAGATGCGCCATATTTTACAAGTAAGTGTATTATTACTGAATTATCCAACGCTTTTATTTTATTTCAATGACCCAGAAAGATTATGTTCGCGTTCTTGAAGGTATGAGAATGATGGCGTTAGGCCACATGCCTTGTGCAAGGTTCGAACCAGGGATGACAAGCGAGCGTACCACTACGCTATCCAGGTCTGAATTATTGATTTCAATGACGTGTTACACACCGTTCATCCAGATACAACAAACGCGGAAAGGCCTTCCAGACGCGGATATAAACGATACCGTTTTGAACAGTGGGTAAAAAAGAGTGAGTATTTATTATCTTTTATTGTAACGAATATCGGCTGAGTTTACTTTTGTGTGACATACGATGAACAAGTATATAACTTTGCAAATGTTTACCTAAAATCATGCCGCATAAATTTTATTTGATAGAGAAATATAGGCTTGTAAATCTGACTTGGATGCACGAAAAGAGAAAAAAAAAATCGGGGGAGCGGGAATCGCTTAAAGTGTTGCCTTAACAAAAAAAAAAATAGAAAGAGAATAAGAACTATTTGAAATTGGGTACTCTTATTTAATATTTATTATGATTGTCTCCCTCACTCTTTAGTAAAAATGAAGTAAAAGTTTTTATGAAAGGCCCTCTATGACATTGAAACAAATTATGAATACAAACGCTCACAGATTATGTAGATTCAAGAAGAGCAGTTATTTGTGGTGAAAGAAATGTGCACAAAGAACCAGAGATGGTTACCATGTCTCTGGAAGGTCTTTGGTGTGAAAATAATGACTGAATGTCTCTTAATGACCTTGGTTGTTGATCGTGTATGTGTTGAAAGAACAAAAAACTTGTAGCAACGTATGTTAATTATGAGTAGAGCAATGTGGCATAGTCTGACTCCTGATCCGGCGAGAGGTCGGGGTTGCGAACCAGGTTGACACCAGGTGTTTGTCTTTGAGCAAGACATTTTTAATTCCCATAGAACTGGTTAGTACCCAGGAAGGATACAAACTTGCATCAAATATTCCCCAAACAGGCTTCTTAAAGTTCTATCAAAAATCATCCGTGTTTATGAGCTGGGAGGCAGGTCATAAATGAAACACCAACCATGCGCGGATCCAGAAATTTTCATGAGAGGGGGTCCAACGTAAATGGTAATTTTTGGTCACAGACGAGGGGGGTCCAACCCCCCAAAAATCCCGAAATTACATTTTTAGGTAAAATTTTCAAATTCCAGGGGGGGGGGTGTGGGTCCGGACCCCCGGTCCCCCCTCTGGATCCGCGCATGCCAACAGTCTCGCAAGTTCTTAAGGAATGCTTGTGTCCGTTGAATGAATAGACCACGGATTTCGCATATTAGCCCATTACAACACACAGTTTGGTACCTGGGATAAATTATTTAAGCGTGTGATGTCTTTGCAGTTCGAAAGCAAAATAAATCATTTAGAGAGAAACGACTTGTTTATGGCCAGTTTCTTTATCTCCAGATTAACAAATAAACCGACTAAATTGTCCTATATCCTATATAGAAAACTTATAGAAACACCGGATTTAACTCAAAATGGGTAACTAAAATTAAACGAATTCTTGATGAATGCGGCATGTCAAAAGCCTGGTTATCTCAGACACCTCCACGGAACTTAGCGAAAACTGTCACCGAAATTCTGCCGAATCATTTTTTTTCAGTCATGGGGAGCGGAACTTAATGATTCATCTAAGGGTAGAACCTACTAAGGCTATAACCTACGGAACATTCAAAGAAACAATATCTGACCAAACTGCCACCACACTTGCGAAATTTAGAACTGCAAATCACAGATTCCCTTGCGACAGCTAGGGACTATGCCGTTTGTCATATCCCCATTAGTATAATAAACTATTACTGCAGCTGGTGTTGTGCCGTGTGGCGGCCCTAAAAAGTCTCCCCGTACATCATCCATAGTGCAGGTTATATTTTCCTTTTGGTCCTTTGAGATCAGCGATGATATTATGAGAAATCAGAAATTTATTATCGGTTAAGATTCATTTTCTTACCAATGTTTAATATACAGTTTTTGTTCCCATTTAGATAATACTAGTCTTTGTATCGACTACCATGTTGAAAATTACAAAATTTTAGTAATTCTCTTTGGCTCCATGTTGCCAAATCTAAAGGGTCACTGACGAGACTTTAATAGTCGAAACCGCGGTATGGCCCACCCCCTTTCTCATTAATGTGTTCGCTGCTCTTGAAGGATCCTAGTTTTAATTTTCATTGCTATTACTGCAGCTGGTGTTGTGCCGTGTGGCGGCCCTAAAAAGTCTCCCCGTACATCATCCATAGTGCAGGTTATATTTTCCTTTTGGTCCTTTGAGATCAGCGATGATATTATGAGAAATCAGAAATTTATTATCGGTTAAGATTCATTTTCTTACCAATGTTTAATATACAGTTTTTGTTCTCATTTAGATAATACTAGTCTTTGTATCGACTACCATGTTGAAAATTGCAAAATTTTAGTAATTCTCTTTGGCTCCATGTTGCCAAATCTAAAGGGTCACTGACGAGACTGTAATAGTCGAAACCGCGGTATGGCCCACCCCCTTTCTCATTAATGTGTTCGCTGCTCTTGAAGGATCTCAGTTTTAATTTTTATTTATTGGAAAACCTGTAGAGTTACCAGCATGTTATATCAAAATGTCATGTTTACTGTATTTTCACTCTCCCACCCCTTCTTTCTATCTTCTCTTCACTCAACCTAGACTCTATCATAACCTCCTTAACTACTCTTTACTTATACGATTTAACCCTAATCGTGTGCTTGTCATGTCATATTGTTTTATAGCATTAACTCGATGTTACATGTATGGCCGGAGTTGTGTGAAATAAAAGATTTGTTCGTTCGTTGTTCGACAGTTTAAGATTTTGAATTAGTGACTTTCCTTTGGTAATAAACGACATATTACGCCAAAACGTAAAGACGTCGTGAATCCAAAAATAACGCCAGCAGATGATTCTATTTCATTGCCCCTAAACACGGTGGGTAGCCATAACGGCACCTGCGTGATCAAATCGCCTGTTCCGGCTCCTGCGTGATTCGTAACGGCACCTACGTGATTTTTGTTTACATTTACAAATGCCCACATGCCTTTAAAGGGAATTAAAACCATCAAATAATCTGGAAAGGCGTAGAATATATCGCCTAGTAGACGGAACTCTTATATGATAATTTTGGTTTTTGTTGTGCACCGTGTTGCAGTGCTACGTACAGATTTTGCGGCTGTGACAGTTTTACTGCTGTGATCTCGGTGTATAGTAGTATGAATTCATTTAGGCTTATAGTTTTGTGTTCATTCTATCAAGTTATCTTGGGGTTTATTATAATAAATTGCTTCTTTTGGTTTTATTTAAATATTTGCATATCATTCTGGGGCCGAAATAACATGACTTTGTTTAAAAAAGATAAACAAAAATGACAGACGGCTATGGACGATCACGTAGGAGCCGTTCCACCACGTGTTCTGTAGAAAGCGATTTATTTGCACCGTGTGCGACAAATAAAGAATGAGGAAGGTATATCCACAGCGATTTTTGTAGCGTATAGAATATTCCTACGTGATCTAACCAATCTGTTCGTCTCCCATTGATATAAAAACTAAGAGTTGGTGTTTGTGAAGTCATTTTCCCGGAACAGAATACGCACACAATTGAAAAAATATCGAATTTATACAGACGGAATTAGTTTTAAAATCAGGATTAGTGCAAAAGTAATTTATCTGATAACTTTCCAGTTCCGTGAACTTTAATCTTTTTTTATAAACTTGAACATTCCTTCCAGAAAAATGCACTAAGACAAGGTCACTGACCCATTTAAAAGACAAAAATCACTTAGGTGCCGTCACCGAATCACACAGGAGCCGTACGAATCACGCAGGAGCCGGAAAAAGCGATTTGATCACGCAGGTGCCGTAATGGCTACCTACCGTGCTAAAGCTTTCCAAAGCGCACATTAATTTAAAACATTTTGCTCATTATGTAAGGTATGGCAGGTCTCAGAAATTCAGAGACGGGGGTTGCCTAACATTTTTATATATTCTGCAATCACAAGTGATAGCACTTTAATTTTGGTATTGAAGCCACATTTTAGAACCGAGTAAAAAGAGTTATAGTATGCGAATCTACGCACAAACATTTTAGTAAGTAAGGTTCACAATAGGTATTCTGTTATGATCCTTTAGTGCTGCATGATTCTCGACCTATTTTTGTATAATGCTTAACCTTGTCTGTGTTTAACTGTGATTTAGGAAGATACCGACCGCAAAGGTAATATTTTAAATGGCCTGATATTTTTTTTTTCTTATTTTTATTTAGAAGATATAATACTACATGTATAACATGTATTCTTTACACTGAGCAAATAAAATTGGGGGTCACCAGGCTTAATTTTTACTTATACCAGTTGAAAGAACACCCATTACGTGTGCCGAAAAAAAGGCTTTTTTTCGCTAGTTTCTACTACATTTTGACAATGAATATTTGGAAAAGTACAAGCAGTACTATCCAAATATCATACATTTCAAAAAGACTATTATAACTATACACCTCGCCAAAAGTTTAGCATATTCTAGTTTTATAGTGCTAAAGTAAAATGGCCTGAAAAATATTCCCAAAGCATATTGCGACTTCAGCATTCATTGATTTAGAAAGAAAACATGTCGTAGCAAAGAACAAATGGCAGTTTTGTCTCGGCCTATCAGATTTTGTAAATTTTTGGATAGGCTAATAATGCATTATTTTAATGAGCCGTGTTTCTTAGTGGAGACCTGGCATCAAAACTGACATTTCTGGAAGGAACACAAACGTTAAGAAAGTATAGCAAAATATCAATGTTTAACATTTTGAAAACAAGTTTGTCTTTAAAGATGTCTAATGCCTACACCTCAAATGACAAGATAATAATGTTATACCACATTATTATTCTATCTATTGTCTAAAGATTTTAATAACTTTTGATTGAAAATACTGAAACTGGGTATTTTAGACAAGACTGAGTATTTTAGACAAGATTTTTAAAAAGTGTCGAAAATAACTTTTTTCAAACTAGCGACTTAACTAACTGCCAATTTTGACTCCGGAAAAGTCCTGAACCATAACATCGAATAGGAACAATTATGTCGAAATGTTCATTTAATGGGGTTAGTTCTGCCTCCTTTTACACAAGTAATTATGCTAAACTTTTGGCGAAGAGTATATCATCAAGTATGAGATTTCCCTAAACGTGGTATTACTTAAGAAATGAATTTCATTTTTCTGGTGTTCATGGAGCTATGAACCGCAGTGGGTCGCGTGCAAAGTGAATGAAACCCGAAGGGATTCGTGTAAGCTTTGCTAGCGACCCACTGCCGTTCAGAGCTCCATGAACATCAGAAAAATTAAACTCATTTCTTATATTTATATTCATTTCTCTCTGTCGCTTGTAGAAAAATCATTAAGGCGATCATATTTACGAGCAGATAGATAATTTATACACAGTGTTTATACAAACAGCGGAACGGCGTCGACGTTTACAACGTCCAATCAGATTGGCGACAGAATTGTTTTCTGACGTCAAGTGTGACGTCGCGTGACACGATGTTGTTAATGGATGTATGAACACAGATGAACATCTAATGGTTCATTGGTTCATCTAAGGAGGTTTTAGAAAAATGTAAAACAGATATTTCGCAAATTCGTGTTTTCTGTTTTATACTGCTTAACATAGCACATCTAATACTATTCAAGAACTCGCTGATAAATTTCCACAGAAAACGTTCCAGTGAAAGTCCATTTTATAGCAAGTAATTTGATGAGAAAAAAAAAAAACACGTGGTCACCAAACGAAAAAAAAATACTTCAGACAATTATATCCCACCTCGTTTGATTTTGCTTACATTTTCAAGTCGTGATTCTGTACTTATGGAAAATGTGTTTAGATTACCACTGTAGATTTCAGATGATAATGATATACCTGCCTGTGTAGCTTAATGTATCTGTATTGATATTCAGTAAACGTTGAGAACATACTGTGTGAGTGTTGAATTAAACATGCAGCTTTAAACAATCGAGTGTCACAAACTTCAAAGTCATGGCGCCAAAAACGTCGCATGAAATTGATCGAAATTCAACGTAACATTGCCTTTATTGGCGTCATTGGCGGAATTCCTATTCAAAAATCTATCAAATTGTATTAGATTTCTGATTTTTAGTTACATGAACAACATCGTGTCAGGCGACGTCACATGATCAAACTTCACGTCATAAAAATATTGCTCTCACCAATGTGATTGGACGTTGTAAACGTCATGACGCCATCGATGCTGTTCCACTGTTGTGTGGAAATTCTCTACTTGCTTGTAAAATGTGATCGCCTTGATAATTATTCAATAAGCGATAGAGAGAAATGCATAGCAATGAGTTAATTTTTTTCTGATGCTCACGGGACACTAATTTTTAAAGTAACCACTAAAATCGTATTGTGAACACTTCAATCTTGCCATATAGGTTAGACTTTCATCAAAGAAGGGCATTTATGGAATAAACTTATCAATACTATAATGTAGCCACATTTTGAATATGTATTGAATTTTCCGTGTACTATAAGAATCTTATAGAGTGTCAGGTACGGACCCTGGCTAATTCGGACCTTGGCTAATTCGGACCTCGACCACTGGTCGATTCGGACCCCGCAAATTCGAGGTCCGAATTAGCCAATGATTTTTAGCTCACCTGAGCCGTCAGGCTCACAAGGTTAGCTTATAGTATACCCATGCTCCGTCGTCCGTCCGTCCGTCCGTCGTCCGTCCGTCGTCCACCATTTTCAAAGATCTTCTCCTCTGAAACCGCTCGGCCAATCAAAGCCAAATTTTATGTGAAGCATCTATGGGAAGGGGGAACCAATGTGTATATAAATAATCCAGGTCACTTGACCAAGATGGCCGCCATGCCCATATATGGTAAAAAACCCTTCAAAAATCTTCTTCTCCGGAACCACTGAACCGATTTCAACCAAACTTGGCATGAAGCATTAATGGCTCAAGCACTACAATGTGTATATAAATCATGACCCTATGATGACCTTGACCTATTTTACGGCAAGGTCAACATAGGTCGCGAATGCATTTGAATGGGAAAAATTGTTAAATTGTCATTTAAAGGAAAAATCTTGCAGAAAATGAGCAGTAGGACTGAATATTAATGATTCTGAAAAAAAATTGGGCACCAGGGGCTCATCCGCCCCCACCCCGGGGCAATATACATGTATATCTCCATAATATTCAAACATCTTCTCCTCTGAAACCGCTTGGCCAATCAAAGCGAAATTTTATGTGAAGCATCAATAGGAAGGGGTAACAAATATGTATATAAAAAATCCAGGTCACATGACCAAGATGGCCGCCATGCCCATATATGGTAAAAACCGTTCAAAAATCTTCTTCTCCAGAACCGGTTGACCGATTTCAACGAAACTTGGCACGAAGCATTGATGGCTCAAGCACTACAATGTGTATATAAATAATGACCCTGTGATGACCTTGGCCTATTTTACGGGAAGGTCAACATAGGTCACCAATGCATTTGAATGGGGAAAACTTTTAAAATGTCATTTAAAGTGAAAGTCTTGCAGGAAATGGGCAGTAGGACTGGATATTAATGATTCTGAAAAAAATTGGACCACAGGGGCTCATGTGCCCCCACCCCGGGGCAATATACATGTATATTTCCATAATATTCAAACGTCTTCTCCTCTGTAACCGCTTGGCCAAACAAAGCCAAATTTTAAGTGAAGCATCTATAGAATGGGGGAATCAATGTGTATATAAATAATCTAGGTCACATGACCAAGATGGCCGCCATGCCCATATATGGTAAAAACCCATCAAAAATCATCTTCTCTGAAACCAATAGACTGATTTCAAGGAAACTTGGCGTGAGGCATCGATGGCTAAAGTACTCCAATGTATATATAAATCATGACCCTGTGATGACCTTGACCAAGTTTATGGCAAGGTCAACATGGGTTGCCTGTGCATCTGAATTGGGAAAACTGTTAAAATGTCATTTGAAGGAAAAAGCCAACAGGAAATTGGCAAATGGACAGAATATTGAAGATTCTGAAAAAAGAAAATGGCCCAAGGGCTTATCTGCCCCTGCACTGGAGTTAAATACCATAATATTCAAACATGTTTATTGGTACACTGAAAAGCTTTAAAAACGCAAAAGTTGTAATTCAATTGTATTTTCATACTTCTAGTAGTTCAATGTTTATGAAATTTGACACACATAAACATTGATATGTTTAAAAACTATGCTGTGAATTTCATATCAAAATAATGAGAAATGTGAGAGTTACAGTCCTTGCTATAGCTATACCCCTAAAATCCAAAACTGCAAAAGATATTGAGCACGACTACAATTTGTTCCTTGGCACAAAGAGCATTGCTATTTCATTAAAAGCACAGGTTTTGCCAATTGCCTTGATTGCATGACAATAATGTTAGCTTGTCTGATTGGTCATTGTCGACGTAATCCACGTAATATAGCGTTTTTACGTCAAATCTCTAGAGACATTAGTGCCTTGACGTGAAAAGTTCGGTTGATCAGACCGGTGTCAACATTTCATTGTCCCAATAGCCTCGGAGGGACTGCTACAGTGCCGTATAGATGAAAAATGATAATTATGACGTCACGTGGCGTCACATATACGTCATAAAGTCAGTAAAAATTCAATTGTGCTGCATAATTCATTTTCAAAGACCCGTAGAATTGTCAAAAAATGAAACAAAACGAAAACTAAAGTGTTTTTTTAGATATGGATTACTACAAGCTCCGTGTGAAATGGTCAAATGTTTTTCTTCACTAATTCAACGTGACGTCACATGGCAAAAAGTATAAAATGGTTTTTTATTCCTGTGGGTGGTCTGTGACTTTACAAATGCCGGTTTCGTGTAAAAATGGAAGCAGAGTACAGTTACTGATCCCTTTCACCTGTTACGGAAGACTTAAAATATCCTTGGTGCAAAAAATTACCAATTTTCTTTTTTTGCGTTTTTAAAGCTCTTCAGTGTATATGCAGCTGATCTCAGGTGAGCGTTTACAGGACCATTGGTCCTCTGGTTGTGAAATAGGGTCCGAATTAGCCAAGGTCCGAATCAGATTAAGGCCCGAATTAGCCAAGGTCCGAATCAGATTAAGGTCCGAATTAGCCAATGTCAGTCTCTGGTCAGGGTCCGAAATAAGGTCCGACTCAGCCAATGCTTGAATCAATTCAAGATGAAAGGATTGATTGTGTCTTCAAATCATTAAAATAAAATCCATTGTAGTACTCAAACCATTATTTCATGCAGTATACGCGAATGAAATACTTTGTTTTGTAGATCGACTATTTGATTTGTGCCTTAGCACCCCAGTCAAAAGCTATGGTCATATCAGGACGTTGCCTCCATTTTTTGTAGGACTTTTACCCAACATTACAATGTCATGGCACCCAAAATGCGCTTGAAAATATAACCACGCAAGTAAAGACCAGGGCTTATATGTAAGGATGGTTTGACTTTAACCACTTTTCTTGGACACGTTCAGACTTTCTAAGCGGCTAACCAGTGATCACACGGCCAATCAGTAGTGATAGGCTCAAGCAGCCCATCTGTTTCTTACGGGTACTTTGTGTTTTGTAGTTCGTGGTCATCTGGCGTATGGCATAAGCCAGCGCAAACCGCATTTTATTACCTTATGTAATGCAAGACCGTCATAGAGCACGGCAAGAAATCAGTAAAGCCTGCTTACAACAACCGTGAAAGCAATAAGTATTCTATCAAAACGAGACAGCAGATTGTACAGACTGTATACGGATTGAAGTCTCATTCTTGATGTTAGGACGGCTCGTTTTTAATCTGAACACAGTTTTCTTTATGAAAAATACATAATGCAAAGGTCCGAATTGACCATTGGAAAAGGTTCGAACTGACCAATGGAAAAGGTCCGAATTTGCCAATGGAAAAGGTCCGAATTGACCAATGGAAAAGGTCCGAATTGACCAAAGAATTTTTCTTTTTGCGGTCCGAATTGACCAATAAAAAAGGGTCCGAATTGACCAGTGGTCGGGGTCCGAATTGACCAGTGGTCGAGGTCCGAATTGACCAGGGCCGAATTTTTTAGGGTCCGAATTGACTAGGGCCGAATTAGCCAGTCCGAATTGTCCATAATTCTGGATAAACAAATCTGTCCCGAGGGTCACATTTTGGCATCACTCGACGAGCCTCGTGATGCCAAATTGTGACCCGAGGGACAGATTTGTCTATCCATACCTGACACGAATGATGGATTCTTTTTCTTGCTCACCTTAATGCAGCGAAGATTGATTTTTATACTATTTACCTAGAAAAATGCTAAAGTCGCGGCGACCGCCATTTTGATTTAAAACGTTTTGACGTCATTGTGACGTGTGCGCTTAGCGACGAAATTACGTGACGTCCTATACAACCAGTGTTAAAAAAGAACATTTGAACGCAGGGTGCGACCGGGGTGAGATAATGAGGTTGAGATAAATAGAATCCATCATGGGTGGTCAGTGGAGATAGGAAAATCTCAACCCAAGGGTCCATCCGTTCCAGTGGGAAACGAGGCTCGCCGAGTTTCCCACTGGAACGATGGACCCGAGGGTTGAGATTTTCCTTTCTCCACTGAACACCACTGATGGATTCTTTTTCTTACATAACCCGATCAGGCCTAAATTCATTTTACCGGTAAAGTAACCTGGTACCGTGCTTTAACTCTGATGACGTAGTGTTTATTACGGATATGACGTCAAATGTAAATGAATCGTTGTCATTGTTAAAAGAGATGCAGTTTTGATTTGTTTTTCGTTGAAAACGAGCGTGAATCAAGATTATACACAATGAATTCACACCAATTTAGTCTAGTTTTGTTGAACATTATTGCTGCAAGCAGCTGCTTTGGACTAGAAACGATCGAATTTAGTCGCGTGCTTTTCTTATCTTGTATGAGCAACCAAGCCAGCAGTGTAAGATTGATTTATCTACCACCACTAAAATACCGGAATTTTTCTCTCTTTATGATAGAGGTATGTAAGAAAAGAATTTCTCACATGGGGTAAAATGTAAGATTTCTCTATCTGGTGTGCAAGAAAATAGTCTACAGCTGGTACTATTTTGGAATAACAAGACATTTGCTAGACAATAATGTCACAATTATTGTATATTTAATCTGGAAACTGCTCATCCTTGTCTTTTGTACGTGGTACTTTCGCACAAAGGCATGTGACACTCTAACGAAATTGATTAACAAGGCCCGACACAATGTAGTTTTCTATAAAATGGCGCACAATTTTATTTCCATCTTACGTGACATTAATGAAGGTTATAAGAGCACTCACTTGCAGACTTTAACATTTGGTATTATATGCTATATGTCTGTGACAAAAATTGCAGTACAAAAGCATTAGACAACAAACAGTAGATCTTTGCTAGTAGAAAGACAACTAGTGACGTCATTGGACCAATAGAAATGTATTAAAATATTTTATTTGACCAGTCATGTTCTTTTCGAGTTAAATATCATCTCAGAGGTCTTCGACTGTTACACTATTGCGTTTCAACTCGCGTATCTACGGTGTGTCAAGATGCGAAAGATACGTCACACGTACGTCGTACATACGCGAGCATACGTAGCTCATATTCTTCGATGCGTGGCTCATACTCGTCATACGTCGAGGTGCTACGATTCTATCAGTGTGCACTTAAAATACGTACAATCATGGTAATCATTTTTATTAAGACGAAGTGAAGAGAACCGTTTGGAACTCATCTGCATTAAACACCGCGGATACGTGACAGATACGCCGCAGTCAAGAATGGAACGTAGTTCATACACCGTAGATACGTTACTCGTCATAGATACGTCACACTTCAAACGCCACACACACGTCACGTTCGTAGCACATACGCCTTGATACGCCGTACATACGAAAGTGAAACTCCATACGAATACAGATACGTTACTGATACGCCACAGGAAAAACGTTACAAGGTCGTCAAACGTACGCTGTATATAGGCCGCTTTCAAGAACAAAATACGCCTTGCATATCGAAATTCTCATAGTCACGCGAGCGATACGCCGCTGATACGTGAAGGAGTGACGGTAGCTTTAGTCAAGGAATGCATGTTTGGCTTTAAGATTGTTTTCGTTCATATAAAATTGAAAACGGTCAAAGTAGTTTTAAAATAACATATCTAAAATTGTGGAAAACTAATTACCTTCTTTTCGTGGATTTATTGTACAGGAAATCCCTCATTGAACATTCTATTATTACACTTGTTGTAGCCATAGCGGATCTGTAGATGGTCCGGATGAAAATAACTTTTAAAAGAATTTTACAAAAATATAAAGCAAGATTTATTTAAAACGAACTTTGGCCACTTGACTCTTTTCTTTCATCGCTCAACAATCGTGGATAATGACATGTCAACATCTTGCTCACTTCAATGGTTCCCGGCTCATATACAGAAAGCTTTCTTTTACACACGGTTATCAAAGGCGCCGGGTTCGCCGAATTTTTCGAAAATGAAATGCACCATGTAAGCAATCTTTCAATATTGGTTGCCAATATTTTTTCCAATTATTTTCTGTCATTTTGACAAAGTTTCCGTCCTAAAATCGAATATTACGACATATTTAATTAGAAACTTAAAAACGGTGTCATTGTAGTATAAATTGTTACTCCGAATCACGTTTAACCGCATACTGTCATTTTATGCTCTCAAAGGACTTAGACTGTTTGATTTTTGAAACTAAAGGTATAGTTTTACAATCTGGGTGTTTATGTTATAAAATTAACTGTAAACGATGAAAAATTCTGCGATTTTAAGAAGCATCATATAATCCGACGTTATTCAGATCACTCATGGAACATCGTGTATTCGGTGGGGGTGGGCTTTAGCAAACATGGATATGGGAAAATGCTTTCGAAAAAGGTATGTGTTTGGATCCTCAGAATATTTCATTAGGTTCACAATTTGAAGGATAAAGCCATCGGTGGTGATGTATAGTCCATGATTCGGATTACCTCCAATTGATTCGCTTTGACTTCATTTATGCATAGACTTTCACGCTCCTTTGGTCACAGTCGCGTGCTTGGTCAAAAATTAAAATCATTACAGTTGACGAGGAACTAAATTGGCTTCAAGATAGTACTAAGTTCATTCATATGCGCATGCGCAGCAATTTTCATGAACTTGATCCGGAATGGGTAGAATAATTGCAAAATATCTGCCATTTTTCTATACATGTTCATGCGTTGTCTTTCTGCAAATCGTTATTGATTCCTTTTTTCTCTCTCTTTCCGTGACATTGAATCTATATTATAAATGGTTTCTATCGTCGTAGAATCCCGTCACAGATTTACTGTTATAAAAATGAATGGATTGTTTGATCATGTTGGCCATGTATTCCTCGATAAAAGTAAAGTTGATTTGAGCTTTCAAGTAGCTTGTGATATTCGCTTTGCTTCTCGACTAACCCGGGTTGGCAACCCGAAAGTGCCCAAAGACATAATGTACGCTGGTGTTTATATTTCTTTCCAGGTGAAATCATGGCAATAACAGTCCTACTAGCCGGTCTCAACAGCTGCACGAATCCCTGGATCTACCTGGCATTCTCGGGAAGAATAACTAGAAAACGACGGGCAGTATCAAAAACATGGTCCTCCAACAACTCTTATATGGAAACTGACACTATGCGCATGCGTACGTTGTTGACGGAGAATACCCACATACGAGTTACTCCGGAACGCAACTTAGATCCACGCATAGATCCCAATACTGCAATTAAGCATTAATGACTCAAAATCACGATCCTGGAGACTGTTCCGTTACTCTGGAGGAACACGATACGACGTTGGTCAGGGTTAACTCTATCTAACAAAAACCAGTTGGTGTTCCTTGGCCTGTTTGCCATGGAATACCAAAACAATCATCATCTCTCTCACCCATCGTTTTCCTAATATTTATGTCTGAAATGACTTAGCTGTTGGTATGACAGCCAAGTGAACACTGTAAATAAAACGCAAAAGTGAGTTCTTTTAGGAGCAGTGAAAGCATTAATGAGATAGGGGATGTGCTATACCGCGGTGTCTGCTACTCAAGCCTCATCAGTGACTCTATAAAACTGGCAACATGGAGCGAGAGACAATTACTACAATTTTACAAAGGATCTCGAAAGACTTGTGTTGTAAGATTACCCAAGAATTTTATAAAATCCCAAGTATATTGAAATGAAGTTTATTGCAGTCGAAAAACAAGTTTCTAAATTGTATTTAGACATGTAATGTTCTGTGTAACTCCAGCAGAGACTACTTTAAAAATTTGAAGAAAAAAAACTTTGAATTTAATATAGGATCATATAGGAAATAGGAAACTTTTTTTAAGTCCATGTCTTCCCACCCCCCGCTTGCCCAATCAAAATATTTTGAACACAACTGTATTTTTTGTAAATGTCATATTATATCAAAATGTCATGTTTGGGCAAGGGGGTGGGGAGCTGTCAGCTGTCAAAAAGCCCCAAAACCGATAAATGGGCTCAGCTCCATTATTTTAATGTACCAAGGCTTTGGAAATATACTGTTTATGTATGTTCTACCTGAATGAACAAAGTATCTATCCTATTTAACAAGTATACATGTACACAAAGTGCACATACTATATTGCATATAATATACTGTGCAAAATAAGTTTTTTTTTTCAATTATTAATGGTTTATGTTTTATTTGAGATATGCTTCAGTGGACTTTAAAGCTAACATCACTTCAGCACCACACAACGACTGGTTTTACCTTTATTTGATACATGCAAGATATTGTCAAAAACATATTGAGATAATGTCTAAAACATATGGAGTCACTGTTCAAAGTAAAAGTTGCTTAATTTATTTTTCATAGTATACTGTATTTAAGGTACAGGTATTTGTATAAGTGATGGACAGTGTTATTCATAGTTGTAAATGTGATAAAAATGATGCACCTGTTATTCGTGCAAAAATCGTTTCTACCCAAAAATTTAGGTCGCAATAAGCATATTGATTTTTTTATTATCTATGGCAAAAAATGTGTTTCCTGACAAAATAATTTTTTAAAAAATCTGACCCCCTCCCCTTTTGACACCGATTTATGCTGCGTGTATGTAACATCAAGAGGTTTCCACCATGTTGTTGCATTTATCAAATGTTTTATTTTATGGAGAATGCAACAGATAGTCTATCCAAATAACGCAAAACCACCAGAAACACTCAAACTTTGGGCGGGAAACATATTGTCTTCCGAGATCCTTTTAAATCATTGGCGAATTAATGTAATTTTACATTTACAATCAACTTATAAAGACCAGCAGTGTGTTTTTTGTTCACAATTTTCTTAAATTCAACTTAAAGACTTTCTTGAAAGCAACAAATCTAAAGTACCCAGTCTTACAATTTCATGAAATTTACACACGAGTTATTTTGGCCATGGCAGTTAGCACTCAGCATATTACTGCCTTTATCTGTTTATGAAAGTAAACGAAAAGTAAATAATTCATTTATGATGTACAATTCTATAACACTAAATACAGACCTGATTGACATTTTGAGACAACTGTAAAAATCATACAAATGGATAGAAAATTCTCCGATACACACACAGGGATATGCTTGTCTGGTTGATGAGACAAAGACATCTCAGGAATAAAGCACGTCTCCTATGTGTTAATTTGCATTGTAAAATTGTTAAACATATATATGTAAAACGTGAGTATCTGATTATAGAAGTTTAAGTGTCGTAAATAACTTTTTTTTCATACAGCGCCGGATTGGCTACTTACAGCCAACTGACATTAGCCTAAAAAAAAGTTATATTCCCTATTTTAACGTCTTTTGGCTGTTAGCAGTCAAGTCCGTAATGTAGGCGTCATACCTAGCCGATGTTAACACGCGATGGACACACGATTATGAAAAGTTTCAATTTCGGCGGGGATCGTGAGCACATCGGGCCATTCGTGAGTGCATCGTTACCCATCGTATGTCCATCGCGACATGTTTTAAGCCTTCGGCATCACCATCGCGAGCGGCATCAAAATCTTTGACGTGCCAAAAAAATACAGGAAGGACACACGATGGTTCAATTTCGTGTTAAATTCGCGAGTACACCTTGGCCTTCGCAAAGCCATCGTGAGGCCAACTTTTCACATCGGGACTACATCGTATTTCGGTCGTGTGGTCATCGGCACCATCAGCTAGGTTTTGCTACAGGCAATACGAGCGACACACGATGCTGCCCGATTGTGTTAGGAAGGCAACACGACATCGTGTGGCCTTCGCAACGCCATCGTATAAGCATCGTATTTGAAAAGTCTAGAACACGATGGCATCAGGATGGAAACATGACATTAACAAAAATTGTTCTTATATTTCCCGAAGTAAAGTGGACATGAAAAAAATAAAAAAAAAAAAAATCAGCACCCACACAACATTTTTCTCAGAAGCCTCAAGTGGAATACTGTTAAATCATGGCTTATTTCGAAGAAAAAAAAACAATTAGGAAAAAGAAGACCGCAACACTTCTTCTATACATGCAGCTGGAGCATGACCAAAAACTCCTGCAGGAGCAACACCATCTCTTACAGGTATTTGGGTTGTTTATTACTCTGTCTTTCAAGCAGCGCCCGGTTTTTCTTTCTAGTAGACTAGTACCCATTGCAGAATTCGACAAACGAGCGTTTTTACTACTGACTCAACAGTTTTGTGTCAGTTTCATGCGAAAGATGGATTTAAAGTCACCATGAAGCTTGAATAGTGTTGTAAAGTAATTGATATTAATTAACTTACTACTATGGACGTCAGCAACGAAAGCATACAAATTAAATGCTTTCTCAAAAGAGACCATGTTTGCATGCGTAGGTACCGTGTATTTTATGGACTGGAGTCATGGATTGGAGTGGAACTGTGGATTGGAGCAGACAACTAAATCAAAACAAAGCCAATTAATTCTACATATAGAAAGTTATTTTGGATATGACTGTTAAGTTAATGTCTTAGCACATCTTTCATAGTATATTTTGGTAGATCCTTATCTTAGATAATTTGTTTGAACATGGGATGGTTATGCTAAGAAATTAACACCCATATCTGAAAGTTTCTTTGTATTCTTAAAAAGTATTTACTTGCATTTCCTGTTCCACTTTCTCTCCAGGGTTCCACTTCAAGAATCCACTCCAAAACGGCAGCCCATGACCACTCCAAGACTCCAAGCCTCGACTCCAACCCATAAAATACACAAAGCCCCTACAGTATACATATATAACTAACTGTGGTTAAACATGAGATATTATATCAATGCTCAACCCACATTTAATTGATTTTTTACATAACATCGTGTAGTCACGTGATGCCTTCGGGACACATTCGGAAATACATTTTACCTAACACGATGTCAGGCCATCGTGAAGCCATCGTTAGGCCTTCATATACCATTCGCAACAACATCGTATGCAAAACTACCAGTTCCTATGTCTTCGTGAGTGCTTCGGGTATAATCGTGAGCTATTCGTGTGTCCATCGTGTGAACATCGGTAGGCTTCGTGTATGCGTCGGCTCAATATTGGCTTTTAACTAAATTCGTGACGAAAATCGCGCGAAATTCAAAATTTCATATTCGTGTGGCCATCGTGTGTCAAAACAGGCTAGGTATGACGCCACCATTATGGAAAGACTATTTCTCGTTACATGGTTTGTTAGTTACATGGATATTATTTCATTTAATGATATTATAAAATATTGCCTGTTTGGAAACTTTTAGTTTCAAAAAAAAAAAAAATAATAAATAAATAAAACAAACCGAAAAAAAAAGAAACAAAAAAAATAAAACAAACCGAATTCAATGGGTTTCAAACAACGTTTTACAAAATAATAATAATAATAATACATTTGGAGGATCGTGTATTTAGCCCAATCTTCCATACGGTCCTCGAGTGAATACAGGCATTGATTATTATAAGACCTTTTTGTTATTATTCAGACTTTTTTCATATCCTTTGGCATGCGATGTTAGCGATGCTATATATTTTGGGGAGAAGAGAAGTCACTGCTTGCCTTATAGCAAGGTAGCAACTGGTACCTGCTATTGCGTAAGACAAACTTTTTAATGATGGAAACATCTTGATCAAAACTTGGTCACTTGGAATTTCAAAGAAAAACAAACGAACACAGTTTACATTTTCCAAATTGTAGCTTTTCTAAAAATAAAAAAAATCGATCCATCGGAAGAACAAACGCCGAGCATTCGATTTAAAACGCATCATGAACATCTAAACATTTTCTAAATAGCAACAGGGACAGTTAGATTTACAGGGACCTGAAACTACAGTACTGCTATTATCATTTTCCAATATATGCGTGACTTGGAGTCAGGCCAGGTTTTAGAATATGCCCAATAGGTATTTACATGGAGAATAAGTAAGAAATATGTGTTTATAGTGGTCAGTTTCTACGAACTACTCCTTCTTCTATATTGCATTTTTATTCAAGCAAAACATGTCATCTGTTTAAGCACATATTGGGCTGTTGTTTGGTGTCAAGTTTGAATATATACACCAAACATTACACCTAAGCCATCTGTATAAAAAGAAGAAAAAATGTTTTCTTCCAGAAGACGTTTTTTGCCTCTTTTGTAACAGCCTTTTTATATAAAAGTATTCACTCAACATATTTGAATTTTATATCAAACAACACTGGGACAGTTCATCTTTAGAATGGTGTATTTCTTTTTTAAGTTATGTTCAGTATGCTTGTAGGAGTATTTTGTAAAACACAGGCTGTGTTTGGAATATTTTGCCTAATTTAATTGCAAAGTCAATTATTGCAATACCTGTCCAGCCCTGTCCAAGTGACAAGACAAGCATATTCTATAAAATAGGGCTAGAGTCCAATCACTTGTATTATAGATCACTGATAGCAAGAATTGACTGCAAATACCCAAAATATACTCCTCAAAATAATCTAAGGGCCAGACATTTAAATTTGCAGATTTTGTGACTGTCAAATAATGTCTTTATTTTATGATGTACAACAATAAATTTTCAATGGATACCCTAACCAATAAACCCCAAAAAGTTTAAAATCAACCGACATTAAACTTGTCAGTGATCATGACACAGCACTACCCTCAAAATTTGCTATTTTACACATGGTGGGTAGGGTAGTAAATTCTAAAAAAAACTTGTTTTACTAGAATATGACCGGCAACATCAACACAGTAACGGGCGTGTAAAGCATGAAGCTGTTTAACCTCTAAGCAGTGTGACAGGAAGTTTCAAATTAACTTCCGGTTGCCCGCAAGACGAATCCAACAACACCCTCTTACCATTTCAATTTCCAGACTTTCTTGCGTTCCAGATCGAACATTATGGGCAGGTATAATTTTCTGAAGACGGTTCCACAACAGCTCAACCGAAATGAGGCCAACAGAGCGTGCTTGTCAGTCCATAAAACGGCTCTAAATGACCATTTTATTGTCAACTTAGCCATCCGACCCACGTTTGACACCATCAAAAAACTAAAAAACTAAAGCCATGATGCTTTTTGGAATCATGTTTGTGACCAGACAACAAAGATCTATCTGCACAATCTTAAAACTAATGCAAGAAAGCCTCTTGTACCCTCACAGCTACCCAACAATCCAGATGACTTCGACTGGACTTTGCATATTGACATCGGATCATTCTACTGGCTCATTTGAGACCGCTTCGAGTGTGTCGTAAATCAGCTTGGTCGAGTGTGTCGTAAATCAGCTTAGACGTCATTGACGGAAGGCAACGTGAGTGGTGTCAGACAATTGAGAGTTTCAATGGACTTAGTGTTATTGGAGCACGATTTGTATGGCAGACCAAATGAGCTTGTGTGGGGTGGGTATGTAATGTTGGTTCTTTGGAGCTGTATATTATTCAGAACGGGTCGCTGACTGATATGCAATACGGATATGGAACTTTGGGCATCATTGTTCATCCACTCGCTGGCGCGCGCATGGGGTCCTGAGTTTATTTAATGGTCGATAACGACCAATTTCGAATGAGGGGTTAGAGGGTCCCTTGTACGCGAGTAAATTCAACGTATGGACTGACTAGCACATCCTCCTGACATGAACCCGATTGAGCACATGTGGAATTGTCTACAGAGACGAATCGCGGCCTCTAATGTTCAATGTGGGACGCGGGAAAGTATGGAACGTGATCTGGTAGACAATCGGGGCATAATTCCTCTTGCGGACATCCGGAAGTTGATTTAGAGCTTCCAATATCTAACCGACATATACGGACATGATGTTGTGAAAAGAAAACAATTTATAAATTTTACTACCCCACCCACCCTGTGTAAAATAGCAAATTTTGAGGGTAGCGTTGTGTCATGATCACTGACAAGTTTATTGTCGATTGATTTTAAACTTATGGGGGTTTATTGGTTAGGGTACCCTTGAACATTTATTATATATCATAAAATGAAATTTGACACTCACGAAATCTGCAAAATTAATTTCTGGCCCTTAGATTATTTTGAGGAGTATACGTTAAATTGGCTCATGACAATTGAAGTAAATGTCATTTTAACGTTTTTGGCTAGTGACAATGACTGTAAACACACGCTTCCTTTTTAAAAATTAACGTCTTTTAAATTATTCAGTGTGGTTCATATCGTAGAAATAGGTCGCTAGAGAGTTTATTTGATGTTCGTTAAACAGAGTATGTCCGTTTTGACTGTTGTTGGTTATTCTTCCAGACTATGCTACTGTAGGCCATTGTGGTTACACTTCTGTAGGCCAGTGTGGTTACGCTACTGTAGGCCAGTGTGTTCTAGGAAGTTTTCATTAAATTCATGAAATTGAAAATAAGATCATTCTCTTAATTATTATAAGACATTAGGGTCATAGTACATGGCCATAGCATTTATTTGATACTTCTTTCAGCATCCTGGGTTTATTAACAGTTCTAGTACAAGTGATTTTGTACGTATACACCCTGTTTTATCCAAGATTTGTCTCCAATTTCTTGTGTCTTTTATTAATTTTCATGAATAAGCAAAATCAATGATTTGAAAAATAGGTATTAAGGTTTATTTGCTAAGGCGATGCATCACTATCACACCAATTATAGTATTCTAGAGCATGCTATTGTTTGTATATAAATATTTTAGTGAGTACACCATGTTCTTTAGAATCACACTAGGGGTGGGTGTATAAACTATGTAATTTTTACATCATGCAAATGTATTCATTGTTGAGGACAATATTTTATGGCATTAAGGTGGTCACGCTGACCACATTGGCAGCCATGAAAATTGGTTTCAGGGATACAAGATAGATCCTATAACCCATCCAAAACCTTGCAATTGCTATAGTTTATCCCTCGTTTTTCATGGTCTTTCGACATTTTTATTAATAATCATGAATATGCAAATAAGATAATTTTCATTTAGGCCCATGACATCAATAAATTTGTCATATGCTATTACTGGTTCAATAACAAAGTGTCACAATGATAGTTTGGGCCTCAAATTAGTATATTTATTGATTTTTAATGATCTGTCATTTCTAATGTTTTCATTAAAGTCCATGAATATGCAAATTATATATCTTGTATTACTTTCCATTTGATAAAAGGACAATTTCTTAGCTTTAACATGAGACCATGTTCAGTGGTCTAGGGTAAGTAATAGCGAAGATATGGCCAATTTTGTATGTACACCTCCATGCTCAAGAATCACGTTAACGGTTGCCATGGAAACCATGCAATTTTTCATAGTGTAAACAAGTTTTTCTTTGAGGACAAAAATTCATTGCATTTCTGGGGTCCTAATAAACGATTTGAAACCCATGAAAAATTGTCCTGGGAGGTTTGCAAGGTAGGTCAAATTAGCTCCCGGCAAAGCTGAGAATGACAGACGAGAGAACAAACATGCATAATGACAGACGAGAGAACAAACATGCATATTTTATCATTTCCTTAACCAAAAGTAGATGAAGGCTTTTGCCTTAACTGAATCATGACTTTAGAAATATATCCGAAATTTAGGCTACAGGAGTCGCTAAGATGCAAAAATCTGCTTTCGGTACGCCCGTTCAGTGACCTGCCTTGCTTCGTCTTATCACATGAATCTTCATGCTGTCCATAAGATTAGAAACTGAATTATTTTCTTATAGTGAACAATTTAGTGTGCATAAGTTCTCAGTGGCTTTCATATGTAGCTTACTTAACATACTACCTCCTCATGCAAAACTGATCAAATACAAAATATAAACCAGAGGACCATTGGTCCTGCGAACGCTCACCTGAAGCCTGGTCTTGGAGCATTAAGTCATCATGAAATGACCTTGACCTTGCATTCTAACTTTATTGACTTCATAAGGTGTCTGCATCTGCTAGGTTTCAGGTCTCAGGCTGCAACAGTTTCCAAACCCAGTGATTTCTGAGGAAACTCGGCATAGTCTTAATTTTGATATTTAAATGACCTTTGGTCAAGGTCAAGATATGATCTTGACCTTAATTAATTACATTTCTTCATTGACTTCATTAATTGTCTGCATCTAGCAACTTTCAGGTCTCAGGCTGCAGTAGTTTCCAATATATCTATTGTTTTCCCGTGCAAAAGCCTATGATTCCAAAATTGACCTTGCCATAATGTAGGTCAAGGTCATCCCAGGGTCATCATTTGATCAAACTACGATGGACTGGAGTACCTGATGCTACATACCAAGTGTCGTGGAAATCGGACCACCGGTTCTGGAGAAGATTTTTGAAGGGTATTTACTATATATGGGCGTGGCGGCCATCTTGGTCATGTGACCACGATATCACGAACAAAATATCGATGCCACTACTCAAGGAGGCTCTACGTAAAATTTCAACTTGATCAGCCAAGCGGTTTCAGAGAAGAAGATCTTTGAATTTGTGACTTAATTTTGATATTTCAATGACCTTGGGTCAAGGTCAAAAATGACCTTGACCTTAATTAATTACATACCTTCGTTGACTCCATCAGTTGTCTGCATTTAGCAACTTTCAGGTTTCAGATATCCGTTGTTTACGCTTTTTCCCATGTAAAAGCATATGTTTCCGAAATTGACCTTGCCGTAAAATAGGTCAAGGTCATCCTAGGGTCATCATTTGAACAAACTATGATGGGCTGAAGTCCCCGCTGCTACATAACAAGTTTTGTGGATATCGGCCCACCGGTTCTAAAGAAAAGATTTTTTGAAGCGTTTTACCATATATGGGCGTGGCGGCCATCTTGGTCATGTGACCAAGATCCTGTGAACAAAATTTCATTGCCGATAATCGTTGACTCCATCAGTTGTCTGCATCTAGCAACTTTTTCCATTGTTTTAGCCTGTTCCCATGTAAAAGCCTATGTTTCCAAAATTAACAATGCCATAAAATAGGTCAAGGTCATCCTAGGGTCAACATTTGAACAAACTATGATGTGCTGGAGTCCCCGATGCTACATACCAAGTTTCGTGAAAATCGGCCTGCCGGTTCTGGAGAAGAAGATTTTTGAGTGGTTTTTACCATATATGAGCGTGGCGACCATCTTGGTCATGTGACCAAGATCCCATAAACAAATTCAAATGCCACTACCCAAGTAGACTCCATATAAAATTTCATTTTGATCGGCCAAGCGGTTTCAGAGAAGATCTTTGAAATTGTGACATAATTTTGATATTTCAATGACCATGGGTCAAGGTCAAGATGACCTTTATTACATGCCTTCATTGACTCCATTACATGTAGTTGTCTCCATCTAGCAACTTTCAAGTCTCAGGCTGCAGTAGTTTCCAAAATATCCATTGTGTTCGCTTTTTCACCTTTTCCAAAATTGACCTTGCCGTAAAATAGGTCAAGGTCATCATTTGAACAAACTATAATGGGCTGGAGTCCCCGATGCTACATACCAAGTTTCGTGAAAATCGGTCTGCCGGTTCTGGAGAAGAAGATTTTTGAGTGTTTTTACCATATATGAGCGTGGAGGCCATCTTGGTCATGTGACCCAGATTTCGAGATCAAGCTTTCCTCCCCCCTACCTGGATGTTGTACATAAAATTTCACTTTGATTAGCCAAGCGGTTTCAGGATGAAGATTTTTGAAAAGTGTGTATGGACGACAGACCGGCCAAGGTCAAGAGATGACCTTGAGCTAAACTAATCACATACATGTACCTTCATCTACATGTACTCCATTAGTTGTTTGCATCTACCACTTTTCATGTCTGAGGCTGCAAAAAGTTAAAAAAAATGCATAGTTTTCACTTTTTCCCATGTAAAAGCCTATGTTTCCAAAATTGACCTTGCCGTAAAATAGGTCAAGGTCATACTATGGTCATCATTTGAAAAAAAAATTATGATGGGCTAGAGTCCCCGATGCTACATACCAAGTTTCGTGAAAATCGGCCTGCCGGTTCTGGAGAAGAAGATTTTTAGTGGTTTTTACCATATTATGAGCGTGGCGACCATCTTGGTCATGTGACCCAGATTTCGAGATCAAACTTTCCTTCCCTGTACCCATATATGCTGTACATAAAATTTCACTTTGATTGGCCAAGCGGTTTCAGAGATGAAGATCTTTGAAAAGTGTGTATGGACGACAGAC
The DNA here is from genome assembly GCA_964017185.1 of Rugalucina vietnamica. Classification (NCBI taxonomy): domain Eukaryota; kingdom Metazoa; phylum Mollusca; class Bivalvia; order Lucinida; family Lucinidae; genus Rugalucina; species Rugalucina vietnamica. The sequence continues at coordinate 23,210,814 of OZ024884.1, read as the reverse complement.
CGGCCAATGTCGAGAGATGACCTTGACCTAAATTAATCACATATCTTCATCTACTCCATTAGTTGTTTGCATCTACCACTTTTCATGTCTCAGGCTGCAATAGTTTTCAAAAAAAGGAATATTGTTTACCTTTTCCCATGTAAAAGCCTATGCTTCCAAAAATTGACATTGCCGTAAAATAGGTCAAGGTCATCCTAGGGTCATCATTTGAAAAAAATATGATGTGCTGGAGTCTCCGATGCTACATACCAAGTTTCGTGAAAATCGGACCATTGGTTCTGGAGAAGAAGATTTTTGAAGGGGTTTTACCATATATGGGCGTGGCGGCCATCTTGGTCATGGGACCAAGATCCCGTGAACAAACTTTCATTCCCCTTACCCATGGAAGTTCCACATAAAATTTCAACTTGATCGGCCAAGCGGTTTCAGAGAAGAAGATCTTTGAAATTGTGGACGACGACGGACGGACGGACGCTCGATCATGCCTATACTATAAGCTCACATGTGAGCCTTCGGCTCAGTTGAGCTAAAAAGCAGCCATCAACACTCTTCGTGTACTCGATCATATGATCTGTCGTAGCGGTAGTGTGTCACACCGTGCCCAATAAATTAGATCCCAGAAGATATCAGCACTTCCGTTCATAGACATTGACTTATCAATGCTCCTAGATGACTTATTCACACGCCAGATATCAAATCTAGCGCCTTTCATTTTCAGAGCTAGGATGCTATAAATCAGGTCCCTTGGGATCAACATTGTTTACGCAATGATAACAAGCAATTTACAAACACGAGAACTCTATAAATGACAGAATCTGCGTTTGCTTCATCCAGTCTTATAGCAGACGCGTTTCTCATTTCAAATTTTAGAAAACTTTTTTATCTTCGACAAGGAGCAATGCATGCTGAAGAGAAAAAAATAATAATAAACGTTTGTTAATACATATGTAGAATCATACTGTAGGAAGAAAACGCGTAAATATTCTCAGATCAAATAGCCCTGTATACACTATAGGACAGGAAAATAAAGTTCGATGTACAGTCGGAAAGTTCCCGTATTGTTCTTGGTGTGGTATTTGTTTTCAAAAAGGACAACCATAACTTTGATGTGGAAAACATTTTTCTACACGCCAATATACTTTACATAGTATGCGATTATGGTATGTTTTTTTATCAAATATTTTAGGCTCAACGTGTGGTCACTATCAGCGTACGGAGCGCGTTGATTCGCATGCCTATCAACTCATTTTGTAGAAAATCGACCTGGGCCATTCCTTTTGAATTTCTTTAAAAGCCAAATTAATTTCGTCAGTAGTGTCTGCGTGATCGCTCTCTGTCCTCGAAGCTCGGATTTCAGTCGAGTCATTAATGCATCTTCCGATCGATGGGCATGTGATGTTGTCTTCGTGAATAATATTATTTTCTATGACAAACCTCGGTCGTTTCTTCACTGGCCCCTCGCTTCTGCGACCATCATTAATATCCGCGCATCCTTGTGCAAACAGTCTGTCCCAGTCGAACACATATCTTCTCCACCCATTTTATGCACTAATTTTGGTTTCATGAATTTCAAAGTGTTTGTAGGGCATTGTCTGCTCTTATACAAAACTTGGTTACCGCGCGCTGTTCCGTACGTTCCCACGACGTCGTTTTTGTGCTCGATTCTAACACACCTCGCCTATATAGCCAATGGTAAAAAAACGTGTTATATTGTGCAACAATTTCACTGGGCGAATAAGCGTGACGTTACTTTGCGGCATTTGTGACGTCAGCTATCCCACAAAGCAGCGTTAGACGGTGAAACATCGTTTTAGCGCACAACAAACGTAATAAAAGTGTGTAAATACCAGCATTACAGTCAAATATTTGGCGGGATATCTGCAATGCAATGGCGGAAAGCTGAACGCGCTACGCGCTCGTGATTTTATCTTCTTTACAACTGACCTCCAAACAGTGAATTATTACTCAACAATTCACTGCTAGAGCTGATCTATTTCTTAAATTTCATCAACATTTGTCTAAAAAGAAAAAAAAATACATGACAAAATTGCAATGAATCAAAATATCGTTGGTGTGACGTCATGCAAAAAAAAGACGCCGTTGTGGTACCGTTTAATAGATGTTTGTCTGTCTGTTTGAATTGATGCTTTTAGTTAAGCTTAGGTAACTGGGTGGCCACCTATTGGGAAAATAGCTGCTCATTCGGCTTACGATATGTTTTCATGTATTATGTACCTGATTGTTAATTCAAGTGAATATCAGTTGTCTATACACCATCTTCCACAAACTGCATTTTTCAAAATCTAACTTTTCTCAAAGACCTCAAGAAAACTATGGCCATGTCACCATTTTGCATTCCATTAGTCTTAAAAAGTGCCACAAAAAAATCGAAAATCGGTTACCAAATAAAAAAATTATGCCAGAAAGTAATTTTGGATAGGGGTTTTTCCATTGTAAAAATGTCAGCAAGGGAAGTAACTATTTTCCCAAAAAAATGGTTATTTTTCATTTAAAATGCACCAGACCAAAATAAAATTGTATTGTATGCATAGCTAAGCACCAGAATCTTAAAATTATTATATTCCACAGATTCGTTTGATTTTCAATTTTTAGGTGTATGGATTTCCTCCCTTGCACATGCAAAATGCCTATTCAAAATAATTTTTGGGCATAATTATTTTACTACTGAACCGATTTTCAAAATTTTTGCGGCATTTTTAACGACTTTTGGGATGCAAAAAGATGACATAGTTATATTTTTCTTGTAGTGTTTCACTAAAGAGAAATTTTGAAAAATGCAGTTTCTGAAAGATGGTGTTCAGACAGTAGTTTTTTTCCCACCTCGGTTTTTATAGGGGCAATCTTTTTCTGATTGCGCCTTTTCCTGGTCTTGCCTACTTGTGCCTTTTTACGACCCAGTCAACAGCAATTGTGATGCCGGTACGTTGCCTCCATTTTACAACATTAGGATGTCATGACACTCAAGATGCGCTTCATGAATAACTATCCAAGCAAAATCAATAAGGCTTATATGTATGACCACTTTTTCTGAACAGGCTCAGACTTGAGCGGATCAGATGGTCGAACAGAAGTTTAGAAGCTTTGCCTATTTCTCCTACTGTCCATACATCATCTTCCAGAAACAACATTTTTCAAAATCTCAATTTCTTGAAAGAATAATATTGCCATCTTATCACTTTGCATTCGAAAAATCGTAAAAAGTGCCACAAAAATTTTGAAAATCGGTTAACAAATAAAAATTTTATGCCAGAAAAAAAATTAAATAGGGCTTTTTCCATTGTAAAAATGTCAGCAAAGGCAGTAACTATTTTCCAGGAAAAATCTAAATTGGTTATATATCATTTAAAATGCATCGAACCAAAAGAAAATTGTATTGTATGCATAGCTGAGCACCAAACTGTTAAAATAGTCCACAGATTTGTTTGATCTTCAATTTTAAGGTGTAAGGTCCCTTACACATGTAGGCCTATTCAAAATAATTTTTGGGCATAATTACTTTATTAGTGAACCGATTTTCAAAATTTTGCGGCACTTTTTACGACTTTTGGGTTGCAAAAGATGGCGTGTTCTTATTTTTCTTATGGTGTTTCAGACAAGTGAGATTTTGAAAAATGCATTTTTCTGAAAGATGGTGTACAGACGGTAGGCCCCAATGTGCGGGGCTCGTTTCATAAATGAATTGACGGCGTTTCAAAACATATAGAAAATGTGCAAAAAAAAAAAAATAAATAAAATAAAGTGCTCCATATGTATATGCCGTATGTTAATGGACATTTTTTTCTTAAGTTGTACGCAGTTAAAGAAAATTGGTGGGATTTGTTGTTTCAAAATTTTCGTAGCAAAGAATATTTTATTATCTCCATAATGGGACCTCACGGGCATGTTACAAATTCATAGTGATTCGGCGTTAAATGTCTGCTGAAATGAACCAGTCCGAAAACTTTCCGACTGTAGCTCGTACATGTGAACAAACAGCTTTGTTTAAGTATATTCATACAATATAAGTAGATGTAGTTTCATTGATTCCAACTTACGCTGAAGAGCTTGAATAAAAACAAAAGTTGAAAATCAAATGTTTTGCATATTTATAGTGGTTTGATTTCATTGAAATTTGACACCAGTTAACATGGATATATTCGCAAACTGTGTTGCTGATTACGTATCGAAAAAATGAGTATTATGAGTGCAGCATTCTTTGGATTAACAACACCCCTCCCCTAGATGGCTCCACCTCCCCTTTTACCGACCCCATATTAACATCAAATTCACAACAACGTACAAAATATTTACACTTTTTACAGGATAAAAAAAGTCCTACAGGATCTTTAAAATTTCGCATCACATGAATGCCTATGTACTTGGGCCACATTGAACTTAATGAATGTAAACATAATACCCCTAGATTCTTGAGCTGCAATTTATACTGAGCATAACTACAATTTACCCCTGTGACGGGATAGCCTCCCTTGGACAAAACGTTGGTGCAACGTATTAGCAGCATATTAAGTGCTTGTAATATGCAAATTTCAAACTCGAAATTTTGTGAATCGAGTAAGTGTTTCAAGTATATAAGCGCAGTAAACCACCCTTGGTGGATGAGCACCGACGGGGTTTGCTGTGGCTTGTTTCGGTTGCTCGTTTACACCCTTCACAAGGTTTGCCAGTTGCACTGGTTATCTGGGATGCTACTTGTCTAAATGGACGTTAAGATCTCTACTGGCAAGATGAGAAAAGTTCCATAAAGCCTAAAATCGAGGTGTCAATTGATTAAAACTGTATTATTTAGTATATATGATAATTATGATAAAACGGATTTGGCAGCGTTCCCAAATGCCAATAACTCTAAAATCTTTACCCTATCAAATATTTACAATTTCTTACATAGCATATTATGTATGTGTTTGACAGATAATTTTTTTTTTATTTTTATTTTTATTTTTATTTTTTTTTTTTTGGTTATTTGGTTATTGCGCATGCACATCATAGGATTTTGGAGCATGTTTTAAGGTATTCTGTTTTCAATCACGCTAAAAAACCTTATGTTTCACGGTTTGGTGACCCCCCCCCCCCCTTGATCCAGCTTCTCGTATTGTGTAACTATATATTAGATGTTCAAGTAAAAAGGATTTGTTGGGGACATACTTCAACAAGTAGCCCAGGGACAACGATCACTCACCTGAGAGTACAGTCACTGGACAAAGTGGTTGGGCTTTTTACCATATATGGGCATGGCGGCCATCTTGTTCAAGTGAGCTGGTAACCCTAATTACATCAACAGAATAACTCTTATCTGAATTGTTTATCCTCTTGTCCACCATTTTGGTTCACTTGAAAAAATCATCATTTGGCAGGATTTATAAAGAAGACCGCTATACATTGCTACACATAAAATATGGAAGTTCTGGGCCTTGTGGTTTCAGAGAAGAAGATATTTTTTATGTTTGTAAGTCTATGGGAGCTAATGACCCTCGGGGTGGGGCCATTTTTGACCCCAGGGGCATGATTCGCAGGATTTGAGTAAAGATCTACATAACAATGCTGCATACCAAATATAGAAACTTTGGCTCTTGTGGTTTTAGACAGGAAGATTTTTATGTATTTCCCCTTATAAGCCTATGGCAGATAATGACGCCCCTGAGGTGGGGTACTTATGGGCCCCAGGAGCACGGTTGGTATGATTTATAAAGAGGACCACTGTACATTGCTCACACAAAATATGAAAGCTCTGGCTCTTGTGGTTTCTGAGAAGAAGTTTTTCCATTGCAAGTCTATGGGAGCTATCTGTTGCCATGGAAACCAGAGTTCTTATCCGACCTGACCAAAAACCTAATGCAACCCACCCCACGGATGCTTCTGATAAAATTTGATTGTAATTGGCTGACTAGTTACGGAGATATTTGTATTTTAAAGTGTGAACGCACGTACGGACGCACGGACGACGGCTCGACTATTATACTATAAGCTCATGTTGTGAGCCTTCGGCTCAGGTGAGCTAAAATAAAAATAATAGTTGCTATAGTTTATAAGAAACCATATTTTGCGCCATGATCATTAGCAGAGAAAATATTTGGTAAATATTTGCGTATGTACAAAAACCAAGAGTTATGTCCACCTTTTGGCATTTTGAATGCTGCAAAATCTGTTTTAAACAATTTACCAAAATAACTGTGTCAAGAATATAAAACTGGTGGAGTTTCTTATCAAAATTGGAAACAATAGTGTTTGCATATTTAACAAAGAGGGTCAGCCAAGTTTTGCTATACGCCAACAAAAAAAAAATCGATCTAGTGGATATTAACCAGTTTTGGTTTTGTTGTAATTGCACATGCGCATCATTGGACATGTTTAAAGGTCAAAAAATTAATAAATGGGAACCGTTACTATTTTTTATTTTTAGCTCACGTTACAAAAGTCATGACATTTTCTTCAACTTCAAGTAATCAATTCAAGTATACGTATTAAGAAAATAATATGACAGATATGAACGTTGTGGACTGGTATATAAAGCGATCTATATGACGCCCGGCATAGCAATATATACCCCTATAGCTTTTCAGTACCACTGGTTCATTAAATTTGCTCGCATTTTTAGCTCACCTGAGCCGTTAGGCACGCAAGGTGAGCTTACTTATACCCATGCTCCGTCGTCCGTCGTTGTCGTCGTCGTCGTTGTCTGTCGCTGGGCCAATCAAAGCCAAACTTCATGTTAACCATCCTTAGGAAGGGGGGACAAAAGTTTATTTAAATGGTCTAGGTCACATGACCGCAATGGCTATAAATAGCAAAAACCTTTAAAATCTTAGAAGGCCTATGATTTTGAAGCTTGGCATGAAGCACCAGGGAGAGGAGCTCTACAAAGTTTGTATACATCATGACCCTGGGATGACTTTGATCTATTTTAGAGCATGGTCAACAAAGGTCGCCATCGCATTTGAATGGGGAAAATTAGTATGATGTAATTGAATGGAGGAAACTTGCTGGGAGTATGCAAAGGGACAGAAGATTTATGTTTATAAAACACAAATGTCCCAGGGAGTTGTCTGCCCCTGCCCCGCGGCTAGATGTGTATATGACCATAATATTCAAGCATATTCACTGAAACGGATTGGCCAATCTAAGCCAAACTTTATGTGGAGCATCGTTAGGAAGGGGGAATGAAAGCCTATTTAAATGGTCAAGGTTACATGACCAAGATGGCCGCCGTGGCTTTTAATAGCATAAACCTTTAAAAATATTCAATTTCAGAACCAGAAGGCCTATGATTTTGAAACTTGACATCAGGGAATGGGGCTCTACTAAATTTGTATAAATGATGACCCTGGAATGACTTTTATCTATTTTACAGCAGTCACCAACCACATGTCGCCCATGCATTTGAATTGGAAAAATTGTATCTATCTCAGATCTCAGGTGAGCGTTTACATGACCATTGGTCCTCTGGTTATGATTTTAACATAGCGTACAATAACATCATACAGAGAAAAGGCTAAATACATTACCATGCCTTCATGCCAATATTGGTCCTTCAAATTTAATATGCAATTTCAAAGTACACATGACACGACAATGTAAAAGTATGCAATGATCAGGAAATAGCGCAACGAAGGAAAGCTTTACTCCAAAAACCGAAGTGGAAAAAACTAAATTGACAATTAGGCACTAAGAGCATATCGCAATTTCAACATTTTGTTGTGTATTAAATTAATTAAATTCAGTCAATAATTGTGTTTTTGCTGGACACATTGCGAGTCGATTTTCTGTAAATTGTTTCATCATTTTCTTTCACAAGTCACCGTTTAAAAGAGTTGTATATATTTCATTTCATCCATGGCCGGTAGCCACACAAAAATTTACCACGGGTAAGTGCCAGGTAAGTGCCATGGAAATGATCTAACCGGGAATCTTACATATATAAATGTTTGATTTTTTTTTTGTAACAACAAATGCTGAGAAATATGGGGAGTGACAGAACTTTTCGGCCGATCACATCACAGAAAAAACTTATCACATCACAGAAAAAATAATTTGCATATTAGCTGGGGTCAAAATATTTCAAAACTCTACCCATATTTTCCCTTATTTTGGTTTCTGATAGGCGGCAATCATGAACAAACAATTTAGATGCTTGTAATAAATGATTTCAATTTAGAACTCCAGCGGATGGATTAAATAAGTTAAACCGATCGCTGCAGTTGCTGCTTTGATAAAAAAAAAAAATGTTTGATTTTTTTTTTTTTTTTTTTTTTTTTTTTTTTTTTTTTTTTTTTCGAAAAAAAATCGAAAAAAAAATGCTGGTAATTCCCTTACTCTAAACTGCATCATGAGTTTTTTTCCTACTCTTGGTTTTTTCATGGGACATTGAACTAAAAAATGGATGGTTGAGCGGTTTCCTCAATATGCAGGAAAGGTATTGTTTTGGGTCAAAATGTTTGGTGGTGGCTTTGTGGTTGACCTTTTTTTAAAGTCTGTGAATTTAACTGTGTGACAGGTATTCTCTGTGATGTGTAAAGCTCAAATTTATAATATCTCTGTGGTGTGTGATTTGTTAAATCTTGATGTCTGTGAATTGTAATTATAAGCATTCCATGTGACTGTTAAATCAAAAGCTCTAAAAGTGCATTAAAATTGCATCTACGGATCTCCAGCATTATAAAAAATGTTTCAAGGGAAATCCCCCTAACCCCCCTTACCAGAGGAAGCATACCCCCTCACATGCCCTTCCCCCAACTTGGCACTCGTGCATTTCTATTAAGTTTTGTGGCCAATGAGTCTGGTGGCTAACAGGAATCAAGAAATCAAGCATAGAATTACCATTTTATTAGAGGTTTTTGACTATATGTTAGCTTTTAATTTACTTACTAACACCAGAATAAAATATTGATGCATATTGCGTTACACCATTGTAAAACTGGCAAGAATTCTTATCATTTGACAATTATAGTAAAACTTTTTTGCGAGTTATTGATAGTCGTAGCATCAGCTGTTTATGTAACTCAATTTCTCACACTTATTATGTGCCATTAGCCTCAACTCCCAATTCGTCACACGAATATATACTGATGAATTCTGTTTTCCACCGACTAATGAATTGTTATTCATGATGATTGATCTTAGCTACTTTAAAAGCGATGGCCAATTTTATCCCTATGGCCTTAATGCAGCTGAGACATCAAGCAGAAGCATTCAGAAACAGTTCGATCGATAGTAAATAAATAAGGACCAATAACACCACCCTACTCTCACACCTTCTGGCTGAAGTGAATGATTTTGGTGGACTCTGATTGAGTGAGCAGTTTCTTACTTGGAATATAGATTAATATAACGACATTGTTGCAAATGGGCTAAAGCTAAATGTAAGATCCGTAGTAAACACCTTTCCACATATTTGCAAACAAATATTTAAGCTATCATTCTCCAGCATGTCTTGGGTATCGGAAATGGACATGGCGTTTTAATATTACAGCAAATCTTCAATAAAGTTAGAAGTCGCTACTGACAGTTCTGTTTCTCGTCCTTTAAAATGATTTAATTGTTTTCTAACGTGAAGGCTTGTCAATCCATGACACGAATGATGAACCGCTAAATTTCAAATTAAAGAGATTTCTGAGGCAAAATAGGATTCCATTATTATTTAGACAATCTTCTTTCGGTGCTAATTCAGTATTTGACTCACTTGAAAATTGATAAATAGATATTTTACCTTAAGATCCAAAGACCAGCACTAGCCCGCCGCTGTTATCCGCGTTTATCGGTATGATAGCACAAAGCATATACGTCATATACTAACAATGCACACACAATGTACAGCTGACTGTAGAGCTTAGGTATACTAACCATTATACACTTTATCTGATTTTTTTTTTCACAAAAAAACACCTCTAGGTATATGACCGGCAACTGTGCAACATTAATACATTTCACATTTGCATGACAGTGAAAATTGCGACAGAATGATAAGCCGTGTGAATCAAATTAATGAGATATAAGGCCAGATTTTTTTTATTTTCTGGTTTACTGATCCCCCTACCCCAAATTTTCAAAATTGAAATAAACTGACTCCGAGCCGATGGTCCAATGTCATGGAACCTAAAGTGAATGGAGTATGAATGCTTTATGATAAGTTGTTGTCAAAGTTGTAAAAGTTTGATCTCCCTATTCTTTTCTTCCCATCTCGCTAAAAGATATATACAAAATACGTTCTAGTTAAATCAGAAACATGTTATTTTAGGCCAAAAGAACAAAATGAAAGAAGGGGATTACTCTTATCAAGCTGTTTACCTATTTTCGTCGTGTTGTAGGCTATGAATGTTAAGTTTACGCAATGCCAAATACTCATCTATTTTCGTCGTGTTGTAGGCTATGAATGTTAAGTTTACGTAATGCCTAATACTTATCTATTTTCGTCGTGTTGTAGCCTATGACTGTTAAGTTTATGCAATGCCAAATGCTTATCTATTTTCGTCGTATTGTATGCTATCAATGTAAACGCAATGCCAAATATACATCCATTTTCGTCGTGTTGTATAAACGCAATGCCAAATATTCATCCATTTTCGTGGTGTTGTGTGCTATCAATGTTAAACGCAATGCCAAATATTCATCCATTTTCGTCGTGTTGTGTGCTACAACGAACAGGGATTGTCACAACGAAGATCTGCTGTTCCTCATATCGGTTTCGATATAAAGCAATGTCTTCTTCACCAAAAACAAAATCCAGACATTTGTAAGAAAGCCGCTGTTGCAACGTATTTACATTATTTCTCCTATTAGTTGCACAATGGTGAGATAGATGATTTCTCCGAGGGATTATTACGACTCAGAAGTGTCGTACAAAATGACACTACAGTCTGCATCAGCTCACATTAGTTACATCTTGACAAAATGTGCAACATTTGTCTTATTGGGAATGATAGCAAATCTGATTCTAGCATTATATTTATTCCTGTGCTGAAAAAGAACTATTATCATGTACTTAGGATGTTGAAGCTCAAACAAGACATAGATTTCACGTAAAACACACCGACCGCATGGGTATAAAACAGAATGTTCATTTCCAGATTGTTGTTTCAGAAAAGGGTTGAATGGCGGCAATGTTTAAAGCCTATAATTCGGTTTATGCGACAAACTTCGCATTCCCATAATTCGGTTTATGCGACAAACTTTCCATTCCCATGGACGCTCGCCGTATGGAATAATAAAAAAATGGAAATATCATTTTGATATCCTTTCGATGATAAGGGGATAGCTTCGATAAGTTATACATATATTTATAGGTTATTGAATGAATATCGTAAAATATTCGGAACGAGTTCATATGGCGAGGACGCACGAGCTTGCGAGTGCGTCTCCGCCATATGAACGAGTTCCGAATATTTTACGATATTCATTCAATAACCTTTTTATTACCCTTTAATAAGCAATGGAAGGATTTTAAATGCTTATTCCTGGCATCTCCAGGCCTAGTCGACCTTTAATTTGGTCTAAATTTATGTAAAAAGTATCGTTTCTAACGATTGATCACCATATTACTACTCACGTGAAGCTCCGCCTTTGGCAGGAAATGTTAACTAACGTTAACGCGAGAAACATGACGTTGCATCAAAATTGATGACGTCGACGTGAATTTTGGACAACGTTGCGGTAGAAAATTTCATGAAAATGTGAGAAAATCGGAGTGTCAACGCTGTAGTTTTTGTCCAAAATTACAGGTATTTGTCTAAAGATGAAGTTTTGTGTATTTACTGTGCGACGCATTCTGTAAATTTTCTAGTTTTGCCGTTTGTTCAATTGAACTGGAAAAGGAAAATGGCTGCCAGATATTTTTTCAATGACTACCAACTAGCCAAAGTAGTCCCACCGGGAACGTGCTTCCTTGGACCCGTGCAATATGACAGAACGTTCCATAGAAACGTTCGAAACCATTGAATGTGACATAAGTTTCTATGGAAAACATTCTAAGACATTGAATATGGAAAAACACTCAATGTTTTCAGCAATGCAAAGTGAACGGGACAATTTCTTGGGTATATAATAAATACATGTAATGACACTTTTTCAAGTTCTAACGGGTCCAGAAAAATGCAGGTTTTTATTTGACAGATCCCGTTCGGTTACCATTTTATGTTTCAATTATTCACGTTCACGCCTAATCAATAGGAATGCCAATGGGTTCTTTGTCTTTGACAAATGAGGAATGTTTGCTGGAATTACAGTTATGACATTATTTTAAATGTCCCAAAATGTAAATGACCTCGGTTTCCGGCGAAACCTCAAAAGCAAACATACTAGATATTAATTTAATTGTTATTTCACATTTGTAAAACATTAATCGATTAGTGACTGGAATAATTTTAAGCACGTTTGAAATAATGGTATTTTTGCTATGCGTCTGACTTAATTTAACGTATACATCGGTATTGATTTGATCTGGTACAATGTTTTTTTTTTTTTTTTTTTTTTTTTTTTTTTTTTTTTTTTCCAAGTTCCCTCTCCTTCAAGCCTTTCAAACTGCCGTCTAGGTTTTTAGCTCACCTGAGCCGAAGTTTCACAAGGTGAGCTTATTGTATACCAACTAGTCTTTGTCCGGCCGTCCGCCGTCCACAATTTCAAAGATCTTTGAAACCGCTTGGCCAATCAAAGTGAAAGTTTATGTGGGGCCTCTATGGGTAGGGGAAATGAAAGTTTGATCGCGAAATCCGGGCGACCCCGGGGGTCATTAGCTCCCATAGACTTACAATGGGACAAACATAAAAAATCTTTTTTGAAACTAGCCCAGAGCTTTCATATTTTGTGTGTAGCAGTGTATAGTGGTCCTTTTTATAAATCCTGTCAACCGTGCCCCTGGAGTACATACAGGCCCCGCCCCGGGGTCTCATTATCCGCCATAGGCTTATAATGGGAAATACATGAAAAAGTCTTCTTCTCCGAAACCACAAAAGCCAAAGTTTCTATATTTGGTATTCAGCAATGTCATGTGGAGCTCTACATAAATCATGCTCCTGGGGTCAAATATGGCACCACACATTATAGGACCCTGACATTATATGATGATTTTTCAAGTGAACCAAAATAGTGGATAAGAGAATAGACAATTCAGACAAGAACTATTCTGTGGATGTAAAGTAGGAATTCCCGGTCACATGACCAAGATGGCCGTCATACCCATATATGGTAAAAAACCACTTGTGACGGTGACGGTCTTGTTGACTCTCAGGTGAGCGATCGTTGCCCTTGGGCTACTCGTTCACCATTCCCTCTTTGTTTTATAACAATATGTATGGAAACACAATCGTAGAATTTCATTGTCATGTATACATGTAACATCAGCTCATATTGTATAGTACGGTGGTTTGTGTTCTAACGCTTGGGAAAACGTGGTCATAAAAAAACAACACCTGAGAACAGTGGATCAGAATTCATTCCTTCATCGATTTGTTTGAGTGCTTAAAATGATTTATTAGAAAATAACTATCTTATTCAAATGAGTTCGTCGAAACAATAAAGAAAAACTGATTTTACTTGGAACAATTTCGTTTGCATATTTTTATATCTCCTCTGCAATTCATAACCGCCTCTGTTAAAATTCTTCTCTATTGAATTCATAGTTGATATGTTAATTCTCTACAATAACGTTTGCTTGTTTTACAAGGATGATCAATCAACTTTGCATTTATCTAATTAAACGACTGGGTCTGTTAAGAAAACATGCATGGTCGTTGTCTATGATAATTGTCGATGGGACAGCAATACAGAAATCAGTAAAAATACGCCATTCCAAAGTTACAACCTGTAAGGGTTTCGGATCAACAAAATAATCGGTGAGACATGCGCCTCCATATTAGACATTTTTCACTTTTGAACGTAAATGCTGCTGGTGCGTGCGGTTACGACTTTCTGTGTGATGGGGGACGACTCATGAGGGCATATGTGAGACTAAGACGAGGGGCAATATGAAGAATTACATAGTCAAAACTACCAACAGCCCAACGGAGACGAATTAAATAAGACATGCAATAAATGTTATAGTGTAGGACGTCTATCTCTGTAGCTCAGTAGGTAGCAAGCTAGGATTCAAAACGAAAGGTTCTGGTTTCGAGTCCTGGTCGGACGGACCGCTTTTTTTCTTTTCTTTATTTGTCTCCCCTGTGACAATAAAGCTAAGGAAATAAAAAAAATGTATTATCAGCTGATTATATTTATTGGCGAATGCAAGAATCAGGAAATGCCCTTGTGCATAAAATACTTAAATCGTAAAGGAATTGAAGTGCGAGACGGCACCTCACATTAATGTTTCTCTCTTGTTGACTTTTAACCTGTTGAAATCGACAGCTCGATCGTATTTGTTTTGGTAGAAGAGCTGATCTTCGAGCGATCCTCATGTCAATATTTCTTTCTTGGGGATATAAATATGTTCATATTCTGAAGGCTTGTACAGGAATAATGTGGCTAGGATAAGTTAGCCACCCTGAATGATTTTAAATGTTTCCCGCGGACGTAAGGCACTAACTCAAATAGTATAGTGTACCTGTACAGACATATGTATATATATAAGGTGTAAAAACTACAGTTTCACGTGCTGTCTCGTGAGCGAACATAATTCATTTGGCATGTTTATACATGTATTTCAAACAGATACTCGAAAGCTTGGTGGGGTTTATTTGGTTGATGTTTCGTTTTGATCCCATACAACACCCATCTGCATGTCATAAGGGCGATATCCTAACTACATTATGCATATAGCCATACTAATAATTTTAGGTTTTGTAGGCCTTCAACAGTATTTCAGCCATGTCGAGTGCGATAATTACGAATTTTAGATGATTTTTGCAAGCCACAGGCTTTCTGTATGATCCTCATTTATTCTCTAGTAGTATGCGTGCTGTTTGTCTGGTTGACTTCAAATAAATATAATTAATCTTCAAACTAACACAGTGTTATTTTCAAGTAAATAAATGATAATAAAACTAAGAAACATCTAGTCTTTTTTTTAGCTCACCTGAGCCGAAGGCTCACAAGGAGAGCTGATAAGATGGCCATGATCCGTCATCCGTCGTCCGTCTTCGTCGTCGTCCACAATTTTCTTCTCTAAAACCACTTAGCCAATCAAGTTGAAATTTTATGTGGAGCCTCCTTGTGTAGCGGCATTTCAAGTTTGATCGCGAAATCCATGTCACATGACCAATATGGCCGCCACGCCCATATATGGTAAAAACCACTCAAAAATCTTCTTCTCCAGAACCGGCGGGCCCATTCCCACGAAACTTGGTATTTACCATCAGTGACTCCAGCCCATCAAAGTTTGGCAAAATGATGACCCTTTGATGACCTTGACCTATTTTACGACAAGGTCAATTTTGGAAACATAGGCTTTTACATGGGAAAAAGTGAAAACTATGGATTTTTTTAAAACGATTGCAGCCAGAGACCTGAAAAGAGGTAGATGCAGACAACTAATGGAGTAGATAAAAGCATGTGATTAAATTAGGTCAAGGTCATCTCTTGACCTTGGCCAGTCTGTTTTCCATACACACTTTTCATACATCTTCATCTCTGAAACCGCTTGGCCAATCAAGTTGAAATTTTATGTGGAGCATCCATGGGTAGGGGGAACGAAAGTTTGATCATGAAATCCGAGTCACATGACAAACATGGCCGCCATCAGTGACTCCAGCCCATTATAGTTTGATAAAATGATGGCCCTGGGATGACCTTGACCTGTTTTACGGCAAGCTTAATTTTGGAAACAGGCTGTTACATGGGAAAAAGTGAAAACTATGGATTTTTCGAAAACGATTTCAGCCTGAGACCTGAAAAAAGGCAGATGCAGACAACTAATGGAGTAGATGTAAGTATGTTATTAATTTAGGTCAAGGTCATCTCTTGACCTTGACCAGTCTGTTGTTCATACCCACTTTTAAAACATCTTCATGGCGGCCTCCGTGGTCGAGCGCTTGAGAGCGCTGTTTCTTAATCACTCGATCATCTCACCGCTGTCTCTGGTGTAGGATCGCGCCCCGCACTGGCCACATGTGAGACAAGCCAAGTTCTGTTTGCGGGTGTGCCAGGTGGTTTTTCTCGGGGTTCTGCCGTTTTCGTCCCACCTACTGATTGGCCCGTTTCATATGAGCTGAAATTATCTTGAAAGAGACGTTAAACTGAATATAAAAAAATCTTCACCTCTGAAACCGCTTGGCCAATCAAAGTGAAAGTTTATGTGGAGCATCTATGGGTAGGGGGAACGAAAGTTTGTTTGTGAAATCTGGGTTACATGACCAAGATGGCCGCCACGCCCATATATGGCTAAAACCACTCAAAAATCTTCTTCACCTGAGCCGGCAGGCCGATTTTCACGAAAATCGGTATGTAGCATCGATGACTCCAGCCCATCATAATTTGATAAAATGATGACCCTTGGATGACCTTGATTAGCGGATCCAGACATTTTTACGAGAGGGGGTCCAACCAAAATGGTAAAATATTGTCGCAGACGAGGGGGGGGGGGTCCAACCCCCAAAAAATCCCAAAATTACCTTTTTTAGGTAAACTTTTCAGATCCCGTGGGGGGGGGGGGGTCGGATCCCCGGTGAGCATTTACAGGACCATTGGTCCTTAGGTTTTCATTACGTGTTGCTAGACGGAATATTTCCATCGGTATTCTGTTAGACCTGTCCATGTATCGGAGTGCAGGTTAGCCAGCTGATCAAACGTGCTGCGAACCTTGCTTAACCCTAAAACAGGACAACAATATTCTGAATTTTAAGCGCGCATACACACTCTAACTCACAAACACACACTCACGCAAACACGTTCCGTAGAGGACTTTGTCTCGCAGTGGCTCAGTCAGTCGCCTCTTAAAATAAATACGTAGTTGATATAAGACAGGTACAAAATGATTTTAATAAGAACATTTGACTCGTTTCGCAGGTTGAGCGCGAGAACGAAACGCCTACAAATGAAAATTGTTGTCTTTCCGTTAAACTGTCTAATTCTGATGGAACAAGGAACCAGAAGTGACCTTTGACACAAAATATTTTCTAAAATCGCATCATATATATATATATCACTTATCATGTTTGCCATTAAAGATGCGTTACTCGTTCAATGCGAGTCATACGGGACTTTTAAAGACAGCCAGGTATCGGCAACTGGCTTGAACGTTAATAGGGAATTACAATGGAACCTGTTGGTTTTATGGTAATATCTTTAAAACTAATCGATGGATCATTCCTGTGCAAACATATGTTTTTCCTTATTACCTCCCAAACGTCCTGATATAAGTTTTATGAAATTTGGATTAGTACTTTTTGGACCTTTTTCATCATTTTTGTTCAAACCAATGACTAATTAAACATATAGTGAAATTTCTGTATGAAATGGGTTTACTGTTAGAAAACCGGTCATAATTATTTTAATAATGTAAATATTTTTTCTGTGCAAACGGGGGCATATGCGCAATTAAATGGCGAACACGCCGATATGAAATTTGTATAAATAAACAAAAAGTAAATATAGCCCTTTTGATATCCAAGCAAGCAAACCATTTTATTTTTTAATAATTTTTCGACGCTTCGCATCTAATCGCTGTTATTGATTTTAATGTCGCTATCTTAATTAATAGTCTACAGGTAAATCTCTTAGCATTTGCAGGTAAGTCCGTACCCTAATCCATAATCCATTTGATTGACCGAGTTTTATTTATTTATTTATTTATTTATTTATTTATTTATTATAGTCCTTATGCAATGTGTTTAAATAATATACATGATAAAACAGGAATTGATAATTTTAGATTATGTTTCTACAAAAGCAGTATACTTTATCAATTTCACAAATATTTTATGTAGTAAAAAAAAGAGAAATAAGAAAGGTAGTATAATTAAAGAATAACAGGCCTGAAAAATATCATTCATTTCATAAAGTTTTGAAAGTAAACTGACATTGCGATAGCGCATCTTTAAATGTCAGGTGTGAACTGGTAGCCACTGACTGTAGCACGCGTGTCTATAATTGATTTATGACACCAACTATTGCCCTTTCAGAGTAATGTTTTTACAATAAGCGGTATTTGTGGCAGCCTATCATCACATCTTTAAAAGAATCAAAATTAATAATTTACCACTAGGACCCCAAATAAATGACAAGATTATATTTTACAAGTCTTCCCCTATGCTAAGCCATGTAGGATGCTAAAATTATATTTTTGTGACTTTTCTCGAAAAGAGCCTCTTTAATTGATGATGTAAGAACAAAGAATACAACAATTCTTGAATTTTATGTTTATGGGTTTATATGCAAATAATGAAATGACAAAACCTTCATTTTTAATGAACCCCGTTTTTAGTTGCGCTGATGTATTGCATCTTTTTTTTTATTTTAAAATATTTTTTTTCGTTCATTATTTTCTTTGTTCAAAGAGAGAGAGAGAGAGAGAGAGAGAGAGAGAGAGAGAGAGAGAGAGAGAGAGAGAGAGAGAGAATGTCTTTTTTTTTTTTTCGAAAATCACAGTATGCTTTTGATTGCTGCATGTTTCATTACAGAAACTTGCCCATGCACAATGCAGAGATTTGTTTCTGCTGTAAAAAATGAAAATTTCATTGGAAAATTGTTGATAGTTTTCATAATTTTGTTCAAAACATTGATTTGGGTACACGCTGGAATCGCCTCGCCGAGGCGGTTCTAACGACTACCTACAATCTATGTTATTTCAAAAATAAGAAAAAGAGGTATAACGCTGTCAACCCCAATTTTACTATATAAAAGGGGGTATGCATTTCACGGACAGGTTTTTATAATGTTATTTTCAACAATTTAATCATCATTCCAATACTTTATCAAGGAAAAACTTGTTCATGTAAATCAACTAAAATAAAGAAGCTAAACATTCTGGTTTGTAGCCCTTAATCCGTTAAATTACCTGAGCGTGTCAGGTATATGAAACTATAAAATGAGACGCATCATGAGAAAACAAGATATTTGCCTACGCGAAAACAAAGACGCAGAACAGTTGTACACAATTGCACAAATGATCAGCGCCTTTTATTTCGCTACACGGATAATAAAATTATTATTCTACTTAAATCCAAAAGTTCAAGCTTCTAGCCTTGTCTATGACTGTACAGCCTGGTTTATGTCAGACCTTGTCGAAAACACCGATGACAGGTTTTCTCGCATCGCGGCTCAAATCTGCGCAAACATATACCTGAGGGCACGTGTCTGTTGTAAGGACTAAAGGACGCATAATTTATGTACCAACTTGACGCGCCGCGACACAAACTGTATATAGATTTTCCGACCAGGCTGGATTCAAACCTGTTGCTCACACACAGAAAATGACTATGTGTGTGAAATAAGAAAAAAAAAAATATTTGCGAGTTTGTTTTTGAGCCGCTCATGAAAATCTAGTTTACTATACTTGTTTCAAGAAAACCGCATATTTTGAAGAATTAAATTAAATCAAGAATTAAATTAAATCATGATTTTTGTTTTAAATTGATTAAAATTGTGCTTTTTTTTCTGATTATTCGCATGTAATTTGAATGATGGTATTTAGATTATTACATGCGCTTTAAGCCTTAACTGTGGCTGGATTTATAAAGTACACACATGTATATACATGTAATTGATTGACTTTGCGATAATTTGCATCCACACATACAAACACATACACGCTCATTATAAAATTATGAAATACAAGTACGTGTCTAATTCATTTAAATTTATTTGTTTTCAAGGCTTTAAGTATTTGGTGAAATGCGCAAATTAATTTAATGTAGCGAAAACAGAAATTAAAATTTTCCAAGAAGCGACCTGTCTTGATTTGCCACTGCTTATATTATCGCATTTGAACATTTAGGTATCAGAGTGTCATTACAGCTTCATCATTTGAAGAAGGTAAACCTATCAAAATCTGCAACCTTCACTTTAGACATTTATCGTATGCGCACGTATCCTTGACAACAGTGACTATATTTTAAGGTATAATACAGGTATAGTTGTAACGAAGGGAACTCTGACAGGTAGTATCGATTTTCCCAGAAAACTCGGTTAATTCCCCTGTTTAGCGATTTACCTGTAATTTAGCGAAACAATCGATTGTCCCTCGAAGTTGGACATGCGGATTTACAAATGCTTGGCGCGAATAAAATGCCTCCATTTTAACAGCTTCCAATGCAGAATTCGATTATTTTAGACACTCGTATGTATAACTAGGCCTCGCTCGTTCGATAAACCGAGGTCCCGGCTTCGTATGACCATAACTGTTGGGAAAAACCAATATCAACTATTTGTTATCGCCATGTGACATTTTACATACTGGCTTATGTATATACGTACATTGGTTCTGCTAAGCTACATTTTCACGTGGTTTTCGTGAACTCACAGAAAACTTTATACATGTATACATGGCATGATTTACGATTTGAAACATAAGTTGATCTTTAATTTTATGTGCAGTTTTTTTTATTCTACGCCTTACAACGTTTTTGACATATTTCAAGTCATCTCGAGCATGGTCGGTTATCCATATCAGGATAACGTGTCCTCGAATACCCCATGAACCACACTTTTTTACAGTAAAACTTTGGTATGCATGGGTATACCTATTTTAAGCTCACATGAGCCCTTCGGCTCAAAAAGCGAGCTTATAGGATGACCATGCCCCCGTCGTCCGTCCGACGTCGTCCGTCAACAATTTCCACGATATTCTCCTCTGAAACCAAATGGCAAACCAAAGTTAAACTGCTTGCGGAGCATTCTTAGGAAGGGGGAACGAAAGTTTGCATAAATGACCCAGGTCACATGACTAAGATAGCCGCCATAGCTATAAATAGCAAAAACCTTTAAAAAAAATTCTTCTCAGAAGCAGAAGTCCTATGATTTTGAAACTAAGTTTGAAGCATCAGGCAATAGAGTTCTACAAAGTTTGTATACATCATAATGCTGGGATGATCTTGACCTATTTTATGGCAAGGTCAACTTAGGTCGCCCATGCATTTAAATGGGGAAAATAATTAATTAAATGTAATTAAATGGGTGGAAACTCGCGATGAGCATGCAAAGGTACTGAAGATTTTTGTCCGTGAAAACATTTAGTCCCCAGGGGTGTCTGCTCCTGCCCGGGGGCTATATACATACTGTACATATGACCAAAATATCCAAACATCTCTGCAACCGCATGGCCGATCAAAGCCACACTTCATGGAAAGGGGACGAAAGATTGTATAAATGGCCGCCATGGCTATAAACTGCAAAAACCTTTAAAATGTTCTTCAGAACCAGTAGGCCTATGATTTTGAAACTTGGCATTAAGCATCTACAAAGTTTATACATGGCCTAAATCATGACCCAGGGATGATATTGACCTATTTTACGGCAAGGTCAACTTAGGATGCCCATGCATCTAAAAACACAGATTGTGAGTACTCTTTAGAATTGCCTCTGCGAGGCAGTTTTAGCGTGTACCAATAATCTATGTTTTGAGCAAAATAAAAAGATAAAAAATGTTGAACTGAAAATTTTCATTTTTTACAACTTTAAAACACTGTATATTGCTTGTTAAGGTTTTGTTATGCTAGCGTCAAGATACACGGCACCATTTTAGTGCACATGTATTACACATGCTGACAACAGAGCTACATGTACAACACCTTGATCATTCTTAACCTTATGGGCATTTTTGCGTCCGGAATCGGGCGAGCATAAATGCGCATAAGCTTCTTACTCAATCAGAATTTACATAAATAATAAATTTAATTGGTTTGTTGATTTGAGGTTTAACGTTAATCCAACAGCAAAGGTCATATGGAAACGAGACATCAGTTTATAGTAAGTATCATCCGACAGACTTAAGGATCCCGGGATCAAACCCGCGGTCCCTGGTTTAAAAGGACGAAGACATGCCGTTAACACTAACTGTTTTCGGCTTGTCAAGCAGCAATGTGGGTTGATAACTGATCCTGCTTGATAAAATCTTTTTTTTTTTTTTTTTTTTTTTTTTTTTTTTTTTTTTTTCCGAGGGGCCGTGGGACAAAAATTCAACAGCCAAACACAGCACAATATTAGGTTCACGGATGTCGTTTCATTTGTTTACATATAAAAAGCCGGTAAATTGAGCACGTAAAATGTCTGCGTGATAAACTGTGCATGAATATGTATATTCAGGAATTGTCTATCAGTATAAGCACCATCGTAAATGCCTGCGATACAACAAAAGTCCTTACAGCAAAGATTGATGCAACATCACACAACATGTGATAAAATGGAGTAATTGAAAAAAGCAATATCGCTTTGGCAACAACCATCACCAAGACAATGAACACTTCGTCGTAGGTTGCTGCCCAATTGATCAGTCTTACAATCACAGGTGACACAAACCAAATTCTGCTTGTGGGTGTGCCAAGTCGTTTTCTCAGGGTTTTCCCCTCCCCCCCCCCACCCTGTTACTGATTTATCCGTCTCATATGAACTAAAATAATCTTGAACGGGGCGAAAATTGTAAAAAAAACGAAATTATGATCTGAAATGAGCACAATCAGACTCTTATCTGTAATCAAGTAACAAAAGAATGACCTGGAATCGATACAATTAAATTTCACATCCTGGGCCCTGAATAGATTTTAACAGATAGCAAAACTTCTCCGATGTTACTCGCGCCTATAAGAAAAAAATGCATTTACATTCCATCATGCACGCATGCTTAATGTAAACCATATAACGAGGAATATTCGGGGTCTCACGTGCAAAACTATTTACATACTGAACCCTGGTCTCGACCGAAAGACGGAGTTACGCGTTGGATTGAACGCGCGGCCCGTTTTACGAGGCGACTGACTGAACCACTACGACATGGAGTGCTTTATGGAAACACTTTAGCAACTCATAAAAATAATATTGTGTTAGTTTTATTTTGATCATATTTATTTAAATTCAACCAGGTAAACAACACGCATACAATATCACACAGAATAAATATGGATCAAAAAGAAAACTTATGTCTTGCCAAATTAATTTACTACATCGTAACCAGCACACTGGATATGGCTGAATTACTGTTGAAGGTCTACAATAAACAAAATTAGTTGTGTGGCTTGGCGAAATGTAGCTACATGTAGGATGTTGCCTCCATCGCACTTCGTATGGCATGCAGATGACTGTCGAATGAGCGAAACTTCGACATCAAGCTGATAATCTGTTTGAAATATAAACAGAATGAATTATGTTCGCTCACGAGACAGCACGTGAAACTGTAGTTTTACATCTAATAAACACAGATATACATGTATCTGAACATGTACACTATACTATTTGATTTATTGTCTTGCGCATTTTAGTTCAGTTTTACGTCCCTTTCAAGATTATTTCAGCTCACCAATCAGTAGTTGGGGTAAAAACGTGAGCACCCTAAGAAAAACCACCTGGCACTCCCGCAAGTTGAACTTGGCTTGTATCATATGTGGCCAGTGTGGGGCTCGAACACACACAAGACACAGCGGCGAGATGAACGAGTGATTAAGAAACAGCGCTCTCAACCGCTCGGCCACGGGGGCCGCTAAGTCATTAGAGGCTGTCAACTTATCCTAGCCGCATTATCTGTACCAGCCTTCAGAAAATAAATGTTGACGTGAGGATCGGTCGCGGGTCCGCTCTTCTGCCGATTACGATCGAGCTACCGGCTTAAATCGGTGAAAAGACAAGAAGACTTAGTGAAAAACCTATACGTGCGGACTGCCTTCTCACTACACACTTTAATCCACAAATAAACGATTTTAGTATTAAATGCAGTAGTGCATTTTGTGAGTTTTGCATTTTTTTTTTTCTTTTCTTTTCTTTTTCATTTTCTAAGCTATATTGTCACAGATGCGAAAAAAAAGGAAGCAATTAAGAATAGAAAAAAGAATTTTTGTCCTAGCCGGACTCGAACCCAGAACCTTTTGGTTTTATTCCATACATGCTACCTACTGAGCTACAGAGTAAGACGTCGTGGACTATTTCTTTTTTGCCTGTCTTGTTTAATTGGTCTCCGTTAGGCTATAGGTAGTTTTTACCAAGTAATTATTCATATCGCCCCTCGTCATCGTCTCAAATATGCCCTCAAGAGTTGTCCCCCATCACACCGAAAATCGTAACCGCACGCGCCAGCAACATTTACGTTCAAAAGTGAAAAATGTCTATTAATCCATTTATTTTGATAACCTTTCTCACATGGCACAATTTTGTGATAGCGGCGACGTGGCGTCGGCGGTGGCGATTCTCTGAAATAGTTCGATAACAATTCCAGAGTTACATAAAGATGAGCCGCAACTAAATCATAGTTAAAATATGCATGTAAATACAATAAATTTTCAATGGTCCTACGTTACCACGCATCGGTCTATATTGCAATCAGCAGTTTAATTAACGTTTACTCCTTAATTTCCAAATGTACGTTTCAATAAATCACTTTAAGTGACCAACATTATTATTAAGAATGGAACTGAAGTGTCTTACCGACTATGCGACTATTTATTTCGTCGAAATCCTTAAATTATGTCTTCTTTGACAGAACGTCGTCTTGCTCGTTGGCAAGGTAATAACCGTTCACGCGAGATTACGTTAACGTCGCTGCACAGTAGCACAACGTCACCGTAAATTACGAAATTTAAATGAACGTTTTGATCAGTGAACGTGACAGCATGTTAATAGATAAATATTAAACTATAAGATCCTGTAAGAATTGATTACATTTCTTACAGTCCCCACCATGAAATTTCCCCAGATTTCATTAATTCATTATTTGAGATAATACACACGTTACAGTGATCATTTTTTCATTAATTTGAACTTTCAAGTAAGCAAAGTTTGGTAATGGGCCGAACTATCCGCGACATACGGGTTTTGATCACACAGCTACGCACATGCCCATCCCGACCCACATTTACATTGACAATTCTCCCTAAAGGCCACTGTCCTCTTGGAGTGTTTTCATCTGCAACCAAGACGACGTCACCAATATGTATGTCTGTCTTTGACCTCTGCCATTTTTGTCGAGTTTGTAATGCAGGCAAGTACTCGCGTATCCATCGCCTCCAGAACACATTGGCAAGATACTGTACTTGCCTCCACCACCGTTTGGCATACACGTCATCCTTAACAAAGACACCTTGTGGAATGCTAGGGTTAGATTTCATGAGCAACAACATGCTGGGTGTCAATGCAGGGGGGTCTTTTGGGTCGCTGCTTACAGGTGTTATGGGCCTGTCATTAATAATTTTCTCAGCCTCGGCCATCAGAGTTCGCAGCTGTTCATCGGTAAGAATTTGCTCCTTAGCAAGCGCTTTCAGAACAGTACGTGTTGAACGGATCATTCTTTCCCAAATCCCACCCATATGACTGGCACATGGTGGATTGAAATGCCATTCAATTTCTTGTTGTATCATGTGTTGTTCCACCATTGATTTATTCCATTGTTGGATAGATTTGCGAAGCTCTTTGTCACCCTTTACTAGGTTGGTTCCATTATCGCTATATACCTTTTCTGGAACTCCTCGTCGACCAGAGAAGCGTTGAAAGGCAGCGATAAAGGAATCGGCTGTCAAACTGTTGGCAACCTCTATATGGACTGCCCTAGTTGTGAGACATGTGAATAGGCATCCATATCTCTTCAAATGGCTGCGACCAGCTTTCACAACTAGGGGACCAAAATAGTCTATTCCAACAAAGGAAAATGGAGGTTTGTCCGGAGTCATTTGTTCTTCAAGCAAAGGTGCCATCTGTTGAGTACACAATGGCGCATGCTGACGTTTGCATATGGTGCAACCTTTTAGCACTTTCTTCACTGTGCTATGACCCTTAACAATCCAGTACCTTTCTCGGGTTGCGGCTAGCACGTGTTGTGTGCCGACATGACCCTTGGTCTCATGGAGGAAGCGAATAATAAGAGTAGTCACATGGTGTCCACTTGGCAGTATGATAGGCCACTTGTTTGTAGGCCTTGAACTGAGACGCCCCTTTGATCGGACCAGTCCATCAACTATGACAGGATTTAGTGAAGCAATATGACTGTCCTTTCTCACTGGTATGCCGTGTCTCAGGCTAGATATTTCATCAAAGAAGGAACTCTCTTGTACACAGACTAGAATATCATTCGCAGCCTCCTGCAATTCTGTTAAGGTAAGTTTACCTCTTCGGCATTTCTCATGATGACGTAAGTACCGATGTCTCAAATAGACCTTGAACCTTGTCAACCACGCCATGGCACGTTGCAGTTTTCTCCAGTCTGAGAAATGGTCAGCAATACTGTTGATAGGCCAACTAACAGCAGAGTTGACCACAACTGATTTTTTGACCTCAATATCATTTTCATCTACTTCACATGGAAGTTTTTCCTGTGGCCAATGCTCACTGTCTTGCCAAATAAACTTTGGACCGTTTAGCCACATATCGAGACTACCTGTATTGCTCGCATCAATTCCTCTTGATGCTTTGTCAGCGGGATTCAAATTTGATTCAACATAGCGCCACTGACCTGGCGAGGTTGTCTCATGAATGACACTGAGTCTGTTTCCCACAAAGGTTTTAAAACGTCGCGAAACGTTTTTGATGTAACCAAGCACGATCATGGAATCCGTCCAGAAGTTCACCTGGTCAAGTTTAATCTGCAGCTCGTCAGACAAAAGACTATATAAACGACAGGCAACCACAGCTCCTGACAGTTCAAGTCTCGGAATAGATACCTGTTTGATTGGCGCAAGGCGAGATTTTCCAATGACAAGCGAACAGGTGACATTGTCATATACATCGACTAGCCTCAGGTATGCAGATGCTCCATAACCAAGTTCTGAGCCATCACTGAAGAGGTGCAACTGGGCGTTCTTTATATCACCAAATCCTTGAGATTTAAAGCAGCGATTTACAGATATATTCTGTAAATGTGGTAGCGTGCCTAGCCAATTTTGCCATTCTGTCTGGTACACCTGTGGTATTTCGTCATCCCATCCAAGCTTCATCCTGCAGAGATGTTGGATGATAGCCTTTGCCCGAAGCATGATCGGTGACACCAGACCAAGTGGGTCAAATATGGAGCTGACTACTGAAAGTATGCCCCGTCTCGTGAATGGTCGGTCAGCTATCTTAACCACAAACCTGATTTTGTCATCATTCACGTCCCAGTTTATGCCTAAAGCGCGTTCACTAGGCAGCACATCACAAGGATTTAGGCTTACAACAGATGGGGCTCTTTCAGACTCTGGTACCGTGCGAAGAACCTTTCTGCTATTACTGAGCCACTTTGTAAGCCTAAAGCCCCCCAGTCTCATCAAAGATTGTAGCTCCAGGGCGAGCTTTATTGCAGCATCCTCTGTTGGCACAGACTTGAGGCAATCATCTACATAGAAATTTTCCTTGACAGTCGACACCACCTCAGGCTCGAATAACTGTGCGTTATCATCGGCAGTCCGTTTCAGTGCATATGCAGCACAACTCGGTGATGATGTCGCGCCAAATAGATGAACCTCCATTCTGAAGCATTTTGGTTGATTGGTCAAGTCCCCGTTTGGCCACCACAGAAAACGTAGTGCGTCACAGTCTCTCTCCAGGACACGAACCTGGTGAAACATGTTTTCAACATCAGCAGCCAGGGCTACGCATTCTTGTCTAAACCGGATAAGAACACCAACCAAAGTGTTGTTTAAATCGGGGCCTTGTAGCAGCTGGCTGTTAAGCGAGATGCCTTCAAACTTAGCCGCACAGTCAAAAACTACACGCAATTTTCCAGGTTTGTTTGCATTATGCACTGGATGGTGGGGCAGGTACCACACACGCTTCGATTTGGTATCCATGTGCGTGACTTCTCT
Organism: Rugalucina vietnamica; assembly: GCA_964017185.1. Classification (NCBI taxonomy): domain Eukaryota; kingdom Metazoa; phylum Mollusca; class Bivalvia; order Lucinida; family Lucinidae; genus Rugalucina; species Rugalucina vietnamica. The sequence goes on along the minus strand of OZ024884.1, from coordinate 23,182,966 downwards.
TGCATAACCCTTTGCTATGTAGTCATTGACTGTTTCTGTATATTTCTGATGCAATGACGAGTCACGGGACAGCTTGCGCCTCAGCTGATGTAGGCGGGCAAGAGCCAAAGACATGTTGTTTGGTAAACATGTGCACTCGTCACGCCAAGGTAGTCCGAGTCGATAGTGTCCATTTTCAAACACGATAGAAGACTCCATGATCTGCATAGCACGCTTATCTTCTATAGACATGGACTTTGTTTCATCTCGATTTCTATCATCAAAGTCCGATGTCCACATTCGTTCTAACTGATGCAGCAAGACGTCATTTGTGGTTTGACAATGGACACTTATCTCTTTTCTTGTACAAATTGTCTCTAGAGGTCCGCGTATTGCCCAACCAAGACGTGTACGTACCGCGTACGGCTGGTCACAATCGCCAGACCGCACTTCCAGTGGAATATGAGCCCCTGGTGAATCTGTGCCGATCAATAACATCACATTGCTGGTGTCAATTCTAGGGATGTCAATGTCTGCTAGATATGGTAATTTCTTAATGTCAGCATTTACTGCTGCTGACTGAATCGAAACAGGAAGCCGTTTTACTGACCAAACGTTTCGCAGAGTCACTGTGTCATCACCATTTATATGTTGCACATGTAGGTCGACCTCTTGTCCATAATTGGTGCTGCCGGTGGCATTCACAGTTGATATTTGGAATGTCACTGGTCTGCTGGCAACGTTCAGTGAACTTAACAAACGTTCATCACAGAGCGACTTGTCTGCTCCGTCATCTAGCAGTGCATACGTCCGGCAGGTATTGCCATTCCCACCTTTAATAACAACAGGTACAATTCCCAAACAACTCTTTGAGACCAAAGAATTAGTTGCTGCACAACTAACGGAAGGCTGGGACGCTGCAAAATCTGTGTCAGTTACCCATCTATGCAGTAGCAAATGGTGTTTCATTTTACAGTCGGGCACTGTACAGGCTGGGGGTTTCCTGCATGCCTTGGACATATATTTACCCTTTAAACAATTGAAACACAATTTGAACTTCTGGGCAAATTTACTGCGGTCATTCAAGCCCATTGCATTGAATTTTTCACACGATGCTACATCAGCGCATGTACCTGAGCAGCAAATACACTTTCGTTCAGTTTTCACTTTTTCCCCCTCACTACTGGTAGCCAGAGTTGTGATTTTTAACCCATTATTTTGATTTTTACCAGGAGAAGCCCTATCGTGTTTGGACTGACTATTTTCCTTGGTCAGATCTACACCATACATTGAACTAGCGACGCGTGCTTTCTCATCGACAAATTTCGCCAGGTCAGAAAAACGCGGCTCCCTCCCAGGTGTTGCCCCACTAACGGGTTCACTGATCAAATACGCTACATCTACCCATCTGGTTCTTAGATGCATTGGTAATCGTTTGACAATTCGCCTTAAATTTTCTGAATTATCAACGTCAGATGAAAAGCCCAACTGAGAAAGGGTGATTTCACATTTTTGCATTTCCAAAGCCAACTTTGATAGCCCATCAATGTCAGATGTTTTCAACTGCGGACCATTCACTAATCTGTCAATATAAGATCTAGCAACTAAATGAGGCCTACCATACCGCGAGTACAATATAGACCTAGCTCGTTTGTAACCCTCGCTTGGCTCAAGTAGCACACAGTCTTCAATGCAAGATTTTGCTTCGCCGTTACAAAACTGGATCAAATAACTTAGTCTTTGTTTATCATCACTAACACTGTTCTCTATGTTTGCTTCAAAGCTTCTGATGAATTTACTGCAGTCTATAGGTGTTCCATTAAAGGTTAACAGTTCTGGCTTCGGCAGGTTAAACCCCTCTTGCAGAGTAGTTGCAAGCCGCTGGAATGCTGTATCTATGCTGGTCACGCTAACATCTGATTTTCCCTTGTCATTTTTCATCGGAGACTCTAATCTTACCGGTGACGTAGGCGTAGGTTCCGGGCTAGCAGACGTCATTTCATCACTTACCGCTCTCAGGCGGCCACGGACACTGCTACGGGCGTCTTGTGTCACGGGATTTCCATGTACTTCCCCATGGCAGGCAAACTCGTTAGCATCTTCGCTCACGGCATGCTGCCAAACTGATTCCTCCAAAGATGCTTCTTCTAGCTCGCATTGTTGCTCAAACAGCTGCTGTTTAACTCCAGTTCCTTTTGGGCACGCTGAAGTTCGTGTTTCTTGGCCAATTGCTTCAATTTATGCTCTGCAAGAAGCCGCTTTGCTTGTGCGTTCCTCAATTTGGATTTTGACGATACCAACGTAGATGACGTCCGCGAACTAACATGACTGACATCCGAACAACCGTCATTATCTTCAGGTATAGGGCTATTTCGTCCAGACATCCACTGGGAATACCTATCCTGGAACTCAACGAAGTTCGTTTCGCTTCTATCAAAACCCTGCTTCAATCCATTGATTGTCTCGGGCTCCGTGCACAGATCCAAACAAATTAAATGTTCTGATTTGAACTGTTCAAACCTAACACAAAGTTTTTCATAAAGCAGCTTGACGCTCTCTATGTTTTCGTACGAAGACATGCACTTCTCCAGTTCATTGTATAATTTTGTGAGCTGCCCTAAATGAGCGCTTCTAGCTCGTTTCCGGTTGCTAAAATCCTGAGATTCGCTCTGAGTGTCTTCAGTAGGCTCCATACCCGACTCCATGCTGAAGAGAAACGGCTGATCTTTTCTACCCACAAAGTCCAGCGAGTCGAGAACTATACAACAGTCGAGAATTGTAAGGGTTTCGGATCAACAAAATAATCGGTGAGACATGCGCCTCCATATTAATCCATTTATTTTGATAACCTTTCTCACATGGCACAATTTTGTGATAGCGGCGACGTGGCGTCGGCGGTGGCGATTCTCTGAAATAGTTCGATAACAATTCCAGAGTTACATAAAGATGAGCCGCAACTAAATCATAGTTAAAATATGCATGTAAATACAATAAATTTTCAATGGTCCTACGTTACCACGCATCGGTCTATATTGCAATCAGCAGTTTAATTAACGTTTACTCCTTAATTTCCAAATGTACGTTTCAATAAATTACTTTAAGTGACCAACATTATTATTAAGAATGGAACTGAAGTGTCTTACCGACTATGCGACTATTTATTTCGTCGAAATCCTTAAATTATGTCTTCTTTGACAGAACGTCGTCTTGCTCGTTGGCAAGGTAATAACCGTTCACGCGAGATTACGTTAACGTCGCTGCACAGTAGCACAACGTCACCGTAAATTACGAAATTTAAATGAACGTTTTGATCAGTGAACGTGACAGCATGTTAATAGATAAATATTAAACTATAAGATCCTTTAAGAATTGATTACATTTCTTACACAACCAATATGGTCACTTCAATATGGGTGAGCGCTGTGGCCTAGTGCTTCAGTATGGGTGAGCTCTGTGGACTAGTGCTTCAGTATGGGTGAGCGCTGTGGCCTAGTGGTAGAGTATGGTCACTCCAATATGGCTTAGCGCTGTGGCCTAGTAGTACAGAGGTTTTTCCTTCAAACTCCGCTATCGTCATGTTGAGATAAAATGAAAATCAGTGGAACTTCCAGAACCCCAAAATTGGGAGAGATTAGTGGAGAAAATCGACAGTATGACAAGTGTTTGTTATTAAGGCACTATGTACACTTTTGCTCTTAGTAAATAATTTGGTTTGAAAATGTCCAAAATCGGAAGTTTGTAAACTTGATTTATGTGGTGGTACTTGTTGCAAATGCAAATTTCATTTTTCAATTTTTGATACAATTTGAACTAAATGCCATGACATGCTATTGAGATAAGTACTAATATAGACAATCTAAACAAATGAGAATGTTAATTAAATCCCAAACTATCGAGGGGCTTTGAAGATAGCGATTTAAACAGCACCAATGGGATTTTACATGTATTTTCACTGACTAAACTTTTGCCGGTGAGCATATTTACATGTACATTTCTAATGAGTCGACTGAACTGAAATGTGATTCATAGTTCCATGAACAACATCGTGTCACGCGACACGGTGCAGTTCATTTTACGTCATAAAAACCATGGCTGTCATAAAAGTGATTGGACGTTGTAAACGTCACGAAGTCATCGAAGCCGTCCCTCTGTGTAAATTCTCTATTTGCTTGTAAATGTGATCTCCTTGCTAATTTTTCAAAAATGTTTGGGGAGAAATGAATGTAAATACATGTATAAGCAATGAGTTTATTTTTTCTGATGTTTATAGAGCTATGAACCGCATTGAGTCGATAGCACAGCTTACATGAAGACCCGAATTCATTTTGCACGTGACCCACTGCAGTTCATAGCTCCCTGAACATCAAGAAATTGAAATTCATTTCTTAAATGAAGCTAATCAGTTGTATATTGAGGTTCCTTGTTTCATGGGTCTATGTAAAATGGATTTGTTTCATTGACATTGTTAACTTCCAATCTTAGGGAGGTGATATTCCACAAGTTATGTATTATCCAGTCTAATTGCTTTGCGAGAGTTTCTTTTCATGTTGCTGACTTTATTGTCCGCAATAACGCTTTGACAGTTCTACTGGATCATATAGACTTCAATGAAATAATGCAAGCGAGAACTGGATGGGCCCGACCACTCCAGTAACTTGTCCTCTAGGTATTTAACGCATGCACTTGTTGCGCGTCATATATTCGCTACTGATAGCATTTTCGCGCTTTTACAACGAGTGATGAAGAACTGAAGAAAGGGGTATTGTATGCAAGCCAAGCTTTTTTTGCCAGCTGAAGAAGAAAACACTGCTTTGAGCAATTAATTTAACAACAAACTAACGGTAAGGCATTAAGGTACCAAAATAAGACATCAACTCTTGGTTGTAAGTCATGAAAACGTTTCCATAGACCACCGACAAGACGTTGCTTCACACAGCACAGTGACGCATCAAAATAGGGTCAGTACGTGTGAATTAGAGAAAAAACTAAAATGCTTTCAGACAAATCTGTGTTGGAGTGGGATTTATGTGAAGGAGCTAATGGAGCGTTCTGTATACTTGTCTGGTAAATGGAGCATGCAGTCTATTTATTAGACGTACTTGATGAAAGGGCAATTAGGAGAATCCAATTTAAGCTTTTAAAAGTGACGAGATGACAAATATCCAGTTGCAAACGGTGTTACCATCAATTTAAAAAAAAATACAGAAACATAACGTGTATATTACGTGATAACTGTTTTGTTTTACTTTTTTTAGTCATATCATTATTTGTCATCTAAGCTTACAACCCTCGTTTTTGCGATATCCGGTCAGAATAAAAACGTTACTTGCGGATATTTACCTCAACCCCATTGAAAAAGAAGAAACTCTTGATGAATCATTTAGTCAGAATACGACGATCGGTCAAAAGGTTTCGTCGTTCATTTCATGTTTCAATTATATTATTCATAACTTGTCAAACTTATAACCGTGTTAAGTGATATATCTACATTTACCCGTAGACCCCGTTCAACTTCCTTACATAACAATAAAGAAACATATGGTTGATGACGTGTCCGTCATATACACTGCTTATTGTGACCGCCCTAGTCATATGCTTTCTGGAACACTTACATAATTTGACCAGACCCATGCTTAATTGACCAGACACATGCTTTAATGCTTTGCTGTCGCTACAAACGGCGTACACTTTGATGGTACATTGTCATCAGATAATGTGCTATGTAGATTGAAAATGTAAGCTAAGGGGCGATAATGCGGTACATCGCATAAGTATTGGGGTATTGTTTGTGTCATCTCGGTGTAGCGGTTATGGTTCGGGTTATGGTGAACCCTGCGCGATTTTCAAAGTGTCATTGTAACTGGTCATTTCGTCCCATAACCATAAAAATATAAGGAATATATGGAAAGGTCTAGTGCCAGTTAACTGGTAATAGCGATTTTACGTTAAAATGGCTGCTGCCAGTTGACTGGCAATAGCGATTTTACGTTAAATTGGCTGCTGCCAGTTGACTGGTAATAGCGATTTTACGTTAAATTGGCTGCTGCCAGTTGACTGTCACCAGCCATTTTTACGATAAATCGCTGCTGCAAGTCAACTGGTTATGGCAATTTTAACATAATTAAAATAGCTGCTGCCCATTGACTTTCATATTTTACAAATTGTTATTTGTAGTTAAATGAAATAAAAACAGTGTAAGAGTTGTCAAAATATGAGTAGAAAATGTATCAAACGAAAGGATATTTTTGGCTTCTGTTACTTTTTCAGTTATCTATTTTGTTGGGATTCTGTCTATAATTCGCGTAATTGAAATAAAGAAGTTTGTTACGTGAATTTTTAATTGTAAAGCATTTTCCATCATCCAAAATAGTTCAGAATAGTTCATAACATGTTATTTTTGCACATACTGCGTATGTGTCCCATGGCCAAAAATGTCCTAAATAATCTCGATTGTCCAAACGTTAATGACGCATGGATGACGAAAACATGGCTGTTGTGCGGATGGACGTTGGTACATGTGACATATAGAAATGTCGATTTTAAAAGCAAAATATTTTATGTTCTCTTGAACCTTAAACGCAGCCATTATGCAAATTAAGCAAAGTGGAAGAGTCTGTCATCGGCCGTGCACTTTCCATCTACCCAACGCGTTACAGTCTCATTTACACACATTTGGGAAACGAGGTTAGCTTGTGAATTTTGACTGAATACAATTTGTTCTGATAAACATACTAGTATGTCCTACCATGATTGTATCTAGCTTTTAGAAAGGTTCGAATTCTTTCCCATTGGGCTACGTTTCTAAAGTTTATCTCCAGTATGTAATCATTACATTCATGGAAAACAATGTAATTTCATGGCCAAATTATATTGACCTTTGCATCGAAAAATATGCAAGGCATCGTAACATACTTTTTGATGTAAATGAAATTGTCACACTAATAGGCCACTTAATTCCGTACTATCCTAAACATATTTGCAAAACCTGATGCCGTACAATCAAAATTTTGTATTCATTTTTCTGTTACAGGATTTTGGAAAATTGCTGTTGTGAGATGCCCCAGAAATTTTCAGAGTCCCAAGTTCCAGGCACTGAAATGTATAGTTTATTTTCAGTCGAAAAAAAAAAGTTATTTTCGTAGAAATTCAGGAGCAATGTTTCTTATTATGGGCTCATTTTGTTTTGCTTTCTTTACTATGATTTTGCTGCAGTTCATGTATACATAGGGCCGTCGGTTTTAAAAAAGTGGCCCGGACATGGGACTTCTAAGTCGTTTCACGATTGTCAAAGGCGCGCGTGCGCGCGTGTGTGTGTTTGTGTGTGTGTGTGGGGGGGGGGGGGGGCATAAGGTTATCTCCCTGTCGTAATTACGATTTTAATGCATTTTGAGAATTTCTTGCACGTTCCACAATACCTTCAAACCTCCAACACTGTGTGAGACATGTGTATGCAAACAATACAGATCCAACAGTCTCGATTTTGTTTGTGTTCTATACCCGACAAAATTTATTCGGAAAAAATATCGACAATCAGACGATGCGTAAAATGAAGAAACTCGAATGTTTTCATGCATACCTGATTTTTTTTTTTTTTTTTTTTTTTTTTTTTTTTTTTTTTTAAATGCGTATAATCAACTTTTGTAATTCTTCTCAAGTGGTCGCGGTTTATAAAAGATTGGCGAACACGAATACGCATCAAAAGTTGTCATAAAAATGCCCTAAGGTGTGAAAAGAGAAGTTCTAACACGCGTACTGTAAAAACATTTTAGGGGTATTCTTGTTTTTATGACACCTGAGCTGCACCACAAGAAAAATATATTCGACCTTTTTAATCAAAACATAAGTGCAGTTTATACACAGCTTTAGCCAATGCCCCATCTTTTCACTACTTATTTAGCATAATGCATTTTAAATCAAACTTCCAGACATTAACTGTGTCTGTACTGTCCGGCTTTAGAGCTAATCAGAAATCCCGAAGGCTTTTTTTATGACGCGGCTCTACAGTTTGACCTATCAGAAAAAGGTGTCATTGAATCAAGATAGTCCCAACAAAAAGAAGACTTAGACACACCATGTTTCTTAAAACGATAACATAATTGACACACGCCAGTCTACCTAAACGTTTAGGCCATATCCTGTTTCAATGAATGTTGGAAAAAAGTCACAGGAAAAAAATCACAAAAAAGAATTACACCTTTTCGCTACTTCTGGTTAGGAATAAATATTATTATTTTCCCGTCCACCGTTTTGAAAATATGTCAAAATGAGGCCGTTGCAAGAAAACCTTAAGATTTTACCAATTTAGCCACAGAGAAGTTACCAGTTCTGGCAGCGAAGGAAGTTGGAGCATGATTTTTTTTATTATTATTATTTAATGCTAAATACATGGTCAGCCGCAGCGGTCAATTATCTTGGCCACACCTTTGTCCTAGCAGATTGCCAATACTAACTGCACATTAGATCACCGATCTTGGATCAGGGGATAGTGGAAGAATGATCGTATACATATGTTCATAAGCATTAGCAAAGACCAACAATGATCAGAATGCAGACCACTAAAATGGCAACAGAGCAGTCCTGAAAAAGCAATATATAAGAGAAGCATATTGTAGCCTGAAACGCTGAGAAAAGATTATTCCTACTTTGTCCCCAAACCTACTTTGCGCAAGGAAAATAATAGAATCTAACTTTGTCCCAATTCGTACTTCAAGCACACGAGCAATTCCGGAATTTAACTGATTTTTGCACATTTTTAGAAAGACCCATTATAGACATTATCACGCTCGGGGTCAGGCTGGTGCAGTAACAGAGGCTTGAACTTGAAGCTTCTATATTCATAAATTGTAAACAATGCGAACAGAAAGTTATAAACTACATGTACATGCACTAGATAGACCAGCGCTCAATGCTGTTGCGCCATACTAACGTTATACTTCTACAAACGTTGGCAAATGATGGGAAACATAATAAATGTAAAACATGTAACATGTTACACTGAATGCAGTGGGTGTCTAAGTCAAGTGCTAGCTTCGCAAAAGGCTCATTCAAAACCCGAAATTATGCATCGAACCCACGACCCCTGGTTACCACACCTGGTTTACAAGCCGAGTCCAAAACAGATGCCAAGAAGGCTTCTACAAGCATAATATACGCTCGTAATGTTTTGGACAAAAATGGGACAACACTCTGTAATTTAAATAGTTACTTTCGTTTGATACATTTTCCACTCATATTTTGACAATTCTTGCATTGTCTTTACTTCATCTGTGTACAAATAATAATTTGTAAAACACGAATTTCAAAGTCAACTGGCAGCAGCTATTGTATGTTAAAATTGCTATAACCAGTTTACTGGCAGCAGCGATTTATCGTAAAAATGGCTGGTGACAGTCAACTGGCAGCAGCCAATTTAACGCAAAATCGCTATTACCAGTCAACTGGCAGCAGCCAATTTAACGTAAAATCGCTATTGCCAGTCAACTGGCAGCAGCCATTTTAACGTAAAATCGCTATTACCAGTTATCTGGTAATAGCCACTCCGAAAATATAAATTGAGTTCCTTAAAGAGCAAAGAAAACATTCGAAAGAAAGAAATTTACTCACCATAACTCACCATAACTCACCATACTCGACATCGTAGTAAGTCATCTGACTTGTAAAGATGCTTGTCGACACTGTGTACGAATTCCTCTAGGTGGTTGGCCGGACAGATCTGTTTCGAATAATCAATCGTTTTAGTGACGAATAATCAATTGTCTTTAGTGACCCTGAGTGAACTGATAATGAAAGCCGGATAAATGATATACGGTAATTTTGAATTTCAGCAGTGCAGTCAACCCAAAGACTGATATATATAGATCAAAATGGTATTCGAATAGGAAAATTCAACACATTGCAATTTCGACCGATGACCATTTTGGTCAATTACATTACCATTTCGGTGGGGGTGTAGGGGGAATCAGATAGCAAAACATTCTCACGAATTAAGCACAAATTTATACCAAACGTGGGATTGGAGGTGAAGGAAAGCCATGGCCAAAATGTAACAGTGTGAATTATTTCATTATTCATTATTCAGTAGCTTTCCCCTTGTCCCTGGCCCATTTTATTATTAAGGACCCGAAATGGTAATAAGATAATTTCGGTGCGGTTTTATCAATTTCTCATTCAGCATGCACATGCGCAAAATAAACAAAATTCAGAGCACGAGGAACTCAAGGAAAAAAATTGAAATCTCAGTTTTAAAGCGGTTTTAGAAGCGACAAGACGTTTAAAATAGCAATCCTTACTCGGCGCTAGATTATCCAACATCTTTAGGTAACTATTACTGATTGAATAGTTTTCAGGCATTTATTCTTTGGCTTGCAAACGTCGTGTCTTTATTTCAAAATGTTGCAATTTAGGCTGTGTTGAAAGTGACGGTTCAAAAGCAAATAATTTTACATTGCGGTAATTCTCAGGACTCTCTTTGCATGTTTTTCATTAACATGTGAAATGCTTGTTTTGCCTGCATGTTACTTAACCATGTTTTTATTTTCCACAGTTGTCCTTGCATGTGTGAATGTGACAAGTCGCATTTGAAGTTTGTGACAGTCAAGGGCTTTCAGTTGTGATACAGCTGGTATGTATAGCTAAGTGATATTTTTGTAATTTTCATATAAACGCATATTTTAATAAGTTAAGGACCACTTGACTGTGCACCGGTCCGGTTAAATGAAAGAAACCTATTTATTTCATATAAGACTGATTTTTATAATAAATATCAATTTATTATAGTTCAAATGATGTATAAAGTTTCCTTTTAAAAGGAAAGTCTCGCCCGTGTTGATCAGTTTGTAAGGAGTTATATCAGAAGTGTAAATATAAAATGATTGAATTCTATGTACTTAACATTGCAAGGTTATCATCGCATTATAAACAAACTGTTTAAATAGATCTGAGCAATGTGTTAGAGTGTATATTTGAAGGATTTGATAAACCAGATGACCAATGGTCTTGTAAACGTTCACCCGAGATTTGGTATACACTCAAATACTTTTATACATATCCTTGTATATAGCCTTGGGCCAGCAACAGACAACCCTGTGGGGCCAAAACTTTTTCATACGCATAAATATGTCCATTTGCCTATCCCCAGCATGTTTGATCTCATAAATGAAATTTTACCGATTTTCACCATTCCAATGCATGGGCAACCTAAGCTCAGCTTGCTGTAAAATAGGTCATGGTCATCCCAGGGTCAAGATTTGGATATACGCTGTACAGCTCCATTACCCGATGTTTCATGTCAAGTTTCTGATTCTACAGAAGCAGATTGATTTTTATTTTTATTTTGCTATCTATAGCCACGGCAGCCATCTTTGTCATGTGACCTGAATCATTTATATACTTCTGTTCTCATTTCGTAAAAATGTTCTATATGAAATTTGGCTTTGATTGGCCACACGGTTAAATAACCAGCAATTTCATCCAAATCGCCAGTTCCAGTTGCAACACGTTACGGTAGAACTATGAAACGACCGCAGAAACTAAACCTTTGAAGAAGCTGACATTATTCATACAGGATAGAGACCTGATAAATCATTCTAAAATACATTCATACTGTAGAGAAACCAAGTGTGTATACAATGTGTTTATTTTAAAAGGTGCAGCTATCAAGAGTAGCGCAGTGTTAAGGATTACAATAATCTCCAGTGCACACGTACAGAACTCGAGTTCTGTTCAACTTTATGTTCAAAATAATTTTCATAAACAATATCAGTTCTAACTCATAATCAGTAACTCACGGAATTCAGGAACATTCATTCTACTGAGATCCACAGCTACAAAATACAGACTAAGAGCTATGTTACCATACAGACAGTTAGCTTGTTACAGTGACAGTCAACTGGCAGTGAAGCAAAACAAGACAGTTTACTGTTTAAAGTTTATTTGATCGTCACATTATATATACATAAAGCTATACACACTTCACTACTTAAAATGTGCATCGTAAAGTTTGACTTTAAAGACAGTATAATTTACAGTGCATAACAAAACCATTTTAATGTTACAAATGTTAAGCATTTGCACATGGTCGTGTCTAAAAGTTATTTGATGCAGTATTTCATTTTTGCTCATTCCAAACAAAGAGGGATGAACACTACATTTTGCTTATTGCTAGGGCCGAAACGACTCGTCATTATTGTATGCTCTTATCTTGTATAAATTTATGTATACGATAAATCAAGTGCAGCAGCAACTTAACCCAGTGTCTAGTCATTGTACATTACAATAATAAATAAAATTGTCAAAATTTCAACATTTTGAGGAAAAGTATTCTATTCATGAGTCCCTGCTAGGACCGGTAGTGACATGCGTGACATGCATCTATGTTTGCACATCTAAACTGACTACTACGCCGAGGAGACCTTCTGTGCGCGGTGAGACATTCCATGATTCAACCGGAAGCAAGAAATCTTGTATATTGTATTTCAATCTTGTATCTTGTATTTTAACTCTGAACCTAATAGTCTCGTCCCAGTGATAATTGAGACATACATTGTGTTTTACACAATATGCCATTGTGTCACACACAATTTGTAGCTAGTCTTATACAGTGCTTCAGAATCTAGGCTGAGCATGATTGAAATGCTGTAGTAAGGCTATTAAGGCATAAATACTAATTGTATGGTAAAAATTATGTAATTTGTCATTTCAGAGCCTGGACTTGTGACTGCCTGTTCATTGTATATATCATCTGTTCCTGTAGAGCTGCCATGTGAACAGTTTGTTGTATTAAAGAACTAACGAGTACTCTTGTCTTCAATTCTACCCATTTAAGGCAAGGGAGACCACCCTGTAACAAAAACGTGCCTATATATTAACATAAGATTTGAGGAGGAGGAAAGCCAGGATGCAGCTTGGTTCGCCAAAACTTGCCTATAAAACCACTGCAAACAGGTGATGACAACCAAGGGGGCGGGGTGCTCTATTATTTTCTCTGAACATAGGCTCGGCCTATTTTGGGGTGTCAAAATTTTGAATTTTGATATTTAAGGAGGGGTCAGAGAAAGAACACAGTTTTAGATTGCCCCGGCACTGCAAGTGAAATGGCAGGTTTTTTGCCCATTTATAAAACCACTGCAACCAGGTGATGACAACCCAGGGGCGAGGGGTACTCTGTTATTTTGTCTAAACATATGCTCGGCCTGTTTTGGGGGGTCAATTTTTTTATATTTGGGTGGAGGGGAGTTCAGAGAAAGAGAACACTTTTAGATTGTCCCGGCACTGCAAGGCAAATGACAGGGGTTTAACTAGACATATAAAGTCTGATGAGATATGAAATTTTATATAGAGAGGATCTTACACTCGTGGTCATTTCATATAAAACTTATTAAACGAGCCTTCGGCGAGTTTAATAAATTTCATATGAAATGACCACGAGTGTAAGATTCGTTTTATCATATGACTTTTAAAATAGGATTTTATCACCTTCGCAGTGGACATATTTTCAATGAAAATTTACATTGTTGTTACGGACGTCGTCAATGACGTAACGTATTCCCGCAAAAGTGTTAAAAAGTCTCCCATCCATCATCCATAAAAAGTCTCCCCGTACATCATCCATAGTGCAGATTATGTTTTTCTTTTGATCCTTTGGGATCAGTGAAAATATTTGGAGTACTTCAAATATATTGTACGTTAAGAATCATCTTCTTAACAGTGTTTTGATTATTTGGCCCCTTTGGGAATATGAGTCTTTGATTTAGACGACACAAATGTAAATTCTTTAAAATGCAGCAAAATGTCTGGCTGTCGCTGCCAGTTTTGTAAAGGGTCACTGATGAAGGTTCATTACCCGAAATTGTACAATATGACCCATCTTCTCGCTTTGAATGTTTTCCTGCTTCCAAAGGGTCTAACAATTATTTTTATTTGCTATTACTGCAGCTGGTGTTGTGCCGTGTGGCGGCCCTAAAAAATCTCCCCGTACATCATCCATAGTGCAGATTATGTTTTTCTTTTGATCCTTTGGGATCAGTGAAAAATATTTGGAGTACTTCAAATATATTGTACGTTAAGAATCATCTTCTTAACAGTGTTTTGATTATTTGGCCCCTTTGGGAATATGAGTCTTTGATTTAGACGACACAAATGTAAATTCTTTAAAATGCAGCAAAATGTCTGGCTGTCGCTGCCAGTTTTGTAAGGGGTAACTGATGAAGCTTCATTACCCGAAATTGTACAATATGACCCATCTTCTCGCTTTGAATGTTTTCCTGCTTCCAAAGGGTCTAACAATTATTTTTATTTAATACACGTGTGGTCATATGATTTTTATGACATGACGTTATATACTGACAAAACAGCGACGTCATATGATAAAACGTTATGTTCAGTATTTGCCCTTTCAAATACAATATGACTGACTTTTTCGTCCCTTTCAAATACTTTTCATCTCTCTGGCTATCTCATCAGATGTTTAAGTCAGACTAACGTAACATCTGGTGTGGCATGTAGTATAAAAATAAAATGGGGTATGTTACAAGTAAGTTGGTATGGGCTAGACTGATATCAGTCTAGGGTTTAACATTAGGATCCTTATCCTGGTGGGATTTTATGCTTCGAAGAGTTGGGCTTTAATCTGCAGGATGTCCACAGAGTGGAGTGTGTGGCAGGGCTTAGTAAGGAAGTCCATTATCCCCGCTATTCCTCATATGTGGTTACAAATCACTTGTGCAAATTACTCTAAAAGAATGTTTCACCTTCAGTGGGATGCGAACCAGCTGAGCTAGTGTTCCCACAGGTGTGTGTGGGGGGGGGGAGAGTGTGCACACACGCACACGCCCTTATTTGAGTCGATAAAAGATGACAAAATAATATAATATACGTAGCATTTGACATTTTTGCTGTTACGTCAGCAGACAGATACATGTTTTTTTTTCTCTCTTTTTGTGACTTAAATTTTGTGCATGTATGCATATATTTGTTTAAATACGCAACTTTTCGTTGCGTGGCAAATGCTTGAAGCGCTGACTGATCAAATCAGTCCCTGTAAACATCAACGAAATATCTTGCTCAACTGGCTCAGGTCGCTCTTCATTCTGTAATATTGCCGTTGTGGGTTTGGGGTGCACGTTGGACAAAACAATCGTTTTCCTCCAAAGAACCAAATGATTCGCCTCTATCCTGGTGAAATATCTTGAAATAAAAATGCCCGATAAACTTAACTAACTACTGTTACTTCATGTAACTGACTAACCAACTAAGAGAGCGATCATTTTATTTTATGGGGGTGGGGCTGGAAAATGTTGACCGTGTGCGACCATGCCATTTAGAAACTTGACAGTCGTTTTTGCTGACGTGCCGATTTGAATAAAATTAGCTATGATGTATTGAAATGCATCAAAAGTATTCAAACTGTTAAATTTTTCGATATAGTTCCTGCAGTTTCATATATGTATGCATGTGGACAGTTTGATACGTTATCGCGCAGTCTGATCACATCACCGTAATTCGAGATATTCGCGTACTAACGGTAAGAAATCAAAACTTTCCACAATGGCTATGGTTTCATATGATGTGTTGTGCTCTACTTGGTCAGAATTCTCACAGAAAAGTGTTTATCGTAGAATGTGCAGTCCGGTCTGGGTTCGATTAGAAATGCATGTAACATTTTCCAGTTGAAGAAATTGAAAAAATAGTGCAAGACGGGCCTTCCGGATATGTCAGTTCTAAAAAAAAAAAAAAAAAAAAAAAAAAAAAAAAAAAAAAAAAAAACACGTATAAACATAGAAACACGAAATGGGTGCGGGTGTTTGTTTGATGGATTTGTGGTTTAGCGTCTCAGTCAACAGCTATGCCCATGTGGGAATGTGGAACTTTTACTCACTATAAGAATGGCATGGTAATCATAATGCGCTTGGAACTATAACGACCCGAGTACACAGCTGATGCGTACATGTATATGTTTAGATGGATTGGCCTGAACCACTTTTCTTGGGCAGGCTCAGACTTCTGGACAGTTAACCCGTAATCAGATGGTCAGTCAGTTGGCGCGGGCCCTTATTTCCACCAGAAATTTTAGTTTGTCCATATGTGACGGCATTATTAAACATTATTCATTGCTTCTTGAATGTTTTTGCTTTTGCTGGTAAAAGCGAACAGTTTCATCATATAATGGCACAAATGCAGATAAAGCTGAAGAGATATATCAGTTTCTGTGTGGTTTGAAAGCTGCAGAATTGTCAAACAAAATGTTCTAGCATTCTAGGACTTGATAGTTCGTGCAAGTACATGTACTTCTCTCTAAGTAAAGGTTTCTTCTTGTAAAATGGTAGTGTTATTAACCTAATCTTCGAGGTGTGAACATACGTATTTGTTTGAACACCAGGTGTGAACACGCGTTTTTGTTTTCTGAATGACGGTTTTCCTGTCACTCAATCTTAATCAACCAAAGTGTCATTTTGCGGTAGGTCTAGATAGCGAAAAGAGGCTCTTTTCGCGAAAGATGCGAAAAGAGGCAAAATGATGCGAAAAGAGGTTAAAGAGGGAAATGAAAGGGGGGAAAAGATATATTCAACACATATAGACGAAGAAAATATGGAATATTAAAATAAAAAAGAAGATTCTGTATTGACTCTGTATGTTAATTTGGCCATTTTGGGTGTTTTTATATCGATCGCCCTTGATATTGATTGAGATTATCTTACATGTAGGTAAAATTTCGTAATTGATTTTGAGATTTGTTTTATCTCATTAAGTAACATATGTTCATAAAATGAACAAATACGAGATGATGGATTTTTCTGATGAACCTTTACTGATCACAAGAAATAATAACAATGTCGCTATTAAACATTTGAAAGATGCCACTCATCAGGACAAACGACGATACTTGTGAGAATCAACTTGTGCTGTTATGTGCATTTCTAAAAATTGAGTTTGTTATATGCTCTTTATCTGGAAACTTACACATGCAGCTACATGGTTCTACCTTATGAATATTATTTTGTTACAAGACTGGCATGGCGACCAAACGTAGTGGGGGCAGCCTAAAACGTTGCTAAATTCAGCAAACAGACGATCAGCAAGATATACTAAAACACTGAAATACTGAACTGCTGATTTTTTCTTGCTCAATTTTGAGTTTAGTTTATCAAATGTAAATAATGATCTAATGTTTTTATAACATGTATAATGCAGTATATTCGACACTGACAGTGCGCGACCATACCGTTTAGAAACTTGAAACTCATTTGCTGATGTGCTGATTTCTGTGATTAGGTATTATGCTTTGTAATACATAAGATATGTTGTCGCGCAGTCAAATCGCATTACTATTTTCTTTGCTTTTGTTTGTAAGTAAATAAATTTTTCCTCATAGGCTCAGTTGAGTTCTCCTTGGTCATTATTTTCACAAAAACGTTTTTTTTTTTTTTTTTTTTTTTTTTTTTTTTTTTTTTTTTTTTCGTAGAAAGTGTAGTCCGTGAAACCCATGTACATGTAACGTTCATCAATTTAAGGAAATGAACTTAGTTTATAAATAATACTTTTATGTTTTTGAACATTTATAATGCAGTATGCGCAAACATACCATAAATTTAGAAAATTTAGATTATATTTTATTTCGGTCCTTTGAGATCGGTAAAGATATTCAGAGTGTTCAAAACACTCACGTTTAGAAACATACTTCTAAGCAATTTTTTAATTATTGACCCAATTTAGGAATATGTCTTTGATTTAGACTCCTCGTGTAAATTCTCGAAATTGCAGCACAATTATAGTCTGGCGTTCGTTGCCGGTTTAAAGAGGGCTACTGACGAGGGTTCATTACCCGAAATTGCGCAATATAGTCCATACTATCTCCCTTTGAATGTTTTTACCGCTTCCAAAGGATCAAACCTTTATATTTTAATTGAAGCGCATTTGCTGATGTGCTGATTTTCGTGATCATTATGGTGAAGTATTTGGGAATGTTGTTTATGTTATGGATCTTGCAATTCATACAAGTGTACTCGTGGACAGAGTTTAATACGCTAATCGCGCAGTCTGGTCTTACTCATTTCTTTTCGTTCGTTGACAATAATCAAAACTTTCGACAATCTCCGTGAATCCATAGGCCGTGTTGACTTCTACTTGAACAGAAATCTAATAATTTAAAAAACTGTTGTGGTATTGTTTCCTAGAAGGTGTAGATCTTGAAATGCATGTGAATGTAATATTTACCTTTTCCAAGTTAAGGAGTTAAACTAAATTGTGCGCGTATTTTACTCCATGTAAAAGTTTCTGCCTATACGGTAAAAATGGGCGTAATAATTGTAAAAGTTAATCTTGAGGTGTGAACACGCGTATTTGTTTTCTTAACGGCGATGTGAACGCGTGTTTCTGTTTTCTAAAACTTCTCGGGTACTTTGTTTTTACAGCTACATTCTAAAAACGAAATTAAAGAAGCCTAATTTAGTAGCCCATGAGGTAAATTGCCACTGAAACCCTACTAAATATACCGAATCGCTTCTGACAGACGCTTTCATAGTTGACAATCGATGAATAATCGATTAGTTTCAAGCCAGGTACATGTATCGCGACACACGCCACATTGATTTTTAATTAATACTGAATCTTGGTGGTCTAAATGGCACTTATTTATCTAACTAATTACATGTATTCGTACATCCTCCATTTTCCTTGTTGGCATTTTAGCATTTTGATAACATAAGCTTCAGAATAGTTTGCATGTTTAACAGTTTAAAAGTGGTCTATAAAAAGTATGTATACTCACCGACAAAAGATGAAACCCGAAACTAATTTGTACGTGTGAATTATCACGGTAGCCATTGGCACGCGTTCACATGTATATTGCTTCAATTTAAATATCCATTTAAGACCACATGGAGGTATCTGCTTGACACCTTTATAATAAGGGGCCATAAAACAAAAGCGTGTCATAACTGAAAAAAAGAAAGAAAAAAAAAAGCTATCTTTTTTTTTTCTAAGAAATTAAAATCTATGGCAATCTTATATATGCTGCCGAAAAAAAAGAGAAAAGTAGAATTAAGAAGAAAATAACTTCCCACTCCATTCATTATTCATTTGAAAAGAAAGTGCTACATGTTTGTATTTCATTCATTCATTCATTCATTCATTCATTCATTCATTCATTCATTCATTCATTCATTCATTCATTCATTCATTCATTCGTCGCTATCATTGCTATGCACATGTTTAATGGTTACTTGACAGGTTACTTGACATACTTAAATGAAGTTTGGGGTGTCTACTTTCCAGCTTTTCAACAAACGGTAGCTGTTTATGGCACGCTTATCGAATAAGGTAGCTGTCTATTGCTTGCATTAATGACGCACGTTTATGGTTCAATAAAAGTGCGTCATAAATGCATGCAATAGACAGCTACCTTATTCGATAAGCGACTAAAAAAATTGTAAAAAATAAAGTGCGTGCCGTTGAAGTTTAATTACAAGCGTATTCGCTGAGAAACCAAGTGGTTGCGGGTTCGATACCCGGCTGGTACATGCCTGTCTAGTCGTGTTGGTGACAAATGTTTATCCAGGCGTTGTATAGGCAATGCGCCACTATGGATATTCATCAAACGCAAAGATAGCCAAAACGTTCGTTAAATAACAAAGACGTCCAAATAAACCGTTTTGTCCTTCAAAAGACTGCCCAATAAATAAATAAATAAATAAATAAATAAAGAGTTTGTCTATAATTGAATGAATGGAAGGAGACACTAAGCAGTACATGAACGCATGTAAAAAGTCCAGTAAAATATCGAGTATTTTTATTTTAGTATTTTTTTTATTTTTACAACAATTTTCAAAATGAAAACCTTTCCAAGTGCGTAAATAAATAAATAAATAAATAAATAAATAAATAAATCAGGCAATATACCGACTTTATAATATAACTATTAGTATTACGGAATTTGTTTGTGCGTTTACAAAGCATTAATTTTACCTGTATTGATAAGGATGAAATATACCTGTATCGATTGAGATGTAAGCCGATTTTTGATTGGATAATGAGATAGAGTAAATGCCAGTGCACTGGTATATCGAAAGGGTCATAACTAATACCAGTCCACTGCTAAATTTTACCAGTGCACTGCTAAATTTTATCAGTCCACTGTTAAATTTTACCAGTGCACTGCTAAATTTTATCAGTGGACTGGTAAATTTACCAGTGCACTGCTAAATTTTATCAGTGGACTGGTAAATTTATCAGTGGACTGGTAAAATTTGGCAGTGCACTGGTAAAATTTAGCAGTGCACTGGTAAAAATTTACCAGTGGACTGCTACCGGTGGTTTTGACCCTTCTGGTACACCATAATATGGTATGAGTAAGGGTAGTAATTGCCACCACCAAACCCCAATGATAACCAACCATCACATTAACATATTAACTGTATTCCCATCATTGTGCTAATTATTTTGAAGTTGCTACTCGCCATTACTGCTTCATTCTACCCTGGGGGATAACTTGGGAGTAATTTTGGCCCAATATTTTAAAACATATCCCATTCATATACTTGGTCTTCGAAAAAAGGGACCCACTCCTATACTTAATCGTACACAATTTTGACCTCCTCACATATTGGCATTTTGTTTTTTATGCTGTCTAGACAGATATTTAATACATTTACGTTAATTTAGTCCGACTTTCTGAACTAAAAATATCTGCAAAAGGTTTTTTTTAAAAAACATGGATGTAAAAATGTTCATTCAAATACAAAATATGGAAAAATGGTGCCAATCATATACTTTTACTTGAAAAAAGAAGATCATTCATATACCTGGTGAGGCTGAAAAAGGGGGCTTGTCGGGCGGCACGTCCCTACTGTCTCACATATAGATATCCCCCCCCCCCCCGAGACCCTGCACTAACTAGTAGCAGGCAATAGTACAATCAAATGGTAACGAGCAATCAAAAGGACATCAAAGCTGTACCAGATTCAAAGAATATTGATCAAGGAAATTGCTTAAGTTGAAGAATACAAGGATTACTAGAAAGTTAAGAGCACTATATTTGAAGAAATACCAGGGTGTGCCACAATCAAAAGACTGCCATGGACATATCCATAGAAATAAAGCCTTAAAAAAAAAAGAAAAAAAAAAGTTTTAAAGGGTGTATACTGTTTTCACGCCATTCCGTCCGTCCTTAACAAGTTTTGATATCTTGAAGACCCTTGGTGGGAATTTCACAAAATCTTGCACACATATACATATTGATGGGGCAAATATTATGCATACATAAGGGGCGAGGGGTCAGTCCTATGAGAGTTATTTCCCTTAATGACTGTAAAAGGATCCTGTAAAACCGGTTTAAGCCCGCCAGTAACTTTGTGTTACTGATCGTTCCAAGGCGATACTTCTGTGGTGGTTCTTTTTGTTTTATGTCTTGGTGTTTAAATTTTTTTTTGTGCTGTTGGCGCCTTATGTATGTTTTCATATTTTAATTAAGTTAAGGTAACTGAGTATGAGTAGCCACCTATTGGGAAAATAGCTGCTACGATATGTTTCATGGTATAAGTGCCTGATTGTTAGTTTGGTTTTTTCCCACCTCGGTTTTTGGAGTGGGAATCTCTTTCTGATTGCGCCTTTTCCTGATCTTTGCCTACTTGTACCTCTATACATAGTCCTAGTACCTTCATCGGCTCCTACCACAGCTTTGCATGAATAAATCTGAAACTTTACAAATACAATGGAAACAAATATGGCATTTGCCATACTTGATTGTGAATAAAATATGTTAAACTTGATTGTGAAAGAAAAATATGTTTTCACAAAATTACAGCTGTGAGAACATAGACAATTTTTGATGAGTATTTTCATTTCAGGGGTTATGCCTGTGCAATTGTAGTGCATATATGAGCCGATCAACTCCTACCTAAGATTTTGATGAAGCAATTTAATTAATACTTTTCCTTCACAATATAGACACAGTGGGCGTGTGCATGAAGAAATTTTATTTCAAAAAAGGACAAAATTGCAACTTCTGTGAACAAACTTTATCTGCTGATGGATTTTCAATTTTTTTACTAAAAAGGTTCTGACAAGAAAATGTTTTTCCTGCTGTCCAAAATCTCTGCAAAAAATATGTTGTAGAGATCAGTTTTCAACTTGACTTTCAAACTGCGGGACTAAAAGCTACAACAAAATGAAATCATGTATGAATCATGAAATTTATTTCAGGACACCGACCCGTAAATATAACGTTGCAAGACAATAAGTGTGGACAGAGTCAATTAATTTCAAGATGAAAGGTTACCTAAGGTCATAAATGAATTTATTTTTTACTTTACAGTGAAAACCAATGTATATCAAAACTTGATAAAATTGGTATTTTCATTGATATGAAATTTCACTGATATCAAATCTCACTGATATCAAAAGTCACTAGTGACTGATATCAGCCTATATCTTCACTGTAGATTTTGGATTTCTTCTGACGTTTCCATTTAAGCCCTGGTCACATGGCCAGGATTTGCGTATACGCAAATTTTGCATATTAGATTTGGGACCAAGTTATACAGACATATTGTTGGAATTCCGATGGGTACAAATTGCGCACCTCTCGTAGCTGATTTATTTTTATACTGCTACGAAAGAGATTTCATGGATTCTCTTAACCATGATAATCAAGCTGATGTTATCGAGGCTTCTAATTCCACATCTAGGTACCTCGATGACCTTTTGAACATTGACAACCCTTATTTTGGAGGTATGGTCAATCAAATTCATCCACCTGAACTTCAGTTAAACAAAGCCAATATCTCAGATACCGAAGCTCCCTTTTTAGATCTACATCTTTCTGTTTCAAATGGATTTGTTTCTTCTAAAATTTATGATAAGCGAGATGACTTTGATTTTGATATAGTAAATTTTCCTTTTTTGGATGGTGACGTTCCTCGTCGTGCTTCTTATGGTGTATACATTTCGCAACTTATTAGGTTTGCTAGAGTCTGCAATCATGTTACAGACTTCAACGCTCGAAATAAATGTTTAACGGCAAAACTTCTCCAACAGGGCTATCGGTATCATAAACTTCGAAAAACCTTTTCTAAATTTTATCGTAGACATTATGAATTGATTTCCAAATATAATGTTGGGTTAAAGACGCTTTTAAGTGAGGGCCTTTCGGAACCTGAATTTTATGGTGACTTGGTTTACAAATTTAAGAAACTTAAAGGAATTAACGATTTTTCTTTTCAGTTCAGAAAAATCATAACACGTTACAGACGTATAGGTTATAACTTGAATGTTATGCGACAGTCTGCATGCTTAGTTTTTAACCCAATCATGGTTGATGACTATGCTGCCTTCTTTAATTGCACGCCGGTGGGTCGGGCGTCAGACTCTATGATGGCCCCGACTTAAAGCTATTCATTTTAGTTGGTTGTGGCCGGAGCTTCTTGTCTGTTGCTTGGCACACCGGGGTCCAACTGGTGTTTTTCTTTTGCTCCGGAGTTAGTAGGTTATTCGGCGCCCAGGGATCTCCATCGTCGGGCAGCTTACTCAATCTGTGAGTCCTGGGTTTTGATTCATCAGGATGTTTATCGTGATTTATTTGTTTGTTCTTGATGATTCATTGACTAGTTAGAGATTCACCACAAGGACCAAATAACTAACTAAATGTCATGAACCACTGCAGAAGCTGAGGGTGAGGTTAGGTACCTGTAAAGCCGGTTTGGGCCCGCCGGTAACTTTGTGTTACTGATCGTTCCAAGTCGATACTTCTGTAGTGGTTCTTTTTGTTTTATGTCTTGGTGTTTGGAATTTTCTGTGCTGTTGGTGCCTTATGTGTGTTTTCATATTTTTAGTTAAGTTAAGGTAACTGGGTGGCCATCTATTGGGAAAATAGCTGCTCATTCGGCTTACGATATGTTTCATGGTATAAAGTACCTGATTGTTAGTTTGGTTTTTTCCCACCTCGGTTTTTGGAGTGGGAATCTTTTTCTGATTGCGCCTTTTCCTGATCTTTGCCTACTTGTACCTTTTTGCTCACGTAAGTAAAAGAAAATTTTTCTTTGCGGTCACATGAGCTTTTGAGGTCTTGTAATTTCGGGCGCTACACAATGGGGCTGATTGGCAAGACTATGGGGCTAAAAAAAAGATACGATGGGGCTACAAAAAATATGAATGGGGCTAATTTACCTGTATTTTTTTCACAGGTCAATGGGGCTAATCCTACAGGTAAGTCTGTATTTTCTTGCAGATAAAAAATCCTAAGCACATTTAATGTGCTTTTAAAATTATAAATTGCATCAAAATATCCTAAAACTTTATACAGTTTCGCAGTTCAAGAATAGTAAAATGCTAAGCACATTTTAAAATGCATCAAAATGCCTTTTACAGTTCTTCGTCCAATCAGCACTGCCATGTAATATCCTGAAAATATCTAAAACATCTTTGCTCTTTAAAACCAAAATCCAGTATAAAAAAAAAAAAACAATTAAGTATGTTGATCACTT
Source organism: Rugalucina vietnamica (assembly GCA_964017185.1). Taxonomy (NCBI): domain Eukaryota; kingdom Metazoa; phylum Mollusca; class Bivalvia; order Lucinida; family Lucinidae; genus Rugalucina; species Rugalucina vietnamica. The sequence goes on along the minus strand of OZ024884.1, from coordinate 23,158,514 downwards.
TTCATGACATCAATTTACCTGTATTTACCTGTGATTTAATCCCCTGAATTAGGTGTGAACAACTTAATACTGTACAGGTAAAATAGCCCCATTCATACCTTTTCCCTAGCCCCATTGTAAACTTACAGAAACCAAAAATTAGCCCCATTGGAATGCGGCCGTAATTTCAGTTAAAATTGTCAAAAAGTAAAGTTGTGTTATTATATTGGATAAAAATTTATATCAGTAAAAGTAGTTAAAATGAATGGACTGTTTAGGTTTGAGCGGCATAGAATGATGCCATAATGTCTTGGATTGGGGTTTGCTATGAGGTTAGGACATGAAAAGCAGGAATGGCAAAAAGAAAGCTCTAGTGATTGATATGATAGGATAGTGCTACAGACATTTACAGATGAGCAATGGGTGGAGAACTTCAGAATGACTAGGCAAACCTTTAATAAGGTGTGCAGGGTTCTTAAACCTGATCTTTCTCCAATGGAAAATACTGTACGGTATGCAATAGATGTGCAGAAACAAGTAGCACTCACGATCTATTGGCTTGCCACTCCAACTGAGTATAGAACAATTGGGAATTTATTTGGTGTGGCAAAATCCACCATCCACCAAAATCTCAAGTGCATTCACATTCATTCTATCTTGTTGCAGTTGCTTTTGTAAATATCGCTACCACATGCAGTTGTGCCTGTAGTTAGCCTCATTTTATATAGTTAGTTATCCTATATATTCTGACAAAAGGGTCTGATTAGATACCCAACTTGTGGCGAAAAAGTTTTAACAGAGGAATTTCACCTGAAATCCAGGGCAAGTTCAGAGATTCCTTTAACCCCCTAGGCATCCAATAGCTTTCTACTGAACATTCTAAGGCGGTAGTGTTATTTTAATTAGGTCAGATATGTTGTATTGTTTTATTCAGTCATTTTGGGAATAATTGCAGTTTGAATTAATGCCTTTTTAACATTAATATGGCACAAATTGATAAATACTCACGTATGCAAATTTTGCTTTCCGGTCACATGGACAGATTTGCACGTATGCAAAATTTGCGTATACGCAAATTGAGATTTGCACTTGGTCTAGACCAAGTGCAAAATTTGCGTATACGCAAATTTTGCGTATACGCAAAAGTGGAAAAATTGCGGTCACATGGACAGATTTGCTTACGTGAGTAAAATTTGCGTATACGCAAAATTTGCACACGTGAGTAAATCTGTCCATGTGACCAGCCCTTAACTTGACGTCATTAAATGTGTCTCACTTCAGAAATTCAAACGCCTATAACTTCGTTATTTATGAACGAAAACATAAAGTGTGGGTATTCATTTTCTTAGTTAAAACATAAGGAACAATGTGATACCAAAATTATTTGTGTTTTCAAAAGTTTTTGGTTTTTGCATTTGTGAACTGGAAAATACCCGTGTATTGTATAAAATAAAAAGATTTTTTTTTTTTTTTTTTTTTTTTTTTTTTTTTTTTCGGTGTATACCAAACATATTTCATCTCGTGAGTTGAAAACATAAAAATTTTCACTCGTGAAAATTCTGATGTTTTCAACTCACGCGATGAAATATATTTGGTATTCACCTAAAAAAAAGCAAATATCCTCTATATTTTCTCATTAGATCTTTATCATTAAATGTTGTAACCATTCTTTAATAATTTGCTAATTTGTGTGATTTAATCAGTCACCGTTTTGCCATTCAATGACCAAAATTGCGGGTATAGTGATTTTTGAATTCTCGTTTATCCTTGATGATCCCTTTCTGGGTTTCTCTAAACAACGAATATGCTGGGAACAGACTTAAAACAGAATGTGACACCACTAACGGGAGATACCCTAAAACGTTCGGTGTTGACATTACACAAACACGTCGATAGAGAAGGAATAAAAGCTGTTCCCAAGAAGCTGTGCAAAAGTTTCAAGGACTGGTCACTAGGTCAGTTTCCTGTCTATAGAAAATTAAAAAGCTAAGTAATTATCATGACTCATCAGCGAATACAATTCGTTATGATAAATCCTACGAGGACAGAACGGTTCCTTGTGAGTAGAAAGGTACAAGTAGGCAAAGATCAGGAAAAAGCGCAATCAGAAAAAGATTCCCACTCAAAAAACCGAGGTGGTAGTGGTAAAAAACCAAACTAACAATCAGGCACTTATACCATGAAACATATCGTAAGCCGAATGAGCAGCTATTTTCCCAATAGGTGGCACTCAGTTACCTTAACTTAACTAAAACTATGAAAACACACATAAGGCGCCAACAGCACCAAAAAAAATTAAACACCAAGACATAAAACAAAAAGAACCACTACAGAAGTATCGCCTTGGAACGATCAGTAACACAAAGTTACTGGCGGGCTTAAACCGGTTTTACAGGCGCCTAACCTCACCCTCAGCTTCTGCAGTGGTTCATAACATTTAGTTAGTTCTTCGGTCCTCGTGGTGAATCTAACTAGTCAATGAATCATCAAGAAAAAACAAATAAATCATGATAAACATCCTGATGAATCAAAAACCAGGACTCACAGATTGAGTAAGCTGCCCGACGATGGAGATCCCTGCTAACTCCGGAGCAAAAGAAAAACACCAGTAGGACCCCGGTATAAAATAAAGTATTTTATAATGTACCGTATAATAAGAATATAATTGACAATCATCCACGTCCGTTTCCGATGATTTATTCTGGCAATTGTAAGTCATTATCATGCAAATTCACGGAAACAATCACAGTCTGGAAAATTTAACGATGATTTTCTCTACTGCGTAGATTTGCAACAAATTAACTTTTTACAGACTCTTAGGCAGACAAATTTATTCTTCCCCACGCAAAATTGTGATTTATAGATGATTATTATGAGACAAATCTGTTCTGGACATTCAGGTTGGTTGAACAACGTCGAATGACATGACTGGTTGACAGTAATGTTGTCAATATAGTCAGCGTGTTAGACATAGGGCTTCTTTGTATCAAAGCTAATAGCGTACCATCAAATGGTCACTGTGTTTCATCGAAACTGAACTTACGATTCGAGGCCCTGAAAATCGTTTGGTGCGCATTTTGTGAAATGCATCATAAAAAGTAGTTGACCACTAACGACGTACAACAGTACCGAATTAAAGGTCAAGGCCACTGCTAACAGTAGATTAGATATCGAAGTAATATCAAGTACCGGAAAGAGCTGTTGTTGTCACATACTTAGACCTATATTTCCAGCGATAACATCAAGTTTGCATTTCCCGCCCTCTGATTATCAGCATTGGCGGGCTGATAACCGGAAATCATTATTTTGAACGGAGAGAGGTTATCATGCCGGCTGTATGCCACTGTATATGTAACGTCAGGTTTAATGACGTTACGTCATTGTTACGCCATATTTATGTTGCCATCAACGCAGAAATTGACGTTTTCGCATTTCTAAATACAAATCTTTGGAATAAAAGATAAGTAGAGAATCTTACAATCTTGGTCATTTCATATGAAATTTATTAAACTCGCCGAAGGCTCGTTTAATAAATTCCATATGAAATGACCACGAGTGTAAGATTCGTTTTATCATATGACTTCTTAAATACGATTTTATCGCCTTTAAAGTGGACATATTTCCAATAAAAATTAACATTGTTGTTACGGGCGTCGTCAATGACGTTACGTATTCCCGCAAAAGTGTTAATACACGTGTGGTCATACGATTTTTATGACATGACGTTATCCACTGGAAAACAGCGATGTCATATGATAAACCGATTATATCAACCCTCAACCATACTATCAACCCTCGACCATTATCAACCCTCGAGCTAAAACTCTCGGGCTTGATAATGGAGTCTCAGGCCGATACTGCGGGCGATAACCAAAATGCCCATGTGATAATTTCTAATTGTCACCTATATTTCCAGCGATAATCTCACGTTTGCATATGTGATAATGTGTTTCCCGCTCTCTGGTTATCAGCATGGTCGGGCTGATAACCGGAAATCATGCAGTTTTTTTTAATGGAGAGAGGTTATCATACCTGCATCCGAAGCTGTCGCACGACGGAATATGTGATGTCAAGTGTAATGACGTTAAGTCATTTTAGCCGCCTGGTGAGAAAACCAACAATCTGCATATGCGAAAACAAAGGCGCAGATCAGCTTCGCAGTAACTGCGAAGCTGATCAGCGCCTTTGTTTTCGCTACACGGTTAGTAAAATTCCTCATCTTTCTAAATCCAAAATTTCCAGTTTCTAACCATCCTCTGTGCTTGTACAGCCCGGTTTGTGTCGGACCTGTTCGGAAACCACATTGTTAACTCACAGACTCTAAACATATTTAAATATAGGCTTAACGCAAATCTAAGCAAACCACCGTCGTATTACATCGTAGGTAAAAGAATTGACCAAATATACCACGCTAGACTACGAACATCTTGTAGTTCTTGGCGTCAACACCTGTCCTCGAAAAATATCATTGCTAGTCCTGCATGTGTATGTGGATCAATAGAAGATACCCATCACTATCTTCTTGTATGTAATCAGTACACAGATCTCAGGCGAAACATGATCAATTCAGTGTCAACTATTTGCCGCCCGACTCTTAGGATCTTATTATATGGTGATCCAACACTAACATACCAGCAAAACAAATGCATATTTCTCGCAGTACATGAATTCATTAAAAAGACAAGACGTTTTGAGCATTAGATTGTTTTATATAAAGATTATACAGTATTACCGATGTTTTATTGAAAGTACATAATGACGACTAGACTCAGCATGTGTCTGGAAGAAGGACCAATGAATTATTATTGCAATGTTCATTTTCTCCATCCCCCGTGGAGACTTATAAAACAGGGAAAGTTTATGAATCTTATCCAAGCTGTTTAAACTTGATATCATTTTACTTAAAACAATGTTACTGATTAGTTTTTATCAACATAGTTTTGGAATTCTCTCGAATCATGTAATGAATATTGTCTTGTTTATATAGTATGGGATACAGATTCTGAAAAAGTCGTTTCGACTTTCTTCTGAATCCCTTGTTATATATGCAACGGTTGTATAAAATGCTTTGTTTGTATTATTATATGTGCATGTATATACAGAAATAAAATTTTAAACCAAACCACATTGTTGGTTTTCCCACGAGGCGGCTCATTTCATTGGTGTCGTTTTCTTTTTCTGCACAGAAATCGACAATCTTCGCATTTCTATATAGAATTCTTTGAATGGAAGATTTTGATGATGTAATAAACGAATTATGACATGGACATTTTGGACATCGCCCTTAGAATCAACCCTCGGTTATTATCAGCCCTCGAGCTAAAGCTCTCGGGCGTTTCGGCTTGATACTGCAGGCGATAACCAAAATACCCATGTGATAATCTCTAATTGTACAAGACAAATATAAAATGACTGCTTTTCAGTTAGCAGTCTTTATTCATAAAACCCGGAACGCTCGCTGGTACCGCAATCAAGTATTGCTGTCAAAAGGGTTTTTTTTTTTTTTTTTTTTTTTTTTAAAGTATACATGTGTTTGCCGTCTTATGAATCTTAGTTGGGAACTGCGATAGTTGCTAGTTTCAGGTGAGTTGTGCATACATGTACAACTCGCAGGAAGTCAGTTGAAAATTATCGCAATTCGTAGTGTGCATGGTTGTGTCTTAAATGGTCGTATTCCATTTAGTCTGTGTTCTCTGCATTGTGCGACTAATGTTGGGTTTAATTTTCGTGACTGTCAATTAGCTGGTTAACTTTTGTGCTAATTTGAATTTTCACAATGAAACACTCAGTGCTGGTTTCTCAGAATCATGTAATTAGGCACTGTTTGCGTATATGTTTAGTTTTATGAATTACGTGTTTATACAAAGAAACACATGGTTATTAAACCTTTCTCGTGCTCATCATGGTAGAACGAGACATTTTGCTGCTTATGAATACTTTCATAATAGCATTCTAATATATCAATTGGTTCAGGTCATTAAACCAGGCCGTTTTTTCCGTGAGCATACACACACGGAATTGGTTTCGGGTTCTACTGAGTTGAGCATGAAAAATATCTTGTATTTTTAGTTTTGACGTTTTTGCCGCGACGTCAAACCTTTAATCTATATTTCCCGTAAAAGATAACGTCAGGACGTTATGAATTTGAATTTTAGTAACGCCAAAACAATATGGCGACGTTCCTGCTGAAGAGCTGTAAAGTGAAAGCGCTACAGGTCTGAAATAAATTGTTGCTGTTGCTTCATTTCATTCTTTCTTCCTATCATTACCGACACAAGGACTTGTTGTTTTTTATATATATATAAACAATATGGCGACGTTCCTGCTTAGGAGCTGTAAAGTGAAAGCGCTACAGGACTGAAATAAATTGTTGCTGTTACTTCTTTTCATTCTTTCTTCGTATCATTACCGACACAAGGACTTGTTTATATATATATATATATGGAGAAATAGGACAAACATCAAACAAAAATCTTCCCGGCAGCACTGGATCCTATGAAAAGATTCGAAAAATGATTAAAAGAAGCATATAGGGGGATTAAACCATTAACAGTGCAAGAATAAATCAAACTAAGCGCGCTTTCGGCTTTCGCCTTCATCAGAGTCAATATGTATTTACAGGTAAAATCTGGAAAAAAATGAAAGAAAAAAAATGAAAAGAGGTAAATAAACAAAATAAAACAAAAACAATGCAAAAATACACAAAACTCACATAAAATGTGACAAAGTTGACACCACTGTATGTTCGGCAGTGGGTAAACCACTTAAAAATAATTCATGAACGCCCTTTGAAAGGACCCAGTATCTGATTGAAAATGGCGGAATAAATTGCGCGTCACTTTACATAAAGTCAGTTTGTAGCGGTGTGTTTATTTTTCTCGGTAATTGTAAGTAAGTAAAAGTAAGTAAAGTAAGTAAATACTTTATTTCAAGAGGGTGACCCAATTGTGTATTAGCTATGTAAATTATACATTGGGGAACCAGGGCTGGAGGCAACCAGAGAAAAATCAAGGTAATAAGCACAACAGAGAGTCAAACAGAGTACTTTACATGAATGCAAATCATCGCAGAACTGCTCATGATGGACGGTGCTTGGAAGGAGAGACGGCGAAGACGGCCATCCTCGATTTTTGAAATATAGAAATATATATAAAAATTGACTTTGTGCTCAATTGAACATTTGCTCATTAATATATTAAGTCGGTTATTCTTCCTCTTAGGTTAATTCAAAAAAAAAAAAAAAAAAAAAAAAAAAAAAAAAAAAAAAAAAAAAACATTTGTCAGTTAATCAGATTTTCAACAACAAAAAACAAAAAACCGGATTAACAAAAGATTTTGGACGTGATATGGGATTTTATAAAGGCCCAATATTATTAGTAAAACACGAGGGTAAATGAAATGGCAATAGATGTGCTGTCGTCCAAGACATTTGTATACCATCAAATGAAAAAGCGCGATCATATTACGACTCTGGGTGCATAGCAAAACCACTAGAATAATATATTTTACGGCTGTTGATGTGCTTGGGCGACAGCGACAGCAACTATTTGCATGTAGTGGCAGTACATGTATACAAATGACTCGGGCGGCAACAAATGAAATACCATTTGGTTTACCCCCGTATAAATATCTTTTCCATAGCAAGAATGTACGCATTACAGTAATTGAATTTATCCAGCATTTGCAAATCGAACGACTTACTTTGGATGAACACCACACCAGTAATTTTATGTTCAGGAAATCATCTCCTTTCAATTTTGACAGTTGATGGTTATGACCAACGTTATGTGAGCCGCAACGCGAGAAAACCGGTCCGGGGTTTCCGACCGGTTGCGACACAAAAGCAGGCTAGAGGCTTGATATTTTGGCTATAAGAGATATTGTACTATCCGAATAGCGAAAACAAAGGCGCTGATCAGCTGTGCAGTTACTGCACAGCTGATGTGCACCTTTGTTTTCGCATAGGCAAAATCCGGTTTTCTCATGACGCGGCTCATTTAGCAATGTATGACCGCAAAGAAATAACGACAGAGCAGTTTTCACAAATGACACTAAACATTCTAACCAATATGAGCTTATTGTATCATCCTGGGTCTAGCGCCAGGAGTCACAAAACTTACCCACCACCAGTTTTGTGGTGCCCACGCCTTTACTTTGTACGGTATTATATTCGAATTTAACCTTTAAATAAAGGAGTGTTAAGGCCCGCTTACACCACAATGTACTATTACCCAAAGTATGAGCATTTCATTCTATGTTAAAATGCGGGAAGCACTCTCCCTTTACTTATACAAAGCGTATGCTTAGCGCATGTCTAACGTATGAGAACGTATGTCTAACTTGCTTATTCATAACGTATGCCTGGCGTTCCACGACTTATAACAGCGTCACGTCTAACGTATGAGAACGTATGTCTTACGTATGGGACTTGCTTATTCATAACGTATGCCTGGCGTTCCACGACTTACGAGGGTCATTCAATAAGTAATGCAATATTGACCATATCTTTTTGTTTGAACACGTTATTAAAGTTTGATTTCGCTTTCTTGAAACATAAATTCAATGCGCCCTCTGCGAGACAGTTCAACACCTAGTCACATGCTCGACTTCCTGTTGCCTAGCAACAATATAACACTAGGAAAAGGCACTTGGCCACGACTCTAAAACCCGTTGCCATGGTAACAGGAAAACCAAATTAAACATATTCTCTTTTAAATTATTTTCTTACACCGAACTTAAAATAGTTGCATTTAGTGTTCAAGATTATGTAATCTGATTGATATATTTTAAATGACACCCAATCAAAGTTGAAAAAATGACTAAAATTTATCTTTCGAGGGGTGAAAAATGGGGGTAGAGATACAATTCTACTACAGTTTGACATCTAGTTTGTTTAATCGAATATGTATACGCCTGTTTGTTTCTGCCATTGACGCTTAGTAAACTACTTGCTATAAGATGCAATTCTCAGATAACATATTTCGTTGCCTAGCAACCAAAATCTATGAAAAATGCATGAATCGAAATTGCATAAGTTCTGGCGTTGCTAAGCAACAGTTGGCATGCATGGGGCTGTATGAACATTGCAGTTACCTAGAAAGTTCTGGCTAAGGTGACATTACACAAACATGTTAATAGATAGCTATTTAAAACACCACCAAAGAAATACCAAAGCTTTATGTTTATTTATTTGATTTTTGAAAAGTGATTTTCGCGGCCATGACACCTTCTCTGCCATTCTATGGTTGCTAAGCAACATAAAATGTATGGTCCGATTTAGTTGATGTTTATTTTCCTGAATGCAGATTGTATAAAACTTTCAAAAATTAAAAACATTACCTCTGTCAGATAAAAATACACAAAAATACGCAACATATTGCATTACTTTTTGAATTACCTACGTATAACAGCGTCACAACAGCGTAGGCCCAGCGTTAGCATAGCGTTCGTGACATATAAGCAGTGTGTGTACAACGCACGTCTGACGTATTCCAAACGTACGCACAGCGTGCTGTGCTTCAAACGATTTCGACGGTCGTCAAAAAAGCTGAGTCAAACACATATCCAGTAAAAAAGTGAAAATAAATAAATAAGTAAACATGACCAAAAAAATCTACACACCTGATTCTTCGGATGCATTTTGTGGAGTTCTTATATCGTTTCTCAGAAGAATCAATTCCTATAATTATTTAGAAATGAGTTTATGGGTTAGTTAATAAAAGTTACAAAATCATCAATGATGACAAATGCGAAGCTGAAAACTTGCATACATAATACATAAACTTTACATAATTGTGCAATAGATAATCGTATTCGCTGTGTATTTAAGTGACTCGGCTACCATGCATACCAGAAACGAAACAAACAAATAGTAGAAATATATATTATGATGGGTAACTTTTGTTAAAATTCACGCCTGTTTCTGATTCAGTCTTTTAAAGCTTCTCACTGCTAAGGAAGTAAGTCTCCCATAACAATTTCTCAACAACTTTTCATTTCTTCAAAATGTAATCAATCGATATACTGGAAATAGCCGGCATATTATGGAATCTACCTGCTTTGATATTCAATTTGGTAATAAGCATGCAGCAAATTTTCTGCTAATTTGGCTTTTTTTTGCTACCTTTACCGAGCCTTATAAGCATATTTTGACAACAATTCTTTGGCACTTTAAATGCTGACAATTTCATAAAGGGCAAAACATCAGTGAGTGAGCCGCATATGAGCTTTGAAGGCAAGCAGTTCTTACAAAAATATTCTCTGAACAAGTGATAATATAAGAGTGAATACAATTTAGACATACGTCCATTTGTGAAGATTGTTTTTGGCCGAGTATATTATTTTGACGCTTCTGTTTAAGCATGAACCCACTCCCATTTTTATTAACTGACCAATGCGCTATTTGTAAGTTGCGGATATGCTGAGTTCGTTCTTCGCTGCAAACATTCCGAGTGCGCCAGGCAAACGTTCAATGCGTCACTATAAGTTTTGTTATAGGTAACACATACGTCGGTGGTACACTGCTCGTACATGTAAGTTGGTAATTCGTTATGCACACGCTTGTCATGCGCTTAATAAACATCCAGGTGGGCTTTGGCGTGTGACAACCGGTATGCGAACGTATGAGTTACGTTGCGTACGCCTAACTTATGAGTAATGTAAATTATCAGTACGTCGGCATACGTTGGAAATTGTTTGCATGCGCAAAATTTCTGAGCGTACACGACGTACGGCAATGTATGTCAGCGTATTGTACCCGTAACTTAACAATGTATATATACAGTGTTCCGGCCTGAATTTAAGTTCAATGCATTAATTTTTGTCCACTCCTTTTACTAGATTGCTACTGCATATCGTACTCATATAGTTTCCACATTTTGGACTTCCATTGTGGAGATAATGGCCATGTTTATTACAGCTCTTAAGAGATTCCAATCAAGCTACAGCATATCACTTTTGTTTATTTCGACACGATAGAGATAATGACTGCCATAGGAAATTGTCTGCAATGAAACCTTCTAGTATTAAGTGTCTTACAAATAGTCACCACGCGAATTTTCTGCAAGTTTATATCAGTTTTCGCATTAGCTTTTCTGTCATTGTTTTTGTTTTACTACTTCGCAATCCTTTTAATGTTATTACGGTCGTGATCTGGTATATTCTTTTAAACAACAACCAGAAAGTTATGTACAATAACTGGAATAAGAATTCAGTAACATTTATACGACCGTATCTACTCCTATCACATGCATATGTTATCTGCACCTATACTCCAAACGGAATTATAATGCTAACGAAAATCGGCCTTTTTCAAAGTTATTTTCATAAAACTGAATCCAAACTTTTATAAACCTACCAAAAATAACCATTGGTACTACCCATTTTCGACACAAAACAATGGCTACTAATCTGATATGATTCACCATCCTACAGTTTTACCCAACAATATAAAATCCAGCACTTAAACTGAATGACAAGCAGGATTACTTTTATTTTGTATCAGCAGTGTCAGTGGTTCGTTTATTATCAAAGAGACAAAAATAATCCATAATTTGTATATTTTAGCTCACCTGAGCCGAAGGCTCACAAGGTGAGCTTTTAGGATGGCCATGCTCCATCGTCCGTCCGTCGTCGTCGTCCGTCCGTCCACAATTTCAAAAATCTACTCCTCTGAAACCACATGGCCAGTCAATGCCAAACTTCATGTGAAGGGGGAACAAAATTTTAAATAAATGATCTAGGTCACATGACCAAGATGGCCACTATGTCCATATACGAGGATCGGTCAAAAAGTTCTATAACTGCATATATTTCTCGGTATCTGTCACTGCAAACTATTTTAAAACAGCAACATCCGGAAGACCATTTCTCTAGCTATTACCTGTGATAAAAATTGTTTGTGGCTATGTAATAAATCACTTTTAAAGTGGTGACTCTCTGACACTGGCATGGTTTAAAGAAAATAATGCAAAAATATACAGTAAAACGATTTCGAAAAAAAGTCACAAGTGCTATATATTCTTCGAAGAGTGATTGTATCCTGCAAAACTCAAACTTCTTCAACTTAATTTAATTGTCTTATAGCATGACGAAATGTTGAAATCGGCCTGTCCTGGCAATTTTCTGGAGGGAAGCCATTAGCCGTAGTATTGACCTCTCCATATGTTTTCAGTATTCTGTCAATCATTTGACGTAATAAGGCTCCTTAGGGTGCTCTTTCATTTCTATTTCTATACACGATATTGAATTCCCTTTCTTGGGCCCCATGCACTTCGAGGCTAGACTAGTATTGACCTCTCCATATGTTTTCAGTATTCTGTCAATCATTTGGCGTAATAAGGCTCCTTAGGGTGCTCTTTCATTTCTATTTCTATACACGATATTGAATTCCCTTTCTTGGGCCCCATGCACTTCGAGGCTAGACTAGGCTTATTATGTTGTTTCCAATACAGTGTTCTCTTTCACGTCCGCTGTACCTAGATGATTGACATGCGGTATCACGAATTACCGAATTGGACCGAAACTGTCCGAAACGAGCCGATACTGTCCGCAACGGACATAGATAATATCAAAGCAACAAAGCTAATCAAATAGCATGTGAATAACTTTATGTACACAACAATATTGTGATTTACTTAGAACGCAAGAAAACCGTACCTGAAGAGTTATTGCACCCTGCATACATGTATCCGTCATGCAACCGGATTTCTCATAGTAGGGATTTATGCTACACGTGTATCACACGACGGCACACAAAATGTATTGATATTGATGGAACTCTTAAAATGCAACCGTTTGTAATTTCAAGTGTGGACAAAATATCTAAATTGCTGTAGTGCAAAAGTTCAGAAACTACATATCAGATTTTAGGAAAAATTTCGGGGAATTCGGAAACTTTTGATTTATTTCTTTTCTGTTTCAACTATGTGACTTTTTTAAGATTTGAAAGTATGTTCACAGAAAACGTCAACTTGAAATGTAACATGTCTACAGACATTTATTATATTACATTTTTGTCACGGAAGAAAGAGTCTATCTAGGTGAGTGTCCGAGATATTTTGTTAGGGTTATTTACAAAACAAACAGCTAAGGCAAAGTGTGGATCACACTACCCCTAACCAAGCCTCATGGATGCAGATTTATAGGGTTTCAGTTTAACCTCACTTTTAAGATTATACCATTAGGGTCACGTGCTAGCAGAGTTTGGCTTAGGTCACACAACCTTAGATTAACATTATATTTATAGCACAGGTTTATAAAATTCGAACCATACTGGATTCACAGCTTATTAGTATTATTCTGATTGGCTCTAGCGAAATCAAACTTTCATCATGTATATTAAATCTTTGTTTGGAGACTCAGAGAATCTAATCAGGTTAGGCACAAGCACGCTATACATCTTTGGGTCACTCAGCAAGAATATATGATTGAAATTTTAAATAAAATTTCTTTTGCTGATGAAATTTTACATATGTTTGTTTGTTTCTTTTAAGTATTAAAGGTCAAGTCAAAAAAAATTCAGACGTGGTGATGGAACTATTCACGGTTTAACACAGTATCTGCTTTATTTAGTATCAAAATGCACTATACGTTACTAAAGGAATCATTCTTCTTGTCAGTGTAGACTTCTATCACAATCTCATACTATTTTTAACTTCCAAATTTCTATGAACCCCCCCCCCGTATAGCATGTTACTAAGAACATGCTATAATTTTCTTGTTAAAACTGCAGTTTAAATTCAAGAAAAAAATGACAGCTAGGCATGAACTTCGAAGCTTTAAATGCATTTAACCATTTAACTGTATCATCTTAATCTGCTCTGAAGTGAAATCATAATAGTGCCAGCAAATGACTGGAATTGGGAATAAATAAGGACAAAATTAATTACATTAATCTAAAAAAATTAAATTAAAATCAATTATAAATCTGTGATAGCAAAATATTGCTCAAAATGATTATGAAATAATAAATGCTTGTTTGGAAAGAACTAACATTCATATTCCTTGTGTGTTTGGTTTACTCATCAAGATTTTTATCTTATATAATTATCTACTGGTATAAAAATTTAAACTTCTGCTTATGAAATAACCTTTTTAAAATCATATATGGCTGTCAATAGCAAAGTTTCGATGATATTGACAGCTGGCTGTCAGTAGCGAAAGTTCGGCTTATACTTCATACTCCCGGTCCCGAATATCTACAGAATGGAAAGGTACAGTGTCACATCTCAACTCAGCTCAGCTTACTCAGCTCATCATGCTCAGCACATAGGGACAAAAAGTATGCACAGCGGCCGGCTGTCAATAATGATCGCCTTTTCTAAATGTATATCGTAAGTTGAAAAAATGTCCGATTTTCGTTGGCGTTATAATTCCGTTTCAGTATAATAGTCAATCAAATTGTGCTTTTCACAACAAAACGGATACTTGCCTTAAAATTGCCATCTATGGAAGTTTTGTATAAAGCATGTTCGTGTGACATATTTTATACAATTATTCCATCAATTCTTATGGCAGTAATTACGCCATTTTGTGCATTTGTTCAGAAAATAAATCTCGGCTTCTGTCACAATAATTAGCTGGAGGAAAATGAGTAGTTATATGATCCATCCATTGTATTATCTTTTGTAACTGATAGAGTCCCAATTTAAAGAAGTAATTGTACATCTAAAGAAAGATGGCGAAGAATGGATGATAATGGATTATGTTTCTCGAATTAATTTTCTTACGTAACATTGGCTTTTCAATGGAGAGAATGGATTTTTCAGAAAGCCTGTGACCTGAAAATTGGTACTTGGACACAGACCGTCTGATACTGCGTTAATGGAGTTATGTGAATATTCAAGGTCAAGATCATTTTGATAGAATGTCATTTTTTCGAAGACCTATTTGGTTCTCAGGACCAATGTCCCTCTTTTTCGATGAAATATTTCTATTCACAGCAATATAGAGAAGTTTATCACATATGCGAACGGACATTGAATGATTAAGAAAACAACCACATACAATTGAAATACATACTCTGAATGCTACATACTCTGAAATACTGTCCAGCAAAGAAAAAGTCATTATCTAAACCCTGGTGGATCCGACCAGAAACAAAAAGGAATGTCCATTATTTTAACTCATAGTCAGGTCTCTCCCATCGTTGATGGCTTTTTTTTTAGAAATTCTATGATTTACTGGAACGTCCCACGTGTTTAGAACAATGTTATTAGCTCACCTGAGCCGAAGACTATACCCATGCTCCGGCGTCCGTCGTCTGTCTTCCGTCGTCGTCGTCGTCCGTCGTTCACAATTTCAAAGATCTTCTCCTCTGAAACCGCTTGGCCAATCAAAGCCAAATTATATATGGAGCATCCTAAGGAAGGGGGAACGAAGGTTTGTATAAATGGTCCAGGTCACATGACCAAAATGGCCGCCATGGCTATAAATAGCAACAACATTTAAAAATCTTCTTCTCCGGAACCAGAAGGCCTATGATTTTGAAACTTGGTATGAAGCACCAGGCAATGGAACTCTACAAAGTTTGTATAAATCATGACCCTGGGATGACTTTGACCTTTTTTAAGGCAAGATCAACTTAGGTCGCCCATGCATTTTAATGGGAAAAAAATGGAAAAATGTCATTTAATAGCAGAAAACTTGCTAGGAATGAGCAAATGGACTGAAGATTTATGTTTATGAAAATATTTTGGGTCCAGTGGGTTGTCTGCCCCTGCCCCGGGGCTATATACATGTATATGACCATAATATTCAAACATCGTCTTCTCTGAAACCGCTTGGCCAATCAAAACCAAACTTTATGTGGAGCATCCTTAGGAAGAGGGAATGAAAGTTTGTTTAAACAGTCAAGGTCACATGACCAAGATGGCCGCCATGGCTATAAATAGCAAAAAGCTTTAAAAATCTTCTTCTTCAGAACAAGAAGGCCTATATTTTTGAAACTTGGCATGAAGCATCTTGACATGGAGCTCTACAAAGTTTGTATAAATCATGACCCTAGGATGACCTTGACCTATTTTAGGGCAAGGTCAACGTAGGTTGCCTATGCATTTGAATGGGGAAAATAGGAATATGTCATTTTATTGCAGAATACTTTCTAGGAATGAGCAAATGGACAGAAGAGTTATGCGTATGAAAATATTTTTGACCCAGTGGAGCTATATACATGTATATGACCATAATATTCAAACAGCTTCGTCTCTGAAACTGCTTTGCCAATCAAAGCCAAACTTTTTGTGGAGCAGCCTTAGGAAGAGTGAATAAAATTATATATAAATGGTCAAGGTCACATGACCAAGATGGCCATCATGGCTATAAATAGCGTAACCTTTAAAAATCTTTTTCTTCAGAGTCAGAAGGCCTATGATTTTGAAACTTGGCAAGAAGCATCTGGGAATGGAGATCTCCCAAGTTTGCATAAATCATGACCCTGTGATGACCTTGACCTATTTTACGGCAACGTCAACTTAGGTCGCCCATGCATTTGAATGGGAAAAAAATAGGAAAATGTCATTTTATGTCAGAAAACTTGCTAGGAATGAGCAAATGGACAGAAGATTTATGTTTATGAAAATATTTTGAGCCCTGGGGGTTACCTGCCCCTGCCCCAGGGTTATATACATGTATATGACCAAAATATTCAAACATATTTTTTCTGGAAACGGCTTGGTCGTCAAAGTCAAACTTTATGTGGAGCAAAATTAGGAATGGAGAATGAAAGTTTGCATAAATAGTCAAGGTCACATGACCAAGATTGCCACCATGGCTACAAATAACAAAAACCTTTAAAAATCTTTTTTTCTTCTTCAGAACCAGAAGGCCTATGATTTTGAAACTTGACATGACGCATCAAGTAATGGAGGTCTACAAAATTTATATAAATCATGACCCTGCAATGACCTTGACCTATTTTACGGCAAGGTCAACTTAGGTTACCCATGCATTTGAATGGGGAAAATTGTCATTGAAGGGCGAAACTTGCAGTAAATTGGCAAATGGACTGATTTTTTTTACTCCAGGGGTTATTCTGACCCTGCCCTGGGGTTATATTTATATACATGCATATTGCCATTCCAGTCAAACAAGTTTATTGGTATATTGTATAAATATATATATATCAGGTCTCAGATGAGCGATAACAGGACCATTGGTCCTCTGGTTTATAGATTAGTTGGTAACGTATACAATCTCCTTTGTTATCCTAAAATCACTGGGCAACTGCCACTGAGTGGCACTGAGTTTTCCGTCTATATGTAATACTGCATGCACATTATCTGGAAAATCAGGACTCTTTCCACGAAGATAGATTTCCGTATTCCCTATCCTACCGTATACTTCCACCGCATCAGTCTGAAAAATACATTTGTGCCACAGCATGAGAAAATGTACCTTCGGACATTTTAGCTATTAGAAAAAAAAAAACAGTTTGAATGTACATGTATACTGTTTGTAGAGTCTAATAGTCTTTATTTGACTTAATTTTTCAAGTTACCACCCTACACAGAAATATATGGCAAAACACCTGGATCCAGGAAGAGAGCCAAAGCTCCTGAGATTGACAAGTCACTTAAATAACAGGAAAGGTAGTCTTTGAGCTTGCCTATACTGTTACCGTAAATACTTTCAAAGAAACAACTAACGTTTAAGAAGAGGGGCGAAATAGATGGGCTGCTTGTGCCTCCAAACAAAGCTTCTAAACTACTGACCGACCATTTGGTTACTGGTTAACCGCTCAAGTCTGAGCCTGCCCAGGAAAAAGTGGTTTAGTCAAACCATCCAATAGTCTTTACAAATAAGCCTTATTGGTTTTCTTGGGTAGTTATATTTATGAAGCACATTTTGAGTGTCATGACATCCTAATGTTGGGTAAAAGTCCCATAAAATGGAGGCAACGTCCCGACATGACCATTGCTGTTGACTGGGACGTAAATCATCTATTCAAACAAACAACAACAGAAGAGAAAAGTTTATGAAACTGAACTAGACCATTATTATCATCACCATTATCATTGCAACCACCATCACCATCATCATCATCAACATCATTATTTTCACAACAGATTTCATTATATTTTTTTTCTACAAAAAATCAATACTCCCTTTGACAGTGTTTATGGTAAGATCAAATACTACATGTACTGTTATGTTTGAAGGACATGTCAATCATCTAACTTGGTCCCTTTGATGTTTGAATTTTTTTAACTGGATAGGCCACTTCCCAGTAGGACTGCTTTTGTTTTCTGGCCACCTGGTTTGTCATATAGTTTTGCTTTTGGTAGTATTTTATAAGTTATGACAAATTAACTCTATGAACCCTACATTGTCATGAAAACTGACGTCAAAGTTGTGTGATGCGTTTTTGTAAGTTAGTAGTATGGCGAAACTTTCAAAATCGGGGAAAGTTAAAATTCGTGGTAATTCGTGTTTCTCATATTTTCTCCCTGTGTGTGAAATGTTCTGAGAAGTTTCAACACCAGTAGAAACTTTGATGTTTGCACTTTAAAATGGTATGAAACTTGTATCTGAACAGCAATGTTGTGCAAGTCCACAAGCGTTTAAATTCGCGCACTAATTTTTTCAACAACGAACAAAAGCAAATTCTTAATAAAATGTAGTCCCTAAATTCATCCCAAATACAAACCAGATATGATAGATCATTTTAATTACTTTAAGTAGTTATGGGGATATCAAACCCTACAAATTGCTGAAAATCAGGCTGTTCTGGCACCAATACATTATTTATCTCCATGTACCCGGGAGCTAATTTGACCTACCTTGCACCTCGCCAGGACAATTTTCATGGATGCCAAATCATTCATTTGCCCCAGAAATGCTAACAATTTTTGGTACATTTTAGATAAACTATTTTTCTCTATGAAAAAATGCATGGTTTCCATGGCAACCATTTACATGATTGTTTAACATGTTCTACACTATAGAAATCTAATCCCTAGTGTGATTCTAAGGAATAGGGTGTTCTCACAAAAATATACATATACCAACAATAGCATGCACTAGAATACATTGATTGATCTGATAGTGATGCACGGACCTAGCAATTCAACCTTAATACCTATTATTCAAATGGTTGAATTTGCTTATTCATGAAAAATAACAAAAATACGTAAGAAATCAGTGAAAAATGAAAGGGGTGTATACATTCGAAATCACTTGTACCAGAGGTGATAACAAACCAAGGATGCTGAGAAAAGTATCAGACGAATGCTATGTCAATGTACTATGTCCGTTAAGTCTGATATCAGAATGAAAAGGAATGAAAAAGCTGAAAAATTAAATTGGTAAACTTACAAAATGACATATAGTTCGGCATTCAAAAGCTCTAACATTATGAAAACGGCATCAAATGGTTGCTAGGACAAAACTATGCTGTCCTGTACTACAATATGTTAGTCATTTGCTTTTTTGTTTTATGAACATTTACTAAACGTTTCTAATTAAGAGGAAAATGACGGAAAATTTTGGGCAGTATACAGAGAAAAAATCACAGTTATCTCGGTATAAAGAGAAAATCAGTATCTTGGCTACTGCTAGACATAGAGAGCTAGTATTGGTATCAAATAATTGCTAGAACAATGTTCCATAACCATGTAATCTGATAATAAATAATCAGCTATTTTTGTTGTATGGCTGTATTAATATGAGAAAAAAATCATTGAAAATGAAGGGGTTCACCAACAAAATCGCTTATATCTCAGCTGCCAATATCCTTAGAGAACTGAATATGGTACCAATAGAATGCTAGGACAATGCACTATTGCTACGTTATTTGATAGTTTAACTACTTGTTTTTGCTTTTTCTAAATGTTAGATAAAAATTTGAAAAAATATGAAAATATAAGAAAATTGAAGATTGTGCTCCAACAAAGTTTATTAAATCTCGATTGCCAACAAGCATGCTTTATATACAGTATATATCTAAACACATGGCAATAAAATAGTGACCTACCAATAAATTGATGCCATATTAGTATATTAGGTTCTCTACGGCTATTGGCAGTCAAGATATAAGCGAGTTTGTTCATGAACCCCTTCATTTTTCGTTGATTTTTGTCTTATTTATAAAAATCTCATTAACATCCATACAACAAAAATAGCTGACGATTTACATATCGGATCACATATTATAAAACAAAGTCCTAGCAATCATTTGATACCAATTATGGCTCTCTAGGTCTATCAGTAGCCAAGACCCATGCATTTTTCTATGTATACCTCCTTATATTTTCTTTATTCTTTTCTCTAAATTCAGAAGGTTTGTTAGTATTATTAATACTAAAATTCAAAGCATTATATATAATACTTATATATTGTAGTATAGGATGATGAAATATTGCTACAACAACCATTTGATGCCATTTTCAGCACTTTAGGGCTTTTGACTGCCAAGATACAAGATACATTTTGTAGGCTTGCCCATTTAATTTGTTTCCTTTTTCTCTCCAATTCTTAAGTTTTCATTAAAGTTCATGAAATTGAAAATCAGATTATTCTTCTATCAGACTTTAGGATCATAGCACACCGCCATAGCATTCATTTGATACCTCCTTCATCACCCTGGGTTTATTTGTCTCCGATTTTTGTTTTCACTATCAGACCAATTAGGGTCCCAAGGATGGACGATAGATCTTATAACCCATCCAAAACCTTGCAATGGCTACAGTTTTTCCCTTGTTTTTTCCTAGTTTTTTATGTTTTCACTAATATTCATGAATATGCAAATGACATCAATACATTTGTCATATGATATTACTGGCTCAATAACAAAGTGTTACAGTGATAGTTTGGGCCTGAAATAAGTTTATTTATGAATTTTTATGAATATTTATGTCATTTTTTCTGTCATTTTAATGTCATTTTTTCTGTGATTTTAATGTCATTTTTTCTGTCATTTTTACTAAAATTCATGAATATGCAAATTAGATGACTTGCATTACTTATAATATGATAAAAGGACTATGGCTAAGCTTTAAAATGAGATCAGGTTCAGTGGCCTAGGATACGTAACATGGAGATATGGCCAATTTTGTATGTGCATCCTTACCTTAGAGAGTCGCAATATAGAATGTCATGTGTAGCATTATACATCCCATAATTTCAACACTTTTGCAAGACTTAAAATTGACCAAACATTGGTTTTCAAGCTTCCAGTGGGTTCCTCTTCAAGAGGGTATGGTGATTCATATACTATCATTAATTTGATAAATTAAGGTGTAAGACTTCCATTATCTGCTGACGTTAGAAATTTTGAATTCATCAATGGTAAATTTTCTGCTAAAGAGTCAAACTTTTGGAAGACATTAAACCTCTATCCCCTATCACGTGTGTGTTTAAAAATGGAACTTTTAGGCCACTTTAATTGTTGCTCTGAAGTTTCAAAGTTCATATATGAAGACATTAACTGTCCAAATGCAACGGTTATGAACAGTCAGATAGACATTTAAATGACAACAGGTGCATGGGAAGCCTGTCATCAGGCTCATGGATCTACATTCAAATTGCTAAGAACTGTAGGGCCAGGATTAATCTTATTGAAACGATTCATAGAGAACAAAACCGTACAGGGACTCTCGGACAATATAACAACCATTGCGTTCATAAACAAGCAGGGTGGATCAAATCGAATGTTGAACAAAATTGCGAAACTTATTCACCAGGAAACAATAGATATGAATCTCAATCTAGTGGCTTCGTATTTATCAGGGATTCGAAATTGCAAAGCCGACCAGCTCTCGTGTCTATACTCCACGTACGAGTGGAAACCACTCAAATTTGTTCAGGATGCTAGACCAACACTTGGGTCCCCATCATATAGACAGGTTCGCGTCAATGATGACTTTTTAACTTTTAGTACCATTTCTGAATTTTATATTCTATAAGTGTTACACATTCTGGGATAGCCTGATATGGTCTGGAGTAGAATACTGGCATTAAAAACTCTCCAGGCACTTGCTGTGGTGCTTCATGATGAAAGGAGGCTGATTTCAGAGCACCAAAGTCGGCATTAAAGAAATGTCTGTTGGATGTGGTGCAGCATGATAATGCCACCTAGGAAGTGATGCTGGTGCAGGAAAAGCAGGATGGCATGCCTCAACATCTTGTTTTGTGCACTGGTCTGTTGTCATAAGAAACTTCTGTGATTTACTCAAACGAAACAATATTGTAATTTTCTGAAAACGACTAGTCAACTTTGGCATTAATTTTCCCAGCCACAGCCGATGCTATACGTTCAAATAAGGTCTCGTTAGAAAGATAAAAAGAGACTGTACAACATAACGAAGTTTGAATTTCTATTTTTTTTTTTTTTTTTTTTTTTTTTTTTTTTTTTCTAGATTTATTGCGATAAGCACTTGAACAAATTTTCCTTATGCTTTTGTTGATGCACGAATTGTCGTTTAAAAGCGAGTATTTATGATCATTAAGCCACAAGATGCATTACATCATAGTTTTGACCGCTGAGTAAGGAAAACATACCGTCGTTTGAGAAACGTATTGCGGTTGAAGAGAATGGAAGTCTCTTAGCGCCTGGTCGTAAAACCCTCTCTTTTCATAAACTCGAAGATGCTCCTTTTTCCCAACCAATCGCGTACCTATCAGTACCTTTCTCCAGTTACGTTGTAGAACTGACCCTGCCAAATAGAATTTCAATTAGTCAACCCGTAGCGTGACATTCGTAATCTAAATTTTCCGACATTATTTGTCTTTTAGGCGCACGTGATCGAGTTATAAAAAAATTGTGCACATTTCAATTTTGGTTTTGTGGGTTTATTGACGCCGTGTTAGCTGCCTGAGACCAAGAGCATCGTTACTTGTCAGGCAATTCACTGTTAAAGCACTGGGATAACCTATTAAAATTATGAATAACTTATCATGAAACTTAATGGTATAGCGTCAAAATAGAAAATTTTATAGATTTGTAGTCGTGCGTTTTCATTGGACTCCAGTATAATTGCGGCCCCATGGTTGACTTAATGATAGTTTGAGATAAATATATTTTTCAGTGATATATATTTGTCAGACTCCAATGGACCTTGAAAATCTGCGTAAAAACAAACAAACAAAACAAAACAAAAAAAAGTGGTGGACCGTCCGCTTTGGAATCGGACTGTCGCGGGTTCGAACCCGGGCCGCACCATTACAAAAAGCGTCAAAATGGTAGTTGTGGCTACCGTTCCCAACTAACCAGCACCATACGGTATTCAGTGATTTCTCTTCGTTGCTCACAACGAACAGAAAAGTTTAATGAAGATTTCTGAATTCACAAGAGGATCGTATTGGAAACTGGTCTTTCGTGCTTGGGTGGGTCTTCAGAGGGGTTCATGCAGAAAAAATCCGTCCCGTTGCAATCCAAGACCGGCATTTATCGACTAAACCACCAAATTCGAAACGGCGCATGTTTCAAGCTTTAAAAGAAACACCACGGTGAGGAAACTACATAGACGGAGCCATTGGCTCTGTTTAGGAAATCGTGTGTGGGTTTTTCTGGTCACGTGCGGCGCCGTCAATCTCGGCTGTTTTGGTGGACACGAAAACGTAAGTTTTCCATTAATTGTCAAAATTGATTTTATACTGAACACTAGCGAGAAAAGGGGAATTGTATGAGGAGCCCATGACTTTCAACTTACTTCCTTGTCTGTTTGCGAGTTCCAAGTCGGCGCGGTTTTGTCTGAATCACTTTTGCCGTGAGCCACGGCGAGGTAAACAAAGGTCATTTTCTATACTGACCACATGCTTTCTATTGCTCTTTCTGCATAAATATTACCTAAATGGCTTGACCGTCCGAATGTATGAATTGATTATCTAATCCTTCCCCACTCACGAAAAACAAAATTTGAATCAAAATAAAAAAAAATGAGAAAAAAATAAACAATGGCTCCGTCCATATCAAACCTTTATATCTTATCTGTCTATATCGGCTGGCTCCGCTGTATGAGGATGAGTTTTAGAAGCGATACATTTTTTTCGCTATTGGGTTTACCAGTCAAAACTGAGATTTTTTGAAAGTTATTTTTGGAATGGTGATGCTTTTCTCGAACCATCTATCACTTCAAAAAGGGCGGCCCCGTGGTTAAAACGGTTGACTTCAGTGCTCTTGATTATTTGACCATATCACCCTGTGGGTGCAAGGCACTCTCGGGCAACGTGGACAAGCCAAGTTCTGCTTGTGGGTGTGTCGGGTGCTCCCGTTTTCGTCCCACTTACCGATCCATTCGTCTCAATACCAGTGAAACAGCTTGGGAATAAAACCAACATTTGAGGATAACCTTTGTAAACGTTTGGCAGGTTTGTCTGAAGTTGACA
Source organism: Rugalucina vietnamica (assembly GCA_964017185.1). Taxonomy (NCBI): domain Eukaryota; kingdom Metazoa; phylum Mollusca; class Bivalvia; order Lucinida; family Lucinidae; genus Rugalucina; species Rugalucina vietnamica. The sequence goes on along the minus strand of OZ024884.1, from coordinate 23,134,211 downwards.
CTCCAGACTTGAGTACTTACTGCACGAACATGTGGAAAAAGTCTCCTCAGCGCGTCTTATCGTATTATCAGCTTAGGGGATTAGTGGTACAGGTAAATCATCTTCGGTTCTTTCCGGTGATTTACGATTTACTTGGCGCCTCTGTCCGTAAAATTACCTGTGTAACTTTAGCCTAAGGGCAACCATAAAATTTGATCATAAATTGTCTTAAAAATTTATGAACTCAAAACTTCGACTATGAAATAATATGAAAAAAAAAAGAAATACAAAATGTGTGGCTTTGATGACGGTAAAAAAAAAAAAACAACACGATTTCGAATGAAAGAAAACTCGTGTTTTTCCCATTCAAATGCACATTGTGGGTACCCGTGACAATCGCATCGTCGCGGTTAAACTCATGGACCAGTTTGTACTGTAAGCATTCAGTTGTATTATTTTTATTTAATTATTTATTTATTTATTTATTTATTTATTTATTTATTTATTTATTGCTTCCTCAAAATAAATGCTATGAGTATATGATATATGTTACATATTAAATGTAAGCATTACGAAAACACGCCCATGCAATATATAGATTTTTCCCAAATTGTAAAAGTAGAAATTATTTGATATTTTTCTTATTATTGCTCAAAACATATATTGTGGGCACATATTAGAACCACCTCGCAGCCTGATGACTAGCTTAATCTTTATTTCCAATTTTCAAGTATTTATGTATGCGTAGACCGGTTTGCTTTTGAATCCGTCAAACCTCGCTTGGACAAGTTTTTCAAGTGCACAGGCTGATCGACTCCTTGTATTTTCGCAATATTTATATAACAAGTACACCTTCCATTAAAAATGAGCCGCGTCATGCGAAAACCGGAATTTAACTATGCAAAAACAAAGGCTCAGGTCAGCTGTGTAGCAGTTGCCTAGCTGATCAGCGCCATTGTTTTCGCTACACGGGTAATACAATTCCTTATCTTCCTCAATCCGAATTTTCAAGCTTCTTGCCAAATGGTGTAGTACACAAGCCGGTTTGTGTCAGACCTGATCGGAAACCCCTAGTACCGGTTTTCTCACAACGCGGCTCAAATGTGAAATGGTATAGTTTTATAATCCGAGACTGCATGTCATAAAATCAGGCACGCTTTAAATCATACCCCTAGGTCATAGATAAATTAAAACAACATTGATGCGCCACTGATCGTGATCAAAATCGTGTCGCATTTTTTGTGTAATATTGAATTATAGTACTTTTTTTTTTTTTTTTTTTTTTTTTTTTTTTTTGTTTAAAAAAAAAAAAGCCGGTTAGAGAGATTTGAATGAAGATAACCCCTAATACCGGTTTTCTCACGCCGCGGCTAAAATGTGAAATGGTTAAGGTTTTATAATCCGAGACTGCATGTCATAAAATCAGTCACGCTTTAAATCATACCCTTAGGTCATAGATTAACTAAAACAACATTGATGCGCCACTGAACTGTTCAAAATCGTATCGTCAATATCTGCATTTTTGTGTAATATTAATTATAGATCTAGTACTAATCTTTTGATAAAAAACAACAACAAAAAAAAAACATTTAATGAATTTTTAAAAAGTAAAAAAAAAAACAAAAATAATGAATTGATGTATCTTGCGACTTGTGACTGAGAATGAATGAATGAATGAATGAATGAATGAATATGCGATTCCAGAAAACTCAACGGGATGATCTAGACCGTGGCTGAGAGCAGAAATAAAATAAGAAAATAAGAACGAATCAGCGTAAAAAGTAGCAGCACAGTAAAAACAAATCTTAATTTCATTGAAAACAGTGTACAGTTTCAGTGTTTTTCTGCAGCTTTAACGAGAGAGAGAGAGAGAGAGAGAGAGAGAGAGAGAGAGAGAGAGAGAGAGAGATTTGAATGAAGATAATTAAGAATTTTTATGTCGGATTTTGCTTTGTTCAAACTGGGACACGGAGACGCTATCGTTTGGTCATCAGATTGAGTAAAAAGAGTTACTTAGGTGTGAAATGCAAACTTTAATTGGACCAATTGCAATTATGACAATAATGTTGATGTGTATTCTTACAATGCACAATGCGTTTGTTGTTCAGAGGTGTCACATTCTGTGAGGATATGTAATGTTTATAAAATTATACTCAAAAGTTAATCGCGATCATTGTGTAGCATCTTTCATAAATTTTAAATCGATTATCATTCGAGGTGAGAAAAAAAGCAACATCCATCCACCTCAACCACACCTCATGGGCCACGCCGCCACCCATTCCCAACCATCCCTCCCTATGGCCCCCACCATACCCATTCCCTCATCGTTCCCACCAAACCAGTCCCCATGGCCCAGAAGGTCTCCATACCCACCCCCTTACCCCAGATGTGCGGCCCCTCACCGAGGGAACCGCTAAGTTGAAGCGAAGGCACAGCACCAACGCTCTTCGCTTAGACTTAAGTCTAAGCGGAGTATAGTTCAACTTTGTGTCGAACTAGTACCTTCTCCGGGGCCCTGCTGCAGTGCAATAGCGATAACCAGGCCTCGGATTTACCTCTTTGGCATGGAACCGCCCACAGCGTAACGCCGGGACAGGTAAAATAATTGGTATTGAACCAGGTTAACCGTATATGAGTTAAAACAAAGCTTATGGGTGAACCAAATATTAATTTAACAAGGTGTAATAGTGTTTCTTTCTTTATAATGAAACTAGATAATGTTGGCATTAAACACGTGTTCATGCTCTTTGCAAAATCTGAATAAATATTGATATGCTAAATTGCATTTACATTTGAGACAACTATCGTGTGTAGCCCGTTTTATAGTGGGACCATTTGAGTAAATGAAAAATTGAGTATTTTCCCTTGGATTCGAATCTAATATAAAGGGATAATCTTTCTGTCATGTAAACAGGCCCAATATCATGGCCGAGTGGTTAAGGTCGCAAATGCAACATTTGTTCGTCATTGCGATCGTTAAGGAAATGGGTAGTTCGTTCAAACCCCACCAACGGAAAATGATTTTTTTGTTTTGTTTTGTTTTTCGTTTTTTGTTGTGTTTTTTTTTTTTTTGTTTTTGTTTTTGTTTTAATATTAAAATTTTGTTGATAAACATTGTAAGTTTGAAGTTTTAACTGATGAGCGCAATGCGTAATTTTATTTAATAATATCGTAACTGGCAAGTCCGAGTAAAAACGATACCGTCCCATTGTGGTGATTGTCATCCCATTAAAAACTTCACCGTCCAGATTGGCATGTTCGCCGTCCAGTCAAACGTCACTGTCCCAGTGAGGTAATTTATCTTTATGATATATCTTCTGTGTAATTTGTCTGTCTCTCTGTTGTCTTCGTTATCTTTGTTTTTGATTGATACTAGCCGGGTCGCTACCTTGATGGGTAAGAGCTAGTCATCTTTCTCTTCAAGTGTGCTGTCGGAAAATGACTTGTGATTATTTTCTTTCCAGTCTCATTGGGACCCATCTGTTAATCGAAATTATTGATGCGCCGTGGTTTCTCAATACATTCTATAGTAACTTTGTATGCGCCTTGGTGATCGTTAGGAATGCGTTCTATACATCCTTTGCCTGTGGACTGTTAGAATCATACTTTTTGCTTCCGTGCGAGAAAATTAAGTCGCGTTTGCAAAATCAGCGACCGATGTGATGTGCAAAAAATCTTCTATTTTGTCAATGAAAATGATTCGGAATCCTTGTGCCATCTGTGGTTTTTCAGCTATTCGTTTATGAACGCGACCAGTAGACGAAAAGCTACAAAAAGTGACAATATCTATAAATTATACCTCTCTGTCGTCAAACAAAAAAAAAAATGCTAGTTTATATTGATTTCACAGATGCGAGGGAACTTAGCTGAACCCCACGTATGAAAATAGACCATTCAGTTACATTTAGCGACGATACACATGTTTTCGTATTTTCGTATGCAGAATCGATAAGCTAACAATTATGTATTCCATATGGAATTCCTGGACCAATACAAAACTTGTTATCATTATCTTTGGCACTTAAAACGGTGGTTATCGAGCCCGCATTATTTAAAATAGTTTTAAAGGCTAACTTGGATGTATGATTGATAAGAAATGCCCAAAGACTGTGTTGTGACTTGCTAGTTTACACTCAAGACTTCAAACAATAGGAGCAGAAAAGAAACAACCAGTTTTCGTGGCCCTGTGGTACCTACTGACCACATTTATAAACCATTAGCTAAAATTGTTGAGCATGCAAGGATTCTTACTAACTGGACTCATGTGGAAAAATGATTTTCACAGATCAAAGCCGACACCGATTTTGCATAGTCGACATTGTTTTCGTTTGCAAAATCAACACATCTAGAACTTACCTTATAAGGACAAAAGATATGGAGTAACGCATTAGTAACGATCTCCCGACGCATATGAATCCCGTTATATATGTATACTATCCATTAACAAACCACGACGCATCAATAATCTCGATGAACTGATGACAACCCATTCGCCTGGTGTCTACAGCTGCGTTTCAAAAATAATATACCTCTGCAATGTCGCATAAGAAGTTGACCCCTTCGCATATATTGCACCGATCACTGGCGAGTAGTCATAGAGGCTGAGCAGACGGCAACATGCTTGAAACGAACACCCTAATTTCAAAACCTTAATAACCATTCAATTATACCCACAGTTAATAAAATACAGACCATAAAATCATCTCACAGTAACAGAAACAGTTTCTGCTGACTGGGACAAGCTCTATGCAAATGTAAACCTACCACACCCCTGCACTTTAAGGGCATTTTTTCGCCCCCAAAAGACACATTTTCCTTGAAGTTATGACATGTCACTGGCCCATACAATGACCATAAAGTGCATGATCATGTGTAGATAAAACCTACTGCTTTAAATATATGCGCAATGATTATTGAATACATGGCAGCCGTTGACTTCTCACAGTAAATTCCACTTAAAAAGAACCATTTTTGAAAAGCCGATTTCCAGGTTTAGGGGTACAATCCAACAAGTTAGTTCTGCACTAATGAAAATATAAAAGGTCATGTGACCTGACAAAATTCAGTTTAAATAACCAATAACAACTGCTTGAGTGAAATAAAAATCAAACGCTGCTTAAAAATAATTTTACACAAATTTACAAACCAAAATGTAGTCATACCCTAATATATTGACCATTTTGTCCAGGACAAGTGGGTAAAAAGTGTGTCCTGCACCCCAGACCACATATTCGGGGGTATTTAGAGCAGAAACTTGAATACAGCTTATGTATCGTTAAATGTTCAGAATAACCCCTAAAGGGTGGATAATACCACAAGTGAATACCGGCCAGAATCATTATTTACGTGCGTATTAATTGAGGTAAAACATAATGCCGCCATATTGTGTTTGAGCATGGCACGTTAAACGGACGAATAAGAAACCATAGAATGACTAAATGCAGACTGGGCATAACACTCGTATGTTGTATGAGAGAAAAGCATCATAGAAGAAAACTGACAAAAAAGAGTAATATATTTTGTTACTAAATAAAAGCCCATCTCTAAAAATCTCAACACACCCTTACGGGGGTCCGTCAAAATAAAGCAACATCCATCCACCTCAACCACACCTCATGGGCCACGCCGCAATCCCATTCCCAACCATCCCTCCCTATGGCCCCCACAATACCCATTCCCTCATCGTTCCCACTAAACCAGTCCCCATGGCCCAGAAGGTCTCCATACCCACCCCCTTACCCCAGATGTGCGGCCCCTCACCGAGGGAACCGCTTAGTTGAAGCGAAGGCACAGCACCAACGCTCTTCGCTTAGACTAAGTCTAAGCGGAGTATAGTTCAACTTTGTGTCGAACTAGTACCTTCTCCGGGGCCCTGCTGCAGTGCAATAGCGATAACCAGGCCTCGGATTTACCTCTTTGGCATGGAACCGCCCACAGCGTAACGCCGGGACAGGTAAAATAATTGGTATTGAACCAGGTTAACCGTATATGAGTTAAAACAAAGCTTATGGGTGAACCAAATATTAATTTAACAAGGTGTAATAGTGTTTCATTCTTTATAATGAAACTAGAAAATGTTGGCATTAAACACGTGTTCATGCTCTTTGCAAAATCTGAATAAATATTGATATGCTAAATTGCATTTACATTTGAGACAACTATCGTGTGTAGCCCGTTTGGCTCAAGTACAGTATTGGGGACCCTCCCCACAAAAACACCGACACCACACCACATAATGTATATGTAGGCCCATATTTGTTCCGAACTGCCGTCTTGCCCCCCCCCCCCCAAGGTGCCGGCAGGTCGGCAGGTCGGCACTAATAAGACAGATCTAAATATAGATATATATTTATATGCATAGCCATATACTCAAATTGGTGCCGACCTGCCGACCCGCCGACCTTCCGACCTGCCCTCCTACCGGCACGTCCCAATGCCAATACTTTGCAATATAATATATTCGGGAGGTTGACAGGTAGGCAGGTAAGTGTATATCCAGCAGGGTTATTATCAATGCCCGATATGGAGTATCTATTCTGTTGCGGGGGGTCTGGGGGGCTTGCCCCCCAGGCGTCGTCTGATGACAGGGCCACTACCAAAAGATGGCGTTGACTTCCGACCAGGTCGGCAGGTCGGCACAAAGACAGATCTAAATATAAATATATATTTATATGCATAGCCATATACTTAAATAGGTGCCGACCTGCCGACCTGCCGACCTGCCCTCCTACCGGCACATCTCCATGCCAATACGTTTCAATATGGTATATTAGGGAGGTTGACAGGTTGGCACTAAGACTGATCTAAATATAAATATATATTTATATGCATAGCCATATACCTAAATAGGTGCCGACCTGCCGACCTGCCGACCTACCGGCATACCGGCATTGGTCGGAAGTCAACGCCATCTTTTGGTAGTGGCCCTGTCATTAGACCACTGTCTAATTGGTGCCGACCTGCCGACCTGCCGACCCGCCGACCTTCCGACCTGCCCTCCTACCGGCACGTCCCCATGCCAATACATTGCAATATAATATATTAGGGAGGTCGACAGGTAGGCAGGCATGTGTATATCCAGCAGGGTTATTATCAATGCCCGATATGGAGTATCTATTCTGTTGCGGGGGGTCTGGGGGGCTTGCCCCCCAGGCGTCGTCTAATGACAGGGCCACTACCAAAAGATGGAGTTGACTTCCGACCAGTGCCGGTAGGTCGGCAGGTCGGCAGGTCGGCACAAAGACAGATCTAAATATAAATATATATTTATATGCATAGCCATATACTTAAATAGGTGCCGACCTGCCGACCTGCCGACCTGCCCTCCTACCGGCACATCTCCATGCCAATACGTTTCAATATGGTATATTAGGGAGGTTGACAGGTAGGCAGGCATGTGTCTATCCAGCAGGGTTATTATCAATGCCCGATATGGAGTATCTATTCTGTTGCAAGGGGTTGGGGGGCTTGCCCCCCCCAGGCGTCGTGTTATGACAGGGCCACTACCCGAAGACGGCGTCGCACCCCGGCCAACATACTGGTGCTGACCTGTCGATCTGCCGACCTGCCGACACACCCCATAATTATACTTTATAATGTCTATGTAGGCCCATATTAGTGCCGACCTGCCGACCTGCCGACTACATCTACTTGGTTTGACGACAGTTAATCTTGTTGACATCACCGAATATTTTATACCCTTACATAGCCACAAACTTAAATTGGTGCCGACCTGCCGACCTGCCGACCTGCCGACCTACAGGCAAATCCCCTATTCCAACACTTTGTAATATATATTTAGGTCCATATTAGTGTCTCTATCAGCTGTTAGGTCGGCAGGTCGGCAGGTCGGCACTAAGACAGATCTAAATATATGTATATATATATAAGCATAGTCATTACTTAAATTGGTGCCGACCTGCCGACCTGCCGACCCACCCCCTATTCATACTTTGTAATGTATATGTAGGCCCATATTAGTGCCGACCTGCCGACCTGTCGACCTGCTGATCCCCCTACTATATTGCTCTTGGTCTTTGTATATTTTATTAGCCAGTGTCGATCTGTAAGTCACATATGTGTTGTCTATTTTTAGCTTGATGTATGTTCTTTCACTATTCTTAGTCATTTATTTAGTAGATCTTCTGAGAACTCGGTCTCCTTTTATATTTTTGTATGTATATGGAGTATACTGTAGTATATTGGAGTAAAATTGTATTTAGTTGATGTACATTGTTATATAGTCTGAGTGTTTCCGCATTGTATGTGTGTGTATTATATAGTAGAAAATAGGTAGTAGGTATGGCCTACATATATATAGCACATGTAGTAGATATGTTATATAGTAGATAGATAGGTATAGTCTCTAGGAAAGTATGCTTATATCCATTATATCTGTATGTTGTCATATTGTCTTGGGTCCCCAATACTATACTTGAGCCGCCCGTTTTATAGTGGGACCATTTGAGTAAATGAAAAATTGAGTATTTTCCCTTGGATTCGAATCTAATATAAAGGGATAATCTTTCTGTCATGTAAACAGGCCCAATATCATGGCCGAGTGGTTAAGGTCGCAAATGCAACATTTGTTTGTCATTGCGATCGTTAAGGAAATGGGTAGTTCGTTCAAACCCCACCAACGGAAAATGATTTTTTTTTTTTTTGTTTTGTTTTTCGTTTTTTGTTGTTTTTTTTTTTTTTTTTTTTTTTTTTTTTTTTTTTAATATTAAAATTTTGTTGATAAACATTGTAAGTTTGAAGTTTTAACTGATGAGCGCAATGCGTAATTTTATTTAATAATATCGTAACTGGCAAGTCCGAGTAAAAACGATACCGTCCCATTGTGGTGATTGTCATCCCATTAAAAACTTCACCGTCCAGATTGGCATGTTCGCCGTCCAGTCAAACGTCACTGTCCCAGTGAGGTAATTTATCTTTATGATATATCTTCTGTGTAATTTGTCTGTCTCTCTGTTGTCTTCGTTATCTTTGTTTTTGATTGATACTAGCCGGGTCGCTACCTTGATGGGTAAGAGCTAGTCATCTTTCTCTTCAAGTGTGCTGTCGGAAAATGACTTGTGATTATTTTCTTTCCAGTCTCATTGGGACCCATCTGTTAATCGAAATTATTGATGCGCCGTGGTTTCTCAATACATTCTATAGTAACTTTGTATGCGCCTTGGTGATCGTTAGGAATGCGTTCTATACATCCTTTGCCTGTGGACTGTTAGAATCATACTTTTTGCTTCCGTGCGAGAAAATTAAGTCGCGTTTGCAAAATCAGCGACCGATGTGATGTGCAAAAAATCTTCTATTTTGTCAATGAAAATGATTCGGAATCCTTGTGCCATCTGTGGTTTTTCAGCTATTCGTTTATGAACGCGACCAGTAGACGAAAAGCTACAAAAAGTGACAATATCTATAAATTATACCTCTCTGTCGTCAAACAAAAAAATGCTAGTTTATATTGATTTCACAGATGCGAGGGAACTTAGCTGAACCCCACGTATGAAAATAGACCATTCAGTTACATTTAGCGACGATACACATGTTTTCGTATTTTCGTATGCAGAATCGATAAGCTAACAATTATGTATTCCATATGGAATTCCTGGACCAATACAAAACTTGTAATCATTATCTTTGGCACTTAAAACGGTGGTTATCGAGCCCGCATTATTTAAAATAGTTTTAAAGGCTAACTTGGATGTATGATTGATAAGAAATGCACAAAGACTGTGTTGTGACTTGCTAGTTTACACTCAAGACTTCAAACAATAGGAGCAGAAAAGAAACAACCAGTTTTCGTGGCCCTGTGGTACCTACTGACCACATTTATAAACCATTAGCTAAAATTGTTGAGCATGCAAGGATTCTTAATAACTGGACTCATATGGAAAAATGATTTTCACAGATCAAAGCCGACGCCGATTTTGCATAGTCGACATTGTTTTCGTTTGCAAAATCAACACATCTAGAACTTACCGTATAAGGACAAAAGATATGGAGTAACGCATTAGTAACGATCTCCCGACGCATATGAATCCCGTTATATATGTATACTATCCATTAACAAACCACGACGCATCAATAATCTCGATGAACTGATGACAACCCATTCGCCTGGTGTCTACAGCTGCGTTTCAAAAATAATATACCTCTGCAATGTCGCATAAGAAGTTGACCCCTTCGCATATATTGCACCGATCACTGGCGAGTAGTTTTAGAGGCTGAGCAGACGGCAACATGCTTGAAACGAACACCCTAATTTCAAAACCTTAATAACCATTCAATTATACCCACAGTTAATAAAATACAGACCATAAAATCATCTCACAGTAACAGAAACAGTTTCTTCTGACTGGGACAAGCTCTATGCAAATGTAAACCTACTACACCCCTGCACTTTAAGGGCATTTTTTCGCCCCAAAAAGACACATTTTCTTTGAAGTTATGACATGTCACTGGCCCATACAATGACCATAAAGTGCATGATCATGTGTAGATAAAGCCTACTGCTTTAAATATATGCGCAATGATTATTGAATACATGGCAGCCGTTGACTTCTCACAGTAAATTCCACTTAAAAAGAACCATTTTTGAAAAGCCGATTTCCAGGTTTAGGGGTAAAATCCAACAAGTTAGTTCTGCACTAATGAAAATATAAAAGGTCATGTGACCTGACAAAATTCAGTTTAAATAACCAATAACAACTGCTTGAGTGAAATAAAAATCAAATGCTGCTTAAAAATAATTTTACACAAATTTACAAACCAAAATGTAGTCATACCCTAATATATTGACCATTTTGTCCAGGACAAGTGGGTAAAAAGTGTGTCCTGCACCCCAGACCACATATTTGGGGGTATTTAGAGAAGAAACTTGAATACAGCTTATGTATCGTTAAATGTTCAGAATAACCCCTAAAGGGTGGATAATACCACAAGTGAATACCGGCCAGAATCATTATTTACGTGCGTATTAATTGAGGTAAAACATAATGCCGCCATATTGTGTTTGAGCATGGCACGTTAAACGGACGAATAAGAAACCATAGAATGACTAAATGCAGACTGGGCATAACACTCGTATGTTGTATGAGAGAAAAGCATCATAGAAGAAAACTGACAAAAAAGAGTAATATATTTTGTTACTAAATAAAAGCCCATCTCTAAAAATCTCAACACACCCTTACGGGGGTCCGTCAAAATAAAGCAACATCCATCCACCTCAACCACACCTCATGGGCCACGCCGCCACCCATTCCCAACCATCCCTCCCTATGGCCCCCACCATACCCATTCCCTCATCGTTCCCACCAAACCAGTCCCCATGGCCCAGAAGGTCTCCATACCCACCCCCTTACCCCAGATGTGCGGACCCTCACCGAGGGAACCGCTTAGTTGAAGCGAAGGCACAGCACCAACGCTCTTCGCTTAGACTAAGTCTAAGCGGAGTATAGTTCAACTTTGTGTCGAACTAGTACCTTCTCCGGGGCCCTGCTGCAGTGCAATAGCGATAACCAGGCCTCGGATTTACCTCTTTGGCATGGAACCGCCCACAGCGTAACGCCGGGACAGGTAAAATAATTGGTATTGAACCAGGTTAACCGTATATGAGTTAAAACAAAGCTTATGGGTGAACCAAATATTAATTTAACAAGGTGTAATAGTGTTTCATTCTTTATAATGAAACTAGATAATGTTGGCATTAAACACGTGTTCATGCTCTTTGCAAAATCTGAATAAATATTGATATGCTAAATTGCATTTACATTTGAGACAACTATCGTGTGTAGCCCGTTTTATAGTGGGACCATTTGAGTAAATGAAAAATTGAGTATTTTCCCTTGGATTCGAATCTAATATAAAGGGATAATCTTTCTGTCATGTAAACAGGCCCAATATCATGGCCGAGTGGTTAAGGTCGCAAATGCAACATTTGTTCGTCATTGCGATCGTTAAGGAAATGGGTAGTTCGTTCAAACCCCACCAACGGAAAATGATTTTTTTTTTTTTTTTTTTTTTTTTTTTTTTTTTTTTTTGTTTCGTTTTTTGTTGTTTTTTTTTTTTTTTTTTTTTTTTTTTTTGTTTTTTTTTTGTTTTTGTTTTTTTGTTTTAATATTAAAATTTTGTTGATAAACATTGTAAGTTTGAAGTTTTAACTGATGAGCGCAATGCGTAATTTTATTTAATAATATCGTAACTGGCAAGTCCGAGTAAAAACGATACCGTCCCATTGTGGTGATTGTCATCCCATTAAAAACTTCACCGTCCAGATTGGCATGTTCGCCGTCCAGTCAAACGTCACTGTCCCAGTGAGGTAATTTATCTTTATGATATATCTTCTGTGTAATTTGTCTGTCTCTCTGTTGTCTTCGTTATCTTTGTTTTTGATTGATACTAGCCGGGTCGCTACCTTCAATTTTATAAGTCCAGATCATGGCAACAACTTACATGTATCATAGAGGGTCCAAACTTGGACCATAGGTACTCAGTAGGGTTGGCTTTCATTCCATGACATAGGCCCCTGGGTCCTTGCCCGGGGTGGGACTAGGGGTTAAAATCTAGAACATCTTAGAAAATTTACTTTTCTGCGGTAGAGTCATGGAATGAAAGCCAACCATTCTGTGACGGGAACGCGGACGCGCACGGGAACGCAGACGACCGAGGTGACTACAATAGCTATTCGCACTTCGTGCTGTAAGTACTCAAGTCTGGAGTGTCAACTTCAGACAAACCTGCCAAACTTTTACAAAGGTTATTCTAAAATGTTGGTTTTATTCAGTTTTGCGTCCCCCAAGCTGTTTTTACTGGTATTGAGACGAATGGATGGGTAAGTGGAAAGAAAACGGGAGTACCCCGGGAAAAACACCCGACACACACACCCGCAATCAGAACTTGGCTTGTCCACGTTGCACGAGAGTGAATTGCACCCACAGGGTGATATGGTCGAATGATCAAGAGCACTGAAGTCAAACACTTTAACCTAGGGCCGCCCTTTTTGAAATGATAGATATCAACATTCCAAAAAATAACTTTCAAAAAATCTCACTTTCGACTGGTAAACCCAATAGCGAAAAAAATCTATCGCTTCTAAAACTCACCCTCATACAGCGGAGCCAGCCGATATAGACAGCGTCGGCCATTGTTTATTTTCTCTCTCTCTCTTTTTTTTTTTTTTTTTTTTCTTTTTTTTTTTGATTAAAATTTTGTTTTTCGTGAGTGGGGAAGGATTAGATAATCACTTCATACATTTGGATGGTCTAAACATTTAGATAAGTAATATTTATGCAGAAAGAGCAATAGAAAACCTGTGGTCAGTATGGAAAATGACCTTTGTTTACCTCGCCGTGGCTCACGGCAAAAACGATTCAGACAAAACCGCGCCGACTACTTCCTTGTCTGTTTGCGAGTTCCAAGCTTGAAAGTCATGGGCCCCTCATACAATTCCCCTTTTATCGCTAGTGTTCAGTATAAGATCAAATTTTGACAATAAATGGAAAACTTACGTTTTCGTGTCCACCGAAACAGCCGAGATTGACGGCGCCGCACGTGACCGGAAAACCCACACAAGATTTCCTTAACAGAGCCAATGGCTCCGTCTAAAATGTAGTTTCCTCACCGTGACACTGCGGAAATCGATCAACGATTATTGACAGGTGACGTCATGTTTGTCTCTTATGTGAAGTAAATGCTCTCCCCGAAAAAGGCGGGGCGGGTCATCATGAATGTTTAGTAATATGTGCTCATTAACACTTTTGCGGGAAAACGTAGCGTCATTGACGGCTTTCGTAACAACAATGTAAATTTTCATTAAAAATATGTCCACTTTAAAGGCGATAATTTAAAAGTCATGCGATAAAACGAATCTTACACTCGTGGTCATTTTAAATGAAATTTATTTAACTCGCCGAAGGCTCGTTTAATAAATTAGATATGAAATGACCATTGTTCAAACAGATACTTACATGCCCTTCTTTGTCTTGGATTATGTGAGATTTCTGAAAACAAATCATTGGAAATCAGCTGATGTTTATTGCTGGTGGGTGAATGAATGATTTTATAACCACGAATATGGAAAGTTTTCAGGTTCTTATACTCCATCTACTTGTTATGGAATATGGATGATGATTTATGATGTTTTACTATAATGCTATAATCTAATTTCTTTCAACCTGCCGGCTTAGCTTTGACATTGACCACCATCCATAACAAGTAAATAGAGTATTAGAACCTGCGAATATTCCATATTCGCAGTTATAAATCATTCATTCACCCATCAACGATAAACAGCAGCTTTATAGGTAATCAAAATGCCGAGTTTCCAAATCCCAGCATTTCCTTTAATGAAATTCAATTAATTTTCTGTTTTTCTAGACTACTCAAAGCAAAATCTCCATTCAGTTATTCAGTTTTTGTGGACAAGGTTGATTTTTCTATTTCTCCTAATGCTTATCGCCGCGTTCAAATCGCAAGTTAAACTCTCATATGAATGACGTCGTGAAAACGCAAAAGTTAACAGTTTTACCATTTTCGCAAGTCTGCATGATAGAAATTCGCTAGGGTGTGACGAGGCCTTATCAAATGGTCTCAGTGGCGGTTTACCTTCTATGACATTGTCTACTTCTTTACTTCCCATAACATAGTGAGTCGCCATCCAGAAGATTACAACCGGAAGGAGCACACAATGCAAAAAATGCATGATGACCCAAGCAACTAGAATCAATGAAATCAAGAACATTAGTCAGGTCACAAGGGCAAGGTATATCCGGTGTATTTTTAATTCACTTTTACGTCCCTTTCAAGATTATTTCAGCTCATACGGGACGGGCCAGTCAGTAGGTGGGGCAAAAACGAGAGAACCCCGAGAAAAAAAAAACAAACCTTGCAAGCAGAACTTGGCTTGTCTAACAAATATTAAAATAATATAGTTAAACTGTATGCGTTTCTGTTTCGTTTCAGTATATATGTTCAAAGTAAAATGTTAAAATGGTGGTTTAATTGTTTATTTGAGTGCTACATATCCAATACATATAGAATATACACACATTTTAATAATATTTAGTACTCTAGTCATCTCACCGCTGTGTCTGATGTGGGTTCGAGCCCCGCTCTGGCCACATGTGACACAAGTCAAGTTCTGCTTGCGGGTGTGTCATGTGGTTTTTCTCGGGGTTCTCCCGTTTTTCGCCCCACCTACTGATTGGCCCGTCTCTTATGAGCTGAAATAATTTTAAAAGTGACGTAAAATTGAATCAAAAAAAAAAAAATTAAAAAAATTAATAATAATAATAAAAATGAAATAATTGCTATCATTTCATTGCAATAGGTTAAAGAGGGACAAACACTATCAATGTGATCTGCCAGAGACCCCAGAGAAGAACCCATTAACCTCAATGTTATTGCTTGTTCTAGCTGCTACAGCAGTGAGCTGATTTATGTATTGGTCAGCTGTGAAGCTTATCAGTTTAGTTACACATTAGTTTGTGTGTAGATTCATTAGGATGAATTTGCTGCATCATTATTACATGTCTGAAAGAAACATGTTTCAGGGTTTTCCATACAAAATATGTCTTAGCGTTTTTTGTTGTTGTTTTTTTTTTACATATATTTTTTATGTCTTGGTGTTTAATTTTTTTTGTGCTGTTGGCGCTTTAGGTATGTTTTCATGTTTTTAAAATGAGTGGCCACCTTTTGGGAAAATAGCTGCTCATTCGGCTTATGATATGTTTCATGGTATAAGTACCTGATTGTTAGTTTGGTTTTTCCCACCTCAGTTTTTGGAGTGGGAATCTTTTTCTGATTGCGCCTTTTCCTGATCTTTGCCTACTTGTACCTTTTTATTTTTATTTTCCAAAAAATTTTATATATAATTTTTAATATTTACAAAATATTGCTTTTTGTAGGGTGGGGTAATGTGAGATAAATAGGTTCAGAGAAATGTAGATGTAAAGAAATGCGCTAAAACAAAGATCAGCCTGTCTATCTTGGCAACTGAAACATCGCTTTTCATATTTCTAAATACTTGTATTAGTACATGTATAGTGTATGACGAATGCATGCAAAACATGGCTATACTATAAACTCACCCTGTGAGCCTATGGCTCAGGTAAGCGAAATATATCGACAGTGCTAATATGGTTTATTCATGATCTTCGTTATTATTTGGCTGCCAAAGGATAAATTAGCTTGGATGCTGTATCAACAGCAATATTCTCACCAAGGTGGTACATGTATGTAGTATCGGTATACAGTATAATACTAGTGTCTGGCTTGTCATTGTGACTTTTTGAATGTTTTGTTTGGCTTGGTCAACAGGGCAAGCCATCATTATTTGTTTTTATTTCTTGGGGTGTTGGGTGCTTCTCTATCATTGTATGAGTAAAGGATTATGTTTGCGACTGTTTGCACAAACTACACTTTATACACTGTAGGCATTTTACACTTTATTATCGGCAGTCCGAAATGTGTAATTTTAACCAAACTGCATTCAAAACTGCCAAAAAACAGGCATTTTAGATTGTTGAAAAGCATGTGTTGGTGTTTTTGTTCGACGATCATCGTTTTGGCAATGAAAAATGCATTCTTCTTTGATCTACACCAAATAAAATCCACAGGTTCCGCCCTTTGGGACTTTGAAAAATAAATGGGCTGCTTGTGCTTCCCAGGCAAAAGTTATAATTTCACACTTGATCACTGTTTACCACTCAGGTCTGAGCCTGCCAAGGAAAAATGAAAACCGTTCATAGATTTTACTTCGCTGGTTGCATTCAAAACATAAAGTTTGTCATGATATGCCAAATGTTGGGTAGAAGTCCCATAAGGTTACATGACATAACCATAGCTGTTGACTTGGATGTCAAGCAACAATTTAATTGAACAAATAGAAAATAAAGCCCACAAAGTATACTATATACATGGTTTTATTTACATGCAAAAAATTATTATTATTTCACTGATAAGAAAAAAGTCATTTAGACTACATTGTATAAATTTGAAGATTAAACCTATATTAAACATGTGCACAAAAGAAGTTAACATTTGAAGATAATAAGCCAAACTTTCAAAAATACAGTTAACTTTTATATACAAAATAAAATTAAATGCTTATTTGATAATCCATGTAACTATATAAAACAAGAGTAATATATTGCTTATCCATATTTACATGTTTACACATAATTATATTATTTATACATTGTTTATATATTATTTATATATTATTATTATCCTTTTATATACACATATATAATAATAATACAGTGCTTCAAGATTTTTGAAGTGTTTTACCATATATGGGCATGGCGGCCATCTTGATCATTTGCCCTGATTACTTTTTATAAATACAATGGACAAATGCTTCAGACAAATGCTTCCTACATACTTTGACTTTGATTGGCCTTGCGGTTTTGGAGATACTAAGGTTATATTCATGTATACTGTTACAGGGTGGGGGCAGACTCACCCTGGGGTCCAAATACTTTTCAGAAAAAGGTACAAGTAGGCAAAGATCAGGAAAAGGCGCAATCAGAAAAAGATTCCCACTCCAAAAACCGAGGTGGGAAAAAACAAACGAACAATCAGGTACTTATACCATGAAAATATTTCGTAAGCCAAATGAGCAGCTATTTTCCCAATAGGTGGCCACTCAGTTACTTTAACTTAACTAAAAATATGCAAACATACATAAGGCGCCAACAGCACAAAAATATTTTGAACACCAAGACATAAAACAAAAAGAACCACCACAGAAGTATCGACTTGGAACGATCAGTAACACACAGTTACTAGCGGGTTTAAATCGATTTTACATGGCCATAACCTCACCCTTAGAATCTTCTTCAATCTCCAATTCATTTGCCCATTTCTTGCATGTTTTTGCACTACAAAATTTAATATAGGGGAATTCAATATTCGAGCACCTTTTGTGGTTTTCTGACATAACACCTGGATGATGTCTCATCATAAGATGAAAGAATTTGATGTTCCCAAAATAGCACCAATATAACAGTTCAGTTTCAATACAAATGATTTAGCTAAATAGCCATCTACTTAGGGCAAGTTTAGCTCCGCCTACCTGCCACCACTGAAGGAAGAACTAACTAACCTCTGATTAAATTGTATTTTCACTTGTCAGAGGCTGAATTTATTTCAGTTTAGTACATGAAATATGTGTTTTGTTGACAGGTACAAAAGCACATTATAACAGATAAGAGCAACATTTAATCTTGCAATTTGATCTAATTATAGGAGGACTAAATATTTTGAAGCATGTAAATATTTAATTGATTTTACCACTGTTCAACTGACCAGCTGCTGTCACACAAAATATATGGGCGGGACTTAGGTTTATCTTCCAGATTTAGCAGCCTATTATTGGCTACTTCTATGCTCACTGATGCTGCTGTCCTGAGGTTAACCTAGTTCATTTTTTACTACAAAGGGATTGCATACTCTTTGAAGTCCGATGTTGAAACAGCTTTGGGTTGTCTTTGATTTTAACTGTAAACAGGCCTTTGGTGCTCGAATATTGAATTCCCCTATAAAATCTATTCAAATGCATAGGCGACCTATGTTGACCTTGCCGTAAAATAGGTTCTGATCATCCCAGGATCAAGATTTATACAAACTTTGTAGAACTACATTCCCTAGTGTTTCATGCCAAGTTTCAAAGTCATGGGCCTTCTGCTTCTGAAGAAGAAGATTTTCAAAGGTTTTTGCTATTTATAGCCATGGTGGTCATCATGTGACCATGACCATTTATACAGACTTTAATTGACCTTTCCTAATGATGTTTGACATAAAGTTTGGCTTAAATTGTCCGAGCGGTTTCAGAGAAGATGTTTGACCACTGCTGGGAATCACGTGATACGCAATGTTTATGATATGTGCGAATTGTAAACAAGAAGCCGCCATTTTCCCTCGGGTCTAGGTAAGTCTATCGAGTTTTCTTTCAAAGGCTGAGTGATAATGATGGATGAATATGCCCAGTCGCTGCAGAGACATCAGATTTATTTAACCATGTGCTAGATAATCTTTCAAAGTGTTTTGTTTTTGTAAACACTTCATTCCCATCATCAAAAGTGTTTGTTGCCATGCACACCAAATATTTATTTTGGACCTTATTCTTTCTTCCAGCAACAATGTACCCTTTTCTTGGAGATAAAATAACATTTTTTAAAGGACAATTACCTCCATTTTACAGAAATATGCTAAATGCCATATGAAAAAAGATAATCAACATTATTGACATTGCATCCCTATACACATGCAATGTGGATTGATACCCTCCACACTAAAACAATAGTCATCATTTTTCTTTTCTTTTGTCGATATATGTATTAATTGCTAAAGTCCTTTGTAACTATTGCACACCCTCACACATACCTACGGTGAAGGGTGGGGGATAGCCGGGCTTAAGTGCGGGGCAATTACTTGTCGAGTGTACCCGCAGTGCAGGGGAAATGACGGGGTTTTGGCATTAGGATCCTTACCCCAGGGCGATTTTCTATTGCTACGGGTAGGGCAAAGAGCAAAGTTTTGCCCCCCAGTTTGCCCCCTGTGTGTGGGGCTTATAGCAGGGCACTGAAAGCAGAAAAGCCATAATCCCCACCCTTCCCCGTAGGTGGTGGAGCAGTGGTTACAATTGACTAGTGCACAATTGCAGCTTAAATATGATCAAAAATAGAAAAGTAGCCATTCTCGGTTTTGTTCAATATTGAGAACGAATCATTGAATGCTTTCCCGGCTTCATTATGTATCAGCAGTCACATATATGCGTATAACCTTAAACGCGCGTCTGGCGTATGAAAACTCTCAACATGCTTAAGATTTTGGACTTATAAAAATAATTTGCTCCTTTAACTCGCTTTAGCAGTCACGCATTAGCGCCTGACTGAGGCGTGTGCCGGACGTACAAGAATCTCAAGGTGTTGAAGTACGTTTGTGTTACTTCCCAGACGTGCTAAGCATGTGCTACAGGCGCGCATCAAACGCCCAACGCGCGTCTCACACACGCTTAGGGCACGCTACTGAAGCAATATCTAATAAAATCGGAAAACGTATGTGGCGTACACTAACGTGCCTAACACGTGCGCCAAAGTGCGTTCATAGCGTATTCAACGCGCCTGCAACACGCGTGGAACTTATTCGAAATGTAAAAGACATACGCACAAGACACGCCCGGCTTCTGGAAATTTTTTTAAGCATGTTTAAAATGTTTGAACCCAAACGTGCCGAGAGCGCGCACCGACCTTTGGCGACGTATGTCAACGTACACCCAGCGTACACCAAGCGTACACAAGCATACAACAAAAACGCACATGTAGCGCGTTTCTAACGTGTCTCCGACGTGCTCATGACGTATGTTGAATCATTCAAAGTTTACATTTTTGTCAACACGCCCGGCGTGCGTTGGCTTATTCTGCTATTTTAGACAGCAGTCACACAGTCATTACCGTATACATAAGCTGAACGCGCGCCGGGCTAGTTGACAAAAATTGAAAAATTGAAATTACGCCAGGAGCACATCGGAGACACGTTAGAAGCGCGTTACACGCGCGTTTTCTACGCTTGGTGTACGCTTGGTACACGTTGATATACGTTGGTTTAAACTTTATTTCATTTGTACAATACACACATATATATAACAATAATACAGTACAGATGGTATACAATACAAGCATTATACAAATGGGATCCAGAAAGAAGTCTGAAGACTTATTTTAATCTGTATCCCAAAGTGTGCTATGAGTTTATGTACGCTGTTTTTTTTATGATTGTCATAATTGTCAATTATAGAAAAAAATGTTTAACAGTTTCTTGTAAAAACGTTGTCGTTCGGAGATTTTAAAATAAAATTTTTGATCAAATGTGAAACTCCACGGGAAATGGAGAAAAAGGATTCTTAAGCAAGTTAATTTTCCAGGTTCAGGTCCATGCTGGTTGAAGCCTTAAACCATTTTGCACTTTAAGTAAACTCGGTCATATTTAAATAAATTACTCTGAATAAAAGAGAATAGAGACTAACGTATAATGCATTAAACATGTTATCCGTCAGATCAACTCTGAAGGATATTGTAAATGTATCGAGTTCAAAATCTGTTAGTTTTCAAAATGTAATCTTGAACAGCAAGAAAGATTTCTTTGTTGTCATCAAATGACATATCTGTGTTTCCATACAAAATAACTTCTATAGTTGGTTGGCAGAATGCTGACATCTTGTTAAATAGTTCTTGACGTAAATTTCGATAGCGATGGCAATGGAAAAAGAAATGCTGATTGTTTTCTACAGCTCCGCACTCGCACAAGGGATCAGTTATGACTTTTTTAAGAAAGAGGTGTTGGCGCAAGGAACTGCATTTGAGCCGTAAACGGGCGTGATATATTTGCCCTAATCTAGAGCCAGTGTAGAAGTAAGCAGGGGGTTTAATCGTGTTTCGATTGAGTCTAGTTTTGAAAGCTGTGAGAGATGGGGAGTTTTTTATGTCATCTGATAGAGCGTTGAAGAGTCGCGTAGTTGATGGAAGGAAAGATTCATAGTATTGTTTTGATTTTGCAGGAACAGTTTGAAGATTGGATTCATTTCGTAGAGGATATCTTACTGCACTACCTACGGTAGGCGGAACAAGTGAGGACAAGTATTCTGGAGTTAATTCGTTATTCATTTTATAGAATTGAATAAGTTTGTGTTTTTCCCTCCTAGTCTCGAGGCTTTCCCAGCCTGTATCAATGTAGAGTGCTTCAAGAGAAACGAGTTTAGTGGCTCCCGTGACGATACGGGCAGCCTCATTTTGTATTTTTTCAAGTTCTTCGGACTCATACTCAGCGCAATTGTCCCAGACAACACTGGCATATTCAAGAAGAGGTCGAATAAATGACATGTATATTATTTCGAGAGATTTCCTGTCAAGTTTAAATTTTAACCTACGCATGATATTTATACGAAACCAAGCTTTAGTTTTTATATATTCAATGTGTTCATGCCAGTTGCAATCATTTGAGAAAATAAGTCCTAAATGTTTATGTGAAGATACCTCATTAATGGCTTGATGGTTCATGTATAGAGGAGGATGAAGAGGTCTGATGCGCTTGTGTGTGTATGTAATAGCCTCAGATTTAGAAGGATTAAAAGTTACCAGCCATTTGGATGCCCAAGAGTGTAGTTTTTCTAGATCTTCGTTAAGTGTAGCAGCTGCTTGTAAAGGATTATCAACAATAATATATAGGCTTGTATCGTCTGCAAACAATCTTATGCAAGAATGTATTTCATCAACGATATCATTAATATAGATCAGAAAGAGGAGAGGTCCTAAGATAGAACCATGTGGCACACCGGCTTTAATATATTTCCAAGAAGAAGCTCCACCTGGTAACACAACTCTTTGTTTACGTTCAGCTAGGTAGTTTCTGAACCAGAGTAAAAGAGAATCAGAAATACCAACAGATTGGAGTTTGTAGAGAAGACCTTTATGCCAAACTCTGTCAAACGCTTTGCTAATGTCACAAAACACTGCTCGAACGTCTTTGCCTTCGTCAAGAGACTTACAGAAAGTGTTATAAATATCTATTAGCTGATTGACTGTGGAGTCGCCGGGTATAAATCCCGATTGTAAGGCTGATAGTAGGTCGTGATCGCGAACAAAGTTGAATAGGTGCTTATGTACGATTTTTTCTAAGACTTTAGCCACTGCACTAAGGAGTGAGATGGGTCTATAGTTAGAAGCAATAGAAGGATCATCTTTTTTAAATATTGGAGTAACGTTCGCTTCCTTCCACATCAGTGGTACCTTACCATTGATTAAAGAGAAGTTATAAAGATCACTAAGAGGAGAGGATAAGGGTGTCGCCAATTCTCGCAAGATACGATTATTAATAGCATCTGGACCTGTTGCTTTTCCTAAGGGTAGAGATTTTTAGATAGATTCGACCTCGAATGGTGAGGTAGAGATAGTATTTAGATTGTTATCAGGAATAGGGAGATCTGAAGGAAGTGATGCTCGACTTTCGTCTAGGATAGTCTGTCCGACGAAGAAGTCATTCAGTAGAGAGGCCTTTTCAGTTTCATCTGTGAGTAAGGTGTCGTCGTTTAAGAGCGGAGGAATAGACGTCGATTGTTCAGGTTTAATAAAGTGTTTAAGGGTTTTCCACCAGTCTTTTGGGCCAATGTCATTGTTGGAGAGTTTCGCCGCCAGTTTATCGACTTCTGATTTTTTTGATTTGCGAATTTCAGCGATGGTCTTATTCCTTATGTGTTTATAATTTTCGAAATCAGATGGTTTTTTCGATTTTTTGAATTTTGAATATAGCCGTTTACGTTTCCTTATCATCTGCTTTATTTCACTGGTTAGCCAAGAAGGATCAGATTGACGTATTTTTATTGATTTGTTTGGAATATGCTTTTTTGCTTATGTTGAAATTTGGTCCGTTACATTTCTTGCATATATGTCAATGTCGTTATGTTTAACGCATCCCAATTTGTTTCTAAGATATCTCGAGAAAAAGATTCGTAATCTCCACGTTCATATAACCATATATGCCTATGATCTACTGGTGTAACAGGTTTGTGAAAGTTTAAAACAAAATATATTGGGCAGTGATATCGTACATTTTGATCAAGAAAAGGGTCACCGACTCCGCTTGAAAGTATGTTATTTTTATCAGATGTGAAGACCAGATCAATGATAGTGGAAGATTTTTCAGTGAAGTTTGTAGGTTCGTTTATGAGTTGAAATAAATTGAAATATTGACATAAGTTTGTGATTTTATGGTTGGTTGTGGGTTTGAGTGTATCCAGGTTGAAGTCTCCAGTTATGAACACATCTTTAATATTACTGTCCATCGCAAGATTAAAGGAACTTTCTATATCAGATAGAGTTTGGGCTGGAGCGTCAGGTGGTCTGTAAAAGGTACCAAGAAGAAATTTCCTATTGTGAAAATTGACTTCAACCCAGATAAAATGTTCAGTAATTCCAAGTCTGCCCTTCGACGAGAATAAATATTGTCATTAACATAGACACATATTCCTCCTCCAGGGTTGTCTGCCTGCCTGTCCCTACGAAACAGTTTAAAGTTATCTATACTAGCAGAATCACTGGAAATGTTATGGTTTAGCCAAGTTTCCGTAAGACAAATTATATTAAAGTTTCTAAGTTCTGACCCTATCAAGTCGATTTTGTGATTGATACTTTGTATATTGTAATGCACAATAGAAAAATAGTTTGATATTATGGATTCATCAAACGACTCCGAATTTGTGTTCGAACTGTTCGGACCTGGGTTCGGTTCAACATTTCCCGATCGTATCAGTAGGATTGATAAAACAATCATAAGCTCAAAAGAGTTGAGATGCTCTATTCCTTTGATTTTACAATGGCGCCCATAGTGCGTACCAAACCGCATCCGGTAGAGCTGGATTTCAATCACTTATATACGCTATGTTTCGGGATATTCAATTCTGACGGGTGCGGATTGAGAACGCAGTGAGCTAAGTTTAGATAACTGGTGATAATGAAAATGGAAATAAAGCCACATTCGAGTCCAAGACTTATAAAAGGAACAAATCTGAAAGTCAGGTTATGGAGTCAATGATACTCCTTAATAGCTTGGACACTGCCAGCACGGACCTGTGCCTAAGAATGTTTCTCATAAATAATTCTTGGTGTGGTAAAAATTTATATTCCCCGTGAAGCAAAGTTACAAATTGAAAAACAACAAATAATAGAAACAAAAACATGTTACAGAAAAAATACAATGTGAAATAACGGAACAAAGGATAGGATCATTTCAGTGAAATTTACTTATCCGTCAACAAATAATACGATTAGTATAGACCCAGTAGCTACATTGCAGCTACGTTGCTATTCATGTTGATTTCTAGACAATTGTCCTTATCAGTGGGCTTGAAAATTTATATAATGACCGACATTGGCCTCCATATGTTGTTGGTCTTCGATGTGCGGGAGTAATGGAGCTGTGTCACGAAAAAAAAGGTCATCGTATCACGAATTGAAAAAGCTATGTAGGTCAAACAAATCATGATCGCACGTTATACGTTGCTGTAAGTCGCTGTGCGCTTTAGGCGCGTTTGGGCCCAAATACAAATTTAAAAAGATGCTTAAAAACTTTCTAGAAGTTCGGCGTGTCCCGGGCGTGTGTCTTATATATAAATACGTTTCGAATAAGTTCCATGCGCGTTAGAGGTGCGTTGAATACGCTTCGAACGCGTTCGGCGCACGTTTGAGGCACGCCAGTGTACGCTATATGCGCGTTCCGATTTTATGAGATATCGCTTCGGTAGTGTGACCCAAGGGTGTGTGAGACGCGCGTTGAACGTTTGCTGCGCGCCTGTAGCGCGTGCATAGCGAGCTTTGGACGCAATACAAACATACTCCAAATTTATGAGATTTTTATACGTCCGGCACACGCCTCAGACATGCCATACTGTGTGACTGCTAAAGCGAATAAAAGGAACAAATTAATTTTCATAGTTTCTCTAATAGTAACAAATACTCGTCAATTTCATGGGGACAATTTTACTTTGATTACCAGGATAATCATCATTTCTAATGCACTCTTAAACCTCTAAATTTTTAAAAGGCACTCCAAAATTTTCATCGTAACAGCATGGTGAGTATCAAGGTTTTACTGAGTAATGCACCAGTCATTTGTATACACGGCTCACCTAGGGCCGGGGTTAGCGGAGACAAAGCGGGGCTAAAGTGTCAGGTTTTAACTTTGGCACGCCCCGGCAGTGCCGGGGATATGCCGGGTTTTTAGTACTTTTTACTTTCCCGCCAATACACGGTCACATTAAGTCAAATTAGATAATAGTTTTATTTTAACATTTACGTACTAGTGGTAATGGGTGCCACTATAGTGCCCTTTTCTGAAAAAGTAGCACCCATTACTACTCGTACTTTTATGGTCCTTATTCAATTTACAAATATGCATGTTCATCTACATTCCGAAATACAAACCCCTCATTTTTATTCATTAGAACAACTACCAGCTGTTGTTCCACATTATTGTCAGCCTCCGGGGTGCCAGTGCTTTTAGCAGGGATTTTACCACAAATCTGACCCCGCAGTGCCGGCCTCTAAAAACTGAAAAGTTAAACGCCTTGCTATTCCCCTAAAGCAAATACCAAAGTGAGGGTGAAAACAGTGCAATTTTAACGTGACTTAACATATGACCCTCACCTAGTTGAAGGCTAATTTTTAAGCACAGTTTTTGCTCCTTGTTTAAAAGTGTGATCGAATAGCATATCTATGAAATGGGATCCATAACATTTTGTTAATTCTTATTAGCTTTATGGGAAATTGATTAATGGCATCATTGCGTTTCTTATTTTGTCGACGGGTATAAATAAATAAAGAAAAGAAGAAAGAAAATGTATTCAACATAAAACGTTTAAAAGATCATGGATGGATATGAGTAGTAATGATCTCGTTAAGAGTCAAACAGTTTGTATGATCTATTACTTTCTGAACTAGCGAAAAACTTGGCTTTGTCCGTCAATGAATCAATGAATTGGACCTAATCAATTTTAAAGAGCCAAGATTCGTCTACTTACATATAAAACTGACAGAAAATGAGAACTCAATTTGTTTGTGTGGAAGGAATCAATTTGGTTTGCTGTGTACATGGTATCGAGAAAAGTAATCTGCTCGTCAAATTGCAGAATTTGGTTTTATCCGTTATGAAACAACTTCCCACGTTTTTATAATACCATAGCAGTATGTAATGAATTTCAATGTCACGATAAGCATTTAATATTTAAACTATTGAAGGAAATAAAGCTTATGTGTGTAGGGTAGCAACGTATTTTATGTAAAATTTTGAAGTGTTTGAAACACTGGTCAGGTGAAATGCCACAAAATATGGCTCTAATTCTTCCAAATACGGTTGTCAATGGACTGCACTAGGTGGCATAAATATCAACATTCGTATCTTGAAGTTATTTGAAAAGAAAACAAAACTGATGACGTCATTTGTTTACATTTTGGTGTATATGGAAACATTTGCGGTCACATGATTCCCAGCAGTGTTTGAATATCATGGTCATATACATGCATATGACACAGGGGCATACAACTCCCCAGGATAAATTATTTCATTAACATAAATCTTCTGTCCATTTTCATACTACCAGCAACTTTCTCCCCCATTTAATTACATTTTACTAATTTTCCCCATTCAAAGTCATTGGCGATCTAAGTTGACATTGCTGTAAAATAGGTCAAGGTCATCCCAGGGTCATGATGTATTTATAAATTTTGTAGAGCTCCTTTCCCCGATGCTTCTTGCCAAGTTTCAAAATCATGGGCCTTCCAGTTCTGGAGCAGAGGATCTTTAAATGTTTTTGCCCCCCCCCCCCCCCCCCCCAGGAAGAAAAACTTGGTTACTGCCAGTGGTCAGGGGCATGTCTCAGGTTCTTAGAAAACCATGTTTTACTAAGTTGTCTGTGGTCATAAGTCTGTAAACAGCTTGTAATCTATGTAACCCGCAAACCTTATGTTATCATGCAGTGCAAACATGCGATACTTGTTTCGTTTGTTAAAGTCAAGAAAAAGCATTTCTCTTGTCATCTTTTATTGTGCAATTAATAAATCAATGATTCCAACCAGATATGAAAGTTTCGCTGTTCAGAGTTGTTACGTATGTTACATTTTTTTTTCCATACGGCATCCCTATTTGCCTTTTTCTTTTTAGATGTGAGATTGATATAAGGCTATCATTGTACTGTTCTATCTCTAGATAGATGTATCTAACAAATTGATCGCAATTTACTTTTTATTATCTTGTGGCCAACATTATATTGCAAACATTTTATCAGTCTACAACCTAGGTAGAATATCAACCTTAATTGCCTTCTGTGTAGCCTCGTTTTAGATAAATGGGGAATCAGCATGCTAGAATGCAGATGGTGCATAAATTGTGATAATAATTCATTAAAAATGATATACTTTTTTATGCTGCTTTAAGTATAATAATGGTGATAGGTAAACCTTCATTAGAAATTGTTATATAGGTATAGAATTTACAATTTTCCCCCAAAATCTGGAAAATAGTATAAGAAACTATCTGCTTATCTAGTCCTCTGCCAATGTGTGTTATAGCAGCCGACAGAGAGATTTCCCACGGTTATGATTGCAACTAAAATGCACAAATGCAGACTTATCAGTAAAAAATATGGTTCTGTCTTTGATTGCAATAAATAAGCAGGACATCCCTCCTTTGATTTGCTGAAAAAAATGTGGTCAGTTGTATGTCTGTCTGCCAAAAATAAAGAAAAAACATTCAAAACTTCTATGGCCAGTTTACCCCCATGGCATGAATAAGTAATGATCTGGGTGGTTCTTATGCTGCATTTGGATTGTTTTACTACTAAAATGCAGCTAAGACGTTAATCTGAAACATGGTATAGTATTCATAGGGGGGGAGGTGCCTAGAAAAGGTAAATAAAGCACCGTTACTGTGTGTGAAACTATGGAAATAAGGCCCGCCTATCTGGCCTCATTTTTGATACAGTAGGAAGATAGCATTCTATACATAATTGAATTCACAGCCTGTGAATTTCAATTCGGTCACGTGTGTAACATGCATGATAAATGACTGCGTGTCACAATAGAAGTTTTGACTGTCACCTTTATATAATTGAAATCAAATTTGGTTATTGAAACCAATTGCTTGCAGTGCAAACTTAGAAGGTTATGTGTATTATTTACATGTGCTGGATGTGTAACGCTGTAACACCAAGTTGTGTTTATTTCTTTTGTAATGTTACAACGTTACTTATACCCTAGAGGCCTAGTTGACCTACAAGATTGATTTAATATGAAATTATGATTGTGATTCTACATGTTTAGCATTAGAAAGATAATGTTCTATAGATTATTGAATTCACAGACTGTAAATGCCAATTCGGGCACGTATGTAACATACATGATACATGACTGTATGGTGCCACAATAGAAGTTTTGACTGTCAGCTTTATAAATGTTGAAATCAAATTTGGTTATTGGAACTCATTGCTTGCAGTGCAAACTTAGGGACACCTGTATTATTTTCATGTATTGGATGTGTAAAACATCGTAATGGTGTAACACAGAGTTGTTTATATTACTATTGCAATGTTACAGTGTTACTTATACCCTAACAGCAAACTTGACCTACAGAAAAGATTCAATACAAAGCTATGATTGTGATTGTACATAATCTAGTATTACAAAAGGAGTTAGTAAACAATGTTTATTTGATTCATAATGTCTAAACAAAGAGGCACATGTATAACTATCAGAAATGAATAAAACATTTTGTTTTACTTCAAAGACAAAATCATTTACAGGGAAATGTCAAGTTGTGACATTGTTTCAAAATATCATAATATATATCTAGACTATTATGATATCTAGACTGTCTTTACAGCAACAACAACGACAATAATAATAATAATAATAATAATCATTTAAAGTCGCATATATATACATGTATATACAATCAACATAACCTATGTGGAGCTTTTTATTGCGACTAACTAAGAACATATAATACATATATAATATTGAGCTGTGGACATGCGACTTGTTCAAGGCAACAACAGACGACGCCCCCTGACCAGCATCGAACCGGGACCCCTCAGCCCAAAGTCTGATTGGCTTCCACCTGCGCTAGTCCGCCCCACACTCTTTATTAGTGAAATACATGTTACATATCTTACAATCTGCAGTAAGCTATCTAAGCCTAGAAACCTATAAACACCAGTAGCAAGTATCTAAATATCAGAACAACATTTGGCTTATAAAACTGGAGGTAGATCATAATCATTACGCCGTGGGGGTCATTTTATTTTCAACAATACACTGTGGGTATAGTAATTTTTGTAGCTCAAATAATTATTGTAATATTATTATTTTTTATGGAAAAAGTAGGTAATGATCAGGAAAATGGTGCAATAGAAAGAAATTCCCACTCCAAAAGCCGAGATGGAATAAAGCTAAATTAACAATCAGGTATTTATATTATGAGAACATGTAAGCCAGGTGAGCAGCTATTTCTCAATAGGCGGTCACTCAGTTACCTGAACTGAACAAAAATATGGAAACGTACATAAGGTGGAAACAAAAAATCAATATGGCCCATACTACATCCCGTTTTTGCTGCTTCCAAAGGACCATACTTTTATATTTTATTCAACACCAAAACATAAAACAATTAGAACCACAACAGAAGTATCGCCTTGGAACGATGCGTAATAAAAATTACTGGGGGGCTTAAACCGATTTCACAGGCGCCTAACTTCACCCCTCAGCTTCTGATATGGTTCTAATACAAACATTCAATAGGAAAATTAAGTAAAAAAAGAAACATAAGTAAAAAAAAATAGTACCAACGTATAACCTGTATTATGGTATACAGGGTGAGCAGCTATTGAAGTGAGATGGTCACAGTACTAAGATGGGATAGAACAAATAAAACATAGATTGTTACAGGCTACTGCTCAAATGCACAGGGAGCAAATATCACTCATTAGACTTAGCTTCAGTTGTTCTTTAAGGTAAGATTTATTTGTTAAATTCTATGTGTAGAGCTTTGGGCATTTTGGCATTCCGGCTATATATGATGTCCTTCGTTATTCATCATATGTATGTTACATATGTTACACTCAGGAGAAACATCTCCAAACCTAGATACTTGATTGCAGACTTTCAGAAATTTGGTTTGTGATGATATAAGCAAGAAAGTATGACACGTTTAAGTTATATCTACATGTCGAAAGTATTTTGCATGCTTAGCATAATACAATATCTGATCCACATATGGAACTGGTGTTTGAGCCGCTTAATACATCATTTATTTAAGACAATTTATAACAGACTAGGAGTAAAATAAATCTCATAGCTTTGCTAATGTTAATAGAGCAACAATAAAACTAAATGATGCCACTCAAAATTATTATTCAAAAGGTATGTTAATTTACATAAAACAAATTACAGACAATGGGGATAAGAGATTTGTTCAAACAACTTTGATAGGTATGATAGACATGAAACATGCAGACTATATGAAGAAGTTGAGTAAAATGATAAAGAATTAGCATTTTACTGTCGTCAAGACATCATATCACAAATTTCTCAATTTTGTTGAGGTAACGTATGTAACAGGTTGTTAAAAGATAGCACCCACTGCCCAAAGCGAAAGCCAAACATCTCTTATTAGAAACAGCTTTGTGCATTTTAAGATAGGATATATGTCTGCAAAAGTCCCTTCTGCGGCTTGCTGCCTAGATGTCGTTTACCGTAATATATATTCACATGTATGTTATATACGTTACTAGCCATAAGTTATAATTCAGACACTCAAACACAATGCATAGTTATTATCCTATAACCCGGTGTTTGTTTAAATTAGTATTTTATAATGCAATTGGTGTGATTTTTGTTAATTATTTATTTTTTTATATAAAAGAGTTTATACACAATGTACCTATTTTAAGAGAGCAACAGATACAGTTGTGTTTTGGTGCATATGAATGATACATCCTGTTTGATTTTTTATTCATGTATCAACAACTCTTTTATATATAAAAAAAAATTAACAAAAATGACACCAATTGCATTATGCAACAATAAGTAACATGCCTGACTGACCAATTGTTTCAAAACTGTTTTAATTATAATAAATTTAAGTATATGAGCACAAAACACTAATTTATTATGCTGTGGAAGATGAAGAGGGACCTTACCAGTGCAGGCTGGTTACGGTTTGTAAGGACCCAGTTATGGGTCCTGATGCGTTCTCTGACTAACCGTCAGAATTCAAAATTTTTAAGAGAAAGATGAAGAACTGATGGATGAATGTAATACGGGAGATTTTTACTACGGGATCAGAAAACATAAATATTTATTATAAACCGAATCAGTGAGTATTTAAAAACGCAGGATAATCAAACATTGATAAGCGACGTAACAAGGCTCGAAGCAAACGTGGGAATGGGCGAAATAAACTTAGAACGTATAAACTTTATAAACCTGAGATCAGAAATTTAGTATCAGAAGATAGATAAACTTTTCAAAACCGCATACAAAGAAGAATAATCATGCAGAAAAATCACAGAAGCGCGTTTGCAAAATTTAGAATGGGATTAGCATCTTTGAGAATCGAAACGGGTAGATATGAACGCTTAAAAGAAGAAGAAAGAACATGCTTTCATTGCACGGATACCGACATGTCTTGTTAGATTATCTTTTATACCATGAAATTAGGGAGCCTTGGTTTGCAAAATTAAGTCAGCATGTACCAGACTTTTATACAAAAAACAAGACAGGATAATTTAATTTGCATTTTTAGTTGTGAAATAAGTCCAGTAATAAGGTTAAATGCCAAAATCTGCAGCGACATTTTATCGGAAAGACGCAAACAACTATATAAATAATCATATTGCTATTTCAGAAGGTTGTACATATTAGGATTCATGTACATTTTGGTTGTTTTGATGAATTGTTTATAATTATTTGTTATGTGTTTTTGAATGGATGCCTCCATATGTCTGTAACGTTTTTTGTATAGTTTAAGCTTTTTGAAAATAGTGACTCAACTGCACGGGCTGTGCACCTCTGCGGCGGTCGGTGTGGCATGATGTCTGGACATTGGTTTCCGCCACAAGTTCTTCGCATTCGACTGCCGTGTGTGGTGCATGGGCCGTTCAGCTGATATTATTTCCACTGACCACACCGGCAGTCGTCTGGATGGTAGAGAAAACGCCCAGCCACTTGAGTTACGTGTCTTGGCGGCGCCATCGTGGGAGGCGGAAGCATATTGATTGGTGTACGTAATAACGTATTTTACTTATAAATTCAAGAAGTCTCTCATAATTCTTAACTAGAATGTTTCTATCATAAATTGCTGTTTGTACATCTATATATGTGGAAGTGAGACTATAATAAACTATCGTCTGTCTGTCTGTCTGTCTGTCTGTAAAATTGATCAATAGTAAAATATTATTCACATAATGCTTAATTATACTTTATTGCAATCCAAGCGATAACATACTTTACACGTATATTATGAAAAATTGACCACAGGTAACTTAGTAAAACATGGTTTTCTAAGCACCAGTTAGCTAGGCAGATTAGTGAAACAATCGTGCATTTGGTGAAACAAACATGAAATTTGGTATGCAGGCTCAGAATTTGCCTAACTGTTTTGAAAAATATCGTTGTCCAGCCAAAAATTCAAAATGGCGGACAAAATGGCCGCCATTTTCAAAATGGCCGCCCTAAAAGACTACAGAACATAGTTTGCTATCTAAAACTTCACTGCATTGGCTGATTTTCAGGTTTCTGGCGTCAGTGTCCGCGTTTGAGAACCCATTGAATCTAAATTTCGACTTAATATTTATAATGGCGGACAAAATGCCGGCCGTTTACAAAATGGCCGCCATTGAAGGCTTGAATTACAGTTTTTCATCTTATATTTCACTGCATTGACCGATTTTGATGCTTTTGGCGTCTAAATGTATGTAAATGAACCTATAGAATATGAATATACACATAGTTTTCTTGTATTTATTATTTGCCATGACATATTTGTCAAATATAAAGCAAAAACATCTGCCTTTAATGTGCAAAATGTATTGTGTATGCAGCCGTCTGATAAAATATGATAATTTTAGTCGCCTTTATTTTTGTATAAAGTGGATTTGAATATGCCAGGTGATTACATTTAATGATTATCTCATTGCATTCAATGTGTTTAGCAATTAACACCATTAAAATAAAAATGGTGGCCATGTTTTGTCCATACAGGTACTTTCCTTTAAAACTGGCAATTCACCATTTTGATTGTAAACTTGTACCGTTGTATCAATGGGATTGTTATTTTTGCGCCTTATCTTGTTTAACGAGAGTGAAATTATTCCTGCTTTTAAAATTAATGCACCAAAAATGTCCATGCCGCCCTTTGTAATTGACAATTATTGTATGGAATATATGGATTTATGATCATTTGAAATTGTGTCTGTAAGACAGGTGTAGGTATCAGTGCCATTTTTGTGGTAGTTACGTGCATTGGATACACAATAAATGTAATGGCATGAAGGGCAACATATGTCCTTGCCCTGCTTTCAACTGTGCTTCATGTTTGGGCTTAGCCAGTCCTTTTGATGGACAGACAAAATTGAGGTAGAGTTTGGTGATGAAAAGAAACAGATGGAGAACACCCATCAAGAAGCGTCTATAGAAGTCATGCAAACTTAGTTGACGTCGAGGACCAGTATGTCCAGTCACATAGTTTTGCTATTTAGTGATATGGTCTCTTGTGGTGGCTGTGAACTGACTGATGTTACACGCTAAAATTTAGTTTGAGGAAAGTCCCGCCATCTGCTTCCCCTTGTAAACTGCAACCTGTCACATCTGACCCGATAGCAGGTGTAATCAACCAGTATGAGAAGTGTTATGGTCTATGCTGCAGAGACTTGTGCCATGCCTGTTACTACTCTAAACCATCCCCGTTGTTATGGCAGGGCAGTGGTCCATTTGATTCATAATGTCAAAGAAAATGATGAAGCTAGCTTTTTCTCTAAAAGCGTGACATCCAAACTTGGGATGCTTCACTTTGCACATTTTGGGCATGTGGGTGTTGCGATGGAAGGATTGCTTAAGTACGCAAATTGCAAAGAAGAAACAATGCACCCCAAAGAAAACTTGGAATGAAGTATTGCAAGATGGCAGAAAGAAACTTGGAATGGATTTAGCTACCCTCAAAACCGGTCTGAATGGCAGTTGCGAGGAAGACTTGGCAGAAAGTTCAACCCTCAGTATAGGAAAATGGACTATAAAGTATAAACTGGATCTAATGATGTTATGATGATGAATTAGATTTTTGTTTTCAGGAGGCCTTTCTAATCATATTCATATTAGATGTATCAATTTTCTGCCATTAAATTTTGTAGATGTAGAGAAAATAGTGTCTGTCAAGCAGGGCACAAGCTGGGCACAGTGGTGACATTACTGTTAGATGTGACAGAAATTTGATACATCTAACATGAATATGGTTAGAAAAAGCCGGAAAACATAAGTCTAATTTTATCATCTACTATCATTTTATCCAGTTTACAGTCCATTTTCCTCTTCTGAGGGTTCCCCGCAAATGCCACCCCCCCCCCCTCCGTTCAGACCGGTTTTCAGGGAGGTTAAATCAATTCTTAGTTTCTTTCTGCCATCTCGAAATAATTCATCCCAAGAATTCTTTGGCCTGCATTGTCTCTTCTGTGCAGTTTGCGTACTTGGGCAATCTTTCCATCGCTACACACCACATACCCAAACCATCTCATTCTGTTAGTGCAAAGTACGAGAGTTGAAAGCTTTGAGAGAAAGAACTAGCTTCATATTTTGTTTGACATTACAAATCAAATGGACCATTGCTTGCCATGACATTGAATATGGTTCAGAGTAGTCACAGGCATGATCCAAGTGTCTGCAGCATGAAACATGACAATTCTCACGCAGGATGACTACAACTGCTATCGGGTTAAAGTAGTTCATAGCCACCACCAGAGACCATAACCCTAAATAGCAAAATTCTGTGACATGTTCCACCTTATTTGACATATTGGTCCTCGACGTCAACCAAGTCTTCATGACTTCTATAGATGCTTCTTGATGGGTGTTCTCCCTCTGTTTCTTTTCATTACCAAACTCCACCTCCATTTGTCTGTTCCATCCATAGGACTAGCTATGCCCAAGCATGAAGCACGATTGAAATCAGGGCAAGGACACATTGTGCCCTTCATGCCATCACTTTTACTGTGTATCCAATGCACGCAACTACCACAAAAATGGCACTGATGCTTACACATGTCTTACAGACATCAATTTAAGTGACCATAAATCCATACAATTACGAGTATTGTAAATTACATACGGCGGCATGGACATTTATGGTGCATTTGACTGATTTCACTCTCCTTACTCAAGATAAGCGCAAAAAAATAACAATCTCATTTATACTACGGTCCCATTTTACAATCAAAATGATGAATTGCCATTTTTAAGGGAAAGTACCTGCATGGATAAAACATGGCCACCATTTTCTTTTTTAATAGTGTTAATTGAGGGCGGCCCCCGTGGCCGAGCGGTTAAGAGCGCTGTTTCTTAATCACTCGATCATCTCACCGCTGTGTCTGGTGTGGGTTCGAGCCCCGCTCTGGCCACATGTGAGACAAGCCAAGTTCTGCTTGCGGGTGTGCCAGGTGGTTTTTCTCGGGGTCCTCCCGTTTTCGCCCACCTACTGATTGGCCCGTCTCATATGAGCTGAAATAATCTTGAAAGGGACGTAAAACTGAATTAAAAAAAAAAAAAAAAAAAAATAGTGTTAATTGCTAAAAAATAAAAGAGATAATCACTTAATATAATCACCTGACATTTCCATATCAAATTCATACAAAAATAAATGCAACTAAAATCATTATTTTCATCAGACGGCTCCATATAAAGTGCATTTTGCACATTAAAGGCTGATTTTATTGCTTTATATTTGGTAAATATGTGATAACCAATGATAAATACAAGAAAACTATGTGAATATTTATATTCTATAGGTTCATTTACACAGTGAAATGTAAGACGAAAAACTGTAATTCAAGTCTTCAGTGGCGTCAATTTTGAAAATGGTCACCATTTTGTCCGCAATCATCAATATTAAGTAAACATTTAGATTCCATGGGCTCTTAAACATGGACATTGACACCATAAACACAAAAATCAGTCAATGTAGTGAAATTTCTAAAAGAAGGAATAGTTTTACTCTCGTTATACAAGATAAGGCGCAAAAATAACAATCTCATTTATACAACGGTCCCATTTTACTATCAAAATGGTGAATTGTCAGTTGATTTTAATGGTGTAAATTGCTAAACACATTAAATGCAATGAGATAATCATTAAATATTATCACCTGACATATTCATATCAACTTTATACAAAATTAAGGGCAACTAAAATCATTATATTTTATCAGACGGCTACATATAAAATGCATTTTGCACATTAAAGGCTGAGGTTTTTGCTTTACATTTGACAAATATGTCATGGCAAGTAATAAGTATTAGAAAACTATGTGTATATTCATATTCTATAGGTTCATTTACATACATTTAGACACCAAAAGCATCAAAATCGGTCAATGCAGTGAAACGTAAGATAAAAAACTGTAATTCAAGCCTTCAATGGCGGCCATTTTAAAAATTGTCGCCATTTTGTCCGCTATTATGAATATTAAGTCGAAATTTAGATTCAATGGGTTCTTACACATGGATATTGACATTAAAAACCTGAAAATCAGTCAATGCAGTGAAGTTTTAGATAGCAAACTATGATCTGTAGTCTTTCAGGGCGGCCATTTTGGAAATGGCGGCCATTTTGTCGGCCATTTTGTATTTTTGGCTGGACAACGATATTTTTCAAAACAGTTGGGCATTCTGAGCCTACATGGCTAATTTCATGCTTGTTTCACTTAATGCACGATTTTTATTGAAAATTGACTTAATCTGCCTAGTTAAGATGTCTGATGCATGATACCAATAGAATTTTTCTTCCTGGGTGGGGGGGGGGGGGGTCGATATTTTTTTCGGTTTGGCTCCTAGACCATATGCTTTTGTGAAGAATAAAATTTTAGCTGTAAACCAGATTTTCAAAGTGTTCAGTATTACCAATATTGCCGGTTTTGATAACCATATAAGGAAAACAAACATGTATTCATATAATATTTAACTCATTTTAACCATTGAAGCATAATAGAACTGTACAACTTTACAGATAAACAGTCCTAGGCCAAGACAAGCCTCATATTTCAAGATCATTCTAATCGTGATATACACTATTCATTGCAGTCCATCTTGCTTTTTCATTAACTGATACGTTTTGGTTTATCAAGGGATTATTATCTGAGGAGGTTGTGAAAGATTTGCTCATTTATTTGCTAAAAATGTTTAAAGAGAAATTCTCTAAATGAGAGGAGAATGTCCCCACTTTTGGTTGAATGAGTAATTTTGTCTCGCGATATATCTGAGCCAGAATATTGAGAATAATCCCTGTATTCAAGCCATTTGAAATTCACTGCATTGTCTGTTTTCTGCCAATACACCAGCAAATATTGACATGTATCTTCAAAAGTCCACAAACAGCTTCATGTTGGCGAGGTACTTTTCTTTCAGTCTTTAGTCTGCAGAATCTTTGTGAGCTCATCATACGTTTTCTAGTATGATACTTTTGTCTGAGTTGATGAGCTGGCAGTTGAAGGACCTGGTTTAACTGGAGACTGTCAAGTACTCTAGATGCTATCACTGAAAAACATATCATTTTCTCTAAGCCACAACCTATCTACACTGCTCAAAATAGTTAAAGAGGTACAAGTAGGCAAAGATCAGGAAAAGGCGCAATCAGAAAGAGATTCCCACTCCAAAAACC
This sequence comes from Rugalucina vietnamica, assembly GCA_964017185.1. Classification (NCBI taxonomy): domain Eukaryota; kingdom Metazoa; phylum Mollusca; class Bivalvia; order Lucinida; family Lucinidae; genus Rugalucina; species Rugalucina vietnamica. The sequence goes on along the minus strand of OZ024884.1, from coordinate 23,095,764 downwards.
GAGGTGGGGAAAAAACCAAACTAACAATCAGGCACTTATACCATGAAACATATCGTAAGCCGAATGAGCAGCTATTTTCCCAATAGGTGGCCACTCAGTTACCTTAACTTAATTAAAAATATGAAAACATACATAAGGCGCCAACAGCACAAAAAATTTAAACACCAAGACATAAAACAAAAAGAACCACCACAGAAGTATCGCCTTGGAACGATCAGTAACACAAAGTTTAAGCGGGCTTAAACCGGTTTTACAGGATCCTAACCTCACCCTCACTATTTCCCATATACTTCCATATGTAGTACCCCAACTATGACCTACATTTAAAGGCATGTCCAGAAGATTCCGGTGGTCAGCTTTTTTCACACAATTTGAACTTACTGTCCAGTTAAGGTCCATGGTCCTTTTTTGCATTTTTTAGTTTACCTGAGCCGAAGTCTCAAACGGTGAGCTTATAGGATGACCATGCTCCGGCATCCGTCCGTCATCAATTTCAGATATCTTCTCCTCTGAAACCGCTTGGACAATCAAAGATCAACTTCATATGGAGCATCTTTAAGAAGGGGGCATGAAAGTTTGTATAAATGGTCCAGGTCACATGACCAAAATGGCTGCCATGGCTATAAATAGGAAAACCCTTTTAAATTCTTCTTCTCCAGAACCAGAAGGCCTATATTTTAAAACTTGGCATGAAGCATCAGCCAATGGAGCTCTTCAAAGGTCAACAAAGGTCGCCTATGCATTTGAATGGGGGAAAAATGTTAAAATGGGTAAAACCTGAAGGAAATGGGAAATGAACTGGAGATTTAAGATTATGAAAAAATGGACCCCAGTGGTGGGTCTGTCCATGCCCCTGGGGCATTATACAAGTATATAAGCATAATATTTAAAGATCTTTTTTTCTCTAAAACAGCTTCAATCAAAGTCAGATTTTATAGGAAGCATCTCTGTATGAAGAGGGAACCAGTGTGATTATAAATAAACCAGGTCACATGACCAAGATGGCCGCCATGCCCATATATGGTAAAAACCCTTCAAAAAATCTTCTTTGCAGGGACTACTGAACCTATTGCAACAAAAATTGATATGTAGCAATTAAGACTAGAGAACTGCAATGTGTGTATAAATCATGATCCTGTGATGACCTTGACAGATTTTATGGCAAAGTCAACATAGGTCACATATGCAGAAAAGTGTTAAAAACGTCTAGTCCAGAAACTGGGCAAGCGGACAAAATATTGATGAATTTTAAAAAGAAATTAACCCAAAGGAGTATACTGACCCTGTCCTGGGGCTATATACATGTATAAAACCTTTAAAATTGGTATATACCTCCTGGGATCCAAAATAGCCCGGATATGACACTAAAGCTAATGCCAATTTATGTTGTCTCTGCTTGGTTTTAAGCCTCATAAAATGCAAAATGATCATTTAAATGAGTTTTGTTGACAAATTAGATTGTTTCAAGAAATTTTTATCATGTTTGGTCAAACATTTTAAATCAGTATAAAATATAATCAAGTTTTCCTTTCATTTTTACCCAGATTAGGCGATTTTCTATCAAGAAAGCTGACATCTATGAAATTGGGTACCTTTGTTTCTAGAAGAAATTTTCAAAATCTGTTTAGTTCTCTAGAAATATACAATGCTACTGTCGTAAAGTTTATATATTAAGTTATTGCTTTATGGAAGAAAATCTTGGATATTTGCTGAAATAATTGAATTATCAGCATTCAAACTTTGTCACTCTCAGCTTTGACAATCTAGCCGAGACAAGATATTTATAAAAAAAAAAATACCATATGAATACCGTAGTTACCTATCCGGTTATTTTTGGATCCGAGATACCTCAGATCTCGTTTGAGCGTTTACAAGACCATTGGTCCTCTGTATTTTTTTTTTTCTTTCTTTTTTTTTTTTTTTTTTTTTTTTTTTTTTTTTTTTTTTTTTTGAAAATTGTGAATTTGGGACATAATATTTAATGTCCCCAGATTTACCAATCTTCCTGTCAAATTAAATTTTAAGAGCATTATTGTAAATACTGGCTGAGTCTGATTCAAGTTCTTTGCAATGGCCATGTTTTAAAATGATTTTTTTTTTTTTTTTTTTTTTTTTTTTTTTTTTTTTTTTTTTAAATTCGATCAAAATTTTACAGAAATGCTGTTGCTTGTTCCTGGACAATACTTCTAAGTTTATTTAAGTATGTTCATAGCCACAAATACATTTTATTTTTCATTTTTAATAAAACAATGCAAACTGATATGTACAATGTGATAAACTGGGGTGCTAACACTTGTTGAACAATGTGAATTTCAATATATTTGGATTAGGCACACTAAGGCAACTCGGTAACATGCAAGATCTTACCCCATTTTATGCTTTTGACCCACAATCTTCTGGGTGTTCGCGTCAGATGAAAAACTATCTACAAGGTCTGCATCTGCTACATCATGGCTGACCGATCTGAAAAAAGAAAACAATTAACATTTACATGACGAGTGACAGTTGTTTAGCAAATATATGATAATAATATTTCCAAAGCATCTCTTTCAAGACTGAAGAGCATGATGAAAGAAACTTTATGGCCCATCTTCTAGCTTTGTATTTTTACTGCTTCCAAAGGATCTAACAATTATTTTTATTTGCTATTACTGCAGCTGGTGTTGTGCTGTGTGGCGGCCCTAAAAAGCCTCCCCGTACATCATCCATAGTGCAGATTATATTTTTCTTTTGATCCTTTGGGATCAGTGAATATATATGAAGTATTTCAATTTTTATATGTTAAGAATCATCGTCTTAACAGTATTTTGATTATTTGGCCCCTTTGGGAATTTGAGTCTTTGATTTAGACTACACAGATGTAAATTCGTGAAATTGCAGCAAAATGTCTGGCTTTCGCTGCCGGCTTTATAAAGGGTCACTGACGAAGGTTCATTACCCGAAATTGTACAATATGGCCCATCTTCTAGCTTTGTATTTTTACTGCTTCCAAAGGATCTAACAATTATTTTTATTTGCTATTACTGCAGCTGGTGTTGTGCCGTGTGGCGGCCCTAAAAAGTCTCCCCGTACATCATCCATAGTGCAGATTATATTTTTCTTTTGATCCTTTGGGATCAGTGAATATATATGAAGTATTTCAATATTTATATGTTAAGAATCATCTTCTTAATAGTATTTTGATTATTTGGCCCCTTTGGGAATTTGAGTCTTTGATTTAGACTACACAGATGTAAATTCGTGAAATTGCAGCAAAATGTCTGGCTTTCGCTGCCGGCTTTATAAAGGGTCACTGACGAAGGTTCATTACCCGAAATTGTACAATATGGCCCATCTTCTAGCTTTGTATTTTTACTGCTTCCAAAGGATCTAACAATTATTTTTATTTAGTACTTGTTATGTGTAATTTAAACTGGTAGACTGCCTCCAGGAGCTTGTGGTTAACTGGTGAAGAAAACTGATGTCACTCAGTTCGATTTGATATCTGGAACAACCAGACTCTTTTAAAATTCTGACCATCAAATAGAAGACATCCAAAGAGGTTTCTTTGCTCTGGATTTACTCAGAGCAACAGTTTTTATTTCATATCTGCAATTTTCGGAAATGGCACATTTTCATCGACGGAAAATTTCAAGATCAGACAGGGCAGACCATCACTAAACAGGGATGAGGGACTGGAGCTACCCCGGGTGTACGACAAGACTGTCTCCTCACATCATGTGACCTGACCTGTCAGTCAAATGAAGGCGATATGACATTCCCGAAAATTCCAGGTACGTAATAAAAACTTTTGAACTGAGTAAAATAAAAAGGTACAAGTAGGCAAAGATCAGGAAAAGGAGCAATCAGAAAAAGATACCCACTCCAAAAACCGAGAAAGTGGGACAAAACCAAACCAACAATCAGGCACTGATACCAAGAAAACATTTCGTAAGCCGAATGAGCAGCTATTTTCCCAATAGATGGCCACTCAGTTACCTTAACTTAACTAAAAATATAAAACACACATAAGGCGCCAACAGCACAAAAATTTCAAAAACCAAGACATAAAACAAAAAGAACCACCACAGAAGTATCGACTTGGAACGATCAGTAACACACAGTTACTAGCGGGCTTAAAACGATTTTGCATGGCCATAACCTCACCCTCAGCTTCTGCAGTGGTTCATAACATTTAGCTAGTTCTTCGATCCTCGTGGTGAATCTCTAACTGGTCAATGAATCATCAAGAACAAACAAATAAATCAAGATAAACATCCTGATGAATCAAAAACCAGGACTCACAGATTCAGTAAGATGCCCGACGATGGAGATCCCTGGGAGCCGAATACCTTAACTCTTCATCATATCAAATAAAAGAGAATTAAAGAAGTAGATTCCCATTTATTTTATATTTTATAAAGAGCAATAAACAATTCATAGTTAGATGTACATTGATTGTTCCTGAATTACCATAATTCAACAACATTACATCAACACTACCAGGACTGAAGCTTTAGCACACTCTGCATGTCAAATATCGATATTTGACCAACGCCGGAGTGAAATAGCTAACTCTGAGGAAATCGCCAACGGCTGAGGAATATGGAGAGTGTGTTTCTTGAAAACTTGCAAAATTAAGTAGAAATGCGCCTTTACTAGAGTTTCGCTTAAATTTATTGCTTTATTTCATGTTTAACAAGTGTTCCCGGAGTTCCGCATTAGTTTCATGTGAAACCATATTCATATACTTGATTAAAGTAAGCACAATGTGCTTTACACAACTATCAACATAATTCAGTCAATTTGCGTGTTTCTGTGAGCAGATGTATGATCGACCGTGCACATATAAAAGCAACAACCACCGACAGTACAAACTAAAACAATAACACACCCCTATATAGTATTCTCTGGCCATTTTGCATCATTTAAACGGGACACTGTTTTAAGTGAGAAAATGAGGGCAACGTCTACGCCGGAGTATGATACGATCGCCGCCGGAGGAACGGACTGAATGGGTACGACCAACGATGAGGCATATTTGTGTTTAAAAAAAATTTGGCGTCCAGTGTACGAAGAAATTAAAGTTTAATTTTACCGCTAATACGGCATGTAATTCACAATCTTTATAGAGAAACAAAGAAATGAATATAAGAATGTGCATATCGTACGTACGGTCAACTGCTGGCCTGTTTTCCGTTTTCCGTTGATTTGCACTTCACGAGTTATATATAGACAAGCTAATAAATGATTGACTTATGAAATTGTGTATATGGAAGAAACAATGTTTATCTGATATTAACAGAACCGAAGCACGCTTGTATTTGGTATATTTTGAACATTTTCAAGCATTTAATTAACAGACCCTCTTTCGTGAGGAAATGAGGGTAACTTCAACGCCGGAGTAAGATTCGACTGCAGCCGAAGAGATAAGACCAACACGACGCCCGATTTTGTTCTCAAGATTTGATGGTCTTTTTATAAAGAAATAATATTTGCTTTCACCCTATACTGATCTGTAATGCCTATAATCTACTACAATATGCTTATCGCGCGCGCACGTTTCAGTTACACGTTTCTCAAATTCGTAGTGTATCATAAAAATATTTTTTGTACACGAAGACACAAACGAGTTACTATGCAGAACTTATATGTTCATGCGATACTATCTAAATACGAATAGTAATGATTTTATTAAAACACGGTAATGGGTATTCGTATGTGCTTAAATCGGCATCACGGTATTTCCATAACCATGCACGTATGTATCATTATAGAGATGTACCGTATATACCTTATCTGTCAACTACTGTTGCTACCACCCTATTTTCTTTATTTAGATCAGATCTTGATTTCTGCAGAAAACAGGAATCAGTTCGAAATTTGGCAGGACCCTATAATGATATGTATATGTAGCTGTCCTGGGAAATTTTTACTATCTCCATACTTACCAAAGACTTAATAATGGTTATAAGTTCTATGCATCACAGATTTACCGCTATAAATGAAATGAATATATTTGACCAATCGGTACAGGCGTATAATTCATATTTATAACAATAAATATGTGCCGCAAGTCTACGACGCTAATTATCCTATAGGCATAGTACAGGGCCTATGGAGACAAAACTGTTATTAAATCAATCTCAGAAATAAATATCAATGATCGTGACAAGGACTTCAACGACAAGTTAGAGTAAAAACTATTTTTTTGTTTTGAATCAGCATTCTCTGCAAACGTTATCATCCTCCGGCGTTGGCCATGTCCATATGTCATCTTCCTCCGGCGTTGGCGATCCCATTCTTTTTTCCACAAGGGGTCTTTGGTGGCGCTTCTTTAGAAACGCTTCGTCAGAAATGTGTTTTAATTAAAATAGTTTGTTAAGCGAATATGAGTTATAAATTATAGCGTGAATAGAGAATGAAAAGTTTTGACTTTAAAGAATTGTTGACTTCTAAATCAATCTTGACAGTCAAAACCACAAAATCGTGCATGCTTTCTTGTATTTTATATGTTCCAGACAATGTATTGTTACATTTTGTAAATTTTATATGGAAGCAAGACCATCTTACCACACTAACTTATCATAACAAATACATTATACCCATACTCTATAAAATATTTCATGGTTTTGATGACAACCCTTTACACGCTGTTCCTCAGGCGTTGGCTATTGCCTCGGAGTTAGCTATTTCACTCCGGCGTTGGTCAAATATCGATAATTGGCATGCAGAGTGTGTTTAGACTTACTCATTTTAAGAAGTCACCTGGCACTAGCCATAATCAATTACTGGACCTGCGAGGAAGCTACATCACTGTGACAGCATTAAACCAGAATCCTTCATCCTTCAAATTCACTTGAACTGCTGAAAGCAAAAGGAATAAATTTTCCTTGTTAAAAGGAATGCTTGGCTAGTCTGTATAAAACATTATTTCGTCTATACTGCAAAACTGGTCCCCGATCTAAATTCTTGGATGGGTTCCCATATGGGGTCCCATATTTTGATCAAAATTTCAAATATTCGAATTCTTTAGATAAACGATGATTTACATCACTGAAATGACCTTATAAACTACATACGCATATGATAGTGCCTTTTTGATGACCGTAAAAAAATGGTCCCGGATTTTGGTCCCGGGTTTTACTCCTTCCCCCAGACCATTCCATATCACAAACCAATGTTGAACTTTGCTTAGGTGGCAAGGGATAGTTTCGTATTGGTCCCGGAGGATTTTAAAGATAATTTAGCATAGGGGTTGAAAAAGCCATCATTGTTCCTCTAAAATGCAATGAAACAATAAGATTGGTCCATTTTCATTTTTAGAACAATTGTTTTTGTCAAAAATGGCTAAATTCTGGATCCAAATGCTAGCTCTGTATGCATGATGAAAGGTCAAGGTCATTGCGGCTTTTGAAATCTGCAGTGTGTGCTTCCGGGTTTAAAAAGTGGGTATTTTTCGGAGACGATTACTGAAAAAGTTTACTGGTTTTGAGGTACTTTGGGATTCATTGCCTTTATTCTATTTGACTGATGAATTAAAAAGGTACAAGTAGGCAAAGATCAGGAAAAGGCGCAATCAGAAAAAGATTCCCACTCCAAAAACCGAGGTGGGAAAAAAACCAAACTAACAATCAGGTACTTATACCATGAAACATATCGTAAGCCGAATGAGCAGCTATTTTCCCAATAGGTGGCCACTCAGTTACCTTAACTTAACTAAAAATATGAAAACATACATAAGGCGCCAACAGCACAAAAAAAAATTTAAACACCAAGACATAAAACAAAAAGAACCACTACAGAAGTATCGACTTGGAACGATCAGTAACACAAAGTCACTGGCGGGCTTAAACCGGTTTTACAGGTACCTAACCTCACCCTCACCAGACATGCACTGGATGCCTTGTGTTTGCAAGTAATTTGCTGTACCGTTTGACAGTTCAGAGTTTTCTTGCATTTTTCTATGCAAAAATTAGTGGGTGGGGTAAAAATAAAACTGTAACTGTCAGCCTGAAAACAGTTGCAGTTGAATGTTTGTTGTCTAAATCAGATTTTAATCCTATCTAGAACACTTTTGAACAGAGAAAGTAATTGCATGCTGACACATGAGCTTCTTATTAACAATCAAATATTGAAACTGGCCGCGGCCAGCATAGGGACCAAATTTACTATCCCTTGCCACCTTAAGGGCTCTGTCAATTTTTTATTTTATTGAAAGGGTAATGATTGTGCGCTCATTAAGTAGCAACACGTGTCTACATTTGCATTCTGCAGTGTGATTTAATGTAGTGCTTACGAATTTTTTGGCAAAAATGATATACTATGAGGCCCGAGCAATTGTCCGAGGTCTGGATTTTGGCCGCTCGACGGACACGGTTTAATATGTTTCTTCATTTTACATGCTTTTGCCACTTTCTTCTGTAGCGAAAAGTGAATTTCAAGGTCCATATGTGGTGTATTTGCTATAAATTGTAATTTTAGATGTATATAACTCTATTTTATGGTTGTATTTCTTGGGTTTGATCTACATTTTTGTTGTTTTTTTAGGAAAATATAGGTGAAAATGTAGTTTAATCAAGGTATCATCAAATTTATGCTATTTATTTTACCAGCTAAGCATACAAGCCATCACTTTCTTTCAAAAAGCATTGATAAACTGGACAGTCAATAGTTCTACATTCAAAGCTGCTCAACAAATATGTACGTGTTGAAAATGACTGTCATACACAAGCGGAGGCGGACAGGTGTGGTTATGGTAGGCTTCGCGTAACATTTCGGGATACTCTCAGTAGATTGAAGACTCACCGCGTAATGTTTGCTATGGTCCACCATAACATCACCTTGTCTTCCTCCATGGATGTATCACCTCTATGCCACAGCAAGGGGTTTGTTGACTCAGAATATCTGTCATATGAGCCATACTCAATTAATTGATAATAATAGAATGACATTAAAGATGAATGAAAGTGGTTATAATGGTCATCCTTGGTATGTGAACTTATCAAAACTGTTGGCATCAGTTTTGTTTTGTGTCCACCACATTTTGTTTTAACCCTTTTCATTCTTTTACAGGTCTGAGTCTGTAGTTCATCACCTCTGGTTGAATAGTTTCAGAATTTGTACTTGTGCCTGTTACTGATATCCTGAAGTTCAACAGATTTCAACCTATCTATAGCAGTGAGTGTGTTAGTATCTCTCTGTATTTTCATCAGGTAATGTCACTTCTGCTGCAAAAGTGGGGGATGATTTGACTGATAAGAAAGAAATCAAATAAGATTGCTGTGTTTTGTAGACCCTTGTCAGATATGAAGATGACATACAGGACATTCTGTTGTGTTTTGGCCTTTTTAAGCTAAATATGGGGGGTATATGAAGTTTTGATCTGTACTTTTCAATGGCTGTCATCAGAAATTAATGGAAGTGGACCCTGGTGGTACAGTAAATACCTCCCCATAATTTGCTAACAATACAAACATTACAAAGCAGAAAGTGACATTCCACGACAAAAGATTAAGTGTCAACAATTTTTCGGCTTTCACCATTTTGCATGTTGCTGGCTCGGAAGGACAAACATATTCTAGAACAAATATAACAACCACCGGATACTTTCTAAGCAGCTTTATTCAGTATATTTTTATTGCAAATACACCAAATTACAAATTAACCTCGAATTTTGGTCACTTTTAACCAAAACCTGTTGACTTAAGGTGGCAAGGGATAGTTTCGTATTGGTCCCGGAGGATTTTAAAGATATTTTAGCATAGGGGTTGAAAAAGCCATCATTGTTCCTCTAAAATGCAATGAAACAATAAGATTGGTCCATTTTCATTTTTAGAACAATTGTTTTTGTCAAAAATGGCTAAATTCTGGATCCAAATGCTAGCTCTGTATGCATGATGAAAGGTCAAGGTCATTGCGGCTCTTGAAATCTGCAGTGTGTGCTTCCGGGTTTAAAAAGTGGGTATTTTTCGGAGACGATTACTGAAAAAGTTTACTGGTTGTGAGGTACTTTGGGATTCATTGCCTTTATTCTATTTGACTGATGAATTAAACCAGACATGCACTGGATGCCTTGTGTTTGCAAGTAATTTGCTGTACCGTTTGACAGTTCAGAGTTTTCTTGCATTTTTCTATGCAAAAATTAGTGGGTGGGGTAAAAATAAAACTGTAACTGTCAGCCTGAGAACAGTTGCAGTTGAATGTTTGTTGTCTAAATCAGATTTTAATCCTATCTAGAACACTTTTGAACAGAGAAAGTAATTGCATGCTGACACATGAGCTTCTTATTAACAATCAAATATTGAAACTGGCCGCGGCCAGCATAGGGACCAAATTTACTATCCCTTGCCACCTTAACCTGCCAGCTCTGGATTTTTACTGGCTCATTTTTGTGGTAAATACAACATCATATCTGAGCGTCTGCAAGTTTCCTGTTCTGTTTTTAGAGCTACTGAAAACTCACCCTGATAACGAAAATTCAAATACTTCAAGTCCCAAATTGATCGTTTAGGTAGTTGGGCCCGGAAATGGGGTATGAAATTCCAACCCGTCAAGTGCAACATGATGCAGCTGACGAACAAACGAAAGACAGCGCCAAGCAATAAAAAGCTTCTATAATTAACAAATGAGCCACATAATTAGAAAACTGTATGTTTGTCTATGCAACAACAAAGGCACAGATCAGATGTGCAGTTAGTGCCAGTAACTGCACAGCTGATCAGCTCCTTTTCGCTACATGGACAGTACAATGTCTCTTGCTCTTATGTCCAAAATTTCCAGCTTTTAGTCATCTTCTGTGACTTTACATGCCGGTTTGTGTCGCTCTTGGTCAAAACACTCGAAGACCACTTTTCTTGTGCCGTGGTAAAATACTACTACATGTATATAACACGCCCGGTTACACCCACACTGCAAATTGGCCACCATCTGAGTATTAGTTTTCGAGAGATTCACTGGGGTGGGTGTAAGGTACGATTTTATCAAAAGCTTATTTTAAAAATAAATTTTTTTTGACTTCTACCCGAAGTCTTAGCGAAGTGGCAGTTGAAAAAAAAAATGTCTCACTGCAATCGCATGCGCCCTGTTTGATTGGTGGTGAAACGAAAGTAGAATAACAGACAAACACAGGCTAGAATGCCCCGATTGTGCTGTTTAAAGCTTTAAGGATGTTCGCTGCTAACATTTGACATTTCGGAACTTCCGGTTATTCTTTTCTTGAATATCTCGTAAACGGTTGCAGATATTTTCCTAATATTTCATATTTGGATACATATTGATAATATGCATTGAACGAGCCATGAAAATTGTCAATCTAAGAAACTTCATTTTTTCACCCCATTTTCTGCAACTTTGTAGAAAAATTTTGTTGTCAGTAAAATTTAGGGGGTAGGGTAGAAACTTGAATATTACACATCTTCAAATTAATTGCACTAGTCTGATGTTTATTTCAGCAGCAGTATATGTGTACATGGTCTTCTAAGTCATTCTTTGTGTCGTTGGTATGCTGGTTTTAAAATTTAAGGTGGTTTTATGAAATGGTCTTTTAGAAACAAAACAGCCGAAAAAAGGCAGAAAATGGCGATTTTCGAGCTGTTGGTTCTCTCTTATATGCACACTACCCTATATATTTCTTTCTTTTATTCGAACAATATAACCAAGTTCTATGTTGTGTGAAAATACAAAAAAAAGTTTGAATCAACAAATATGGGTTTGGTACATTTCAAAATATTGATTTTTTCCGACTTTTCAAGTATGGGGGTAGGGTTGGAAAATGAATCGTAAAATTTTGTCATCCACTCCAAGTTGCAAATTTTTCAATGCTTTTGGTCCAAAATTGTCGGCGCTACGTAAATATTATGACTTTTGAAAGCATTCTAGGTGTATTTTTGTTCAAGACAGATATGTTTCAAAGAATTAAAAATTAAATTAATTTTACCAAATTTAAGACATGGTGCTCAGAGGTCTCATTCAGAGGCCTGTAGCTTGAAAAAATGCACACTACCCTATATTTATTTTGTTTTCAAATGTCTTGTGTTGTATTTTGGAATCAAAAAAGAGTGGTTAGAAAAAAAGTTTGAATACTTTTTCATTGGCAGCGAACATCCTTAAGTAGGCAATAGTCGTTGGACTTAAAAACATTAACTCTAATTGTGCTTTTTTGGACAGACATAATTTTAAAAATATTCAAGCTTTCCTTTTAATGCTTTGATTGATTTTCTACCAGTGGTCAACCTGATATTGCGGTGGTCACAATCATTAATGGGGATAATCCCATAGCTGTTAAACTCAGTTAGCTGTTAAACTCAATTTTTTAAACTCAGTGATTGATGATTAGGCAAAAATCTTAGACAATCAAGGTCAGGTTGATACATTTAACTTGGATTTTGAAAAAGCTTTTGGTACTCCTCCACATGAACTTCTAAAAAGCAAATTGTTCAGATATGGCATTGGTGGGAAGACAATTAAATGGATTTATGCTTTCCTTTGCTACAGACAACAAAGAGTTGTTGTTTACGGTGTTAAATCTGACTGGGCTCCTGTTATATCTGGTGTCCCTCAGGGCACCGTTCTTGGTCCCTTGTTGTTCTCTTTACATATAAATGATATGACTTCGGATATTGAATCGGAAATTAGAGTCTTTGCTTACGATTGTGTTTGTTATCGCGAATTCTAACACACCTCGCCTATATAGCCAATGGTAAAAAACGTGTTATATTGTGCAACAATTTCACTGGGCGAATAAGCGTGACGTTACTTTGCGGCATTTGTGACGTCAGAAAGCAACACAAAGCAACGTTAGACGGTGAAACGTCGTTTTAGCGCACCACAAACGTAATAACTGTGTGTACTACCAGCATAACAGTCAAATATTTGGCGGGATATCTGCAATGCAATGGCGGAAAGCTGAACGATATCGACGGTTTCAGCAACATTTATTCCGTTTATTGTGTGTAAGAATCGAAATAGATCAGCTCAAGTGCGTGAATTGTTGAATAATAATTCACTGTTTGTCGGTCAGTTGTAAGAAGATAAATCACTCGCGCTACGCGCTCGTGATTTGATCTTCTTTACAACTGACCTCCAAACAGTGAATTATTACTCAACAATTCACTGCTAGAGCTGACCTATTTCTTAAATTAAAAATGTGGAGGATGCAGTGAAACTTCATAAGGATATTGATCGTTTAGGTAGTTGGGCCCGGAAATGGCGTATGAGATTCCAACCCGTCAAGTGCAACATGATGCAGCTGACGAACAAACGGACTAGTAAAATTCAGGCAAATAACTTTCTGGACATACCACAACGAAAATCCACGGTCTTAGAAGTGTTAATCAGTAGTAGTATCTGCGTTCTGCATAACGTCAATACGCTCGAAATCAGGTTGGTCATTGTCGTTTGGATTTAAAAGAGCACAAACTAACAGTATTGCTATGTTATTTTGATCTACGATTTCCATAGGAATTTCGTTATGTCTATTATCCCTAACCGCTACCCTGCCGATCGATTTCCAAAATTCATTTTGATTATTTGAGCCACTATATAGTAACTCGTTCTGCATTTCGAACCAGTGTGTACGTTTTCGCCACTGATCAAAAAATTTTCGCTTTCGAACAAAGATATGCTTAAGTTGCTGTTCTTGACGATTTTTACATTTCAGCCATGCCTTTTCAGAATCGCACATATTATTCAAAAGAATCATTCCACCAAGGTTTTTGTAGTCGCCTACGCTTATTGCTTTGTCCTTTTAATCGAGATGTCTTCACACTGGTCAATGTAAACGTATAGGCAACATCTGAAACGCACAGGTTCCAGTATTAGGACGCACAGGCTACCTCATAAAATGGCTGATATATGACAGCTGAAGAAGGTGCGATAATACTTTTTAACTGTTTTACCATTGCTCAACGATTGTTAAATCCGACATATGCCTTAAAGTACCCCCTATCTACTTCCCTTTACAACGGTAGTGAATGTAAGTCAATTTATTTCGAAATGAAAAAAGAGACACAAATTTACTAATGCATTTTATTTACCGATTTCTCTCTTAAATACACGATCGAAGCTCTTGTTCTGCCAAGAACATTGAAAGCCAAGATAATGAAGTCGAAAGACAAACATCCAAGTAATGTCACAAAATTTTAGGAAACAATATTCAAGAATTTCAAACAACGCAGAAGCTTCTCACGAAATTTCAAATTGTTGAAAATGCAGGAGGCTTATAATCAGATATTACATTCAGCGTTTTAAATGAGAGTGGATAATATGGATAATATTAATAATAATGTGGATAATATGCAAGTGAAGAATGATCCAGACCCTGTGTTTACAAAGTTTACTAATATATAGAGGATATTTACTTTTTTGAGGTGAATACCAAATATATTTCATCGAGTGAGTTGAAAACATCAAAATATTCACGAGTGCGTAAAATTTAGATGTTTTCAAGTCACGAGATGAAATATATTTGGTATTTACCGATAAAAAGCAAATTTTCTTTTTATTTTATACAATACAAGGGCATTTTCCTATTCACAAAGCAGGCGGCGAAAATGCAAAAACCAAAAATTTTTGAAAACACAAATAATTTTGGTACCACATTGTTCCTAACGTTCTAACTAAGAAAATGAATACACTTTATGTTTTCGTTCGTAAATTACGGAGTTATAGGCATTTGAATTTCTGAAGTGAGGCACATTTAATGACGTCCAGTGAATGGAAACGTCAGAAGTAATCCAAACTCTACAGTGAAAATATCGGCTGATATCAATCACTAGTGAACATATCAATATCAATTCTGCAGTGAAAATATCACTTTTATCCATTTTTGATATACATAAATTTCACTGCTAAGTATAAAATAAAATATTGGCTTTTTATTCTTTTCCCCCTAATATCAATATGATGGTACTGAAAATAGAGGATCTTACACGAGTGGTCATTTCATATGAAATTTATTAAACGAGCCTTCGGCGAGTTTAATAAATTTCACATATTACCACGAGTGTAAGATTCGTTTTATAATATGACTTTTAAAAATAGGATTTTATCGCCCTCAAAGTGGACATATTTTCAATGAAAATTAACATTGTTGTTACGGACGTCGTCAATGACGTTACGCATTCCCGAAAAAATGTGTTATTACACGTGTGGTTATATGATTTTTATGACATGACGTTATCCACTGGAAAACAGCGACGTCGTATGATAATTTGTTTTTCATGGATAAATTTATTATTAAAATCAAGCAATGTCAGACTATCAGCTTTTGGCCGGTGAATGTCTTCCCGAAGTGGTATTATAAAAAATGTTTCACTGCAATGGCTTGTGTTTCGAACTCCGGTTTGATCGGTTGTTAAAACGAAAGTAGAAACACTGATTAGAATGCCCTTATTGTGCCTTTGCAAGCTTTTAGTAACCGGTGATCTTTAAAGTAATTATGATTCGGATGGACGTCGCGAGCAGAGACAAGATCGTCACAACTATCGAGATGATAGAAGCAGAAACAGAAACAATGACAGTTATAACGGCAGATACACTTATGAAAGTTGTGGCACCCAAAGGTTTTTTTTTTCGTAAGCACGCCAGTCATTTAGATGATTCATTAAGGAACTATTCTTCAAGTATAATAAGAATAATTGTTAGATCCTTTGGAAGCAATAAAAATACAAAGCTAGAAGATGGGCCATATTGTACAATTTCGGGTAATGAACCTTCATCAGTGACCCTTTATAAAACTGGCAGCGAAAGCCAGACATTTTGCTGCAGTTTCAAGAATTTACATCTGTGTAGTCTAAATCAAAGACTAAAATTCCCAAAGGTGCCAAATAATCAAAATACTGTTAAGAAGATGATTCTTAACATATAAAAAATTTAAATACTTTATATATATTCACTGATCCCAAAGGATCAAAAGAAAAATATAATCTGCACTATGGGTGATGTACGGGGAGACTTTTTAGGGCCGCCACACGGCACAACACCAGCTGCAGTAATAGTATAAGTTTTATCTAAGGATCGTATAAGTTTGATTTAAAGTTGTTTTGTTTTTGCTGGTTGAAATTGTTTGTTTGTGTTCCATATTTCGGGAGAATCCAACATGGCCGACAACAAGGAGACCCGACACCCCTGTACACCGACTTTGAAGGTATCTAGATCACAGCACGTAGACACTCATTCAAGCATTAAAAAGACATTAAAGAGTTATGTACAGTTAATGCATTTTACCACTTATATCACTATTATAAATCCAAAAGATTAATTCAACCATAAGAACACAAAATAGACGGCCTACGCTCGTTGAATTGACCAACAAAAATGGCGACTACTGAAAGCTGATTGGTTAAAATGAGATAATAAACCAATCAGCTTCAAGTAGTCACTTCACTTTCTGAGCCATTATTAAAAATAGGTGTGGTTTAAACAATATTTATTTTTCCATTAAGACATATATATGTTACAAGCATATTATATTGAGCATTTGGATTGGAAAGCAAGCTGTAATAGCTTATATATATCCTCTCCAAATAGGTGTGACATGGTCATTTACACTACTTGAATCCTTCTAATAATATATTAATTGAAATCTTCATAACATAAAATCACAAAAAAAAAAACATTATTACAAAGAAAAGGTATTCATTTAATAAACTCCTTACCTTTAACATAATTAGTTTAAAGAAACAATCAATACAGAAATCAAATCGATCTTTAACATCCACTTGCCAAACATTTCCAAAACAATTATAGGCATAAGAATTACAACATTCTTCTAATACGTAAAGCAGTGGAGTTTCGTAGAATAAGCAACGCCTAGAAAATAGTTTTACATGTTTGCTACCAGCAATAAAAATGTCATTACTTATCGGGGGTTTGTGTTAATCAAATCCGCAAACAAATTGCGTTTTTTCGATTGAGGGTTTCTAAGTTATTGAAGAAATGCAATGAGCGGACATACGTACAATGTTAGTAAAGGATATCCTTTTAAAACTATCAGAAACAATTATAAAAATCATGTAGTTTAATAGTTTATTTGAGTGTCACATATCAAATACATATAAACAGCATATACATTTCTAAAACATAGTTACAACATATATTTGATATCCACGCTATAGACGTATTGCAATTATACATGTATCACATGTACGTATCAAAATAGTTGTCTTGAAACTGATATTTACGCATGTATATCCCAATGGCTATTTGATCTTTATGACAAGCAAAGATTTTGAACGTGCAGAACTCATGTTATTTGAGTTTATTTACTAATTGGAATCCTGTGTCACAATTTTAGTTTGCTTATAAAAAAAAAATTAAACACGGTAAGCGTTTTATCATGTGTTTTAATAACATGCAGTCATGACTGACACATTCAGATCAGATCCGATTATTTTATCACTGTATTTTTGACAGTGGCGGCCCGTTTCGTACTCGATCCAAAGTTGTGAATAGGATCTTCAGTATGGAATGTCACACCCCGACATCATAGAATTTTAGCTCAAAAGTGTTGTGCATTTTAGCTCACCTGAATCGCAGGCTCATTTGGCATGGTTATAGGATAGGCATGCTCTGGTGTCCGTCGTTGTCGTTGTCGTCTTCCGGAACTTCCAAACCATCTCTGAAGCCGCTTGGCCAGTCAAAGCCAAACTTCACATGGAAACAATTATCACAAAATGGTGCAATCAGAACGAAAGTCCAAAAACCGAGTAGGTAAAAATAAAAGTAAATTTACAATCAGGTACTTATGCAAAGGGAACCTATCGAAAGCAGAGTAAGCAGTGAGTGACTATTCAGTTACCCGAACTTAACTAAATATACAAAAACAATGCATCACTAGCCGAAATGCTCGTAATTTCACAAAAATTCAACTTGATGATGAAATATGGGTCGTATCCATTTGTTTTCGCTCATGTTTGTAGAAATAAGTTGTGTCGCGTCGGGCAAATAAGGACAGGTGGGTAATGCGGACAGGGAACTTTAAACATTCATACCACTCATTCTGCCACTCATAAGGTGTGGCAGATATTCTTCGATTCCTTTAAGAAGGTGCACATTCGATTTATATATATATGTCCACACCCTGCATACCAACAATAAATATTTTACCAACGCTGGAGTAAGATAGCCTGCCTAGCGAGTCTTTCTTCTGTAAAATAGTCCTGCAGATATCCAGCTTCACCCGGAAATGCGGTTCAATTTTTTTTCTTGGCTGATTCTTGTTGCTTAGTTGTTACCATTAAAGACTGATGTCGCCTTGACATCGTTGAGCATTTGGAGAAAAACAAGATGACGTCCAGGATGGCGGCTCAATTTATAGGATGGGCATAATAAAGCTTCTATTTGCACTCGGAGCATATTTTATTTACAAATGATTTAACAAAATTTTATTAAAAGAATGCCAATGACCATTTCCTGCTAGTACTGTCAAATATATCATGAATGCTTCCAAGATGGCTGCCAGAATACAATATTAAATGACAATAATGAGCGTTATTTCAAATCGGTTTTCTTTAAATACTGAAAATATTATAATCTATATGTATAGCAGGTGACTGAAAATATTACATTTATCTGTATAGTAGGTGATTTTGATTATAAGTTGCTTTCTTTTATATTTTTTGGAATACAAGATGGCATCAAAGATGGCCGTCAGCTTCAAATTTGTCGCAAAAAAAGTTGATTTCTTTTGCAAAGCCGTTAGTCCATTTACCATCAGCATAACCTGGAAGATGACGCTGCATGAAATTTTATTGTGGTTTCCACTAGGCCATGCTTATTCAGAAACTGCATGATGCCATCCTGGCATCATTTAACGTTTTGGAAAAAAAAATCATGACGGCGTTCGAGATGGTCGCCATAAGCAAGAATATAGAACCCCAGAGTTGAATATACCCGCTGCTTTGTGTTTAATGCTCCTTTATGTTGTAAACATCATAATAAAGATTGTTCTAACTTTTGACACCCACATAATACATGCGTAATAATATGGTGAAAGATGGTGACCAAGATGGGTGCCATAATCATTATATAAGCGGTATTCTCTTATTAAAACACATTCAATTGCTGCATATAACTTCAGAGTTGAATACACCCGCTGCTTTGTGTTTAATGCTCCTTTATGTTGTAAACATCATAATAAAGATTGTTCTAACTTTTGACACCCACATAATATATGCGTAATAATATGGTGAAAGATGGTGACCAAGATGGCTGCCATAATCATTATATAAGCGGTATTCTCTTATTAAAACACATTCAATTGCTGCATATAACTAGTGTATTGTGATTGAAATGTCCATTTCTTGTTGTTCACATAAAGAAAAAAGATGACGTCCAAGATTGTCGTCAAAATTATGATTTAAAAGACCATGTTCTCTAATTAAAATACCACTCATGTGCTGCATATACCAAAATGTCATGTATTTGAAATGCTCATATGATATATAAAGCTGTGAACAGCATGAATTCTCACATAAAAACAATGTACCAAGATGGCGGCCAAGATGGCCGCCATAATCTTACTATATCAGGACACAAGTATTAGCTTTTACAAAAGCTTGCGGTCGTTTAACCCTATATTATGAGATGAAAGGTGTACGGGGTATCTGGTCGAACCACAACAGAGGACACCCTTCTTTGAACTTGAACAGGATCTATATATACGCTTGAACACGGCAGCATATGGGTAAAAGAACACGTCTTCGGTCGAAACTCCACGACACTTCATGTTCGCAAGATAGACATACTTTAACTCGGTTGAACTAGCGGTCTCATTATGTCCAATCTGTCCCTGGGAGACTCTGTCGATAGCGGGCGTGATAGATCGCGTTAGACGTGCCTTTGCTTCTGATATCAAACGGTAATAAGTTCTTAATGATTACCTCTCAGTTAATGCAGTAATGTTGTCTGGGGACGTGGGCCCTGGAGATCCACAATTTCAACTAACTAATTTCTTATCATGCAGAAGCAGTCAGCACATGCGGTCAGCAGACTTACACGCGGTTCTCTATTAGGGTTAGTTTGCTCGCTTTTCGCCGGCTAATGACTACTGATGATGCATGGGCAACAACCGGTTCTAAATCTGAATTAATATGTGTTAAGGTCAACTCCTGCGGTCATTCGTGAACTACCACAGGTACCACATAGGCAACTACTTTACAAACTAAACTACTACAGGATTAGAGGATCTACTCACAAGTGCATCGCTTCATGGCTCTCTGAGCGCTATCAAAAGATGGTGTTAGATGGTCAAGCCTCAGATCCAGTACCGGTCTTATCTCATGTCACGCAAGGATCAGTCTTGGGACTGGTCATTTCTTGATTTTCATTCATGACCTTCCAGACAATATCAGGTCATCTGATCTCCTGTTTGCTATAGTGTTTTGTATAGAAATGTTAATTCACTCACAGATGACCTGAATAGCCTTGCAAATGAGAACCTGATAGCAAATGAAATTTAACTCACCAAATGTCATTCAATGAGAATCGAAAAATAGTTTACTCTATCATTCAATAGAGCTATAAAATGCTAGGTCTTGGTCTATATGCATAAATAGTAACTTTCAAGAAAGGATGCTTACATGTACTAGATAATGTCAAACTGGTGAAAAGCACACGCACTGATCAGGTTCAGATCTACACCATGTGTAACAGTAGCAAGAACTAATACGAATGATTAAAGACATTTCAAGCAGAAAAGAAAATGTGTAAGCGTCATACACGGACGTCTATGCATTGCTCATGATAAAATTTAAAAAGTCAATGTAAACTGAAATACAGCCGCTTTATAAACGGACATCAGAGGAGGGAACAACCATATATATAGGGTTAGATGGTAAAACGTCTGAATGAGTCTCGTTCCTTCTTGCAGTCTATGCTGTGACCTGCCAGATAAGTGTCAGTACTTACAATGGGTTACAAACAATATTTGGACATACCTACTTGGTAATAAAAGTTTCCTTTTAAAAGGAATGTTTGTCCAGTTTGAAAATAGAAAAGAACGCGAAATTGCGAAAAAGCGTGAATATATCCATATGGTATTTCTTCAAGACTATTTTAAGCATTTTTTCATTCAACAATTTCATTCAATTTGGTGAACTGAGTTAGCCTTTATAAGATAATATCAAGGAAACGACCGCTTTGGATGATGTTCAATATAACTTCAAGATATGTGCATATTCAAGAAATACCACTGCCATAGGGAAATATTCGTCTTTCTGTATTCGGTGGCTAATGTTTGTCTTATACTCCAATTAACAGCTAGGGTCATGTGGAGCTGAGTCCTCAGTTTAAAGTCTCATTCAAAAGACTTGAAAAGCCAAGGCTTGAACCCAAGACCCTTGGCATACATGTCGATAGCTTAATCACAACACGACAGAAACTTATAACTGTGGATACTGCTTTTGATACTGTCTAGAAATACCTTAAATAGCAAATACGTATGCCAGCCAAGCTCATAAGGCTGTTGCCATACAGAAACAGCCATCTTTGATGACATGTTAGGTTCAGAGTGTTCTAATAATGGTCTTACGTCATATCTGCACATGACAATACAATATAAGATTAACTTGCAGGATAAAATGAAGACAAAACGCACAAGTACTGCGCATTACATTCAATTCTGTGCAAGAATTCCATTTGAGGGCCATCTTGGATGTCCTGCTTATTTTTTAAAAATCATTTTAGGTATGCGATTTATCTGCTAACTTCAAATTTATGTTTCAACAGCCAAATGAGGCAAACAGAAACAAGTATTCAAGCCCTAGGCATAGCAAAACAGGTGATAACATATATTTGGCGGCCATTCTTTCCAAACGCTCACCCTCCAACACCTGGGATTGCACGCGCTTTGCTCGAGGCACAATGTTCCTTGAGAAAGCACCCTCCCTCACGAAGTGGTACCTGACGCTTCGGTCGGCACTCCCTGACGTGTAAGTATTTGAGTCAGTTGTTTTAGGAAGGGCTGCTGGAGGTTTAACGACTTGGAATTTACGACAAACAATTCTTATTTCGTTATTTTCCTGACCAACTGTCCAGGTCTGGTGTGTAGGAAATCAGAATCATAATGAACATTTCGTTTTATGTAAGTTTGATTATATCTCATTAATAATTTTCCTTATCAAGCTTCTCTCTTAATCGATATCACTAAATATTTACTGACACGCTCTTAAACGTGCATTTTATTCATTTCTGTGCTAATTTCTGCTGGAATTTAATATTTTAATGTCTATTTTACATCATTGCAATCATATTCTTAACCACACCTATTTGTATTTTTATTTTAAATTCCTAGACAAGATCAATTATACTTTTAATTGTTGATATTGTATTGTTTATTTGTATATATTGTAGTTTTACTGTTGTATTTGTGTTGTTGAGGACCATATGTTAGATAAACTGATGCTTAATATGTTATCCTCGTAAAATAAAGATATATAGAGGATATTCAAGGTTTTGGAGTGAATATGAGTTTTATTTCATTGAGTGAAGTGAAAAAAATTTATATTTCATGAGTGCCGAAGGCACGAATGAAATATCTAATTTTTCACTTCACGAGATGAAATAAAAGTCATATTCACGACAAAAACTTGAATTTTCTTTTTATTATATTGCATGTAGTCATTGTAACGTTGCGCGCTAAAGCATATGACGTCAAAATCTTAAATGACGTCATTACGTCACGTCATTACGTCGCTATTTTGTGTGAACGTTCATTGCGTCAACAATAGCATAGATTATAAAATTTAGTTATGTATAAATTAGAAATAAAACGGATATTACGTAATTTGCGTATTCCCAAATCTTATATTTTCACATGTGAAAATATAACTTTTTTATATTTTCACATGTGAAAATATAACTTTTTCAAATATTGGTTATATTTAATACATATTTCTCTATATTTCATCACTTGCCATATAATAAATTATTATTATTATTATTATTATTATTATTATTATTATTATTATTATTATTATTATTATTATTATTATTCTAGACGCCATTGGTCCATGAGCCAATACCGTAAATTTTGGGGGTCGGTACCATCTGGCCTGAACAAATCCCCTTATGATTTTCATGTAGGACTATGTTTGTAGACTTGTAAAAAAATCGGGGGGACTTGCATTGCTGGTAGCTTTAATGGTGAAACGACACGTTATTTACGATACCCCAATAATTAGAATAAAAACGTCATTTTAACACAAAAAACGGTAGGGAATAGTCTTCTAGCTATCCATATTCCCCTTTCCTCCCCAAGGGAAATTTCTACACTATTATTCTATAAATGTACATTGAAAAAGCTATCAAATCCTGTTTTCTGCCATCTGAAAGTCGAGGCGTTTGCGTTTTACGCTATGTTTTATTAAATTACTCTAAATATTCAATTTTTGCGTCAATAATGGGGGTACACATAGAAAATTGAAAATATCTCAATTGTTTTTTATCCTAGACCATTGAACTTGGTCTCATTCTTAAGCTGAGACATATCCCTTTTATCCTATGATAAGTAATGGAAATTATCTTACTTGCATATTCATGAATTTTCATTAAAACATTTAAATGAAAAAAAAAAGTTAAAAATCAATTATCCCATAAAAACTAATTTCAGGCCTAAACTATCATTGTGGCTCCTTGTTATTGTGTCAATTATTCTATTTAACAAATTTGTTGATGCCATGGGCCTAACTGAAAATCATCTCATTTGCATTTTAATGAATATTAATGAAAATGACGAAAATCAGGATTTACAAAGGGAAAATAATTATATTGCCATTTGAAGGGTTTGGTTTGGGTTATAGGATGTAATTTGAACCCTTAGAACAAATGCTCAAGGGTGTCAGTTTGGTCAGAGGATCACTTTATTGCCCATTTGTGTCACCTAAAATCACAGAGTGTTCAATACAACCCCTAATAAGCGCAGTTAGTAAGGTGATACACCTATATTACCACATGTATCTTGGCTACTGATAGACCTAGAAAGTAGAAATAGGTATCAAATGATTGCTTTTGCAATGCTATATAACTATGTAATAAGATATAATTATCAAATTGACTTCCTGGTGTTCGAATATTAATGAAAACTTCATGTATTAGACTAAAATCACAGAAAATGGAGAATACCAGCACAGTTGTTTATATCTCAGCAACCAAAAGCTCTAAAGAGCTTGAATTGGTATCAAATGATTGCTATGACAATGCTCTATAACCATGTAATAAGATATATAAACAAGCTGGCTATCTTAAGGCTCAAATATTAAAAAAGAACTTCAGATATTAGAGAAAAATAACAGATAAACGAAGGGGAAAAATCAACGAAATTCAGATATCTCAGCAACCAAAAACTCCAAAGACTTGAAATTTGTATTAAATTATTGTTATGATAATGTTCTATATTAATGTGAAAAAATACAGTATGATTTTGACCTTCTTGATGTTCAAATATTGATGAGAACTTTCAATTTTAGAGACAAATCAAAGACCAATGTAGGGGGTATACCTACAGAAACGTTTATAGGTCAGCAGCCAAAAGCCATAGAGAGCTGAAGTTTGTAACAAATGATTGCTATGATAACATTCTAAAACGACATAATAAGATACATTAATGGTCAGACTTGTGTGCTGTTCAAATATTGAGGAAACTTTAAATATTAGAGAAAAATCACAGAAAATGGAGGGGGTATACCTACGAAAACGTGTATTTCTCAGGAACCAAAAGTCATAAAGAACAGAAATTGGTATCAAATGATTGCTATAACAATATTTCATAATTATACAATTAGATATATCAATAAGCTGACTCTTTTGTAGCGCAAATACTTAAGGGAACTTCAGATATAGGAGAAAAATCACTGGCGAACGAAGGGGGTATACAAATAAAACTGCTGATATCTCAGAGACCAAAAGCTCTAGAGAGCTAAAATTTGAATCAAATGATTGTTAGAATTATGTTCTATAATCATTAGACAAGAAACATAATTAATTTTGACTTTCGCATTGTTGGAATATAGATGAGAACTTTAAATATTAGATAAAAATCTCAGAAAAATATAGGGGGTATGCCAACGGAAACGTATATATCTCAGCAACCAAAAGTCCTAAAAAGCTGAAATTGGTATCAAATGATTGCTATGACAATATTCTATAACCATGTAAAGGGTATAAGAATAAAATGTCTTTCTTGTTTCTCGAATATTTAAGAGAACTTAAGCTATAGAAGAAAAAACATTTGCAAACGAAGGGGGTATACAAAGAAAACTGCTGATATATCAGTGACCAAAAGCTCTAGAGAGCTAAGATTAGTATCAAATGATTGCAAGAATAATGTTTTATAAACATAAGATAAAGAACATAAATAATTTGACTTTCTCATTGTTGGAATATAGATGAAAACTTTAAATATTAGATAAAAATCTCAGAAAAATATAGGGGGTATACCAACGGAAACATATATTTCTCAGCAACCAAAAGTCCTAGACGGCTGAAATTGGTATCAAATGATTGCTATGACAATATTCTATAACCATGTAAAGGGTATATAAACAAAATATGTTTTTTTTTTTCTATCTCGAATATTTAAGAGAACTTAAGCTATAAGAGAAAAAACATTGGCAAACGAAGGGGGTATACCAAGAAAACTGCTAATATATCAGTAACCAAAAGATCTAGAGAGCTTAAATTGGTATCAAATGACTGCTAGAATAACTTTCTTTAATCATGTGATAAAAACATAAATAATTTGACTTTCTCATTGATGAAATAGTGATGAGAACTTTAAATATTAGATAAAAAAGCTCAGAAAAATAAAGGGGGTATACCAACGGAAACGTATATATCTCAATAACAAAAAGTTCTAGAGACTGAAAATGCTATAATATGATTGCTTTGACAATATTCTATAACCATGTAACAAGTATATAAACAAACTGACTTTCTTGTTGCTCAAATATTTAAAAGAACTTAAGATATAAGAGAAAAATCACTTGTAAACGAAGGGGGTATACCAATAAAAATGCTAATATCTCATCGACAAAAAGCCCTAGAAAGCTGACATTGGTATCAAATGATTGCTAAGATAACGCTTTTAAACCACTTGGTAAGTCACTTAAACAATCTGACTTGCTTTTTTTGAATATTGATAAAAAAACTTTAAATATTAGAGAAAAATCACAGAAAAATTGAGGGGGTATACCACCAAAAAACTTAATACGTCAGCAACCAAAAATTATAGAGAGCTTAAATTGGTATCAAAGGATTGCTATGGTAATGTTCTATAATCATAAGATAAGATTTATTAAAAATTAGACTTTCTTAGTGTTTGAATATTGATGAAAACTTAAAATATTAGATAAAAAATCACAGAAAAATATAGGGGTTTACTAAAGGAAACATATGTATATCAACAACCGAAAGTCTTAGAGAGCTGATACTGGTATCAAATAATTGATATGACAATATTCTATGACCATGTAAAAGGTATTTAGCAAGCTGACTTTTTTGCTGCTTAAATATTTGAGAAAACTTAAGATATAGGAGAACAATCACTGGCAAAGAAGGGGGTATATCAATAAAACTACTGATATCTCAGTTACCAAAGGCTCTACAGAGCTGAAATTGCTATAAAATGATTGCTATGACAATATTCTATAACCATGCAACAAGTATATAAACAAGCTGACTTTCTTGTTTCTCAAATATTTAAAAGAACTTAAGATATAAGAGAAAAATCACTTGCACACGAAGGGGGTATACCAATAAAACTGCTACTATCTCAATGACAAACAGCTCTAGAAAGCTGAAATTGGTATCAAATAATTGCTAAGATAATGTTCTAAAATCACGTGGTAATACATACAAACAACCTGACCTACTTTTTTCGAATATTGATAAAAACTATAAATATTAGAGAAAAATCACAGAAAAAGTGGAGGGGATATACCCCCCAAAAATCTTTATAACTCGGCAACCAAAAGTTATAGAGAGCCGAAATTGGTAGCAAACGATTGCTATGGTATTGCTCTATAATCATGGGATAAGATTTATGAAACACTAGGCTTTCTTAGTGTTGAATATTGATGAGAACTTAAAATATTAGATAAAAATGACAGAAAAATAGAGGGAGTATACCAACAGAAACGTTTATATCTCAGCAGCCAAAAGTCCTAGAGAGCTAAAATTGGTATCAAATGATTGATATGACAATAATTGATAGCCATGTTATATAATAAGACATATGAACAAGCTGACTATCTTGTTCCAAAAATTAAAGAAAACTTGAGATATAAGAGAAAAACACAGACAAATGAAGGGGTATACTAGAATAAACTCGAAGATTTTAACCATAAAGCTACCACCTAGAAAGGTCCCCCCGATTTTATCTAATTCTATACATGCCAAAATTGTGAAAAAGAGCGGGGGGATCTGTTCAGGTCAGGTGGTACCGACATCTTAAATAGCTCATGGACCACATCTTAAATATATCAAAATGCTCAATGATGACAAGGCGACACCAGTCAGATTCTTGAAGGGCAATGTCTTGGCTACAAGAATCAGTCAAGAAAAAAAGTTTGAACCCTATTTCTGGGTTCCGATAAAAAATTGTCAAAGCAATGAGAAAAACGCGCTCTTCACTCGTTTTGGTTAAAAGCTCTGATCAACAGCATAGGGATTTTGTCGTTTCGGTCCAATAGACAACGACTCTGGACTTCTGCCACTCCGGAGACTTTTTAGGGCCGCCACACGGCACAACACCAGCTGCAGTAATAGCAAATAAAAATAATGGTTAGATCCTTTGGAAGCAGTAAAAATACAAAGCTAGAAGATGGGCCATATTGTACAATTTCGGGTAATGAACCTTCATCAGTGACCCTTTATAAGCCTCCGTAGTGCAGTGGTTATGTCACTCGCCTTGTAAACCAGGGGTCGCAGGTTCGATCCCGGGCTTCTCCAGTCCATCGGATGGGACTATAAACCGAGGTCCCGTATGGAGATATGACCTTAGCTGTTGGAGGAACGTTAAACCTCAATCAACCAACCAGCGTATTGACAAGTCACTGAGCAGTTGTACATTAAGCACGTGTTACATCACAGTGCACTGGTATATTTGAAAATTGGACACCTGTATATTAAGCAAGTTTTTACCGTATATGCCAGAGGTACACGTGTTAGGCGACTAAGTGGGAAATGCGCTAAAGTAGGGAAAAGTTGCGACTATCTAGGAAACCGTCCATCAGGCGCTTAAGTGGGAAATGCGACTAAGTTGGGAATGCGACTGTGGGAAAACGACTGACTTGGAAAAGTAAATACGAGTCGGACTTATAATTGCAACTTGTTAATTGCATTAATATCAATAAGCCATGTCTTGAGAAAACCTATCTCAAACGTTTTCGACCCTATCCGACACAAACCTGAGTGTACAGCTAAGGAACGGGGTAAGCTACTTCATGATTAAGGCACTGCCTATGTAATAAAGGTTGTAACGTCGTTGAGCTACGCGCAGTACTTTTATTTTTATATGCACAAATAAAAATAATTGTTAGAAGATGGGCCATATTGTACAATTTCGGGTAATGAACCTTCATCAGTGACCCTTTATAAAACTGGCAGCGAAAGCCAGACATTTTGCTGCAATTTCAAGAATTTACATCTGTGTAGTCTAAATCAAAGACTCAAATTCCCAAAGGGGCCAAATAATCAAAATAATGTTAAGAAGATGATTCTTAACATATAAAAATTTAAAATACTTCATATATATCCACTGATCCCAAAGGATCAAAAGAAAAATATAATCTGCACTATGGATGATGTACGGGGAGACTTTTTAGGGCCGCAACACGGCACAACACCAGCTGCAGTAATAGCAAATAAAAATAATTGTTAGATCCTTTGGAAGCAGTAAAAATACAAAGCTAGAAAATGGGCCATATTGTACAATTTCGGGTAATGAACCTTCAACAGTGACCCTTTATAAAACTGGCAGCGAAAGCCAGACATTTTGCTGCAATTTCAAGAATTTACATCTGTGTAGTCTAAATCAAAGACTCAAATTCCCAAAGGGGCCAAATAATCAAAATAATGTTAAGAAGATGATTCAAAATTCAAAATACTTCATATATATCCACTGATCCCAAAGGATCAAAAGAAAAATATAATCTGCACTATGGATGATGTACGGGGAGACTTTTTAGGGCCGCCACACGACACAACACCAGCTGCAGTAATAGCAAATAAAAATAATTGTTAGAATGCAGACATTCTCATACCGTGGCTGAGTTATTTTTATTTATACACCGTACTGACATTGGTTCGTCTGGTGCTCAAGATTTTCAGTATTCTTGATTGTTTTCCATCGATCTTCAGTTGCCATCTGCAAGTATCATCATTACGTTTTATCTCGACTTATTTGTTTGTCCGGTGATGATAACCACGGATGTTCATCGAACTATTAAAATGATGTGAATTGCAGATAAGGTTAGGCAATTGTACGATGAAACTTTAGCATTACACTGCAGTACTTTTTTGTGACTACACGTATTTGGCTTACGTTTAGGTGTAGGTTTTGTGCTCGTTCAGTGTATTTTACGTGCGTATTCATGCATTTAGTTGAGTTCAGTAAATTAGTGGGCTCCTTTGGGCTCTCAGTGGCGGATTTAGAGGGGGTTCGGGTGGTTCGATTGAACGCCCTTTGGGACCAAATTGTTTCAATTTCATGGCAAAATTTATGAAAAATCAGATAAAATGTTGAAATCGAGCCGCCCCCTCTTTATGGATTTGAACCCCCATTCCAGAAATCTTGGATCCGCCCCTGGCTCTTGCACATTGTTATATGTTCTCTTTGTATTAGTCGTTTCCCCACCTTGGTTTTCAGGGTGGGAGCTGGATTCGATTTGACCAGTCCTGATTATTGCTTACTTTTTACCTTTTCATGCTTTAGAAGAGGTCAGTCACAAATCATGCATACTGTTCAATCGTTAACGTCAGCAAACGTTGAAATAGTGATCATGCAATGTTTAAGAAAGCAAAGACAGCCATGGGCACACATTGTAACCCCCCCCCCCCCACACACACACACACACAAACACACACACACACCACCACCACCACCATTTTAGCTAAGAAAAACCAACAGACACACTGCGAGTTTATAACATACTCCGACCCCAGTTCCTCTTCCTCATCTCCTCTGAAATTGTTTGTCTACCTTCATGTATAGAACTTACGGATTACCTTCTATACCCACGACATGAAATAAGCTGAAAATAACATTTTCTAATGCTGGCGTATGACAAAAATGTTGAGTCGATGTTTTTTTTTTTTTTTTTTTTTTTTTTTTTTTTTTGCTAAAACGATTTAGGCGATATTTTCATTCTTCAAGATCATTTCGACGGCCCTATGCGTTTAAGCTATACTGTAGGTTGAACAAACATGAAAACGCTACATTATTATCATAATTCTTAAACGAGTCCAGTTAATTATAAAATATTACATCACACATACAAGCGTACGAGGGGCAGGGGATATGCCGGTAGGACGGGGGGATGTACCGGTATGGCAGGGTCCCGTACTTGTGACATAGAGGGTGTGCCGGTAGCGCAGGTCCAGTACTTTTGATATAGGGGATGAGCCGGTAGGAGCCAGGAGGGCAAGTACTTGAGATAAAGGTGATGTACCGATAGAACAGGGCAAGTACTGTGATATAGGGGATGTACCGGTAGAACAGGGCAAGTACTGTGATATAGTATAGGGATGTACCGGTAGAACAGGGCAAGTACTGTGATAAAGTATAGGGGGTGTACCGGTAGAACAGGGTAAGTGCTGTGATATACGGAATTGAACCGGTAGGACAGAGACCAGTGTTTGAGATATAGGGTATGTACCGGTAGGACAGGGTCCAGTGCTGTGATATTGGGGATATACCGGTAGGACAGGGACCAATACGTGTGATATAGGGGATATATCTGGAGGGCAGGGTCCAGTAGGAAGTACCGATAGGACAGGGACAAGTTCTTGTGATATAAGAGATGTACCGCTATGACGGGGACCAGTGTTTGTGATATAGGAAATGTACCAGTATGACAGGCCCCATTACTGTGATATAGAGGATGTACCGGTAATAGGGACCAGTACTTGTGATATAGGGCATGAACCTGTTTTAGTTGATGCTTTACGTCACAGTCCACTTTACGAGACTTACCCAAAATGAGGATGTCATTACATCCAACAAGTGCTTCAAATGTAACCATCCAACAAAGCCAAAAGGGCTTGTATGTGCGACTTGGAACCACTTTTCCTGGGCAGCCTCAGACCTGAGCGGTTCACCAGTAATCAGATAGCCAGTCAGCATCGTACAAGCTTTGCCTGGAGGCCATCTATTTCTTTAAGCCCCAATGGGTGGGGCCCAAACGGTAGGGTAGGGACCAGTTATTGTGATATAGGGGAGGGGACCACCACTGGGCCCCTGCCCATTGGGGCTTAAAGAAATAGATGGGCTGCTTGTGCCTCCAGGCAAAGCTTGTACGATGCTGACTGGCTATCTGATTACTGGTGAACCGCTCGTGTCTGAGCCTGGCCAGGAAAAGTGGTTCAAAATCGAACCATTCGCACATGTAAGCCCTTTTGGCTTTGTCGGATGGTTATATTTGAAGCACTTGTTGGATGTCAGACATCCTCATTTTGGGTCTCATAAAGTGGAGGCGACGTCCGGACATGACCTTGGCTGTTGGCTGGTATGTAAATCATCAATTCAAACAAAGAAACAAACTGGTAATACAGTGGATGTAAAGGTAGTACATGGACCATCGCTTTTGATACAATAAATTTAGCATGTTTGATCATTTCATTATTTCTGCTCACCTTAGAGCAACATCGAATGTTTGCATTAATATCGCATACGAAAACACTCCCAAGCAATACACATAATTATTTTTCTTGAGCTGTAAAAATTCAAAAGTTTCATTCGAAAAAATTCTATATAATAATTTTGAAAAAAAATCGATATAATAAATTTTAAGATGTTTGCCCAAAACATTGATTGTGGGAACACGTTATAACCGTCTCAGTATAAAAAAGTGGGCGTAAGGGGTATACATTACACGGAAATGTTTGCTTGATGTTGATTCAGAAAAGTGATGCACTCAGCCTGATATTCTATGCAAAACATTCGTTTAAATGGTCATTGTCGTTGTTTTTCGCAGGCATCAGGCTGACACATTGTTGAATCCGATCACAAATTCTTTGTTTTCTTGCCGACTGCCTAGTGTGTCTTTGAATCGGCATTTAGGCAGAGAATAAAAAGTGAAAGTCAAAATGGATGGTGGTGGGATTTATGTGACATTATACATGATATGCCGTTCTGCCTGTCCGATTGTTTACATCAATAAAATACCAATGGGACAGCTAAAATTGTAATTAACACACCGATTATCAGCTAACCACAGGCGATAATAAACCACAGGCTTATCGCCTGCGAATTGTCTGTAACCATCAAGCAATGGTCGGTGCTATGAAGGCGAAGAGGTCAGTTTATTTTGCGACATTGCAGGGGTATGTTATTTTTGAAACCGAGCTGTATGATTATAGTCTCCTAAAATTGCGAATGTCTGTTTCAGTTACACACTGGTAAATGTAAAAGTACTGGAGCTGGTTGCAACCAACTGATGCACACTAAATTACGCACTGGAGTAAGATGGCGGAAAAGGCAAATCAAACTTATACTTCTTTTTATTACCATTCCCTTACTTGTGCGTAGAACTTTATCGGATTTGGCTTCTTACCCATGAAATAAATCACATTAATTTCTATTACAACGTAGTGCGTTCGATACGAAGACAAAATGGCAATTGAAAATCGTGTTTCTTGAATGTTTATTCATAAATATATAATAATCTGACATGCATTTTTCCTAAGACATTCATTTTTCCCTCAATTTTGGCACGAAAGTACATACCACCCGTCATTGATTTGGCTTCTAACCCACGAAATAAATCAAATATTGTGTGAAATAATCAAAAACTGTAACTTTTCCGCAGTACTTTGTGCCAGATGACATAAGTTAATAAGGGAATGGTAATGAAAAATATGTATGTTTTATTTACCTTTTCCGCCATTTTCTAACTTCAGTGCGTAATTTAGTCTACAACAGTTCGTTGCAACAAGCTCCATTACTTTCACATTAGTGTGAGTTAGAACCAAACAGTTCTCTATTGTTTCAGGATATAAACTTGAAATGAGAAGAAAGCGGTCTTTACAATCAGTGGGTAAGACGGACATACAGACTACACAGCGGTTGAATATACCCTATTGTTATTAAATAACCATTATATGTGACGCCTTACCGTGAGATTTTATATGTAGAGTACTAAGTCAGAGTACTAAGAGTACTGGCATTGTCCTGTGTGACAGCCATAGAATGTCCCCGTACATAGTACATATTTTGACGTTCCCTGTGATTCTGAGTCTTGCGGAGTAAAAAAATCCGGTCATATTTTTTAACATTTTTTTTTTTTTACATTGTCCTGTGTGACAGCCATAGAATGTCCCCGTACATAGTACATATTTTGGCATTGTCCTGTGTGACAGCCATAGAATGTCCCCGTACATACTACATATTTTGACGTTCCCTGTGATTCTGAGTCTTGCGGAGTAAAAAAATCCGGTCATATTTTTTTAACATTTTTTTTTTTTACATTTTTATGGTGTATATTTACCAGTGCACAAATTACAGGTAACGTTACATGCCATTACATGACTTCACTTTCATTCACGCTTTGAGACATCCACAAGACACAGAGAACATCACATACATTTTCTTTTTCACGGGGACCAAACTGTTAATCGTGATTATTGATGCGACGTGGAATGTTAATGCTAGATCAGCTGGCTAACTGTCACTCCGTCTCGTTCCACTTCCCTGACAGCTTAGCATAGATTGCATTTAAACCAATGTCGAACTGGTTGCGGATTTCGTAAGCGACTTGCAGCTATGTTATTTTGCTATTAATCAAATTATATTATGTATGTGCCGAAGATCTTCCAGTAAACACATAAAATTGCCTAAAATGTTAAAATTAATGTAGCAAAACAAACGATTTTCGACTTTTAGTCGCTAATTCTACAGTAGTCTCGCCTGATCTATCTATAGACATCTTTGAAATTTTCCATAGACATAATGAAGTATTTTATGATTCTGCGTATTTTAACAACTAGAATATTTATCGAAATTCATTAGCAAGGCTTCGTGTTTCATCACATCGACTAGAAATAGAGGCTGGTAGATGGACTAGACCGCGTACGCCATTCAATGAAAGGTTGTGTAATACTTGTAATTGTCTTGAGGATGAGTATCATTTTGTTATCGAATGTTGTTTGTATAATTCTCTTAGACGAAAATATATAGATCAAATATACTGGGTTAGGCCAAATATGTATAAATTTGTAAACCTTATAACGTCAGATAATACAAGAACTATCAATAATTTAGAAATTTATGTGCACAAAGCTTTCAAAGTAAGAAATACTGCCTTTTTTCATTTTGCTGGTAATAATACTCAATGAATCATCATTATGTATAGAATATAGTGGTTACTGTTTTTATTCTGTAATTTTATATCCTGTTAAAATACAATTTTCATATCATAATAGATATCACAAAGCTACATTTTCTTGTAAATGATCAAATCGCTTTCTCCGTCTTCTTCTTTCTCTCCTTTCTCTGTATTACACTAAATATTGTGTATTTAATTATCGTTTCAGAGATTAATTTACATGTTTTGTCTAAATTTCTTAAAAGTATATGTTATCATGATATTAGCTATTTTCATATGTATTGCTCTGTATAACCATGTACTGTCTGTCATGTTTTATGTATAATTGTTGTATCCTCAAAGTCCTGTCGGGCTATTGGAATTGAATAAACTTACTTACTTACTATAATTCATGTTTAAACAAAGATCTAAATAAGCTAGACTAACATAGTTTTGCAGTGTTGCTGAATTTTCATTTTCGACCAAGGTATGAATATATCCCATTTCCGTCGGTATGGAGAAATTTAACGGAATACCGATGGAAATATTCCGTCTATGTTATTGCGTGCTATTATGAAGTTTCGTATGCGTCGGCGAGATCGTTACGAATGCGACGTTCTACATCATCTGTCCTTTTACGGTAAGTATCACATGTTTTGCTCTCGTGAAAATAAACAAAGCCGAAAATCGGCTTCCACTATGATCTGCAATTTTTTTCTATGTTCCCACTTAAAGTCAATTGGAATACTTACATGTACGGCACTTGTGTTTTTCAGCTAATGGTTTATAAAGTGACCAGTAGATACAAAGGACGGAAACTCATTACATTCTTAAAGTCCTTTTGTTTTTCTTTGTCTTGGTCGTAAACTAAGAAGTATAACACAGTCCTGTTGGGTCTTTATTGAAATATGTAAAAACTATCCAAACGACTTTGTAAATGCACATTTATCTACTGAGCGTGAAAAACAGTAAGATGTTTTGTATGCATCGAAGACGAAGGTATGTACTTCTAGAATGAGTCGTGGAAAAATTAGCATTGTTGTGCTCTTTCAAAAGTTATTTTACGTCAATGCAGAAGCATAACGAGTGCCTTTATCAAGCACAATATTGCATGGCGTAGTTTTACCTCGGACTACAAGTACTTCGCTGAGCGAGCTTAAAACATACGTCACTTATATTTGGAATTAGGTCACAGAGTGGGGTTTCAGATTCAGCTTTGTCAACATTCGAGTGACACAACTACAAAACCTTTAATGAAGGTTTACGGAAAGCGATGGCTTTTACGCAAGCTGGAACCCCTACAAAACTCCCTGCTCCATGAAAAACAAATGGCTTCAGCTCCGGAAACCCCAACTCCCTTCTCAATAATAAAAAAAAAGATTTTGCTTGCTCCCCAGTGACCTTGAAATATTTTAGTGTTCTCCCACTCCCAGAAAATAAAAGGCTCTTCTCTTTTGCCGCCCCCTAAACCCCTGGTAGGACCATAGTCTAGTCATTGATATTATTATTTGAAAAAAAAAAGAAAAAAAAAAAAGAAAAGAAAGATGAAGGCGAAGACGAAAAGGCGGATAAGCTAGCGATCGGGCTCAACTTTCTCTAGCCTCTGCACACTCTGCATGCCAAATATCGATATTTGACCAACGCCGGAGTGAAATAGCTAACTCCGAGGCAATAGCCAACGGCTGAGGAATATGGTGAGTGTGTTTCTTGAAAACTAGCAAAAAATAAGTAGAAATGCGCCTTTACTCGAGTTTCTCCTATTTTTGTATCTTTATTTCATGTTGAACAAGTGTTCCACATTAGTTTCATGTGAAACCATATCCGTATACATGATTAATGTAAGCACAATGTGCTTTACACAACTATCAACATAAATCAGTCAATATGCGTGTTTCTTTGAGCAGATGTATGATCGACCGTGCACATATAAAAGCAACAACCACTGACAGTCCAAACTAAAACAATAACACACCCCTATAATATTCTCTGGTCATTTTACATCATTTAAACGGGGCACTGTTTTAATTGAGAAAATGAGGGTAACGTCTACGCCGGAGTATGATACGATCGCCGCCGGAGGAACGGATTGAATGGGTACGACCAACGGTGAGGTGTATTTGTGTTTAAAAGCTTTGGCGTCCAGTGTACGAAGAAATAAAAGTTGAATTTTACCGCTAATACGGCATGTGATTCATAATCTTTAAAGAAAGACAAAGAAAAGAATATAAGAATGTGCATATCGTACGTACAGTCAACTGCTGGCCTGTTTTCCGTTTTCCGTTCATTTGCACTTCACGAGGTATATGAAGACAAGCTAATAAATGATTGTTATATGAAATTGTGTATATAGAAGAAACAATGTATATCTGATATTAACACAACCGAAAGCACGCTTGTATTTGGTATATTTTGAACCTTTTAAGCAGTTAATTAACAAACCCTCTTGCGTGACGAAATGAGGGTAACGTTAACGCCGCAGTAAGGTTCGACTGCAGTCGAAGAGATAAGACCAACACGACGCCCGATTTTGTTCTCAAGATTTAATGGTCTTTTTTATCAAGAAATAATATTTACTTTCACCCTATACTGGTCTGTAATGACTATATAGAGGATATTTGCTTTTTTGAGGTGAATACCAAATATATTTCATCGAGTGAGTTGAAAACATCAGAATTTGCACGAGTGCGCATCACGAGTGAAAATTATTATGTTTTCAACTCACGAGTTGAAAACATAATAATCAGTGTTTTTTCGGTGAACTCACGAGTTGAAAACATAATCATCAGTGTTTTTTCGGTGAATACCAAATATATTTCATCGAGTGAGTTGAAAACATCAGAATTTTCACGAGTGCGCAGCACGAGTGAAAATTATTATGTTTTCAGATGTTTTCGAGATGAAATATATTTGGTATTCACCGAAAAAAAGCAAATTTTCTTTTTATTTTATACAATGCACAGGCATTTTCCAATGCACAAGGTAGGCGGTGAAAATGCAAAAACAAAAAAATTTTGAAAACACGAATAATTTTGGTACCACATTGTTCCTTATGTTCTAACTAAGAAAATGAATACCCACACTTTATGTTTTCGTTCATAAATAACGGAGTTATAGGCGTTTGAATTTCTGAAGTGAGACACATTTAATGACGTCAGGTAAATGGAAACGTCAGAAGTAATCCAAAAAATCTGACATCATTACAGTGACGATATAGGCTGATATCAGTCACTAGTGACTTTTGATATCAGTGAGATTTGATATCAGTGAAATTTCATATCAATGAAAATACCAATTTTATCAAGTTTTGATATACATTGGGTTTCACTGTGTAAAGTATAAAATAAAATCTGCTATTAATTGAAGAAAATACATGTCTCGGTATCGTAACGTTTGCTATTTTATTTTACTGCTTCATCGATCTCATTCATCCACGATGCATTTCTGTGTCGCATATTAAATTTTATTAACGTCTTCGATGCAAGCAAAAGATACTTATCTTTCTGTTTGATAAATGTGCATTTACGAAGCCGTTTGGATACATATTTCAATAAAGACACCCACAGGACTGTGTTATACGTCTTAGTCTAGGACCAAGACAAAGAAAAACAAGAAGGACTTTACGAATGTAATGAGTTTCCGTGTCACCTACTGGTCAACTTTATAAACCATTAGCTGAAAAACACAAGTGCCGTAAGTATTCAAGTGGTCAACCCAGGATTACATGTAACAGCGAACTCGGAGGTTCGGGGAACTCGGAGGTAAACAATGGAAGGAGCCTTAGACTAGGGTCAGTATAATATCATTTTTAATATCACATAACGGTAAAATCAGAACTTATTGGTGTTTTGGGCTAAAAGGTATACATAATACGATTTATGAACAGTATGGCTGTCTTTGTCCTCACATTAACATGCTAAAGTATTTCGAACTCAGAATTATGCTCACGCAGCAAGAAAAATTGTATTATCAGGTAAATAGTGGACAACCAATAACATTTGTCAACAAACTGGTAGCTACATTTAGAAATTTAGGCTTTCTCCTCGAGATTTTAAGCATCCTTGCGCATGATTACAAAAGGATAAACTCCACAGGCTTAAAAACATTAAGATGGTGTCACATTTTTTGATACGGGAATTCTCGGAGTAATTTTGAAATGTAATATTGGGAACTCGGAGGGACGGTTTTGGAGATTCGGAGGTATTTCAACATTTAAAGAGCTGTTTTTCATCTCTTTTTTTCTTGATAATGCTTATCTGAGAGTATATTTGTTTAAATCACTTCTATTTGCCTACGAATTAAGGAAAGGTAAGCACTAAACGTTTATTCTGATTGTTGTGACACGGTAAGTATGCGCACATGCGTATTGGGGGAGGGGGTGTTTGATGTATACTAGGATCAACAAGCAAGCTACTGTCTATGCAATCTAAACCCCTTACATCCCATCTTGTGTGCATTATTTATTATTATTCACATTATCGACTGTGGGTACTCGGCAGAAGCTTTCGATGATGATGCACATGAAAAAAATGTCATTTTACAGCTTATAAAACGGCTGATTCTTGGGAGAAATACGGAGAGGGGAGGATATTTTTGTCAGTGCCCTCGTCTGCGTTTGAACTCGATCGACCTGAAAAATCTTGTACACACGTTTTTACTTGAACATACAGAATACGGGTTTTCTTTCAAGAGCTGATGATACTTTAAGTTTAGTTTAT
Source organism: Rugalucina vietnamica (assembly GCA_964017185.1). Taxonomy (NCBI): domain Eukaryota; kingdom Metazoa; phylum Mollusca; class Bivalvia; order Lucinida; family Lucinidae; genus Rugalucina; species Rugalucina vietnamica. Next base: position 23,056,550 of record OZ024884.1, on the reverse strand, counting down.
GTTTAGTTTAAGTTATGGTAACTGAGTGGCCGCCTATTGGGCAATAGCTGCTCACTCGGCTTACGATATGTTCTCTCAGTATAAGTACCCAATTGTCAATTTGTTTTTTTCCTGCCTCGGTTTTGTTGGGGTCAGAATTTCTTTCTGATTGCGCCTTTTCCTGATCATTGCCAACTTGTACCTTTTTTCATCTAGATCTCCCTTTTTGACACTTTGAATTATGAGATTATAACAGATTTTGGCGAAATGTTTCAGACGAGTTAAGCTTTTCTGATGCGGTCGCTCAATTTTTATTATTATAATCTGATGTCCCTTTCACCTTTACAAGGTTGTTTCAGTCATATCGAGACGACTCCATCAATAGGTTGGGCGAACACGGGAGAACCCCAGAATAAATTCCCGACACACCCGCAAGCAGAACTTGGCTTGCTCCACTTGTTACCCTGAGAGTGGATTGAACACATGCGGTTAGTGATTGCTTAATGAAATCGACAACATAATAACCATGCCAAATAATTATACTCTTAAATATGTTGATAATAAGTCCATACCTTACAATTAGGTTAGAGTAACATACATGTAGGTTAGAGTGACATATTAATGTATATTTGGTACTTTACATATTAACTGGACTGTATGTCATAAAATTAAAGTCTAGTTTGCTCCAGAAGCAGAATCACGAGTCATTTTCAATGAACTGACCCTCCGACTTTACCCATATCCTAAATTTGACGTTACTCCGAGTTATCCAGATCATACCTCCGATAATTACCGTACCCAAAATTGTGATACCTCCTACATTTACCTGGGTAAAAACACTGAATATTTTGCATATATGAGGCTAAAATTTTGCATGATGCTCATTAAGACACTGTATTTTTAGAAATCAGCCGCTGTTTAATGCGAAAATATTGTAGATACTCAAAATCAAGTGGTCCGAATTGTAAGTGCTTTACAATCATGCAATTTCCAGTTTACATTATTTATTTTTGATTGAAAATTGACGTGTCAGCCTAAACTGATGGTGCATGCAGGGGCTTCGTCTTCTTAACTTTGTATATGCGATATGTTAAAATTTCTAAAGTGGACGTAAATTGAAAATAAAATAGGATAAATACTGCCCCTAGTCGGATTTGCCTTCCATTGTTTACCTCCGAGTTTCCCGAACCTCCGAGTTCCCTGTAACAGATAATCCTGGGTGGGAACATAGAAGAATTTTGCAGATCATAGTGGACGCCGATTTTGTAAGCTCGGCTCTGTTTATTTTCACGAGAGCAAAACATGTGGTACTTACTGTCCAATGGCAGAGGATGTGGAACGTCGCATTTATAACGATCTCGCATACGAAACTTCATAATAGCCTGCATTAGCATTCCACATCGCATCAATAGCTCGTCTGAGTTGTTTATCCTCTTGTCCGCCATTTCGGTTTGCACAAAAACATCTTATAATGACCCCTGGGGCGGGGCCAATTTGAACCCCGGGTTTGGCGAGATTTATGTGGAGCTCCACATGACATTGCTGCTAGGGTCTTTGAGGTATCAGAAAAGAAGATTTTGTTCACGTATTTCCATTATAAACCTATGATAGATATGGCACCCCTGGGGCGTGGCCTGCATGGACCACGGGGGCACGGTTGCAGGATTTATAAAAGGATTGCTATACGAGTACATTGTTAAATGCAATATATGAAAGCTCTGGGAAACCACAAGGTTTCGGAGAAGATTTTCCTATCTTTTCCCATTGTAAGGTAATGGGTGAGGACATTTTTTATCCAAGGGGATTTATTAGGAGCTCAGCATGACACTGCTTTGGCCTTTGCGGTTTTAGATAAGAATATTTTTAATGTATTTCCATTACAAGCTATGACAGATAATGACGTCCCAGGGCCGTTGTCTGTATGGACCCCAGGGGCACGGTTTAAAGAGGAGTACTATACAGTGATACACAAACAACATAGTCCTTGTGGTTTCAGAGAAAAATATTTTTATGTTTTCCCATTGTAAGCTTTGGGAGCTGATGACCCCCCGGGATCCAATTTTGACCCCAGAGACATGATTGGCACGATTTATCTAGAGCTCCACATGACAAATGTACAAGTTTTGGGTGTTGCGGTTTTAGAGATGTTTCATGCATTCCATTATAAGCATGAAGAAACTATTTACCTCCCTTCCACAAGATTTTTGTACAGAAAATCTCTATTCAAGAATGTTTTTGACCAGAACTTTTTTATTTTTCAACGGACTTTCAAACATTTTTGCTGCACATTTTGCGAAATTGTGCCAAGAAAATATTTAATCTACATTTAAACAGTTGTAAAATATCTACGAAAACACTTAAACTCTTTCTCAGCGAGGTGGCCGATTAGCTTCAACCTAAAACAAAGATGACGAGATACAGACATCTCATCTTTAACACATAAATCACAGGAGAAACACGATAAACATTATGAAAACAGAAATCCAACAATACATAGAGGATATTCAAGTTTTTGGAGTGAATATGAGTTTTATTTCATTGAGTGAATTGATAAATTTTTATATTTCATGAGTGCCGAAGGCACGAATGAAATATATAATTTTTCACTTCACGAGATGAAATAAAAGTCATATTCACTCCAAAAACTTGAATTTTCTTTTTATTATATTGCATGTAGTCATTGTAACGTTGCGCGCTAAAGCATATGACGTCAAAATCTTAAATGACGTCATTACGTCACGTCATTACGTCGCTATTGTTTGTGAACGTTCATTGCGTCAACAATAGCAAAGATTATAAAATTAAGTTATGTATAAATTAGAAATGAAACGGTGGAATCGTAATTTACGTATTCCCAAATCTTATATTTTCACATGTGAAAATATAACGTTTTTATATTTTCACATGTGAAAATATAACTTTTTCAAATATTGGTTATATTTAATACATATTTCTCTATATTTCATCACTTGCCATATAATAATAATAATAATAAAATAAAAAAATACCCCTATAACGGTAGTTTGATTTTACTTATTTATTTTATACTTTACAGTGAAACCCAATGTATATCAAAACTTGATAAAATTGGTATTTTCATTGATATGAAATTTCACTGATATCAAATCTCACTGATATCAAAAGTCACTAGTGACTGATATCAGCCTATATCGTCACTGTAATGACGTCAGATTTTTTGGATTACTTCTGACGTTTCCATTTACTTGACGTCATTAAATGTGTCTCACTTCAGAAATTCAAACGCCTATAACTCCGTTATTTATTAACGAAAACATAAAGTGTGGGTATTCATTTTCTTAGTTAGAACATAAGGAACAATGTGGTACCAAAATTATTCATGTTTTCAAAATTTTTTTGTTTTTGCATTTTCACCGCCTACCTTGTGCATTGGAAAATGCCTGTGCATTGTATAAAATAAAAAGAAAATTTGCTTTTTTTCGGTGAATACCAAATATATTTCATCTCGTGAGTTGAAAACATAATAATTTTCACTCGTGCTGCGCACTCGTGAAAATTCTGATGTTTTCAACTCACTCGATGAAATATATTTGGTATTCACCTCAAAAAAGCAAATATCCTCTATTTATTTTATACTTTACAGTGAAACCCAATGTATATCAAAACTTGATAAAATTGGTATTTTCATTGATATGAAATTTCACTGATATCAAATCTCACTGATATCAAAAGTCACTAGTGACTGATATCAGCCTATATAATTGCAACTTGTTAATTGCATTTATATAGGATATCAATACGCCGTGTCTTGAGAAAACCTGTCTTAAAGATGCTTCGACCCTATCCAACACAAACCTGAGTGTACAGCTAAAGCTAGTATGTCACTGGCATGCGAATTTCTCGCGAGTGTTTTGCGAATTTAGCCGCACGAGTGTCGTTAGGATTTTCATGTGTCGCGAACTAGTCGCGAAGGTTTTAAACTTGTTTGAAAACTGTATGCAAATTTTTTTGCCAAATATCTTTTCGCCAAAATATGTCGCAAGACTGTCGTGCGACAGTCGTACGACGTTCATGCGAAAATTTTGCGACACTCACGAGTACGATTGTCGTACGAATGACGTACGACATCGCGCGACAGTATTGAGAAAACATTCGAACACCTCGCGATTATCGAGAAAATAAAACTAAGCGACATTCCTACGAATGTCTCGCGACTGTTGTACGAATGAAAATGAAACTAAAACTACAGTCGTGGGAACGTCGTGAGACAATTTCACGAATGTCTCGCGACTTTCATACGACAGTCGCGCGACCATCGCGCGACAGTCCGGGACCCGAGATATATTTTCAAAATTAGACCGAAAATTGCGAATTTGTCGCATAAATGTCCATTCAATGAGATTGTAATGTGAAAGTTGTGTTTATATCGTTAATCTCAGTCGCGAAATAGTCCCGAACTAGTCTCCATGTGTCGCATTCGAGTGATGTAGGAGCTTTACGAACATGGTCAGAGGCTCCTATTTATGATTAACGCACTGTCTATGTAATAAAGGTTGTAACGTCGCTAAGCTGCGTGCAATACTTGTGATATAGGAAAGGTAACTGTAGGACAGGGTCCAGTTTTTGTGATATAGGGGCTGTACCGGTAGGGCAAGGACCAGTAATTGTGATATTGGGGCTGTAACAGTAGGACAGGATCCAGTACTTGTGATATAGGGTAGGTCAGTCAGGTAGGTCAGGGTCTAGTACTTGTAACATAGGGATGTAACGGTAGGCCAGGGTCCAGTACTTCTGATATGGGGGATGTACCGGTTGGACAGGGACCAGTACTTGTGATATAGGGGATGTTACTGTAGGATAGGGGATTATACCCGTAGGATATGGTATATGGGATGTAACTGATGTGGGGATTATACCGGTAGGGCATGGTCCAGTCCTTGTGATATAAGGATGTACAGGTAGGTCATGGTCTTGGTCTTTTGATATAGGGGTTTAAACGGTAGGACAGGGTCCAGTACTTGTGATATGGGAGATGTACCTTTACGGCAGGGTCCAGTATTTGTGATATTGGGGTAGGTACCTGTAAATCAGGGTCCAATACTTGTGATATAAAGGATGTACCGTGGTTGGATAGGGTCCAGTACATGTGATATAGGTGATTTATATTTATTACAAAATATGTTCTTTTAGCATATGCGATACAGACAAGAATTACTTTCACGTATCGCGGTACAGTATCTCGAAAGCTTTTTCTGTTCAAAAATTGATAAACTGGGTCCTTGCTTGGTCCCGATAGCCTGAGGTTTTTTTTTCTGACTTTTGACAATGTTTTTTCTGACTTCGGTATCGGGTTTGTTGTGACTGACAATCGTTTTGTGTGATTTCTATATATAGATACCTATTAGGCACGTCATCGCGAGTTTTAAACGTGTGGAAAGGTGCTGGCAAGGTCGAAGGTAAGGACAGTTTGAATCTTATTCCCAATTCTCACTGAAAACGATGACTTTTTAAAATTAAATATTTTCGTTCTTTCTCCGTCTAAATGTCACTGATTTGTTCTGACTCCCAATTTTATGTCAGTGATTTTTTCTGACGATGCGTCGGATTTTTTTCTGACTTTTTTGTGATTCATGTTATTGGACAAAAGGCAAGATTTCGAGACATTTGAAGGCTATTTTTCTTTTTTAACCCAGTTTTACGTTCCTTCCAAAATTATTTCACCCATATGCATGGATGGGCCTAAGTTGTACTACCGCGAATTGCGTCAATGTAATTTTGTGCCATCATATAGGCCTTGGCCTTACTTACCTTTTTATCTAGTAGATCTAGACCCTAAACCTTCGCATGTTTTCAAGTTCACACTTAGATCAGCTGGCTAATACCCCCATTCCACTGGACGGCGTTTCCACTACGTTCATGGCGTTCTTAAAAAAAACTTGTGAAACGCCGTGGAAGCGCCGTCATGTGAAAAAATAGGATTCCCAAGATTTTAGTACAAGCGACGTTCTTGTCGCGCTACTACAGTGCTTCTATGGCGCTTTAGGAATCCCCAAGCCGCATCAGCTACGCTTCCACGACGTCAAGGGATTTCTGTCTACGCTTTGACTACGCTTTGCCTACGCTTACTACGTTCTTGCTGCGTCCTTTCTACGTTTAGAGCTCAGCGGCACCGCGTTACTGTTGCGTTTTGTCCATGAAAACTCAACAAGTTAAGATCTTTTTCAGCATTTGACAACTAGTCTTCAAAGAAGATAAACCGTATGGTGCCAGTGGCTGTGTTGCAGATTGCGATAATAAAGTTGTGATTCAACTTCGAGTTGGGGAGGGGGTATATCCTGACCGACCTGACGCGAAGCAAATTCTGGAGTAGGCTCTTGCTGCGGTTCAATTGTCTGAGGCTGGGTGGCAGTACTAGTAGCGTTTGCTTTTCTTCCCTTTCGAGGTGGCATTTTCTTTGATGTGGATTGCTTAAATTAACATTTAACAATGAAGACAATGCTAAAACAGGTGACGTATTTATACCCTGGTTGGCACGTGCGTGCTGTAAATCGCCATGAACGTAGCTCAAACGCCAAGAGCGTAGTAGAAGCGTAGTGGTAACGCAGTCAAGACGCCGAGCGTAGTGGAAGCGTAGTGGTAACGTAGTCAAAACGCCAAGAACGTACTGGAAGCGTAGAAGAAGCGCGTTGGTTGATATTGGTAATTTGGTGGAATCGTAGTGAAAGCGTGGGTAGCGTGGCAAGGACGTACATAGCGCAGAGGGAGCGCCCAAGGCGTAGGAGAAGCGTACTGGGATCGCGGACAAATATCGCTACGCTTTTACTGCGATGCTGCTACGCTTCTTCTACGTTATGCACGCTGCGGCTACGATACTGCTACGCTAATGCCGTTCTTACTACGCTTTTACTACGCTTCCACTGCGTTTCGAGTCCACGGAGTTCTCTCTACGTTAAAGTTTTAAATTTTTGAGCAGGGTCAAAACTTTCAAATTTGGGTGGCGTTCAAGGCGCTACCAGTACGTTTCTATGCGTTTCGACTACGCTTCTGGCGCGCTCTCTACGTTTCACGGTATGTTATGCCCATATTTGGAAACGTAGTGGAAACGCCGCCCAGTAGAATGGGTGTATAATCGGTTTATGTCTGTAATTCCCAAACACGAACGAAAAAACAAAATGAAAAAATATGTCCGGCAACATATATGTCGGGGGTTCAATTAGGGGATAACTGTATTCAATTTTTTTCATTTGGGGCGGTTAATCGTCGGATATACGGTCAGAAGTTTTGTTTTACGGCGACGCGTCAGCGATATACCACCCCAAATGAAAAAAATGAATATTGTTATCCCCATTCTAATGTACTTTTTAACTATAAACATCGAAAAAATGCAGTGTTTTTCGGGAAACGTGAGCGTCACCAGCGACGAAAAACACGACGTTAACCAATCACATGCGACGTTGCTCATGACGTTGGGTTTTCGACGGTATATCGCAGGGAATAGATAGGGAAACCCAATTTTCTGCTGAAAAAAGAAACTTCGCGACACAAACTGATAACAATACAAGAATGTCAGACAAATGTCTTCAAGCAAACCAAGTGACAGATAATATAAATTCAATTATTGTGCATGAAGACAAAGATGCACAGACAACAGAATCATTTACATCTATTAACAAGTGCCTTACCGAGTTTCAAGATGGGACAGTTCAAAAACTGGAAAATACCTTCGTAAATGCTATAGACAACTTTGCCAAAGCACATAATCATACGACAGATCTACAAAATCAGATAAGGAAGCTAACACAGGAAAGGGACGCATTGAAAGCCCAGAAAAATCACATAGCACCAGCTCCTGAGGCTACGAAGTGTAACTGTCTAACCCTTCAAACAAAGGTACAAGATCTCGAGAAAGAAGCGAAAAAATTAAGACAAACATGCTCTGATTTAAGGCTGAACAAAGAAATTGAATTGTCAAAAATCCAATCTTCAACGACAGTAATAAGACAGAAATATGAGTCTACTAACACGCAGCTCAACATTCTGCAGCAAGAGGTTGACACAATAGAGAAGAGGCTCAAGTTGAAGAATGATGTCATTCTAGAGCTTGAAGAAAAAGCGAAGAAAACTAATTTACAGATGCTGACATTACAGGACGAACTACTTTCGTGGAAACTACATGCTTCAAGGCAAGACGATACCCTTATTCAGCAAACGAAAGATGACAAAGTTGTTCAAATTCATGAAAATTCGACGGGAGAAGAGGATAAGAACACAGATCGTGCAGGAAATATTACTCCTAAGCCATTGCAAAATATGCAAGATAATGTCATAGATGTGGATGAGATTCCAGATAAAAAGACAGTCCTGTTAATTGGTACTTCAAACCTCAAATACATTAACACCAGTATGATGTCAAACCAGAAAGTTAAGATTGAGAAGGAGATAAAGTTTACCTTGAAGGAGGGTCAGGAATGTGTGGATGCGATTAAATCAGACAACAGTAAAGTTGATGCCTTTGTACTCCACTTATTTGAAAATGATATAACAGAAGAAACACCAGAATATTGTTCAGAAAAGCTCAGTAAGATATGCGCGGATATACAAAAGAAGTCAAATGACGCAAAAATTATCGTTTCTATGGGATTACCGCGCGGAGAAGAAATAATAAATCGTAAAATATCAAAACTAAATGTTCTTCTACAGGATAAGCTGGGAGACATGAAAAATGTAACCTTATGTGACAATGGTAATTTGTTCTATCGAGGTCAACAAGCAAGGGGTGTTCTAGGGCAGGATGGAAAACACCTCTCTCGATTGGGAACAACGAAGCTGGGCGCGAATCTGAAAGCATCTATCTATGAGGTTCTGGGTGAATCAAAAGGAAAGCAGGATTACACATCGAATGGGAATATGAGTGATGACAACAGGCAGAGCGGTAATCGGAATGGCGGTAATCGGAGCGGTGGTCATCGGAGCGATGGTTCTCGAAGTGGTGGTTATCGGAGTGGTGGATATCGGAATGGTGGTTATCGGAATGGCAGTTATCGGCGTGGCGGTTATCGGGATGGTGGTTATCGGAATGGCAGTAATTCGAGTGACGGTTATCGGGATGGCGGGGATCGAAATGGTGGTTATCGGGATAGCGGTGATCGGGATAGCGGTGATCGGAATGGCGGTTATCGGGATAGCGGTAATCGGGATGCCGGTAATTGGAATGGCGGTTATCAGGATGGCGGAAAACGGGATGGCGGAAATCGGAATGGCGGTTATCGAAATGGCAGTAATCGGGATTGTGGTAATAGGAACCAGGATTATCGGAATGGCGGTTATCGGGATGATGCTATTCGGAGTGGAGGTTATCGGGACGACAGTTATCAGGATGGCGGTTATCGGGATGGCGGTGATCAGTATGGCGGTAATCGGAACGGTAGTTATCAGGCGGGCAGCAACCACAACGGCGGTCGAAGGGGTTATAGACCTATGAATGGTTATTGGAGAGGCAGATATTAATGCAACGACGTCAGACATCTATAAACTTTGGCTACTGGAACATTAACAAACTTATCTCGAAGCAGGTTGATAAAACTAAAGACAATCTATTTATGGAGAGTATCAATAAGAGTGACATTATGGGTCTAGCAGAGGTAAAATGTGATATGAGTAAATGTGGTTTTGAGGACTTCACAACTCATTACGTCGAACGTAAATCACATAAAGGAAAGCAAGTTTATGGTGGCCTAGGTATTTTGGTTAGAAACAACTTAAGGAAAGGTGTTAAATATTTACCTCTTACATGTTCAGAGTATCAATGGCTAAAGTTAGATAAGAATTTTTTTGGTTTCGATTCAGATATATACTTATGTTTTGCATACATCCCTCCTCAGCAATCATCATATTATATTGATCAGAATATTGATTTTTTAGAAATGATTGAAAATGATATCTCAGTATATAAGTCTATGGGTTCTGTCATAATACTTGGTGATTTTAATGCAAGGACTGGATCTGAGCCTGATTATATTCTAAATGACGGCGATGATTTTTTACCTTTGAATGAGGACTATGTTATTGATAGTAACATCATTGGTAGGAAAAGTAAAGATGCAAAAGTCTGTTCAAGAGGTAAAGAACTTCTAGAAATTTGCATAACTAGTAGTTTGAGAATTCTAAATGGTAGATCTTTTGGTGATTCAATGGGTAAATTTACATCTTACCAGTACAATGGGAATAGTGTCATAGATTATTGTTTGATATCCGAAGAGGCAATGACAAAAGTGCTATACTTTCATGTTGATGACCCAATTTTACGTTTATCAGACCATTCGAAAATTTCTGTCAGGATGACTGCAAATTTTTTGCCAAATAAAAGGAAAACATGTCCAATGACATTTCCAGAACAGTTTAAATGGGAAAGCATCTCCCCTCAATTATTTGCACAATCTTTACGTGAAGACGTAATAAGTTCTAGACTAGAAGATATTTTGGCAAGTCAAATAAATGATGAGTCCGATATAAATACGATTGTTTCTAATTTTTCGAATGTCATAATATCTGCAGCTAATAAATCTTTAAAGAAAAGAAAGATAAGTAAAGGTAAATTAAAGAAAAATAAAAAATGGTTTGATATAGATTTGGTTAAAATGAAAAAGACGCTAGATTATAAAGGGAAGTTGTATGCAAAATATCCAAATGATCCTTTAGTAAGAGGAAGTTTGTATAAGTTCAGGAAAAATTATAATAAGTTGTGTAAATTTAAGCGAAAACGCTACAAAGCAGATTTAATCGACAAATTAGACAATTTATTCGAAAATGACCCAAAAGCCTATTGGTCGTTATTAGATGAATTAAGGGAGAATACGCGAGATTCGTGCGAGTTACTTACTTCACCCGAAGACATGCATGATCATTTTTCTAATCTAAATGTTTTGCAGAATAAATTTCAGCATAGAGCGAAAGAGTTAGAGGAACAATTGAATCAGGCAGAAAATATGCCGTCATTTTGTAAGCTTGATTTTTGTATAACCAAGGAAGAGATATCAAAATGTTTACATTCCTTGAAAAACGGCAAATCTTCTGGATTAGATTGTATATCTAATGAGATGTTAAAATATGGAGAAACTTCATTATTACCTTGCATGCTTAAAATATTTAACAGTATTTTACAACTAGGAATATATCCAAGTGAATGGAAGAAAGGATATTTAAATCCCATATACAAAGCAGGTCCCAGATCAGATCCTTCCAATTATAGAGGTATATCTATAATGAGCTGTCTTGGTAAACTTTTTAATTGTATTTTGAATAACAGATTAAATGAGTATCTTTCAGAGAATAATGTTATAGATAAATCACAAATTGGCTTTCAAAAGAAAGCAAGAACATCTGATCACATGCTAGTTTTACGTACACTAACTGAGAAATATACAAAACAGAACAACTCAAAATTATTTACTTGTTTTATTGACTTCAGAAAGGCTTTCGACTCTGTATTGCACCAGGCTCTTTTTCTTAAGTTACAAAAGTGTGGGATTTCTGGTTTGTTTTACAATATCATTAAAAACATGTAAGCAAATAATGTCTTAATGGTCAAAATAGGCCAGGGCTTGACAGACGAATTTCGCTCTGAATTAGGTGTACGGCAAGGTGATACTCTTAGTCCAAATCTGTTCAAAATTTTTATTAACGATTTAGTAGATATATTTGACAGTAATTGTGATGCTGTTACAGTGGGTGATTTTCCTTTAAATTGTTTGATGTACGCAGACGATTTAATTCTTATCTCAGAGAGTGAAAATGGTTTACAAAATTGCCTGAATAAACTGGAGCATTATTGTAAGGATTGGTGTTTAGACATAAATATAGATAAGACTAAGTCACTAGTTTTCAATAAAAGTGGAAGGTTGTTACCATACTCATTTCATATAAATGGTAAAATGATTGAAAACGTGAAAACATATAAGTATTTAGGAATTATTTTTTCAGCTTCTGGTATTTTTTCTCATGCACGGAAAGATCTTTATAATAGAGGCTTAAAGGCGTTTTTCAAGCTTAAGAGTATTTTTGGAGAGTTGACCCCAAATGTCGACACAAGTTTGCACATATTTGATCATACTATTAAACCAATTTTGCTATATGGTTGTGAAATTTGGGGATCAATTGTTCCACCAAAAGCTTCAGTAAGAAATGTATCCGAATTTAAGTTAGAAAAGGCGTACTCAAATTTTGAAAGTGAGAAATTGTCAATGAAATTTTACAAATACATATTAGGTGTTCATAAAAAAGCAACGAATTTGGCAGTTACAGGAGACCTAGGTAGGACACCTTATTTTATAGATATTGTTTGTTCTATTCTGAAATATTTTAAAAGAATTGAAGCAATGGATGCCCACAGTCTTTTGTATCAGACATTAGAAACATGTAAGAAATTACACAGGAATGGTAAACATACTTGGTGTTCTGGAATTGAATTTATTGTTAATGAGTTAGATATTAATCTAGATATGAGTTTAGAGCAAATAAAAAGGAAATTAATTCAAAGATCAATGAGGTATTGGGAAAACCAAGTTATAGAAAATGCTGTTATTAAACGCGGAAAATTACGAACTTATTACACATTTAAGCCAATATTTAAGAAAGAAATTTATCTTCGATCTATCATAAATAGGGATGTAAGAAAATGCTTTACACAGTTTAGAATAAGCGCACACCAGTTAGCGATAGAAAAGGGTAGACATAGAAACATAAAAGCGCATAATAGACTTTGCAAATTTTGCCAGACCAATGAAGTTGAGGATGAATTTCATTTTCTAATAAAATGTCAAAAATTTTCATCTGAAAGAAACAAGTTGTTTTCAGACATTCACATGTCATGTGTGAATTTTCTGCAATTATCAGAGGAAAATAAATTCTTATGGTTAATGACAACAGAAGACACATTAGTTTTGCATAAACTAGCGAATCACATATATACGTGTTTTAACATCAGAAATCAACCATGTTCAAGTAGCCAATAGATGTATATTCACTTCCTGGAAAAAAGTTGTTTATATTTTCATCAATAATATGTTTTATTGTTTTATTGTATTGTATGCAATTAAATGCCCTAACTTATTATATAGCTATGGTTATTGAAAGACCTTCAGTGGCGGAAGTATTTACTGATTTACATATATTGTTGTTTTGATGTTTTTTTTTTTTTTTTTTTTTTTTTTTTTTTTTTTTTTTTTTGCTTGCATATTCAATTTGAAGGTTAAATTAGACTAACAAGTTGAATACTGAGGTAACCATGGCTGTATGGTAAAAAAGGGAGCTTGTTGTTTCATATTTTATGTGTATATTGTACTTGTATTATGCCTGTAAGGGCCCATTGTGGAAAGATTAAAATATTCTATTCTATTCTATTCATTATCCAATCAGACGTCGCGTTACATTCTCAAGTGCATTAGAATTAAAAATTAAAATTAAAAAAGTGGAACTACAATCAACTTTGATTTTTTAAATTGTATATATCTGAGTCACCTTGCGAGAAAATCGACAATATGGGTTTCCGACGTCCGACAAACCAGGTAATTCAGTGATAGCTAGAGGCTTGACCATATCCTAAGGAAAACAAATGCAATACTTGGTTCGCTGTCACGCGAAGCTGATCTGTGCCTTTGCTTTCGCCGCATATGCATATTGTTAGTTTTCTGATGCGGCGGCTCAGAATTTAGTGTATGAGTAGGTCAAAATTACATACAATTAAGTACATAAATTGGTCCTTTTTTCAAAGGCTATGCATAGGACTTACTGGCTTTATTTTGAATGCCATGTATGACACCCGTACCAAAATTTCCCCCAGAGATGTCGCCACCCCGAGTGACCAGCGCAAGTTTAAAATGGAATTTTCATAACAATTGATAATAAGAAAGTCCCTCGGCTCTTTATCCTAAAGTTCAGTTATTAGAAACACTATTTACTATAACAAATTGTGAGAAAATACACAAAAAAGATGATGCGTAATGCAGATTTAAGTCAGACAAAACCCGGCGCATAACTGAATTAAAGTCAGAAAAAATCCGGCGCATGAAATCTGTAGTCAGAACAAATCTGGGACTAGTCAGAAAAAACCCGGGTCCTCAAAAAAACTAAACCTGTACCGTTAAGACGTTACCAACAATTAAATAAATGCGATTTTCTACACTCCTATGGTTATTCTACAAATCATTACTGATATGGATTCGCCAAAAGCAGAAACTACATAAAAACAGACACATGATGTTAAGTTTCATACGCACAACCAAAATCTGGTTTGGTATGTTTCGAATCCTAACACGACCCGTACATTCAATTATATATCGCCAGACACCAATCTTTATGCAAAATAAGACTAAATATGTTTCCTACTCACCATATTACACCCTTTTTTGATCGTCTTTACGAACTATGACGTCAAAACTTGTAAAATAAAACAAAACCATTGTCAGTCACAACAAACCCGATACCGAAGTCAGAAAAAAACATTGTCAAAAGTCAGAAAAAACCTCAGGCTATCGGGACCAAGCAAGGACCCAGTATATATTCCCTTGGGAGAAAAAGCCATATCACTCGTATCACATACCCACGTGACCCATATCATCCCTAGGGAGAAAAAGCCATATCGCCAAATGATTGGCTAATAAAATTATATTCGGTGCACTCGGCTCCTATTGTATTGAGTTCATTAGGTAGTGTACCGCAGGCATGTTAGATTTGTTTGGATTGTGGTTTTATGTCACAGGCAACAGTATTTTGTCATGTCGAGACGAAGGATCAATTGTATTATAAGGGAACCCTTGATTTCCTCGTATATAGAGCAGGAAATGTGGATACCTTAGTCACAAATGATATATCAATATCTCAACTTGGTATAGAGATATTTAGATCTGAAAAGTAGTCAGAATTAACCTCCTGTCGGCCTTTTTTATTCAGCATGTCTCCGTGAAGCGATCTTTAGCAGCCATTTTGTAGAACTGTTTCCGGGCTTTTCTCGGGTAAAACATGAACCTTGTCTGGTTGCTTCATTAAGGATGATCTGGTCATTTGAGATCGTGTCGTTTCGATCAAGGACAACTGATCAAGGATTGTCCTTATTCCGTGAATGTCAAAAGGTTGTCGCTTTGGGGAAGTTAAAGAAGGTCGTTTCGGTCCAGACAATTAACACCACCGGTGAATACCCCTTATTCCGTTATTGTTTCCACATTTCTAGCCCAGGCATAATACCACTAGAAAAAGAATGGTATCCACATTTTCGTCTCTATATAGGGAGGTTTCCACATTTTTTAGATATACGACAATTCATTGGAAAGCCCAGAAATGTGGATATTTTACTATATAGGGAGGTTTCCACATTTTAGATATACGACAATTCATGGAAAAGCCCAGAAATGTGGATACTTTACTATATAGGGAGGTTTCCACATTCTTTAGTACAATGTATGAAAAAATGTGGAAACCTCCCTATATAGTAAAGTATCCACATTTCTGGGCTTTCCAATTCACAAGGCAGGCGGTATAAATGCAAAAACCAAAAATTTTTGAAAACACAAATAATTTTGGTACCACATTGTTCCTTACGTTCTAACTAAGAAAATGAATACCCACACTTTATGTTTTTCTTCATAAATAACGGAGTTATAGGCGTTTGAATTTCTGAAGTGAGGCACATTTCATGACGTCAAGTAAATGGAAACGTCAGAAGTAATCCAAAAAATCTGACGTCATTACAGTGATTATAAGATACCCTTTTCCCCTCGTCTTCATCTGAAATATATGACCTCACGAGTCGCGCCCCATCACACAGAAAGTCGCCATTGTCAGCGACATTTAATTTCAAAAGTAAAAAAAAATGATAATTAGGCCATGATTATTATTAGGATCCGGGATTTTTGGAATGGGGGTTAAAATTCACCAAGTTCGTTTTCAACATTTTAGCTGATTTATTTTCATAAATTACCCCATGAAATTGAAATAATTTGGTCGCAAAGGGGGTCTCAAACGAACCACCCGAACCGCCTCTAAATCCGCCACTGAGGCCATGTTGACCCAAATTTCTGATATCTGACGTCATTACAGTGATTATAAGATACCCTTTTCCCCTCGTCTTCATCTGAAATATATGACCTCACGAGTCGCGCCCCATCACACAGAAAGTCGCCATTGTCAGCGACATTTAATTTCAAAAGTAAAAAAAAAAAATGATAATTAGGCCATGATTATTATTAGGATCCGGGATTTTTGGAATGGGGGTTAAAATTCACCAAGTTCGTTTTCAACATTTTAGCTGATTTATTTTCATAAATTACCCCATGAAATTGAAATAATTTGGTCGCAAAGGGGGTCTCAAACGAACCACCCGAACCGCCTCTAAATCCGCCACTGAGGCCATGTTGACCCAAATTTCTGATACAAGTATATATCAGAATATATATATCTGATATATATCAGAAATGAACCTTGGCTTGATATCGTTCTGTTGAAGTTTGAACTTCTTTAAAATGAAAATATTGTT
The DNA here is from genome assembly GCA_964017185.1 of Rugalucina vietnamica. Classification (NCBI taxonomy): domain Eukaryota; kingdom Metazoa; phylum Mollusca; class Bivalvia; order Lucinida; family Lucinidae; genus Rugalucina; species Rugalucina vietnamica. The sequence continues at coordinate 23,040,067 of OZ024884.1, read as the reverse complement.
TCAAAGCTTTGGTATCAAGATCCAGTTATTCCATATAAAATAGTAACCTGGGGTTATGCAAGGAAATTGCATATAAATCTGAGCAATGATATCCCCTTTTTTGCGTAGTAGCGCAGTCGGTATACGCGATGGCCCTGTATAGCTCAGATTCGAATCCCACCATCGCCAAGTAATTCATTATTCTCCACCATAGATTTGTCTAATACATTCCATTTTTATAGCTTCAACCCTTCAATGTATTATTTCTATAGCTATAACTGTAATGGAAAAGTTCCATGTAGATATCCATCCGAGAAAAAAAGAAGTCCGGTTTTAAAAGATTGTTTATTCGTCAATATGATTATTTTAGGATGTAAAGCTGTAGACATACAAAAAGTAAATAGATTGTTTTTTCAACTGGGACACTTAAAAGTTTGAAAGTTAAAAAGACTGCTTAGAGGCCATGGGTAGTGATTCGGTTGGCGGTCATCAGTCTGCGGTCTTTGCAAGCCTTAGGCATATTCGTCCCCAACTATTTCGATACAAATTGTTATTTCGGTTTCTAATCTATAAACGACATGCTTAAGACATGATTTCTATCATTGATTATGCCTGTAGTGCCTGTCTGTTCTTCATAATAATAATAGTTCATCGCGGTTTGTATTTAGCGCTACACTGCCGTGGTCACTTCAATAGTTTTTTTATGATAACCTCGAAGGTACGAATGAAGCCGAGATAGCCTGATTCTCTTTTCTCTTCTAATCAAGGGCGGGAAAATGATTCGGTATCAATTAAGCATGGCACTGGTTCCTATTCCGAATATATTTACATATAACATAAACCTGATAACGGGAAACCAGCCGATAATGGCAACCATTTTTAGATTATTATTTATAGACCATAAATATTAATGATAACATGAATAATGCCGTTAAACGTCTGTCGGCCCCATTAGCTCAGTGTGTTAAGCGTCGATCTTCTAATCAGACTCGTACAGGTTCGAATTTCGCCGAGCATCCGCTAATAATTTTTTTTTTTTTTTTTTTTTTTTTTTTTTTTTTTTTTTTTTTTTTTTTTTTTTTTTTTTTTTGTTATCATAATAAGCCTCTTTTCTTTCTTCATTCGTTTTTATTCTTCCTTTTTTATGGAGTCTATTTAGCAGTACGCTGAAAAAAGTTGTTCAGTACTGGCGATAACTGGTAGACCCAGACAGATGAATGTTGCATTATCAAATGACCCGCGTCACAAGAAAACCGGATTTTTGCCTATGCGAAAACAAAGGCGCAGATCAGCTTCGCAGTAACTGCGAAGCTGATCAGCGCCTTTGTTTTCGCTACACGGATAGTACACATTCTCTTCTTATTAAATCCGAAATTTCAAGCTTCTATGCTGCCTCGGGGACTGGTCATGTTGGGATGTTGCCTCCATTTTACAGGACTTTTACCCAAAATGAGGATGTCATCACATCCAACAAGTGCTTGAAATATAACTATCCAACTAAGACACAAAAGGCCTTTTGGTCCTTTGAGATCAGCGAGGATATTCTGAGAAATCAGAAATTTATTATTGGTTAAGTTCATTTTTTAACCAATTTTTAATATAAAAAATCTCGTTTAGATAATTCTGGTCTTTGTATCGACTACCCTGTTGAAAGTTGCAAAATTTCAGTTATTCTCTTTGGCTCCATGTTGCCAAATCTAAAGGGTCACTGACGAGACTTTAATAGTCGAAACCGCGGTATGGCCCATCCCCTTTCTCATTAATATGTTCACTGCTCTTAAAGGATCTCAGTTTTAATTTTATTATACGTATGGATGGTTTGACTTGAAATGTTTCCTTGGCAGGCTCAGACAAGCGCGGTTAACCAGTAATCAGTCAGCAGTGTATTTAGCTTTACCTGAAGGCACAAGTAGCCTATATCTATTTCTTTAGGCCCCAATGGGAGGGGGGCCCATAGTCTCTATGGTGAAAATAACAGTCACAAATGATTAGCGTGTGTCTAAGGTATGTACAGGTCGTATAATAATCTCAGCATGCTGAAAATTTTGGATTGCATGTACTTTTGTACAGTTATGTTAAGCACACAATACAGTATAGGCGCGTATCAAACGTTTAATGTAACGCGTGTTGAACTTATTCGTATAAGACACATACCCGAGACACGTCGAGCTTTAAGCATGCTGCATGCTTAAAATACACCAAGCGTACAGAACGCACATGTACGAGGTTTGTGGACACCTTGGCTAGCAGGAAAAGTAAAGTGCTGTTGTTTAAGTTTTTTTTGTATTTGTATAAATATAAGCAGCAATATCTTATGAGCATATTTGAGGAATTTGTTTCAATTTGAAGTATCAACACGTTAAATATGACATATTTTCTGCTTAAGCGTACGTAGGGCCACACGGGACAGGTGCCAAAACGTCAACAAAATGTGACGATTTTCATATTGTGTTTTTTCCCTGTCAAACGGCACTTAAATATGTCATAACATTAAAACATTTCGTCCTAAAACCAAATAACACTGACTTCAGTTTCAGAAAGATTCCGACTTGGCGGCAGTGTTGTTTGATTTATGTGAAAAAAATCAGAAGCAGACCGAAAAATCTGTTTGAAATAATGGCGTAATTTGACGTCGGAGAACAGCCGACGCCGATTGTATGTTTCGTTAAGGAAATCACCCACAGATACGATGAAAATGTTACAAACAACAGAAACGTCATCGGTCTTTCAATTACTATTTAGTTCTCAGTAGTTGTGGCACAGACGATTTTCAGCTGCTCAGAAGTCCACCTATGATGATAAACGGAAGATCACCTGTCTGGCATGCTCGCCGCAAGAAATTGTTACACATGTTCAACAGGTGGACGAACAATTTTGCGAGAATTGGTACGGCGTATCTGCATTTGACAGCTGGATACACAGACATAAAAATGTTGATAGCCAAGGATCTTTTGTTAGAAAAAAACACCCTGAAACAAATGTATAACGTGCTGGCGGCTTAAAATGTCAAGTAACGTCATATAGAGACGTTGACCTTTGCCCCGCACTCGGTTCGGAAGTGCAGGGAAAAGGCTATAGATGACGTGTTTTTGTCAGATTTCAATAAAATTTCTTGTATATTTGCTTATAAAATACTTTGGCAAAAGCAGATATATTCATTTTTCTGTTGAAAATATAAATGGTGTACACGAACTTTTCTGACAAACCACGTATGTTTGTCTATGGAAATACATTGGTTGAATTTGCGGTATATTTTTCCACACGCTCGGTGCGCGCTTTGTCTTATACGTTATTGACTGCGATAGAAAATTGAAGCTATTGATATGACACTTGTGTCATATCTTTTCTTGTTATCTGTGTGAAAATCTGAGTGAATTTCCCACATAAAGTACGGTTCACTAAAGGTCAAATGTCATTTTTACATAAGTTGCTACATCACAAAGAAATCCAAGTCACATATTATCTGCTGTGTACATCAATCCAGATAAACAATCACATCTTCCAGTAAGGGGTCAACAGTCGCATGTCTACCATAATTCGGTTTTACCTGGATGGTCAGTGTGCTGTAGCTTGTTGCAGTGCCTTCATTCAAGTACAAGTTTCGATTACCCACTCTGCCAAGTTTCAAAATCTGAAGAAAAAAGCAAACACTTTTTGTAAATATTGTCAAATATTAACATTTACATTTCCACTACTATCAGCTGAAAGAGTCATTCTTATTGTTCTTAATTTCACAATGACAAACAAGTCACGTAAACTGATAAATGCGACTGAATCGGGTAGTTAAGGATGATTATGGACATCTCTAGATCGATAATGTTGTTTGAATTTTCACGATATGGATAGTTACAGACATAATCTGCTCAATGTTTTCATGGTGGTTCCAGTTTTCAAGGTACATGTATGCATGTATTTCAGCTGAAACTGTATTTTATCACGTTGTCAACTTTACCGGCGCCTACCATCCATATTTTGCAAGATAAAAGCAAAGATTTATTAATCTGAATCTAAATATGTGACTTATGCTTTATCCAAAATGGGCGGTTGTCTTGCTCCTAGTATCACACCTGACAGTGAATTATTTTCAGTTACTTATTTCAATTCAGTGTGTAATAAAATAATGAAACATTAAAATATGACAAGAATTTTTGAAGCATTGAAATTGGCAGTCACTTTTTGAATGACCCACGAATTCCGATGCCTTACTTTCGATGACGTCAAAGACCATTCAAAATGACGCCTATGTAAGCAATTAACAAAACTGCATGTTATTTAGATCTGACCTGTTTTGTCATCCTGGAGTGCCGATGAATTTTATTAGTACCACGAAAACTGGAAGACCTTAGAAACTAAACAACAAAGCGATAACAAAAAAAAAGAATAATAACGTTTATCATATGACGTCGCTGTTTTCCAGTGGATAACGTCATGTCATAAAAATCGTATGACCACACGTGTAATAACACTTTTGCGGGAATACGTAACGTCATTGACGACGTCCGTAACAACAATGTAAAGTTTTATTGAAAATATGTCCACTTCGAAGGCGATAAAATCCTATTTTAGAAGTCATATGATAAAACAAATCTTACACTCGTGGTCATTTCATATGAAATTTATTAAACTCGCCAAAGGCTCGTTTAATAAATTTCATATGAAATGACCACTCGTGTAAGATCCTCTATTTCTTTACACAAGTGACCGTAAAATCCGTATCATTTAAGAAATTAATTTCATTTTTCTGGTGTTCATGGAGCTATGAACCGCAGTGGGTCGCGTGCAAAGTGAATGAACCCCGAAGGGGTTCATGTAAGCTTTGCTAGCGACCCACTGCGGTTCATAGCTCCATGAACAACAGAAAAATTAAACTCATTGCTTATATTTACATTCATTTCTCTCTATCGCCTGTTTAAAAATCACCAAGGCGGTCACATTTACCAGCAAACAGAGAATCTACACACAGTGTGTGTTCAAACAGCGGAACGGCGTCGACGTTTACAACGTCCAATCAGATTGGCGAGATTCATGTTTTTTGACGTCACGTCGCGTGACACAATGTTGTTCATGGAAGTATGAACACAGATGAACATCTAATGGTTCAACTAAGGAGGTTTTAGAAAAATGTAAATATATCCGTATAAATCCGGAACAAATCCGCAAGTAAATTCTTAAAAAAATGTGTATCATGAGTAAACCCTAAACTATACATATATTACCGCATATACATAAATTCATCAAATAATTTAAGCCCCGAGCACAAGTACCATGCTATGTGGTAGTACTATTCGGTACTAGGTAGCCCTAGCTTTAAAGTTCGTTTCGATCGCAAGTCTTCGCCAAGAGTTAGTAAGTAAGAATTCGATCGTACGTAAGATTTATAAATCTATTATTTGAAAAACTTACATGAAACCCACCAGGTACTGACAATTTCGTGATACGCTTCGCTTCGTTGAATTTCGTAAAATCATCCAGAGCCCTTTGGTAGCCACCAGGTTTTGTATACACATTATTTAGCCCATTAGAGTACAGAAAGTCGGCCTCCTTCAAGAGATACTTTAGCGCTTTGTCTTTGACAGATAAGCAATAAGTGGGGGAGGAAAAACAAATCATATCCAGATGTGATAGGGTACTAGGTTGCAAAACTCAAAATTTGTATCAGGCTACTATCCACACATCTTTCATACAACGTTCAATCTTTAAATTATCAGTTACTCTCAAAGTTTATCATGAGGAGCAGGCAGCTCAGTGGTAAGGTATCGGACCCCAGAGCTAGAGGTGAGGTATTTGGGGTATTTCCGCCACCATGTTGTGCCTTATATTAAGCAAAATACCTTTACTCCAAAAGGTACAGATTAAATGCACAAGAATTGGTAGCATCGTCATCATCATCATCATCATAATAATTATCATTTTAAGAGACAGTTTTCTGCATCTCCGAAATTTTAAGGAATAAGCTCAATGTTTTACCATTGTACGCTCTTGACTCTAGAACAGGCCTATTTTTTTTTTCTTAAAATATATCTATTAAGTAAACTTTCATGTCTATATATAAACAGTGGTTGCCAGTTTATAGCAAAAGAAGGTGCACTTATTGTTTGTAAACTGTCCCTGGTGGCATGCCAAGGAAATGAGACCAGAAATGCACTCAATGTGACCAGAAATGTGTGTTAATACAATAAATGATCAACTCAACGATAGTCACAAACGTACATTTCAATATTCGTCAATTTACTATAATTTTTGTTTAGTTTAAAAAAATACAGAGAGAAAGTTATTCATGAATTGTATCGTGGCGCAAGAAAACTTGTATTTGGGGTTTCCGATCTGCTCCGACACAAATCGGGCTTAATAGTCACAAAGAATATTTTGGACTTAAGAACAGGAGGAATTGGTCTATTCGTTTAGTAAAAACGAAGGCGGTGATCAGCGGTTGCAGTAACTGCATGGCTGATCTGCCTCTTTGTTCTCTCAAAGGCAAACAACCAGCTTTCTCATGATGTGGCTTATTAAATAGAATCTGGTGTTAAATAAATTCTTGGCGGCCCCCGTGGCCGAGTGGTTAAGGTCGCTGACTTCAGTGCTCTTGATCATTCGCTCATCTCACCGATGTGGGTTCGCGCCTCGCTCGGGGCACGAGTCACATGTGGGACAAGCCAAGTTCTGCTTGCGGGTGTGTCAGGTGGTTTTTCCCCGGGTACTCCGGTTTTCGCCCCACCTACCGATTGATCCGTCTCGATATGAGTGAAAAAGCTTGAAAGGGACGTAAAACTGAATCAAAAAAAAAAGAAAAAAAAATAAATAAATTCTTGAAAGCAGCTGAACTTTTGTGTGTTGTTCTAAAGATATCTACATAAACTTTAAACAGATGTTATCAGTTGTTAGTTTGTGGACATAACAGTCCAGCTAATTTTGGAAGAAACTGAATTTCTGGAGGAAATTTACCCTGTACGTAGCAGTGGTTATAGGCGTTTGAATTTCTGAAGTGAGACACATGTAATGATGTCAAGTAAATGGAAACGTCAGAAGTAATCCAAAATCTACAGTGACGATATAGGCTGATATCAGTCACTAGTGACTTTTGATATCAGTGAGATTTGATATCAGTGAAATTTCATATCAATGAAAATACCAATTTTATCAAGTTTTGATATATACTATTGGCTTAAAGTTAAGCATATTCCACTTTCATCAGCAAATATTTACTCTCTTGGTGGTCATCATGCAACTAATTAATTTTGGTGCGGTAATTCCAATAAATACGTCACGGGTACAAGTGAACTATCCAGACGCTACGTAGTAATAACCTGATAAAACCTACTGAATCTTAGAAAAACGTATCGGCACGTAGTAAATACGTGGCTAAACGTACCAATCCCTAGTGAAACTGTGGCCCTAAGCCGTTGAATAACCGGACAATACGTAGCGATACGGAGTAAAACGTCGCAAAACGTAGCTTTAAACGTACTGAAACCTAACAACCTGCAAAACCGGGCAAATTTAGGGGAAAACGTGGGACTTGGAAACGTAGTAAAACGTAGGCCTCGAAACATGACAATGTGACTGTAGCTTTACGTGCGTATTCATACATTTAGTTAAGTTCAGTAAATTAGTGGGCTCCTTTGGGGAAATAGCTGCTCGTGCACATTGTAATATGTTCTCTTTGTATAAGTCGTTTTCCCACCTTGGGTTTCAGGGTGGGACTGGATTCGATTTGACCATTCCGGATTATTGCTTACTTTTACCTTTTCATGCTTTAGAAGAGGTCAGTCACAAAGCATGCATACTGTTCAATCATACATAAATTCCAGCAAACGCTCAATTAGTGATCATGCAATGTTAAGGAAAGCAAAGACAGCCATGGGCACACATTGTAACCCCCCCCCCCCCTCCGTTTTAGCTTAGAAAAACCAACAGGCACACTGAGAGTTTATAACATACTCCGACGCCTGTTCCTCTTCCCCGTCTCCTCTGAAATTGTTTGTCTACCTTGATGTTTAGAACCAGTAGGACAGGGACCAGTACTTGTGATATAGGGGATGTACCGGTATGGCAGGGTCCAGTACTTGTGACATAGAGGGTGTGCCGGTAGCGCAGGTCCAGTACTTTTGATATAGGGGATGTACCGGTAGGACAGGGCAAGTACTTGATATAACGGTGATGCACCGGTAGAACAGGGCAAGTACTGTAATATAGGGTATGTACCGGTAGAACAGGGCAAGTACTGTGATATAGGGGATGAACGGGTAGAACATGGCAATTACTGTGATAAACGGGATGTACTGGTAGGACAAAGACCAGTGTTTGAGATATAGGGGATGTACCGGTAGTACAGGGTCCAGTACTGTGGTATTGGGGATGTACCGGTAGAACAGGGTCCAGTGCTTGTTATATTGGGGATATACCGGAAGGACAGGGACCAGTACGTGTGATATAGGGGATATATCTGGAGGGCTGGGTCCAGTAGGAAGTACCGATAGGACAGGGACCAGCTCTTGTGATATAGGAGATGTACCGCTATGGCGAGGACCAGTGTTTGTGATATAGGGTTTGTAATTTTATACCTATATGACGGTGTCCAGTACTATGATATAGAGGATGTACCGGTAGGATAGGGACCAGTACTTGTGACATAGGGGATATAACAGTAGCACAGAGTGTACATTCAATTTAGATAGAACGGTAGGACAGGGGTCAGTAATTGTGATATAGGGGATATAACGGCAGGCGGGGACCAGTTCTGTTGATTTAGGAGATATACCGGTAGGCAAGGATCCAGTATTTGTGATATAGGTGATATACCGGTAGGACAGGGACCAGTACTTGTGATATAGTGGATGTAACGATTGGACAGGGATCAGTACTTGACATCTACGGGATGTACCAGCATGACAGTGTCCAGTTCTTTGGTTTAGGGGATATACTGGTAGGACATGGACCAATACTTGTGATAAAGGGGGTGTAATGATAAGATAGAGGCAAGTACATGTGACATGTAGAATGTATCGGTAGGACAGGGGTCAGTAGTTTTGTGTTTAGGGGATGTGCAGTTAGAACAGGGGCCAGTATTGTGATATAGGGGATGTACCGGTATGATAGGAGCCAGTACTTGTGAAATAGGGCAGAAAACGGTAGTATAGGGACCAGTACTTGTGACATAGGGGCTGTATCGGTAGGACAGGGATCAGTAGTTGGATTAAGGGGATGTGCCGTTAGAACAGGGACCAGTACTTGTGATAAAGGGGATGTACCGGTAGGGCATGGACCAGTACTTGTGATATAGTGGAATGTAACGGTCGGAAAGGGGCCAATACTTGTGATATATGGGATGAACCGGTAGAGCAGGGACCAGTACATGTGACATATGGGATGTACCGGTAAGACAGGGGCCAATAGATTTGATTTAGGGAATGTGCCGGTGGAATAGGGACCAGTACTTGTGATATTGAGAATGTAACGGTAGAACAGGGACCAATAGATTTGATTTAGGGGATGTGCAAGTAGAACACGGACCTGTATTTGTGATATACTGGTACGGCATGGTCAAGTACTTGTGATATACGGGTGTTAACTGTAGGATAGGGACCAGTATTTGCGATATACGGGTGTTTACTGTAGGATAGGGACCAGTATTTGTGATATAGGCCAGGAACCGGTATGAAAGGGTCCGGTACTTGTGATTTAGGGGATGTACCGGTATGGCAGGTCAAAGTACTAGGATGTACCGGTAGGATAGGGAGCAGTACTTGTGATAAAGGGGATGTACCGATAGGACAAGGACCAGTACTTGTGATATAGGGGATGTACCGGTATGATAGGGGCGAGTACTTGTGAATTAGAGCAGGTAACGGTAGTTTAGGGACCAGTACTTGTGATATAGAGGAGGTAACCGTACGACAGGGACCAGTACTTGTGATATAGGGGTGGTAATGGTTGGATATGGACCAGTACTTGCAATATAGATGTCGTAGCGGTAGTACAGGGACTTATAATTGTGAGATATATCCGTGTGTGTGGGATGTAATGGTAGGACAGGGACCAGTACTTGTAATATATGGGATGTACCGGTATGACAGGGACCAGTGCTTGTGGCGTAGGGGATGTACTGGTATGACAGGGACCAGTAGTATTAATTTAGGGGATATGCGGTGATATAAGGGGATGCACCGGTAGAAACGGGACCAGTGATTGTGATGTAAGGGAAGTTAATGCTAGAACAGGTGCCAGTACTTGTGATATAGTGGAGCTAGCGGCAGTACAGGGACAAGCGCTTTTGATACAGGGACCAGTACTTGTGATATAGGATAGGGAGTTAATGGTAGAAAAAGGGTTTAAGGGAGATAACGGTATAATAGGGACCAGTACTTGTGATATGAGGGATGTACCGATAGGACAGGGACCAATACTTTGAATATAGTGAACTTAACGATGAGATTTTGTTTTCGTTGGTGCTTTACGTCACAGTCAACAACTAAGGTCATGTCGGGACGTTGCCTCCACTTTATGAGACTCTTACCCAAAATGAGGATGTCATGACATTCAGCAAGTGCTTCAAATGTAACCATCCAACAAGGCCGAAAGGGCTCGTATGTGTGACTTGGAACCACTTTTCCTGGGCAGCCTCAGACCTGAGCGGTTAACCATGAATCAGGTACTTAGACAGTCAGCATCGTTCAAGCTTTGCCTGGAGGCACAAGCAGCCCATCTATTTCTTTAAGCCCCAATAGGCGGGGCCTAAAACGGTAGGGTAGGGACCAGTTATTGTGATATAGGGGATGTAACGGTAGGACGGGGCCTGCCCATAGGGGCTTAAAGAAATAGATGGGCTGCTTGTGCCTCCCGGCAAAGCTTGTACGATGCTGACTAGCTATCTGATTACTGGTGAATCGCTCGTGTCTGAGCCTGCCCTGGAAATGTGGTTCCAAATCGAGCCGTCCGCACATATAAGCCCTTTTGGCTGTGTCGGATGGTTATATTTGAAGCACTTGTTGGATGTCATGACATCCTCATTTTGGGAAAGAGTCCAATAAAGTGGAGGCGACGTCCCGACATGACTGGTAATACAGTGGATGTAAAGGTTATACATGGCTCATCGCTTTTGATACAATAAATTGAGCATTTTGGATCATTCCATAATTTCTGCTTACCTTAGAGCAACGTCGAATATTTGCTTTAATATCGCATACGAAAACACGCCCATGCAATACGCATATTTTTCTTGAGCTGTAAAAATTCAAAAGTTTCATTCGATAAAAATTCTTTATAGTAATTCTTTATAGTAATTTTGGGGGAAAAAAATCGATACAATAATTTTTAAGATGTTTGCCCGAAACATTGATTGTGGGAACATGTCATAACCGCCGCAGCTAGACTGCTCCACTGCGCATGTGTCGGATTTTAAGATCCAACAGCTGCACGCCAATGTTTACATCTGTAATCAAATTGATCTTCTTATGGTGGGCCGAGGCATAGTAATTCGTCGTAATGTCTGGCTAGGTCCTCAAGAGGGAACACAAATTGAAAACAAGTATTGATATATAGTCTATATTGACTTATGCATCATTCTTTCAGTCATACTGAGACTTCATAGACTATTAAGGTCTATTAACTATTCTATTAATACTTTGTACTCTTGACTCAAGTGTTGAACAACTCTTTGATGTATTTACCGATCCTTTTTATGGAATTTAATATCTTATTTCAAGTCTCTTTTTAATTTACAAAGCTTTTTGGATGTTTTTAATTATTCTAGAATTTGTAAAATGTTCATATGCCAGGCTTAATGTCCAAATGAAGGGAGGCTACACACCTACTGCTTTGACTTTAGACTAAAAGAGTTGCTTCCCTTGTACACAGTGCAAAAGTGAAAGTAGCCTGGCTATCGATTGACGTTTTTGACTTTTTGACCTTTTGATCTTCCGATCAGAGTTGATGATCAACACGCTTGAGCGAGCTCTATATATAGGCTTGACCAGCCAATCAAATGCCAGAACGCAAGGGGAAAATTTCTATGCACCAATCATTGCAGGGATAGAGTTTAGATTTTTCTATCCAGTGTAGAAAACAATGGCGGACATGTATTCAGTTTGGGATTTTGACGCCAGGTTTTGGAATAAATACTGGAAATTCTTGATCTATCCCAGTCTTAAAATGAAGCTTGGACAATTTAGAAATGGGATAGACTAGTGGGACTTTATAAAATGGATTAAAATAATGGGAATTTGGAGGTAAGATTTTCTGACAAGAGTATAGATTTTCTATACTTTTCAAAACATGGCGCCTTCCGAACTTCTTCTGGCAAAACTTTAAATGTCTTACACAAGAATCTTTCCTAGTATGTTTGATATCAGCAAAAAGCTCAGAAACTGCTCTTGCAGGAGGAAGGAATGGCAAAAACCAAAACTGTCGGAGATTCTGTCAACTTCAAAGAAACTTTGACGGACGCTGACAGACGCTCGGACGAATTCGATAAAAGATAGTTCCTTCTCCGAAAATTCCAGTTCTTTTAGAAAGCGACAGACCGCAATAAATGACCCCATTTATCGCGTAAATTCTTATTCGCTACAACATTTAATCGGACATTGTTTGACAGACCATCTAAAATACTCGTATCGAGTATGTTTACAACAGGAAAGAAACTTGTGTTCGTATGTCACCTAAGTTTGTCATTGCTTTGGTTTGATTAAGAGCAGTAATAGCCACAGATATTACATTCTCCCCCCCCCCTTTAAATATTATACTCCGGTATAATGAAATATTGGAAATTTGACTTAAATAGGGAATGGAAAGACAGTTTAAGTGAACAACTTATCAAGGACTAGATCATTTTTTTTTAGCTGGAGGGGTCAGCAGAACGACCCTCAATGATCGCTTCATAAATTCAATTTTATACTTAAACACAATTTGCTGCGGGGGACAGCTTCACGTCCCCGATCAGTTCCATTCAAGCAGCTGCCGGGGACAGCATCACGTCCCCGGTATTTAAATGTTCAACTTTGCCGTGGGGGACAGCGTCATGTCCCCCTAGAATTTATGTATTCACTTTTCAAGGCGCAGCCTTATCCCAGCACCATTAATCGATCTGATCATGGAGTCCAGCTCGTTTTCTCTGTCCCGTGCCGCGTTTTCAAACATCTTTAAAACTCTCATGTCATTGTCCTTTTCAGTCGCGATGTCCCGGAGTTGAACATAATTTCCATGTCTCATCCCAGATTTTGCCGTCTGCTGGCGAGGTGCTGAGCCCGGTAATGCAAGAAAATTGTACCTGTCGAATAAGTCCTTCTTGGATGATACAGGAAACCCCGACAGGTCGGAGTCCAACAGCGCACTCGCGTGTTCAAAACACTGAAGTTTTCTCTCGGCAGTGAATGTGCGCCATCCCCGAGGTGGCCACTTCAAGGATGTCTGGCGACCCTGGAGTGTGACCACCTCGTCCTGGTCCCAGTTCCGGCGTGCTGGGGGAATCAAAGGCATGACACCCCAGGAGAGGAGGTCCCTGGCCTGCTGCTGTGGCGTCTTGGGTGGTGGTGGCAATGACGGCGGTTGAATCTTTGGAGCTGAAGGTCCAGGTGCCGGGGTCTGTGTCACGGCAGCTATTGGCAGGCATGGTTGCGTGGCCTTAGGAAATGGATGGGGTAGCCTCCCCGGTTCTGGCTTAATGGTCAGGATACAGTCAATAAACATAGCTGAGATCTGTGTCAGTTGGCTGGCCTTTCTCGACAATTCCTCGTGGAGGGCCCCAGTTACCGTGGTAAAAGTCCCGGTGGGCCTTGCACGGCGGTTGACAACGGATCTCTTCAAAGTTTCCATCCTGTTTATGTCCTGTCTAACACTGGAGTTCAGCTTCACAATGAAGTAGGCACTTCCCTGAATAATATCCAGCTCTACCCCATCCTCCCCTACGAGAAATTGGTTGGCCACCAAATCCGTCACCATCTCCGGCCTGGTAGGACTGTAAGGGGGGGCCTCATCTCCCCTGGCCGGACTCCGTGGATCCACTCCGGAGGGCTCTTCCCTTGTAGGGGTAGCGTCACCCAATGCCCAGCCTTGCTTCCACTCCTGGAGTGAACGGGAGGAGCTTGGTGTTACAGATGTCCAACTCTTCACTGCCTCCATGGCCTGGATTGCCTCTTGTGATGATGGAGGGGTGGGAGTGATGATCCTGGCATAGTCCTTGGGAAACATGGCCAGGTAAAAGCCATTGCCGTCAGAGAAGAATTTGTCCCCGAAGAGCTTGTCAAATGCGTGTTTTGTCGCCACATGCCTCTTCAAGTCCCCGACCCGATTACTGGTTTTCTCCCCGTCATAACACCATGGACACAGTACCCTAAGCCGGAGGTGGTTCGAACTTCCGATATGGGCTCTCAGCTCTTTCCTGGTTGCGAAGGTGCTGGGGCACAGCCAACATTGGGATATGGAAGTCATTCTGAAGATATAACATGGGAATGTTCTAAGACGGTGAATTTTCTATAAGCTTGAGGACCTTGCCGCCGTCCGTTTTCCGTCGTAAACGTGGTGTGTATTTTGTAATTTCATTTTTTGTTTTTATCAACTGTCCATGTAATACCTGTAGTTTTCTTACAGTCATTTTAAATTTCAGTCTATGGTAAAAGAGTCATTTCATTACTGGATATACTAATCTTGCTTCTCATTGTATTTCAGTTACACTGCAGATTCCCTTGAACCTTACATTTAATATTAATTTCTATCTCGTTTCAGGTATGTCTATCACACAGTCAACAGTCTTAACACTTGCCCGAGCTGGGGGTAAAACCTATCAAGTGCTCATGTATCCTAGAGTGAAGAATATACACTACAGTGGCGTCTCTGGTTGATCAGGCCAAATCCCACCGTCATTTAGATTTACATATCCCTACCATGCATGGATTTTTTCCGTCACGCAGTTAACAGAAATCATACTTCAATTGTTCATTTATTTACTTTATCCAGTCAAAGGGAGACAACTTCACTTTACCATAGTCACATTTACAGTTCTGAACTACCATGCTAGCATAGACTTTAGGTTTAGACAGATTTCAGCTACAGAATGCCACACAGTACCTGTTAGAATTAAGCTGCTGACCCCTATTACATGTACTTAATAATTAGAATTTTCTGTGCTATTACTGCCCCTTTATATTACATTTATACCACAAATTTGCTCAAAACAATGCATTCACACAATTATGCAACAAAATGGCAAAAATTTAACAATTAACTTGAAATTTCAACCCTAAACTTACAGTTAAGAACAACAATTAATGTAAATGACATTTTAAGCAAGTGAAATTTGCTTATAAGTTTGTTGAAAATATTCATAAAATCAGTCACTGTCTGAAGTTCAATCAACACTGTTTGATATGAGAATGAGAATATGAGAATGGTAATGAAAATGTTCGAAATATTATATGCAACTCTCAAATGTTTATGATACTCCCTATTTGCATTAAAGTTCAGTTTTCACTGTTTATCAGTACCTTAGCTTAAATGCAAAACTTTGAAACTTGTAATGGCAATGTTACGTTACTGTAGACCAAGACATTTTCGCACCAATCCATTTCCGTGAACAGTTATCTCATCACAGAAATGCCACTACTGGGATAGGTGATTACAGCAATGACTTTATTTGCCAAGTCACACAAATGGTTCTAATTACAAGGAATCCAAAACAGGATCTGTAAATTATAAATAATGTGAAAATCTCTCGTCTTACAGTGTCTTAAAGGCTGGTCTTAGACTCGACAACATACAAACAGAAATTCTACAGAAAACCCTCAGGTTTTCCCTAGAATGGCATAATCAAATATGATGATGATTTCGTAATGTTCGCTAAGTGTTCCATGTTTATGTGTATGAAACTTTGATGATTGGATTGATGTTCATGAGTTTATGATTTCAAACACAACATATTCTTGACTTATCAAGTTTATGGATTGATTCCATCCGATTTCATCCTAGTTCCCTATTGTTTATATCTCCAGCTACTAGATGCCTAGTTAATGTCTTTGATGATTTTGTAATGCCTTAGCAAACCATTTTGGTATTGAATTACCCTGATATGCCCTTAACCTATCAATATGATAAACTTTAGCTGGAGTGTTTTGCTTCAGTTTCACTACATAAGTTAGATCATCAAGTCTCTGTAACACAAGAGCAGGTCCCTTCCATCTTGGAGCGAGTTTAGCACACACCCCGGGTCGTTTACTGGGTTCGTACAGCCACACCGCCTGCCCGGGTGCGAGCACACGTTTTGAGCTCTTGATGTCGTAGTGCCTCTTCCTGTAGAATGCTGACTTCTTGAGGTTTGTTCGAGCAAGCTGGTGCACTTGCTGCAGTTTCTCCTGGAGATTCTCCACATAATCACTAACATTTCCAGGATTCTCTCCCTTGGGTTGTCCAATTACTGCGGCCATAGGCAAGATGATTTCGCGACCGTAAACCATCTTATTGGGGGTTTGTCCTGTCGAGGAATGAACAGAACTCCTGTAAGCCATCATGACTTGGGGCAAATAGAGGTCCCAGTCCTTCTGATCATGAATACAGTACATAGTTAACATTGTTGAAAGTGTCCTATTAAATCTTTCCGTTACACCGTTTGCTTGGGGTCTCATGACTGAAGTTTTGACTTTCTCGATTTTTAATAACTTACACACTTCACCAAATAGTTTGGAGTCAAAATTGGTACCGCCATCTGATAATAGCAAATAGCAAAAGAGGGACACCAAACCGAGTAACAAAATTGTTTACAAATGCGGTGGCTATCGTGGAAGCTTCCTGGTCGGGCATCGCGATGGCTTCTGTCCACTTGGTGTAACAGTCCGTGATAACCAGAATAAAGCGTTTCGAGCGATGACTCACAGGTAATGGTCCAAGGACATCAATTGTTACCTTTTCCATGGGTTCTGAAACTGGGTCTTGTCCTAACGGGGCTTTCGCGAGTTTTGACGGTTTCCTGGACTGACAATTATCACATTTTCTACAGTAAGAGTCTATTTTGTCTTTCATTGCAGGCCAATAGAAATGTTCCTGTATACGAGAAAGCATCTTATCTGCTCCTAAATGTCCTGCACTGGGAATATCATAATAATTCCTTAATATGTCCTGTTGTAGGGTTTGGGGTACTATTAACTGGTACTTAGTCTCTCGTAACTCATCGGATACCCATTTTCTGTACAACATACCACTGATTATACTAAGTCTGTCCCATTGCCGCCAAAGTGTTTTAGTATACGAGGTTGTCTCGGATATGTTTTTCCATTCAGGTCGAGATTGAGTTTCTACGGCAACCATGATTGGGCTTATAATGGGGTCCGTTAACTGGCATTCTCGTACGTTACTAGGTTCCCAGTTCTCAAGCAAGAATTGATTGGATTTCAATTGAGCAGTAGCCTCCTTTTGCTGCTGCCCTCGCGTAACTGCACAAGATATCTCCACTGTGGGCTTACTATCGGATCCTATATCCTCTGTGTGAAGATCTGGGTTATGTTCCTCCGCGTGCTTAGCACTATTTTGTTCCTGTTTTTGACAAACCTTACAGGGGATCCTACTGAGCGCATCCGAGTTCCCGTGAGATTTTCCAGGACGATGAGATACAGAAATGTCATACGTTTCGATGTACTGAAGCCAACGAAATACTTGACCGGTGGGGTTTTTGAGGTTACGGATCCAGCTGACTGCTGAATTATCAGTTCTGAGTTTCACTTTTTGCCCTAAGATGTAACAATTGAAATGTTTTAAGGCAGTAACTACCGCGAGAAGTTCTTTCCTAGTCGTACAATACTGAAGCTCATGTTTGTTCATTGTTTTGCTCATGTACGCGATAACCCGTTCTTTACCATCACATTCTTGTGAAAGTACCGCCCCTACCGTATACTGTGATGCGTCAGTGTCAAGAATGAATTCCTGGCCAATGGTGGGGTAGGCAAGTATTGGGGCCGATGTCAACTTCTCTTTGAGAGTTTCGAATGCATGCTGACAGTCTGGGGTCCATACAAATTTTCTGTTCTTTTCACAAAGCTGATAGAGGGGTTTACATATCTCCCCGAATGAAGCTATGAATCGTTTGTAATAAGCGGCTAGGCCCACGAAAGACCTGACTTGTTTCACTGTTCGCGGCACCGGCCATTTCTGTACAGCTTTGATTTTATCTTTGTCCGTGTCGACTCCGCGTTCTGAGACTTCATGTCCTAGGAATTTGACAGATTTTTGCAGGAATGTGCATTTAGAAGGTTTCAGTTTAAGATTGGATGATAGAAGTCTTTGAAACACATGTTCGAGCCTTACTAATGATTCTTCAAATGTCTTGGCGGGGACAATGATGTCGTCCATATACAAAAGGCATTCAACCCATTGGATGTCGCGAAAAATGTCCCCCATGAGCCGGCAAAAATCCGAAGCCGCCGCGACGAGACCAAAAGGCATCTTGATAAATTGATAAAGGCCCATACTAGTCGCGAATGCTGTCTTTTCTCTGTCTTCAGGTGCGACTCCTATTTGCCAGTAGCCTTGATTTATGTCCATACAGCTAAAATATACAGATCCGGCGAGTGCATCTAGACACTGGCTGACGCTAGGAAGTGGGTATGAATCCTTCTTGGTGACTGCATTAAGCTTGCGATAGTCTACGCAAAATCTGGTACTGCCGTCTTTCTTGGTGACGAGTACTATGTTGCTTGACCATGGACTGACGGACGGTTCAATTACGCCTTTCTGTAACATTTTACGGACTTCTTCCCTTTCAATCTCTTGTTTCGCTAGGGGTAGTCGTCTCACCGGGTCTTTTATTGGCTTAGCCCCCTGGGTGTCTATATGATGTTCAACTTTATCCGAAAACCCTAAGTCATCTGACGATTTAGCGAATACAGACTGATATTTGATCAATAATGACTTAAACTGATTTTTCTCATTTTCATCTAGGTTTACAGAACTTCTCAAGAATAGATCATTCAAGTACTCTGGGAGTTCCTGACAGGCGGGCTGTTCCATATTGGTATGGCTGGTCTCTGCGTTTCTAGACTGCATTTGCGCGGGCTCATTTTCTGATACGGAAATACATGTTCCTATGGTTGTGTTTGGGTAAATTGTTACTGACTCTTCACTACAGTTTACAACATTCAAGTCCCTTAACTCTTCACTAGACCCAGTTTTTATCACTCCAGGAAGAAGTTGAGCTTGTGAGGATTCAAGTGGTTCGACCAATGCTGTTTTTGATTTCAAATGTTCTTGACTTGGTATTTTTACAGGGACCCATGCACTCGAATTTGCAGGAATACATATCTTTTCTTCTGCTATAACGCGACAAGTCATTGAGGAATTGCCACCGAGCCAGCATGATATTTGATCTGTGTCTGTATGTAATATATATTTCTCATAGTCTATTTTCTTTACATGTTCAAGCATAAAATCCTGACCCAAGATTCCATCGGGAGATATATCACAAACAATTACTTGGTGAAAATATACATTTTTCCCTAATTTAATTGTAATGTTTGTATGACCATATACATTTATATCTATGCCATTTACATTTTTCACTCTAAAATTGTTTTCTTTCAGTTGGGGTCTTAGACAAGGATCTATCTTCTGGTATATCCTATGTGACAAAAGTGTTGAGGTTGAGCCACTGTCAATCAAATAATGAGCATTTACTCCACTAATTTTACAGTTTGTATAGAAGCCATTGTCAAAACTTTTTGTATGTTCATATATCTTACCAACAATGCTCAATTCTAATTGTTCATTTTCACTTTCAGGCCCCTTTTCCCCCATCGACCCTGGGCCTACTGTGTCGATGGACGGTGGTTTTCCGGCTGGCTTTCATTATAGGCCTGCGCCCTGGCGTATTGGGGTTGTCGCTGCATTGGTCGCTGGTCTCTCCTGTTTCGCGGGTTTTGTGGACACTGCCTTTGCAGGTGATTGGGTGATAGGCAATTATAACAGAGCCGCTGCCCGTTCCTGTCACGTGTCTGGTTGTTACACTGCCTGGTTAACCTCTCAATACAGCTTTGTAGTTGTCTTAGAGTATTTTGCAGGTCTTCGTTTCCTGGGTTATGATTTCCAGATGATCCATTAGACTGCTGTGAGCTGTCTTCTGCTGTGGCTTGACGTATCAGCTTCTTCTTGGACAAATCTTCTCCCAGAATTCCTTCATATATTTCTATTATAGATACGGCCTTAGTTACAGAGGTGCAATTTTCAGAGATGCATTTGTATTTCAAGTCAGGGGACACAGATTTGTACAACTGGTTTAAAGCTAACATTTCCCTAGCCTCATGATTCATGTTGCTATAAGCCCGCTGGGCTAGCCGGCGTAGATCATCACCTAGTTCTGCTACAGATTCATTAGGTTTGCGCATCCTTGCTTCAAGCCTTGAGATCCACATAGGCTGTTGACGGGTATTTCCAAAGCGCTGACCTAGTTTTGTAGTAAGAGTGTGGTAGGAGGTCCGTTCTGGCATCTTTAGGGTCATATAATAAACTTGAGCATTTCCTCTCAAACATGCTGCTTTATCCTGTTGAGACCATCTGCCTAGCTCAGCACATACCTCGAAATGGCTTAGGTAGGATTCCCAGTCTTCGTCGCCGTTGAATGTTTGCGGCTTCATAGGTGGTGATGTGTGCAGGGTAGCATGGGCTCTAGCATTGGTGCTGGTGTCTCCTCTAGCATTGGTATCAATGGGAATTCCTAAATACTCGCCCTCTAAGGCTCGCTTTGACCGCGGCTGCTGTGCTGCAAAATCCTCAAGATCTGGCATTCCTTCTACAGACGACAATACCGATGCTGCTCGATTAGGCCGCGCGTTTTCCACCTCATGATCCTGGTCTTCAATGTCTGAGTCTGGTCGGTCGCCTTCCATGGCTGGACTTTGGGGTTGCCTACTAAATTCAATTTCAGAGTCGCTATCTGCCATAATTTAATTAATACTGTATTTCTGATTTTATGAATATTTATGGATTGTTCAGTTTGTCTCTGTTGTTTTTTCTGTTTTTATTTATTTATTTTTTTTTTCTGTTACTATTTTTCAATTTTTATTATTTTTTTCTGTTTCAGTTTTTCACTTTTTATTTTGTTTTTAATTTTTCAGATTTTTCATTTTTTTTTTATATATATTTTCACTATTTTCAGTTTGATTTATTTGTTTGTTTTGGTTTGTTTGATACAACTCTTAATGTTTGTTTTTACTCGGTGTATAATGTTACTTTTCTTCTGATTTGTCTTGCTTTGATTAAATTGCAGATTAAACCCCGTGATTGAGCACATTCAATTTTTCTGAATAGGTTGCACCCCGTGTGATGATTAAGAAGTTGAATACTGTCAGTTAATGTCTAGTCTTTTAGTCACTGTCTTTTCATTTATTATTTTCTCAAATCCAGGCTGGGTTTGCATCACAGAATGAGCTTTTGAACTAACTCATTCCACTAATCTGACACCACATGTAATCAAATTGATCTTCTTATGGTGGGCCGAGGCATAGTAATTCGTCGTAATGTCTGGCTAGGTCCTCAAGAGGGAACACAAATTGAAAACAAGTATTGATATATAGTCTATATTGACTTATGCATCATTCTTTCAGTCATACTGAGACTTCATAGACTATTAAGGTCTATTAACTATTCTATTAATACTTTGTACTCTTGACTCAAGTGTTGAACAACTCTTTGATGTATTTACCGATCCTTTTTATGGAATTTAATATCTTATTTCAAGTCTCTTTTTAATTTACAAAGCTTTTTGGATGTTTTTAATTATTCTAGAATTTGTAAAATGTTCATATGCCAGGCTTAATGTCCAAATGAAGGGAGGCTACACACCTACTGCTTTGACTTTAGACTAAAAGAGTTGCTTCCCTTGTACACAGTGCAAAAGTGAAAGTAGCCTGGCTATCGATTGACGTTTTTGACTTTTTGCTTGGCGCGACAGCGTCAAGCAATTGAAACGGAATGAGGATTTCTCCTGAATCTGTGGGTTTTTTCCTTCAACCTATGGGGCTTCCCTTTGACATCCAGGGGCCTGGTTCCAGTCGCAATATTTTGCTACACTTCTTGCATAATAAAGCAATTGAAGACGGAAACCAGACTTGCTCTCCGCCGTTTTTATAAGGACTTGTGGGAAGAATGACGTATTTGGATCTAACGTTAAACATTTAGGTGGCGTTCTGGGCGGATAATGTTAAAACCCGGAACTTTGTGCTAGGTCCGACCAAGTACGAAAGCTTGAAATCCACCGTAGCGAGGAAGTGTTCATGACCGATGTGATCCATCGAGTTACCGAAAAACTCCACAAACCTACGAAAAACCACAACACACGGACAAATAATGGTATATACAGACTAGCCAAGCGTTCCTTTTAACAAGGAAAATTTATTGACCTTTTGATCTTCCGATCAGAGTTGATGATCAACACGCTTGAGCGAGCTCTATATATAGGCTTGACCAGCCAATCAAATGCCAGAACGCAAGGGGAAAATTTCTATGCACCAATCATTGCAGGGATAGAGTTTAGATTTTTCTATCCAGTGTAGAAAACAATGGCGGACATCTATTCAGTTTGGGATTTTGACGCCAGGTTTTGGAATAAATACTGGAAATTCTTGATCTATCCCAGTCTTAAAATGAAGCTTGGACAATTTAGAAGTGGGATAGACTAGTGGGACTTTATAAAATGGATTAAAATAATGGGAATTTGGAGGTAAGATTTTCTGACAAGAGTATAGATTTTCTATACTTTTCAAAACATGGCGCCTTCCGAACTTCTTCTGGCAAAACTTTAAATGTCTTACACAAGAATCTTTCCTAGTATGTTTGATATCAGCAAAAAGCTCAGAAACTGCTCTTGCAGGAGGAAGGAATGGCAAAAACCAAAACTGTCGGAGATTCTGTCAACTTCAAAGAAACTTTGACGGACGCTGACAGACGCTCGGACGAATTCGATAAAAGATAGTTCCTTCTCCGAAAATTCCAGTTCTTTTAGAAAGCGACAGACCGCAATAAATGACCCCATTTATCGCGTAAATTCTTATTCGCTACAACATTTAATCGGACATTGTTTGACAGACCATCTAAAATACTCGTATCGAGTATGTTTACAACAGGAAAGAAACTTGTGTTCGTATGTCACCTAAGTTCGTCATTGCTTTGGTTTGATTAAGAGCAGTAATAGCCACAGATATTACACATCCAAGGATTCGTGGATGTACTTGTATGAACTCAGAGTGCACTGACTGACTCATGAACATAAACAATTTACTATTGGCTGGAATCATGACAACAAAGAATAAACAAGTTGGTGGCTGACTGGCGTGTGATTGATAATGAACTCGCCAGAACGAAGCAGGCTACCGCCGCAGCGAGGCAGTTCTAACGAGTACCCACAATTTATAATTAGTTCCGTCCCGACATGACTGAAAAATTGTTGAATGGGACGTTAAGCCTTAAAATCAACAAACAAATTATGAATATTTTGGATCAAAAAGAAGAAAATATGTATACCTAGGGTTGTATACCCCCAGGGTCAGTACATAAAAGTTGGGTGTAAGAGGTTTACATTACACGGAAATGTTTGCGTGATGTTGATTTAGAAAAGTGGAAAAGTGATGCAATACTTTTGGAACCGGGCACACTCAGCCTGATATTCTATGCAAAATATTCGTTAAAGTGGTCATTGTCATTATTTATTTTGGAGGAATCAAGCTGACACATTGTTGAATATGATCACAGATTCTTTTTTTCTGGCGAACTGCCTAGTGTGTCTTTGAATCGGCATTTAGGCAGAGTCAAAATGGATGGTAGTTGGATTTATGTGACATTATACATGATAAGCAGTTCTGCCTCTCCGATTGTTTACATTAATAAAATACCAGTGTTTCAATGGTGCAGCTAAAATTGTAATTAACACACCGATTTAATATCAGCTAACCACTGGCTTATCGCCTGCGAATTGTCTGTAACCAACAAAAACCTGTATAAGGGATTACTTTT
The DNA here is from genome assembly GCA_964017185.1 of Rugalucina vietnamica. Lineage (NCBI taxonomy): Eukaryota > Metazoa > Mollusca > Bivalvia > Lucinida > Lucinidae > Rugalucina > Rugalucina vietnamica. The sequence continues at coordinate 23,016,115 of OZ024884.1, read as the reverse complement.
AAAGGAATTGCACTGCTGCAGTGGCGTTTCGAAGTTTCGACGATTGCCTTTTGCCATAATGCCACATTGCCATAATGCCACACAAGCGAAATAAACAACCTACACAGTTAGCAGCAAACACATTTAATGCTGCACAAGCGGATCTTTGTTATGTTATTAAAAATAAAACTTTCACATATTTACACATGATTTTATTTAATATTTTAATATAAATCATTTGTTACCATGTGCCAGGACGGGGTCTGAAAATGATAGTTATTCTCGAGTTGAACCCCCTCCAACTAATTAATGATAGGTATTTATTTAGGCATTCCGTTTAGTCCTGCAGATATCTGGCTTGACCCGGAAATGCGGTTCAAACTTTTTTCTTGGCTGATTCTTGTTGCTTAGATGTTACCATTAAAGAATCTGACTGATGCCACCTTGGCATCATTGAGCATTTTGAGAAAAACAAGATGGCGTCCAAGATGGCGGCTCAATATATGGGCTGGTCATAATAAAGTTTCTATTTGCACTCAGGGCATACTTAATTTACAAATATTTTACATAATTTTATAAAATGAATGTCAAAGACCATTTCCTGCTAGCATGGTCATGTATATCAAGAATACTTCCAAGATGGCTGCCAGAATGCAATGCTAAATGACAATTATCAGCGTTATTTCAATTTGGTTCACTTTAAACACTGAAAATATTACATTTATCTGTATATTATGTGATGATTAGAAATTATGTTTCCTTTAATATTATCGGAATACAAGATGGTGTCAAAGATGGTGTCAAAGATGGCTGTCAACTTTAAATTTGTCGCAAAAATGTTACTGAAGATGATTTCTTAGTCATTTCCTTTGCTAAGCCTTTAGTCCAGTTGCCATCAACATAACATGGAAGACGGTGCCACATGAAATTGTATTGTGGTTTTCTGTTCACTAGCGTTTTCGAAAAATCATGATGGCATCCAAGATGGTCGCCATAGGCAAGAATATAAAACCCCAGAGTTGAATATACCAGTTGCTTTATGTTTAAATACTCATTTTATGTTGTAAACATCATAACAAAAATTGTTCTTAGTTCTGACACCCACATGATAATAATTATGCAAGATGGCGGCCATAATCATACTATTTAAAGGAAGTATTCTCTTATTAAAACGGCATTCAGATGTTTCATATAATCAGTGTCTTGTGATTGAAATGTCCATTTCTTGTTGTTCACATAATAGTGAAACCAAGTCATTTGGTTTCAGCTAGGACCCCACATCATATAAACGAAGAAAGATTACGACCAAGATTGCTGCCATAATTATAATTTAAAAGAACATGTTCTCTGATAAAAGCACCTTTCATGTGCTCCATATACCAAATGACATATGTTTGAAATGCTCATTTAACATTGTAAAGAGCATCATTTAGTGTTTATTCTCACATGATAATAATGAGCCAAGATGATGGCCAAGATGGCCACCATAATCTACTATATCAGGACACAAACATTAGCTTTTACAAAAGCTAGCGTTCATTTAGCCCTAGTTACGGAATAAAAGCTGTAACCGTACAGGGTATCTGGTCACACCACAACAGAGGACACCCTTCTTTGAACTTGACTCAGATCTTTAGATACTCCTTGAACACAGCAGCATAGTGTGTAAAGCATAGGTGTAAAAGAACACGTATTTGGGAAAGCGTCCCAATACTTCATGTTCGAAAGATAGATAGACATACCTTAACCCGAACAATCTAGTGGTCTCATTACCTCCACTCTGTCCTCGGGAGTCTCTGTCGATAGAGGGTATTTCAATCGCGTTAGACCTACCTTTGCTTTTTATATCAAACGGTAATAAGCTCATATTGACCTTCTCTCAGTTAGTGCATTAATGTTTCCTGGGGACGTGGGCCCGGGAGATCCACAATTTCAACATTCGTTCACAATCTTACCCTTTTCTTAGCATTCAGAAGCAGTCGGTACATGCGGTCAACAGACTTACATGCAGTCTTCTTTTAGGATTGGTTCCCTCGTTATCTGCCAGCTTATCTCTACTGATGATACAGGGGTAACAACCGGTTCGGACTAAATCCGAATAAACGTGTGTTAAGCACAACTCCTATATATGAGGTCGTTCGTGAACTACAGTGAGTACCACATAGGAGACTACTTTACAAACTACACTACTACAGGATTAGAGGATCTATTCACAAATGGATCTCTTCATGGCCCTCTGAGCACTATCAAAACGGATGGCCAAGCCTCAGATCCAGTCCCTGTCTTATCTTGTGTCCCTCAAGGATAGGTCTTGGTACCGGTCCTGTTCTTGATTTTCATTAATGATCTTCCGGACAATATCAGGTCATCTGTTCGCTGATGATTGTGTTTTGTCTAGGAATATTAATTCACTCACAGATTGCCAGATTCTACAAAATGACCTGAATAGCCTTGCACAATGTGAGACTGATTGGCAAATGAAATTTAACGTTGCCAAGTGTCATTCAAGGAGAAGAGAAGAAGACCACATCCATTTTTATTGAAAGATAATTTACACTAATTCGATAGAACTATAAAATGCTGGGTCTTGGTCTATATGCCTGTGGTAACTTTCAAGAAAGGATGCTTACATGTAGTAGACAAGGTCAAGACTGATGAAAAACACACTGATCAGGTTCAGACCTACGTCTTGTGTAACAGTAGCAAGAACTAATATGATTCAAGTCAATGCAAGCAGAAAGGAAAATGTGTAAGCGTCATACACAGACGTATAGTATGCCTTTCTCGTGATAAAAGTTATAAAATAAATGTAAACTGAAATGCAGCCGCTTTATAGAAGGGGCATAAGAGGAGATCAGGACCCTAAATATATTGGGGGTTAAATGGTACATGTAAAACGTCTGACCGTAGTCTCGTTTCTTCTTGAAATCCATGCGATTTTCTGCCAGGATGTAATATGCTAACATACTGTTGTTGATGCATAGGAAAGAGGTCAGTCTGAAAACACTTTCGAATGGCTTCATACTTGATAAGCTTGGTGAACTGCGTTAGCCATTACCAGATAATATCAAGGAAACATCCACGTGGAGGATGTTATGGCAGCAATGTAGAAACATTTATGTCAGATATATGCTTTGATGTGAAATTGGTAAACAAAGGCTAAATCTCCCATTACAAGCTTTAGGCATATTATCACCTAATGTACATTATCTGTAAGAATGAGCAGACAGTATGATTTTCCATAAAGCTGATAACAAATATACATTTGCAATATGCTAGGCTAAACTTTGACCATTTTGTGAAATTTGAACCTGTTGGCTATTAATGTTATAATTTGTTTTTTTTTTTTTCTGCCTCACTACGTGGAATATAGCTTGAATATATGTGTATATTCAAGAAGTATGAATGCCACTGCCATAGGGAAATATTCATCTTTCTGTATTTGGTGGTTGATTTGTTGTTTTTATGCCCAAATCAACAGCTAAGGTCATATGGAGCCGAAACCTCAGTTTAAAGTCTCATTCAAAAGACTGGAAAAGCCAAGGCTTAAGCCCCAAGAACCTTGGTTGATAGCTTAACCACTACACAAGAGGAGCTTATAGCTGTGGGTCCTGCTTTTGATACGGTCTAGAAATACCTTTAATAAATAGCAAATGCGTATGCCAAACAAGCTCATAAGGCTGTTGTCATATGAAACAGCCATCTTGGATGCCATCTCAGGTTTAGAGTGTTCTAATAATGGTCTTAAGTCATATATGCACATGGCAATACAATAAATTAACTTACAGGATAAAATAGAGACAAAAACACACAAGTACTGTACATTATATTCTTTTCTGTGCAAAAAATCTATTTGGCGGCCATCTTGGATGCCATGCTTATTTTTTTAGAAATCATTTTAGGTATGTGATTTATCAGGCAACTTCAAATGTATGTTTTTACAGCCAAATATGGCAAATAGAAACAATCATTCAAGTCCTTGACATAGCAAAACAAGTGATAACATACATTTGGCGACCATTCTGGACGCCATCTTGAATATCTCAAAATGCTCAATGATGCCAAGGTGGCATCAGTCAGATTCTTGAAGGGCAATGTCTTGGCTACAAGAATCAGTCAAGAAAAAAAGTTTGAACCCTATTTCCGGGTCCCGATAAAATACCCCATAAATCTGCAGGACTAGTTGTAATAAACTGTATGGTGTTCATATATATTTGAGGCAGTTGCTACTATCCAGGCTATCCCAGTTCCCCAACTTTTCCAATACATGAAGCTTAGGTTCAGACCAAAAAAGTTGAGAGGGATATCAATCAATCATTGAACACAAACAAACCAAATGCAAATGACTGCGGCTACTAGGGTAATAACTTAGTCAACAAACTACGGCATTAGCGTTATGTTTATCTACGATTCTTATGGTGTACGGAAAGGCTCATAAAGCGGAATTAGGGTATACACCCTAATTATTTAGGGTATACACCCTAATTAATTAAGGTGTATACCCTAATTCAAAAATCGAATTTGGGTATACACCATAATTAATTTATGTATACACCTTAATTCCAATTTTGAATTATGGCATATACCCAAATTAATTTGGGTCTATACCATAAATAATTTAGGTATAGACCCAAATGAAACTTTTGACCCTCTTGGTGCGCCTCAGTATAATTCAGAAGAAAAAAAGCGAATTATGGTATAGACCCAAATTAATTTGGGTGTATACCTTAATTCAAAATTCGAATTTTGGTGTATTATACCCAAATTAATTATGGTATATACCATAATTCGATTTTTTAATTTGGGTATATGCCATAATTCAAAATTGGAATTAAGGTCTATACCCAAATTAATTATGGTACATACCCTAATTCGATTTTTCAATTAGGGTATACACCCTAATTAATTAGGGTGTATACCCTAATTAATTAGGGTGTATACCCTAATTCCGCTTTATGAGCCTTTCGGTGTTTGTCTACGATTCTGGTGGGTAGATGAACAGACATTCCGAAATATGTACTAAAAATACCAAACATCTTCGTTGAAACTATAATTATTGCCAGTATTTTATAGGCAACCAAGAACTCGAAATGCCCATGGGGACCTAAAGTGCCAAATCGGGAAATATCATCATAGAGGCAGAACGACTGAACTTTAAACTATATCGGCAAAGCAGGTATAGAAGATGCAGTTCAGAAAAAATATGTGGTTATGTCAGTAATTGAAACAAACAAACAAACAAACAAATAAACAAACAAACAAACAAACAAACAAACATTTTACAATAATCACCCATTACATGACTAAAAGGGGGGGGGGGGGCAACAAACTTGCTGCATTATCGCAAAGATGCTGATAACAATACTATTATTTTGTTTTAAGCCGCGAGCGTTAAATGATGTCTTTATTGCATCCGGTCAGGTTAGACACAAAATATGTTGCACAGCCACAGAAGTTGACTGAGCACTCTTGATACTTTGCGTTTAGAGAAGTATTGTAACACAAGCACTGATCAGCTGCTCAGATAATCTATGCTAATACTGTCGCATATGAGCCGCCTCATGGGAAAAACAACAATCTGCATCGGCGAAAACAAAGGCGCAGTTCAGCTTCGCTGTAACTGCGAAGCTGATCAGCACCTTTGTTTTCGAATCCTCTCCTACTTAACTCCAAAAATTTCAAGCTTCTAGCCTGCTTCTGAAGCTGTACAGGCCGGTTTGTGTCAGACCTGTTCGGAAACCACATTGTTGGTTTTCCTAGAAGGATGCTCATATAAAGAAGTCACTTTTCTCATGACGCGGCTCATATGAAACACTGGAAGGAATTGCCTTAAGTTTTCTAGCGTTTCCTACTTAAGCGCAGTGAACGAATTTCCGAGATAAGCGCAATTTTATGTCTTCACCTTGACGGGTTTTCCCTACTTAAGCGCATTCCCTACTTAGTCGCCTCACACACGTAGAAGACTTTATGAGGATCGGTCAGAAAGTAATATTACTTGCTTAATAACTCAGCTCTGAATCATAATTGAACCTCAACGCGACAATGTGTACCTTCGGACATTACTAGTAGAAAGCAGCAAAATGCGGAAAAATGATGATACGTTTTAAAAATAACACTGTATTTGTAATCTTAGAACACTGGACTACCAAATGAATGAGTTTTAAAACATATTATTTTTCTATTTTTGGAGTTATCTGCCCTTGTTTTAGCCCACAATACACATTTTTTTCCATTATCTATCGTTAAACGGTAACCAAAGCAACCGCACCATCATGAAAATGGACAAAATACTTACGACAGATTGCCTGTAAGGATAGTATGCTACTATCTTAACAATATGTTCTGGCCTGTGCATAAACAGTTTTAAGCAAATTCATCGAGTTTTGAAGGCTCTACTGGCATGCAGAAATGCAATAAGCAATTTTGACGTCATTTTTAGGACAACGACGTCTGTAAGGTTCATATAGTAAATAATAATTGAAAAAAGCAAATGCATCGAGTTTCGAAGGCTCTACTGGCATGCAGAAATGCAATAAGCAATTTTGACGTCATTTTTAGGACAACGACGTCTGTAGGGTTCATATAGTAAATAATAACTGAAAAATTGAAATAATCTGGTCAAATAAAGACCAATAGACTCTATGAACATTAAACATTCCAAGTAACTTTGTTTTTTCTTATACTCAAAAAAAATATCCGAAGGTACATTTTCTAACGTTGTGGCCCAATTCATTATGGTAGACAGTAAACAGTTATTTCATGGTGGTTTGGTGAATAGTCAAAACTATTGCCCCGAGGTGATGAGGATGATCATGGTGGACTATTGCCCGAAGCCGAAGGCCGAGGGCAATAGTTCACCATGGTCATCCAAGGCACCGAGGGGCAATGGTTTCGACTATTCACCAACAGCCATGAAATAACTGTTTTTTTACCCAACAATAATATATCTAGTAGATGTCATGGATATTCTTCTTGACTCTCCATATCAGTTCAAAATCAAATCGGATTTCTAGCATCTTTAAAAGGTACACTGCCATTAATGAGGAGGTTGACAATTTGCTATCAAAAACACTGGTCAGTGTATTTTAGATCCACATTTGTCGACTGTATTTTCAATTATCACCAATCTATTCTCTGATTTGGTTCTTCTATTATATCGAGCAGCTTATTCCTCATCTTGTGAGCTGGGTCATGGTATAGTTCCATGTTATGTCCAAAACTATGGACCGGTTCAGGCATGCGCAGTTGAGGCCAACCTGTGACGTAGTAAAACATTGCTATAGCTCGGACATCTTCTGAGCTGGGTACTAGGCCTATTATAAATCATCTTTTTGAGCTGGGTACCAGGCCATGGTATAGTCCCATGTTATATCCAAAACTATGGACCGGTCCCGGTATGCGTAGTTGGGGTCAGCCTGTGACATAGTGAAACATTGCTATAGCTTTGACATCTTTTGAGCTGGGTACCAGGCCATGGTATAGTCCCATGTTATATCCAAAACTATGGACCGGTCAGAGAACAACTCATGATATAGCGAAAAATACGCAATTACTCTGTGTATAGTGGGTTGGGTAATAATTACTTTTATGTGAGAAATACACCATCCTCTAAGGCACGCCGCACGCTGAAATTACATTCGCTTTTTGAGGGGGTATAGGAACATTATCACATAAACCTAAAGATACTTGATTAAAGTTTACACAAATCTACATGAAAACGTTATCTTAAGCTTCATTTCAAACCAAAGCAGTTAGCAAAAATGCACACAACATTATATACCAATTCTTTGTAACCACTGAAATGTTTCGGCACGCATAGTCTCAGAATTGGATGAAACTTTCACACAATGATCAGTACCACTCAAAACCAAGAAAACTGTTGTCAATATTTATTTTGCTTCTTCCAACATGGCTACCGCCAAAATCTTTTTTTCTCTCAAATTTCGGTATTGCATATAATCTTATTGAAAATTACACTTTTCATCTTCCAGAAAGAGCCTGCTTTACCAATGACATCTATCTGTCTACTTACCTTCGGTATAGTTCATTCATTAGTCTGTATAAGCATGTGGCAGGCTCTATCATCTTAAAATACGGGCATCTAGCATCTTTTACAGAAAATGTGAAAATCAGAAAAATAGGCATATTTTGAAAATTGATATCTTAAAAAGACTCGATAGTTGAACATTCTCCTGAAAATAACTAGTGCATATTTATGCACTGTTGAGCAAAATGAAAATTTAAGTTTTTTTTGCGACAATGTTGGCTGTCTGTGACAAGTTTTGTAATAAAACGTGTTAAAAGCGTAGCATTAATAGTGAAATTTTTATTATGTATCTTTTTTTTTTTTTTTTTTCTTTTTTTTTTTTTTTTTTTGGAAGAAAATGTCACCAAGTTTGCATGATTTTAGCATTAAAATGAAAGAAAATAAGGGGTAGGGGGAGCATATCAGCTGTATTTCTATTGACAACGATTTAAATAATAAGGATTATCTTAAATGAGCTAATATCCACCCAACTTTATTTTAAGGACAAACAAAATATGGATTGTAAGTCAAGGGCGATAACTCTTCGAAATTTGATTAAAAATGAAGGTAAATGTGAGCAAATCAGATTTTTCTGTTTAACTGGCATATTTTTTCTAAATAAACCACATTGGCGGCTAATATAACTGCATTTGTGAATAGTAGTAAACTACTAAAATACAACTAATTGAAATCTGGCACACTAATTACAAAATACAACCTATTTTTTTTATTTTGTCTGTGAAATTGAGACAAAATAGGGGGTAGCGGTAACATATCAAAAATATACTTTTATGTAAATGCTGAGAAGAACCAAACTTCATTTACAAACATAACTATGAATGAAAGACGAAATAGATATGGATTGTATGTACTTGTATTTCAAAAGCGATAATTCTTCAGAAATTGTTGGAATTGCTTACAAATGTGACATTTGGGGCTTGTCAGCAGGAGAAAACAATTTCAATGCCAATGATTGGAATCCGACTTAGTGTTCTAAATATCTTGGGTATTATACGAGGGGTATTATATGATCGGAAAGTACGTATAAAAATGCTGTAAAATAAGTTTGCGTCAACCGATTTATATGAAATTTAGTATGAATAAACATTGATCCTTTTGTAATTGAATGCCACTGTCATTTTAAAACGATGGCGTCAGACTTTCATGCACGAGACAGCGTAATGACGTCACTTCACGTGACCCGGCGCACCTGTACCCCTGGGTTGATTTTCTAAGCGTACTTTGGGCTTTGGTAAGGTTGGTCGACATTTTTTTCATGAAAAATAATTTTCTAACCATTTTTCGAAAACATACGGCATTCTGATGCTTTATCTACTAATAAGGTGAAATTGAATTAAACAGGTAAGCCTAAAATATGCTAGAATTTCCATTTCATTTTGTAAAGTTAAATTCAACACCCTGTTTTCTGGCCGAAGAGTAACGAAATGATAAAAAGACTGACATAAACCATAACTAATAGAGACAATGTCAAGATTAAAAACGTTTCGACATTGCAGTAAATCCCTGTATACTTTTAAAAAATGACTTCGCGAAAATGCAGCATTGTCGAAATTCTTAACAGTTTAATTTGTCTGTTCGACAGAGTTGGTATTTGCGAAACTCTAGAGACCAATCCATTCGATAAAAACCCTCGTAACTTTACAAACATAAGCCGTGTACGTTGTAGTTAATACGTATTAAACAAAATGTGGACATACGCAATCAAAACTGGTGTTACAATTCTTTTAACTATGAAGTATTTTGAAAGAATAGAGCTTCGATGCTACGTTGCGCCGCATACCGTTAGGCGGTGTTTCCATAACGACAGCTGCAACGCACGTGTGCATATAATGCATGCGTTGTTGCAATGGAATAACTGCATATATATTGCTGCATACTGTGATGAAATTTTATCTCGAAATAATAAAAGCTAAAGAAATGAGAACACTATTATACGTGCTTTACGATCACCCCTCGTATATCAATATAAATATCCCTAAATATCAATAGGGGTGGCATATCAATAATATTCTATTACGCTGGGATCAACCAAATATCCTTTACAAACATTGAAAGAAAATGTGACAATTTTAGATTCTAATGTGACCTATAGTTTATTCATTTGTTCTTTGACCAATACACGTGTAGTATATAACATACAAATCTATATACAAATAGCACAAAGGGTTCAATGGTAGCATACCTTAAGCAGAGTGACATGGCTTTATTTGGGGCATTATTGAAAACTCTCGATACGCTTTTAAAATGTCAAGTGATGGTCAAATTCATGTATCGAGACGAGTTTGTGTGTTTTTCTTACGTCCACCAGTTGCTACGTTACGTTTAAAACATCTTGCAAATCACGTGCCCAGCATTCCACATGCATCACATGTTATCAATTTTTGCCTTGTTTGATTGGTTAAAGTGTCATAAAGAATAAACCGGAATGACATTTGAAAAATTCCATCAGGGGACGCCGTTATGGCCTGACGTTAAACCAACGTAACACGAAGATCAATATGCTCGGTGCAGACATGAAGAGTAAGAAAGACAGTTGAATCTTTTCAGCTTGCGAGAGTACGATAAATCTCCTAGAGCCCTGTTCCATCAACTGACAGCGTCAAAACCGACATCATGACGCCAGACAACGTAAGGCTACCATTATATAGGGCAATGACAATTTGACGTCATAATGACGTAATCGATTTCTAGGCAAGCTACGAATTTCAGGCTTCAGTTTATGAGGTACATATTATTAAAATGGTTAGTTCAATTTAATACCAAAGAAAAAACCCATTTTGTTTGAAAACATTCAAAATGGCATCCAAAATGGCTTTCAAATTACATATTTTTGCTATTAATGATTGTTATGCATAATATCTATCACAATCATCATTTATTAGGTACAGGCTAATATAGATGTCCTAATAATGATTATATAATGTCAAAACATCATTAGATATTACATCAAAAGTAATTATGTTAAAGATAGCATCCAAGATGGCATCCAAATACATATTTTTGCCAATATTGTTATTATTTTGCTTAAAATATTTAGAAAGCATTCTTTTATAGATAATTTACTTTAAAGGGGCTGGTATTACTAGATGGTTCACAAAAAATCACCCAAACATGGATTTTGCTGTTATTGCCACGGTAAAGCAAAAGATGTATTGAAAATTATTCATGTATTCAGATACAGGCTTACAAACATTAAGATGATTTCAAAGAAGATGGTATCACATGTACATGTATTTGATAAAACCCTTAAGATATTAATGATGGCATCAATGATGGCAAATTCAGATGTTTCTATCTGTAAGAAAGGTAAGAAAGCCGGCTCAACAACTGCCATCTCAGACAGTCCAACACACAAATGCATCTCCAGCTGCTGTCTGTAAGGTCAGCGAGCTACCCATGGTAGAGAACTGTTTCAAGATATGAAGAGAAAGTAAGAACTTAGGAGTCATCCCACTTACCAAATGCATGAAACTAACAAAATATGCATATTAATGACCTGGCTAGACTAGAAAGTCAATACCAATTTACATAGGACAGAGGAAAAGGTGTAATCTTTACAGCAAAAGGTAAAGAAAGCAATTGTCAGGATCTTGTGCAGTTGAAACCAAAGTCTCACCCTAAACTCGGATGAAAAATAACAATTAGGTACTGATACAAAGAGAAGTAATTTCATCAACCATCAACATCAAATCATGAAACAAATAGAATGGCGCCTTTTTAACAGTCAGAATTATAAAACAGCTAGGGCTCAAACCAGCTTTACAGGAAACTTCAAGAGAAATGCCAAGCACATAATAATAATAATAATAATAATAATAATAATAATAATAATAATAAAATAAAAAAAAATGCTTTCAGCAAAAGTCAGTTGTGATGGGTTCTATAACACCATGGCCAAGATTAGCTGTCCTTCCAGAGTCGTAATAGCACACCGTTCATCCAGATACAACAAACGCGGAAAGATCTTCCAAACGCGGATATAAACAACTGTATTGCGGGAATACACAAGGTAAGAAAACATAAACAAACAACATTTAAATTGTTCTTATATAAAATGCGTTTATGCAGAGCTGATTCAAAATGGTCTATCTTGAGAATGGTACAGTATCATAACAAAAGATTCGTGTAAACTATAGATACAAGCGAATTTATTTCGTAAATCATGATTTTCTCGCCTACTTCCCGATTCTTTTCATATTTGTAGAATTTATTTGTTTGGTTTCGTGCAAATATCTCTTCAAAACTTATTTTCGACATCTATGGAATATATTAATACCATGCATCAAACTGGAAAAGATTTTTTTGGGTTCGATATCCATGTTTAAAAATCAGCCTTGTTTACTTCAAGGTACAACTTACCACGGACGTTGATACTACACAACGCGGATGACCCACATAATTTGGGTAAAACAAACACGGATTCGAAAGTCTGGTTTTAACGTGCAAAACACTGACAGAACGTTTTCTAGTTAAAATACAACGAAGAATCTAGATTTTTATAAAGTAAACGTGCAATAAATGCATCTTGCAGGCTTTTTAGTCGGCTATTCACTTGATATATGGTCGAATTCGGGGGTGGCATATAACAGATAACACCATATTATAACAACTAACAGCTTTTTTTCTGTGGATGATTATTTCGTAGAATCAGAGAAATGATATATACACCTGTAAACGTATTTGTTTGTATGTTTGTGTTATGAATAAACATCCCAGTTAACGACTCTATAGCCGTGACAGGAAGGAGCCGCCGCTTCCTGGGTACTCACCAGTTCTACGGAAATTAAAATGTCTTGCTCATGCCAGCATGCCCACCCCCCCCCCCCCCCCCCCCGACCTCGCCGGATCAGGAGTCAAACTATGCCACGTTGCTATAAGTTTTAGCTCACCTGAGTCTAAGGTGAGCTTATAGGATGGCCATGCTCCGTCGTCCGTCCGTCGTCGTCCACCATTTCAAAGATCTTCTCCTCTGAAGCCGCTTGGCAAATCAAGGAGCATCCTTAGAAAGGGGAAAAGAAAGTTTATATAAATGGTCCAGGTCACATGACAAAGATGGCTGCCATGGCTATAAATAGTAAAAAACTTTAAAATTCTTCTCCAAAAGTCCTATGATGTTGAAACTTGGTTTAAACTTTATTTCATTTGTACAATACACACATATATATAACAATAATACAGTACAGATGGTATACAATACAAGCATTATACAAATGGGATCCAGAAAGAAGTCTGAAGACTTATTTTAATCTGTATCCCAAATGTTGAAACTTGGCATGGAACATCAGAGAGAGGAGCTCTACTAAGTTTATATAAATCATGACCTTGGAATGATATTGACCTATTTAACGGCAAGGTCAACATAGGTGGCCCATGCATTTGAATGGGGAAAATTGTCAAAATGTCTTTTTAAGGGAAAAACTAATAGGAAATGGGTAAATGGACTGAAGATTTATGATTCTGAAAATTTTTGGACCCTAGGGGCTGGTCTGCCACCACCACGGGGGAATGTACATGTATATTACCAAAATATTCAAAGGCCTTTTTCTCTAAAACCGCTTGGCCAATGAAAGCCAAACGTCAGGTAGAGCATCCTTCTTCAACCAACCATCTATGGACAATAAATCATACAAAATTGGCTTTAACAATGACTGCAGCCAGGTTTCCTTCAAATAAGACGAGAATATGGGTTTTATTATCCGTGTTTGTTGCACCGAAGTGTCCGAGTTTGTTTCACCTGCTTGAGAATTTGAACCGTGGTATGTTGCACCATTGCAAATGAGAGTACCCAATTTCAAATAGTTCTTATTCTCTTTCTATAATTTTGTGTGGGTTCTTGTAATGGCAACACTTGAAGCGATCCCAGATCCTCCGAAAAACATCAATTTAGTCATATTATCGTGCTTTAATAATGATTTACAGACATTCTTATCAAGATTTTTCTCTTTTCGTGCATCCAAGTCAGATTTAAAAGCCTATATTTGTCGAACTAACAGAATTTATGAGACATGATTTTAGGTAAACATTTGCAAAGTTATAATACTTTTTCATTGTATGTCAAACAAAAATCAACTTAGCCGATATTCATTATAATCAAAGATAATAAATACTCACTCTTTTTTCCCTGCCGTTCAAAATACTATTGTTTATATCCGCGTTTGGAAGACCATTCCGCGTTTGTTGTATCTGGATGAACGGTGTGAATAGTGAAACATCAATTTCATCATGGCTTGCATGCAAGTATTCAGATTGATGTAGGTGTTTGCAACCTTAGCTGGTGACTGATGGGGTCAAAAAGGACTGTGTTGTGCCACCAAAATTGTTAAATACATGTACGAGGTTTTTGTCAAGCTCACTGATCTATGCTAGGTCTGTTATACAACCATACAACCAGGTGCCACTTTCACAGGTAATTATTCAACCTAAGGAGGCTACAAGCAACCAGCATTGCCAGCATTGTGAGAGTGTGTGTGATATTTGGAAGACACCAAAATATGTGTAGTGCAATGGATAACACATGAAACCGATTTGGAATATATTCACTACCCTCTTATATGCATGCGAGATGTGGACAGTACACCAATGGTATGCACACTCATGGCAAACCAAGAGACTTAATATTTAACTGTGAATGGGCTAAAGATGAAAAAAGTTGATAACTTCACCTACCTGGTGAGCACTTTTTCTAAAGCAGTTTACAATGATAACTGCCAGAAGTGCGAAAGCCTATGTGGCATTCGGGAGACGAAAAAAATGTCTGAGAGCAAAATGGAATAAAGCTTTATACACAGCTAAATCTACAAGTCTGTGGTACTTTCATCCACTTACATGCATGCAAGACCTAGACCTAGATGTCATTAGCATGTCATAATTCTATACTCGGCAAAAAAGTGTTGGACCAGCAACATTTTTCAACCGCTGTTGGGGTATTTAACAATCAAACACAAAACATTTAAAATATATGGATTCTGTATTCAATTCCGGACCAGAATAAAAGAAAATTTCATGTTAAAGTGTCACCTTGCTCCTGTCAGAATCTGCTAATCATTACAGGGAAAAAGTGAACGAAAAGTCAATAATGTGTATATCCACCATTATTACGCCGGCATTCACGAACCATATTCTTCGAAGAATACACAAGTCTAAGAATAGTCTGCTGCGGAATTCTGGCCCACTCTTCCCTCAGAAACCGTCGAAGGTCTTGCAGTCTGCTGTTCTGATCCAGACGTGCCAACACAGCTCTCCCAAGGACGTCCCAAGCACGACAAATCTGGCGAAACTGCAGGCCATGCCATTCTGTTCACATTGTTCCTGTGTATGAAGTCATTCACAATACGCGTTCGATGCATTGTCATCTTGGAATATTGGGTAAGGGACTGGCATCTGACGCAGGAATGGCAGCACATGGGGCGTTAGAACTTCATTAATGTATCGTTATCTGTTTTCGCAGTAGCAGAAATTCCAGCCCATACCATAACTCCCCCTCCTTGAAAGGCTACCGCAGGGATCACCGTGGCTGGAACATGTCGCTCTCTACGTCGTCGCCAGACCCGTTTCCTGCCGTCAACTCTATTGAGATAAATAGAATCCATCATCGGTGGTCAGTGGAGATAAGAAAATCCCAACCCGAGGGTCCACCCGTTCCAGTGGGAAACGAGGCTCGCCGAGTTTCCCACCGGAACGGTGGACCCGAGGGTTGGGATTTTCCTTTCTCCACTGACCACCAATGATCGATTCTTTTTCTTACATACCCCGATTAAGCCTAAAATCATTTTACCGGTAACGTCACCTGGTACCGTGCTTTAATTAACTCAGTCTGATGACGTTGTGTTTATTGCGGATATGACGTCAAATGTAAATAAATCGTTGTCAAATTGAAAAGAGATGCAGTTTTGATTTGTTTTTCGTTGAAAAGGAGTGTGAATCAAGAATATACCTATGAAATCACACCAATGTAGTCTACTTTTGTTGAACAATATTGCTGGGGCTAGAAACGATCGAATTTAGTCGCGTGCTTTTCTTATCTTGTATGAGCAACCAAGCGAGCAGTGTAAGATAGATTTGTCTACCACCGCTAAAATACCGGAATTTTTCTATCTTTATGAAAGAGGTATGTAAGAAAAAACTTTGACTCGTCGGAGAACATTGTGGATTATTTCATCCTGCATGAGCACGACTGAAGGTCAAACGGGCTACTTATGGCGTTGGGTAAGTTTTGGCTTCTTCGCAAGGCACCCTTGACTTGAATCCATTTGCATGGATGCGATTTCGCACAGTCTGAACAGTCGCCTGCGAGTTTGTGGTCCTGTCACGAAGCGATTTCTTGCAACAGTGGTGGCGATGTAACGATCTTCAGCCCTCGTTGTAACTTTTGGTCGGCCTGAGCGTGGCATGTCCTTAAACTGTCCTGTTTGTCTGTACCGTTGTCGTATCCTGTTAATTGTCTGATGGCTAGTGTGGAATCTTCTTGCTACTTTTCGGCTTCTCATACCTGCGTCTAGGCACCCTAGGGCTCTAGCGCGATCAGTTTCACTTAGCTTGTTGTATTGTCCTCTAACAGGCATCTTGTTAATGAATGTGCAACACAGAACTGTTGCTTATAACTTGGTCTTAGACCATAATTTGCATGCTTTTGGGAGTGATTTGTTTTTGAGTTTAGAAAAAAATGCATGCAAGATTGCTGAAACAGTTGCCTTGGTTGCAATAAAAAATCATGATTTTGAAGGCTCAGATTCTGGAGGCTCAGGTCATGAACTGCATGAAATTTAAACTAAGATGTCCTCTTGCATCAATGTCATCAGAAAATGACAGAATTTTCAATTGTTTATAAGGAAATTCCTAAAATTATGATATGCAAGATTTATCACCTTTGCCTGACCACCTTGCAAAGGACTTGCAAAGGACTTTGGTTCACTTTTTTGACACCCACTGCTTATGTTTCATATCTTTCTAAAGAGTTTTAAAGTTGAAAAATTATTTTAGATCCAGAAAGGCACAAAATATGTTACTATAAACAAATAATTTGAAAAACTTGTTGGTGGTCCAAAACTTTTTTTGCCGAGTATATATATATACCCAAAATCCAGGTCCAGCTCAGATTCTACCAGACTATTTGGATAATACTAGTCTTTGTATCTACTACACAGTTGAAAATTGCAAAATTACAGTTGCCAACTACATGTTGCCAAATCTATAGAGTCACTGAAGAGCCGAAATCGCGGTATGGCCCATCCCATTTCTCATAATATTTATCTTAACTCAGTTTTTTAATGTTTATTTTATTGTAAATGCTGTGATCAACCAAAATTGTAACAGAATCTAATGTTGAAATGTACAAACATTATATACAAATTCATTGCTGGACTTTAAACGTCTTTACGAAGATGAGCTGAAGATTGCCCAATCAAATTGCCAACATAGAAATAATCTTCCTATAAGCCCTCATGTGATGATTGGTTTTACAAAGCAAGTGAGATCAGTGCACCATCGGCTTACAAAGTAAGTGAGATACCGTATTCGTACTAATCAGCGCATATGCCCCAATAAGCACACACCCTGTACGTTTCCGAAAAGTGTTCATAAGCGCACACGGCTCTATTGACATATTTGTGTATCTGAAGATAGTGAGTAGTTAGATTGGGCATGGGGATGTGAAATTATTTTCGGAAATACCCTACATACTCTACTGTACTGTATCGTACACTTCCCTTGCCTTACATTGCCCAACCCAGCCCACCCTACCCCAACCGTACCCGTATGCCTATCCTGAACCTACCTCTACCCTAACCTACCCTTCTTACTTACCCTACACCTACCATACTCCTTCTAAACTACAGATTACCCCTTTCTGTGGTACCACTACACTAACTCCTACACTCCCACCCCTACCTTAAGGGTACCCAAACCGTACCTCTACCTTAACTCATTTGGTTATTTGACTGAAGGAACTGATTGTTCCGAATCTCTACCCCTACCTATGGTACCACTACCCACCCCATCATTCCCAACCCATACCCCTACTGTGACCCTAGCCCATCCTACGTTGGGGTATCCAATTGAACTCTAATACCACTCTTACTCTAAACTATCCTACCCATTACATACTATACCCCTTGCTCCTACCCGACGCAACCCCTACTCCTTTCGTGCCATACACCTAGCAAGATCCTACCCCATACCTATCCTACCGTACCATATCCCTGTCATTGCCCTACACCATATCCCTAACCTACCCTGTCCTGTCCTTACTTTTACACTCCCACTCCCTACCCTGCCCTGCCCTTACTCCTACACTCCAACCCCTACCTTAAGGGTACCCAAACCGTACCTCTACCTCAACTCATTTGACTGAAGGAACTGATTGTTCCGAATTGCCATGTTTTAACCTTTACTGGGTGAATGTTTCACATTCGCATGTTTCGCAACAGAATAGAAGAACATGTGCATGTTAAACACACGCATGTTAAACATACACGCGCCTTTGATAAATACAAACGTAATCTTGGAAACGTTTGAAAAGCGTGTTTCCGATATGAAAGTGCTAATTTATTGCCCTATCTTTTGGTTATTTTCAAGTTTTTAAATATTTTGATACGAATTAAAATTTTTACTCTATATTCTCCCAACCTCATGTACATTTTGACAGCAAATCAAAATGCTCTAGTTATCATGAAAGTACATATATTGTTATATAGGAAAATGCAGCTACAAAGAAAAAAGAAGGTTACACAGCAGAGGTTTTAATGCAACGATATATTATAATAAAAATAATATGCGAGTTGACTTTGTGTGAATAATAAATATGAGTTTAATTTAACTATAAAATAGAATGTAGTAATGAACCTCAACGCGACAAAATTGCGCAATATAGTCCATACTATCTCCCTTTGAATGTTTTTACTGCTTCCAAAGGATCAAACCTTTATATTTTATTTATTATCTACATAAAGTTTGGCCGTTTGATTGGCCAAGCGGTTTCAGAGATGTTTGAATATTATTGGCATGTACATGTATATAAACCTGAACGATATCCCCCTGGGTACAAAATATTTTCATAAACATCTTAAACATTCATAAAAATCTTCTGTCCGTTTGCTCATTCTTAGCACGTTTGCCTGTCATCGCCTGTCATCGCCGTGCGCGGACTTTCGAGAGCTAGCCACCTAGTGGGTGGCACTCTCAGACCACATGGGCCGCTTTGCCGGGAAAACTCTTGTTTCCGAGTAATAGGGGTACAAATAAGACGGAAAATGTATAGAAAGGCAAGCCGCGTGTACACTCTACGGCTGGGTACCATTTCGACTTTCGGGAGTTGGAGACCCAGTGGGGTTTGTAGTCCATACAAGTGTCTTCACGGCCCATAGGTCGGCTATTCCGGGAAAACTGGTTTCTCGGAAATTTTAACTCGAAGATGGGGCGCGTTAACATGTGCTGGTAGGGGGTGAGGTATTTGGCAGGCCTGTCATCGCCGTCGTATACATGCTCCACATAAAGTTTGGCTTTAATTGGCCAAGCGGTTTCAGAGACGAATATTATTGTAATATATCAAAATATAAAATTTGTGGCCAAAATCTACGAACTTAAATCCAAGTCCCCATACGTCTCATTCTTACTTATGCTTCTTCGTCAAAAATTTATCTTCCTTTTGTCGCATCGACATCAAATTAGAGGAGAAATTCGTCTCATTCTTAAATTATGCTTCTTCGTCTAAAATTGGTTTTCCTACTGTCGCATCGACATCAAATTAGCGGAGAAATTCGAGATAGCTCATTTAGATGATGATTTAGTTTCTTGTAGAGAAACATTCAATCA
Source organism: Rugalucina vietnamica (assembly GCA_964017185.1). Classification (NCBI taxonomy): domain Eukaryota; kingdom Metazoa; phylum Mollusca; class Bivalvia; order Lucinida; family Lucinidae; genus Rugalucina; species Rugalucina vietnamica. The sequence goes on along the minus strand of OZ024884.1, from coordinate 22,996,281 downwards.
TTCAATAAATTATGCATAATGCTGTTATTGTGCTGTTATTGTCCATAGTACTCTTGGTTGAAAAGGTCATGTAAGAAAGTCATGAAAATCAACAGCCTCTCCTTTATGCGCTGTGGCGTTGGTGGCATTTCAAGTTAACTCCTATCCTTGTGGCGGCATGGCGCTGGTGGCATTACAAATTACCCATTCCCATGTAGCGGGACGGGGCTGGTGGCATTTCAAGTTAGCTCCTACACTTGTGGTGGCACAGCGCTGCTGGCATTACAAATTACCCATTACCATGTAGCGGGACGGCACTGGAGGCATTCCAAGTTAACTCCTACACTAGTGGTGGCACGGCGCTGGCGACATTCCAAGTTAAATCATACCCTTGTGGCGCTCTGGCAGCATTCCAAGTCATCCCATACCCGTGTAGCGGGACGGCGCTGGTGACATTTCAAGTTAGCTCCTACACTTGTGGCGGGACGGCACTGGCGGCATTCCAAGTTATCTCATACCCTAGTGGTGGCACGGCGCTGGCGACATTCCAGTGCTGGACGGCACTGGCGACATTCCAAATTATCCCATACCCTTGTAGCGGGACGGCGTTGGCGGCATTTCAAGTTAGCTCAAACCCACACCTATACGACTTCTCAGTTGTTAACTTGACCCTTCCTTACAATATTGTCGACTACAAACCGCGTATCATGCACAAATTGGATATTGTACGCCACTTTTCAAACGCACACGCCAATGCGATAGTTGTATACGTAGAATCTACATATAATATCAGAAATCGCAAACTTTACTAGTACAGTAACTTAAGCAATTTATAAGCCTTTGAACAAGGATGGATCTTGTGTACACTTAGTCACCAAGGAATAGATTTACAGGTATGAATCGAATCAAACCTGATGCCGTAGGACGGTCGGTAGTTTGTACTTCATTGGCGTGTGACTGTCTGCCATTTACATGTACGTAAGCAGATGGCCCGAGATCTATAAACGCGTACATTACATTATTTCTTTATAAATGGTACCCATTGCCACCGTTTTAAAACAAAATAAATAAATAAATAAATAAATAAATAAAGCCGTTACGTGACAAACCAACAATCTGGGTTACCAAACAGGTCTTACACAAACCAGCCTGCCCAGCCGCGTGAATAGAAGATAGCTAGAAGCTTGAAATTTCAGATTGGAAGAAGAGGAATTGGTACTTTCCGTGTAGCGAAAACTAAGGCAATTTTGTATGTAACCACAAAGCTTAGCTGCGACTTGGTTGTTTTATATGCAGAGCGTAGTTTTTCTAACGCAGATGCTCAATAAATAAATTCAAACAATAAAGTTAGCACATAGACTTTCGAGTTTGCAACAGATGATACGGATAGGTCAGCCGTATGCTTTCATCGTTTCCGTATCTAATCCGTATCGGATCTGTATCTAATAATATAATGTATAAACACAACAAAAGCAGCTTACCAACAAAGGAATTCGCGCGCACGTGCTGTTGGTAAACGGCTTTAATTTATGCTGATTGCCAGGCGCCACGCAGAGCAACAGCTAAACTAGTATAATTATTCGATCTCAGCCCGAATCGAGCATGACTTTTGATAGCGAGTCCACGTATTAAAATGTGATGATATGCTATAAAATAACGTGTGTCATTATTTTCTTCATTTTACAACGTGTTTTTTTTTTTTTTTTTTTTTTTTTTTTCTTTTTTTTAATATGCGATAAATAGAGGATATTTGCTTTTTTGAGGTGAATACCAAATATATTTCATCGAGTGAGTTGAAAACATCAGAATTTTCACGAGTGCGCAGCACGAGTGAAAATTATTATGTTTTCAACTCACGAGATGAAATATATTTGGTATTCACCTCAAAAAAGCAAATTTTCTTTTTATTTTATACAATGCACAGGCATTTTCCAATGCACAAGGTAGGCGGTGAAAATGCAAAAACAAAAAATTTTTGAAAACACAAATAATTTTGGTACCACATTGTTCCTTATGTTCTAACTAAGAAAATGAATACCCACACTTTATGTTTTCGTTCATAAATAACGGAGTTATAGGCGTTTGAATTTCTGAAGTGAGACACATTTAATGACGTCAAGTAAATGGAAACGTCAGAAGTAATCCAAAAAATCTGACGTCATTACAGTGACGATATAGGCTGATATCAGTCACTAGTGACTTTTGATATCAGTGAGATTTGATATCAGTGAAATTTCATATCAATGAAAATACCAATTTTATCAAGTTTTGATATACATTGGGTTTCACTGTAAAGTATGAAATAATAGCTCCTCCTCTACGTAAGAAACCTCTTGCAAGTCGCTGCAATATCAGAAAGACACTAATACAAACTATCGCACTGTAACTAAGACACTGTATGCAAGACTTCAATACTCTCGCTGCAAGATTCGTATCGTAACCAAGACAAAGAGTGATAAAGTAGACGAACATTTTGCACCAATTTGTTTATAAAGATAAAAGAAAATTCCGGACGTAGTGGACATTTTCATAATCAACAGATAAAAGAGTATGGTGTTCAAAATACATTATTTCCAAAATTTATGATATTACAGAAAAAAATATAGTTAAATGTGAAGTTGGGCATATTTTCGATGATGAGAAACTGTCATAATCAGATATCAAATCCAGCACTTAAAATTGGAAATAAGTGAAACAAAGAATATAATTAGAACCAACCCAGTATGCGAAACAGGGTGACTTTTTTTCTTGTGACTTTTTCCCAATATTCTGATTTTTGCTCTGGCGGCATTCCAAGATCACTCCTACACTAGTGGTGGCACGGCGCTGGCGACATTCCAAGTTAAATCATACCCTTGTAGCGGAATGGCTCTGGCAGCATTCCAAGTCATCCCATACCCGTGTAGCGGGACGGCGCTGGTGACATTTCAAGTTAGCTCCTACACTTGTGGCGGGACGGCACTGGCGGCATTCCAATTTATCTCATACCCTAGTGGTGGCACGGCGCTGGCGACATTCCAGTGCTGGACGGCACTGGCGGCATTCCAAATTATCCCATACCCTTGTAGCGGGACAGCGTTGGCGGCATTTCAAGTTAGCTCAAACCCTTGTGGCGCGACAGCACTGGCGGCGTTCCAAGTTAATTCATACCCTTATTGCCGGACGGCGCTGGCGGCGTTACAAGTTAACATACCCCACTTGCGGCGTTTCAAGTTAACTCCTACCCTTCTGGCAGGACGGGGCTGGCGGCATTTGAAGTTAACTCATATCCTTGGGCGGGTCGGCGCGGGTGGCATTTCCTTTGTTGCGGCACCGGACTGGCGGCGTGTGATATGCTTAATTATTTGTTGCGGAGTAGCATTGACGGCATTTCTGCATTTGTAGCAGGATGGCGATGTCAATATTTGCCATCGGTTTTGGGATGAACAGAAAAAAAGTCACAGGAAAAAAGTCACAGGAAAAAAAGTCACAAAAATAAAACACTAATAGAAATTCCATATAATCTGTACATACATGAAGTAGAAAGTCATTTTCATGTTTCATGTAGGAATGATGAGAAACTGTCATAATCAGATATCAAATCCAGCACTTAAAATTGGAAATAATTGAAATAAAGAATATAATTAGAACCAACCCAGTATGCGAAACAGGGTGACTTTTTTCCTGTGACCTTTTTTCCCAATATTCTGGTTTTTGCTCTGGCGGCATTCCAAGTTAACTCCTACACTAGTGGTGGCACGGCGCTGGCGACATTCCAAGTTAAATCATACCCTTGTGGCGGAATTATGGAACGCCATAACTGTCTTATGTTAAGAACTGTCATTATATGCTGTTGAAAGATATTATGTAGTGTTCGTTTATCATTTCATCTTGTGGCACCGGATTGGCGGCGTGTGGTATGCTTAATTATTTGTTGCGGAGTGGCATTGACGGCATTTCTGCATTTGTAGCAGGATGGCGATGTCAATATTTGCCATCGGTTTTGGGATGAATAGAAAAAAAGTCACAGGAAAAAAAGTCACAAAAATAAAACACTGATAGAAATTCCATATAATCTGTACATACGTGGCTTGTCCCAAAAGTCCCGTTACAAATACATTTTATTCTGAACGCATAGCAGGAACCAACAACAGTTACTCATGCAGAATAATAGGGCATATTGGAACTTATTTTGCTGTTCAAAATGATACTCACTTCAATAACCTTACTGCTACATTTACCTTGGTTACCATAAGTATGCATGACCGGAGCAAGTCAAATTATGCAAAAAGTTTCCGTAATTTTTATTTTTCACAATCTGCTTAATCAAAATAGGTATAGTGTGATCATTTAGAAAAATATACCAGCCTTACTACTATTCTATGAGCATCATTTAAGGATAATTTTATGAAATTCGAGAAAGATTTGATACTTTGGGAGACAAATAAAGAAGCTGACCTATAAAAATTCAACGACAAAATTACGACGTCGGCAAAAACATGCGGAGCAAAAATACAGGGTCGTTATATTTAAACATCTAACATTTGTTCTTTAATGGAAAGCAAGCAAATGTTTAGCTTGATATTAGTTGGTGACTTAAATACTTGAACACAACACCTACTTTTGAAACGATATATCAGCTAACAGTAATATTACTTGACCTAATGAAACATGGGCAGTTGTTAACAATGGTTAGCATTTGGTTAATTATTCTTATTTTGCATGGCTGATCTTTATAGCATTATTTTGACGATTTGCTTATAAATATTTTACTCAGATTTCCAAATATATGCTACGGTATCGTTTAGCTAGAAATAAATCTAATTTTGAAATAGATTTTTTGTTTGTAGTGTATTTATCCAAACGACAAAATATTAAGAAAAAATCAAAATTAACGGCAACGTCATTAGACCTGCTCCGCTGAAGTAGGGGAGCAAGGGTTCAAACCTCCACAGCATTTTAACAAATGCACGCAGCAGTACAAAAATTTGTCCCAATAGCCCTTAGATATAATACTTGGTGATCATAAGTGTTGTAAGATCTGACGTGTTGTTATCAAGGCAAAACAGTGAGTGTAATGGGACTTTTGGGACAACCCTCGTACATGAAGTAGAAAGTCATTTTCATGTTTCATGTAAGCAATGCTGAGAAACTGTCATAATCAGATATCAAATCCAGCACTTAAAATTGGAAATAATTGAAACAAAGAATATAATTAGAACCAACCCAGTATGAGAAACAGGGTGACTTTTTTTCCTGTGACTTTTTTTTCCCAATAATCTGGTTTTTGAAAGTCATGCCCTCATAACACTTGTGGCAAATTGTGTTTGTATGAGCATTTTAGATTTTGTTCAGGTGGTTTACCTACCAGAGGATGTATCTACAAGCAGCGAGAAAAATATAGATTGTCTGACCTTATCCTCACTTTGCACTCAAAACTTATTGGTTTAGGGTACCAGTCTAACAACAATGTCAACTCGACAGAAAACAAAACAGCTTTTTAGAATCTGGATTTTTTTTTTATTCTATTTGCTTCCTTTTTATGAAACTTAATATAGAGTTGAGATGAAGTACTGTACTGATAAATTTGTAGGACTCACAACTAGGGTGAGTCACACAACTAGGCCGATTCCCACAAATGGGCCGATCCCTCAAATGGGCCGAAAAATCTGACGTCATCCCACAAACGGGCTGATTTTTCGTTACCTGTCAGTTCATGTATAGGGAGCATGGTCACTCAATGATTAAATGTCAGACTCTGGAGTATGAGGGCCTAGCTTCAAGCCCCATTACCGCCAATGCACTTAATGATCCTTAAACAGTTTAACTACCCAGGAAGAGATGGCGCCATCTAGCGCCAACGCCGTTGGGCAACTAAAGCTGAACTCTTCTCTGCATCCCATCCACCAACCCACGTTTCGTGACTTTCTTACATGAGGGATGGACCGTTAAAAGGGACCCTATAATCAAATTAAAACAAATGTACAACTATGTACGTAAGACCATAACACACAAAATAAGAAAGCTATTGAAAGCGCGGAAGCTCTCCTGGAACTCGAGTTCACACAGATTATACTTTAGGACAAGATTGATTTCCCGTATCAAATTCAGCTAATTCAGCTAATCTCCCATTCATCAATGTCAGAAAACCTTTTAGTGACGATCAAAATTCGCGCCTACCAAACGAAGTACTCCGGAAAGTCGTTTCGCTCGTAACGCGGTGAATGATAAGCCGACGCAAAAAGGTAAAAACTATATTTACAGCCTCTTCGGCTGGGTAACTTTTCGACTTTCGGGAGTTGGAGACGCAGTGGGGTTTTTTAGTCCATACAAGTGTTTTCACGGCCCAATTGGTCGGCTATTACGGGAAAACTCTGGTTTCTCGGAAATTTTAACTTGAACATGGGACGCGTTAAAATGTGCTGGAAGGGGATGGGGTATTTGGCATGCCTGTCATCGCCGTGCGCGGACTTTCGGAAGCTAGCCACCTAGTAAGTTTTACTGTAGACGTGTGGCACTGTAGATGTGGCACTGTAGAGTTTTACTGTAGATGTGTGTCCAAGAGCGCCACAATGCCTGGAAAACTCTAGTTTCCGAGTAATATGACCGAAAACGCATATTTCTGTTTACAAAAGGCAAGCCGCGGGTATCCTCTTCGGCTGGGTACCTTTTCGACTTTCGGGAGTTGGAGACCCATTTGGGTTTGGAGTCCATACAATTGCCTTCAAGGCCCATAGGTCGGCTATTCCGGGGAAACTCTGGTTTCTCGGAAATTTTAACTCGAACATGGGACGCGTTAACATGTGCTGGTACGGGGTGGGGAATTTGGCATGCCTGTTATCGCCGTGAGCTAGCCACCTAGTGACTTGTACAGTAGAAGGGTGGAACTCTCAGACCACATGCGCCGCTATGTCAGCAAAGCTCTGGTTTCCGAGTAATGGGGGTGAAAATATGACCGAAAATGCACATTTGCGTATAGAAAAGACAAGCCGCAGGTACCCTCATCGGCTGGGTATCTTTTCGACTTTCGGGATTTGCAGACCCAGTGGGGTTTACAAGTGTCTTCACGGCCTATCGGTTTGCTATTCCGGGAAAGCCCTGGTTTCTCGGAAAATTTTAACTCGAACATGGGGCACGTAAACATGTGCTGGTAGGCCTGTCATCGCCGTGCTCGGACTTTCGGGAGCTAGCCACCTAGTTTCATAGTGGAAAGGAAGCACTCTCGGACCAAATGAGCCGCTACGCCGGGAAAACTCTGGTTTCCGGGTATTAGGGCTACAAATATGACCGTAAATGCACATTTCCGTATAGAAAAGGCAAGCCGCGGGTACCCTCTTCGGCTGGTTACCTTTTCGACTTTCGGGAGTTGGAGACCCGGTTGGGATTGTAGTCCATACAAATGCATTCAAGGCCCATAGGTCGGCTATTCCGGGAAAACTCTAATTTCTCGGAAATTTTAACTCAAACATGTGGCGCGTTAACATGTGCTGGTAGGGGGTGGGGTATTTGGCAAACCTATCATCGCCGTGCGCGGACTTTCGGGAGCTAGCCACGCCACTATGCCGGCAAATCTCTGATTTCCGAGTAATAGGGGTACAAATATGACCGAAAATGCACATTTTTGTATAGAAAAAGCAAGTATCCTCTTCGGCTGAATATATTTTCGACTTTCGGGAGTTGGAGACCCAGTGGGGTTTCTAGTCCATACAAGTGCCTTCACGGCCCATCTGTCGTCTATTCCGGGAAATCTCTGGTTTCTTGAAAATTTTAACTGGAACATGGAACGCGCTAACATGTGCTGGTAGGGGGTGCGGTATTTACCTTACCTGTCATCGCCGTGCGCGGACTTTCCGGAGCTACCCACATAGTGAGTTTTACTGTAGAAACATTGGTTTCCGAGTAATAGAGACAATGCACATTTTTGTTTACAAAAGGCAAGCCGCGTGTATTCTCATCGGCTGGATACCTTTTTGGAAACCCAGTGGGGTTTGTAGTCCATACAATTGCCTTCAAGGCCCATAGGTTGGGTATTCCGAGAAAACTCTGGTTTCTCGGAAATTCTAACTCGCGAATATGGCATGCCTGTCATCGCCGTCCGCGGACTTTTGCACATGTATAGAAAAGGCAAGCCGCAGGTACCTTCTTCGGCTGGGTACCTTTTCGACTTTCGGGAGTTGGAGACCAAGTGGGGTTTATAGTCCATACAAGTGTCTTTACGGCCCATAGGTCGGCTATTCCGGGGCTTTATAGTAGAAGGGTGGCACTCTCAGACCACATGCGCCACTATGCCGGGAAAACTCTGGTTTCCGAATAATAGGGGTACAAATATGAAGGAAAATGCACATTTCCGTTTACAACAGGCAAGCCTCGGGTATTCTCTCCGGCTGGGTACCTTTTCGACTTTCGGGAGTTGGAGACCTAGTGGGTTTGTAGTCTATACAAGTGCCCATAGGTCGGCTATTCCGGGAAAACTCTGGTTTCTCAGATAGTTTTACTTAAACATGGAACGCGTTAACATGTGCTCGTAGGGGGTGGGGAATTTGGCATGCCGTGCGCGTACTTTCGGGAGCTAGCCACCTAGTGGGTTTTACAGTACAAGGGTGGAACTCTCAGACCACATCGCCGCAAAACTCCGGTTTCCGAGTAATGGGTGTACAAATATGACCGCAAATGCACATTTGCGTATAGAAAAGGCAAGCCCCAGGTACCCTCTTCGGCTGGGTACCTTTTCGACGACCCAGTGGGCTTTGTAGTCCATAGACGTTTCTTCACGGCCCATAGGTCGGCTTTTCTGTTTCCTCGGAAGTTTTAACTCGAAGCGCGTTAACATGTGCTGGTAGGGGGTGGGGTATTTGGCAGGCCTGTCATCGCCGTGTGCGGACTTTCGGGAGCTAGCTACCTAGTGGATTTTACAGTAAAAGGGCGGCACTTTCAGATCAAATGCGCCGTTATACCAGGAAAACTCTGGTTTCCGAGTAATAGGGGTACCGAAAATGCACATTTTCGTTTGCAAAAAGGGAAGCCGCGGGTACCCTCTTCGGCTGGGTACCTTTTTGACTTTCGGGAGTCGGAGACCCAGTTGGGTTTGTAGTCCATACAAGTGCCTTCATGGCCTGTGGGTCGGCTATTCCGGGAAAACTCTTGTTTCTCGGAAATTTTAACTCGAACATGGGAGCTAACATGTGCTGGTATTTATATTGGATGGGGTATTTGAAATGCCTGTCATCGCCGTGCGCAGACTATCGGGTGCTAGCCACCTAGTGGGTTTTACGATAGAATGGTTGCTCTCTCAGACCACATGCGCCACTATGCCGGCAAAGCTTTGGTTTCCGAGTAATAGGGGTACAAATATGACCGAAAATGCACATTTGTGTTTAGAAAAGTCAAGCCGTAGGTACCCTCTTCGGCTGGGTACCTTTTCGACTTTCGGGAGTTGGAGACTCAGTGTGGTTTGCAGTCCATACATGCCTGTCATCGCCGTGCGCGGACTTTTGGGGGCTAGCCACCAAGTGCGTTTTACAGTAGAAGGGCTGCACTCTCAGACCACCACATGCGCCGCTATGCGGACAAAGCTCTGGTTTTTGAGTAATGGGAGTACAAATATGACCAAAAATTCACATTTGCTTATAGAAAAGGCAAGCCGCAGGTACCCAGTGGGGTTTGTAGTCCATACAAGTGTCTCGTGACTTGTAGTCCGTACAAGTAGTGACTTGTAGTCCATACTTGTAGTTACTTGTAGTCCATACAGCCGACCCTCGGTCGGCTACTCCGGGAAAATTCCGGTTTCTCGGAAATTTTAACTCGAAGATGGTGCGCGTTAACATGTGCTGGTAAGATGGGGTATTTGGCAGGCCTGTCATCGCCGTGCGCGGACTTTCGTTACGCTAGCCACCTAATGGGTTTTACAGTAGAACGATGGCACTCTCAGACCACATGCGCCACTATGCCGGGAAAACTCTGGTTTACGAGGTTTAAAATATGACCGAGAATGTAAATTTCCGTATAGAAAAAAGAAAGCCGCAGGTACCCTCTTCGGCTGGGTACCTTTTCGACTTTCAGGAGTTATAGAGACCCAGTGGGTTTTGTAGTCCATACAAGTGTCTTCACGGCCCATCGGTCTCCTATTCCGGGAAAACTGGTTTCTCGGAAATTTTAACTCGAACATGGGGCGCGTTAATATGTCCTGGTAGGGTGTGTGGTATTTGGCATGCCTGTCATCGCCATTTATGGACTTTCGGGAGCTAGCCACCTAGTGATTTTACTATAGATAAGTGGCACTCTCAGACCACGTGCGCCACAATGCCGGGAAAACTCTAGTTTCAGAGTAATAGGGGTACAAATGCACATTTCCGTTTACAAAAGGCAAGCCGCGACTATCCTCTTCAGCTGGGTACCTTTTCGACTTTCGGGAGTTGGAGACCCAGTGGGGTTTGTAGTCCATACAATTGCCTTAATGGCCCATGGGTCGGCTATTCCGGGAAAACTCTGGTTTCTCGGAAATTTTAACTCGAACATGAAGCACGTTAACATGTGCTGGTAGTGGGTGGGGTATTTGGCAGGCATATCATCGCCTTGCGCGGACTTTTGGGAGCTAGACACCTAGTGGGTGTATAGACGTATAGGTTATAACTCGAATGTTATGCGACAGTCTGCATGCTTAGTTTTTAACCCAATCATGGTTGATAACTACGCTGCCTTCTTTAATTGCACGCCGGTGGGTCGCGCATCAGACTCTATCATGGCCCCGAGTTAAAGCTTACCATTTTAATTGGTTGGGGCCGGAGCTTCTTGTCTGTTGCTTAGCCCACCGGGGTCCAACTGGGGGCACACCTGTTGGCTAACAAGCTGAAAAGTCCATTTCATATAAATTATGGCTTTATTAGAAATATATACATTTAATGAGATTTGTCGCATTTTTTAACAATTATCCTAGGAATATTGCTAAATTTCTTCTAAAGACATTTCTTATACGACGAGGTCGGATTTACCAAACCAGAAAATGCATTTTCGCTGTACAAATGGTAATTTCGCTGTCCTGGTAAAAATGGCTTTATTAATGAGAATCGCTGTATTTCTTGTGTATGTGGTTGGGATTTTAACTTAATTACATCAAAAGTTTTTGTTTCATGTGTTCGCCAGTTGAACACTATTTTTGTTTTTATTTAATTTTCTTTCTTTATGATTTCGATGTCCCCAGGAAAAATAGTTTTCGGCGTTGTCCCCAGAAAAACGATAAGTTGTGTCCCAAGAATATTGGTTTATCTTCATCATACTTGTCCCCAGTAAAAACGATAATCGACGTCCTAGGAAAAGTGGTTTATCTTAATACCCTAGAACCCGAAATCCTGTATCTCGCATATTTAAAGTTGGAGGTGACATCATCTGCTATAGTTGGTTTGAATGCATTTTGGCTAGTCCTAACCTTCCCTAAGAAGGATTAGGTGGGCTGCTCTTGAATTTTTTTTTGGCACGATAGTCTAATCAGGCGATGTTGTATGGTACTGTTATGAAATAAGCTTTTAATCTAATAAACAGACAAATACATACTTCTCCATTATCCAGTCATTTTCTCTGTCTGTATGACTTGCTTTTGTATTTTTACCACTTTACATGTAAAATTACCCCACCCACCTTATTAATATACATGTATGCAATTTTAATGTTAATCTTCTTATGGTTAGTTTGTTTTTTAACAATCTATCCTCTTTAAAATGCTTAAACAATAGCCTGAAAAGCAATAAAACTGTTTACTTAACTACACTTAGGGGTATACATAAATGTGGTAATGCATGAATGGTATAAAATAGTGTAAAGTCAACTACATGCACATTTGTACTAGTGAATATTTTCAGGAAGTCTTGGTTTGAAAATATTTCTAAATTAGGTATTCTTCCTTTTTGATGACTGATTCAAGTTAATGTCAAAAGAAATGTGAACTTCCCTCTATTCACAGGAGCGGTGGGTGTTACGCGACTGACAAGCCCGACAAGACCATAACTAATTACCTATGCATTAAAACAATCAAGACTATAACTAAAATGAAGTTTGTGTCATTTTCTTAGAGCTGAATGATGCATATTAAATCAATTTAGGTATATTTGCTAATGGTCAAGCTCAGTACAAACATAAGATACCAATTGTATGTACGCTTTAGCATTATTTTGGAATATTTCTGACGCCTACCTTACTATGCACCAAAATCAAAAATTGTCTTTTACCCTAGAACAAAGTATCTCTCATATTTAGAGTTTGAGGTGACATCTCCTGCTATTAGTTGGTTTGAATGTTTTTAAGAAGTCCTCACCTTCCATATGAAGGATCAAGTGGGCTGCTCTTGAATTTACTTTTTTGGCACAATGCTCAAATTCATTAATGTATGGAGGTATGGCAAAAAGCTATATATTCTATGAAAAGTCTGCTAAAATGTAGTATATAAATTGGTTCTTGTTTCTTATTTGTTAGTTACTTTCCAATGCAATGTATATATATATATATATATATATATTGTTTGTAAGCAAAAGTATAAAGTGCAGTCTCATTTTACTCTACAAACCTCATGATCTTTTGAAAGTATGGCATTATTTCACACAGAATTACTCCACCCACTTTAAAACTCTGCAAAATGATGATTGTAACATGGCAGTTAGCATTTGTCAGAATATTACGATATTTTCTTTGAAATGTATTATACATATATTGATAGAACTATTAGTCTGCAACCTCATTACAAAATACCTCGATATAACATATATGTTAATAGAACTTACTTTTGATGAAACTTTGTCAAAAAATTTCTGAACTATTACTCCCATTTAAATGAAACATTAAATTATATTATGTTATTATAAATCACAGGCAACAGTGCAGTGCCTTAGCAATACATGCAATTGGATGCCATTTGAAGCCTTATAGGTCAATTAGCAGCCGATTTACAGGTAATTTTGTGAGTCAATTCCTGAAATGCTGAAAGACAAAGCCGCACAATTTATATATCTTAATATGGACCAATAGAGCATTGTCTTAGCAATCTTATGATGCCATCTATATTTCTATAGGGCCATAAAAAGCCAAGATGCGTAACTTTTGTAAGTATACCCCTTTATTTGTTCTTCATTTTTTCTCTAATTATTTAAGTATTCATAAATATTTTGGACAATTGAAATCACATGATTGATTAATTTGAACATATACAAATAGACAGTTGTCCTGGATATCATTTTGCACCATTTTCAGCTCTTTATGGCCGTTTGAGGCGATGACAGAAGGACTTTTGTATGTACACCCATTATCGTTTCCACGTTTTTTTCCTATAAGTTTTACGCATGCATAAAAATTATTAAAACATTTAATCGTATGGTTAATATATCTGAATACCAGCTAATGTGCCTTAGTCAAAGCAATCATTTAACACCACTTTCAGCTATTTGTGGCCGCCAGAGGCCGAGATATAAGAACTTATGTTAGTATACCCCTTCATTTCTTTAAGTATTTATGTTTTCAATAATAATGCTCCCATTGTAAGAATATAATCCACACGGATGTTTTTACTAGCAACTGTACTCAGAACACGTTCAATTTACGATTTTCAACTGACTGTACGTCTCAGAATGTTATTTATCTGATTGAATGTAAACGTTGTAATATGTTGGTCAAACTAACCAAAAAGTTTCCAAACGCATGAATAGTCATAGATTTGACATAAATAATTATGATTGTGAAAGCTATGCATCAAACGTTGCTTCACATTTCAATTCAGATTCACAATCTATCGCAGATTTCAGTTTCCTTCCAATTGATGTTGTTAATGATGAAATGACTCGCCTGTGTAAGGAAACTGATTGGATACATAAGCTTGATACACTGTACCCAAAAGGCATGAATTCCAAATCGTTGTACAATGTTGAGTAGCAGTTAGGCAGCTATTGTTTGTTCCTATTATTGCTTTTTTGTGTAACGACTTTATAGGAACATTTGTATCAAACGATCCAATAGTTTTGTCTCTATAAGATTTTTTTAAATTTTGCTTAACTGCTGCGTTCATAATTACGGGGCTGTTTTTGCCCCTGTCACATTGTATATTTTTCCGCTAGTTTCTCACAACGTATCTGACGTGGCGCGCTGTCACACATTGCGTTTTACGGTGCGCGACGTCATATACTTGTTTACTATATCCCTGAAGAAGCCAAGATGGCGAAACGTTGGATAAAGTGATAAATGTAATCAAAACTGGACTCAAGTTCGTGTTGGTGTTGTTTCATTTATTAATTATTCAATAATATTTTTGAAATTTGAAACCATATGTATAATTTATATGATTACACTCTAATAGATAATTGTCTAAACAATCATTTGATGCATTTTCAGCCTTTTATAGCCATTGGTTGACTAGAAACAAGAACTTATGTACGTATATCCCTTTATTTTTCCCGCATTTTTCCTCCATCTTCTATAACTTCACAAAAATTATTAGCATTCAGAGTTCCTTTGATTTATATATATGAATACAAACTTATAGAACAAAGTCAAAGCAATCTTTTGACACCACTTTCAGCTATTCAGGCTCATCATAGGCCAAGATATAAGATTTTTTGTAATTATACCCCATTTTATTTTCTTTTTTCTTTAATTATCTATGTTTTCAATAATATTTTAAAACTTGAAATCATTTTATTAATTCATTCGATTTCATAGCAAAAGATAATTGTCATAGCAATTATTAAACACCATTTTCAGCTCTTTATGGTCATCTGGTGCCATGATACAAGGACGTTTATATATGTATACTATGTCATCGTTTCCGCATTTTGTTCTTTATTTTTTTACGTATTCATAAAAATCATTAATACATTTATTCATATGGTTTATATATCTGAATACCAACCAACGTGCCTCGGTCAAAGCAATCATTTTACACAATTTTCAGCCATTTTGTGCCGCCAGGAACTTAGGTAAGTATACCCCTTCATTTTTCCTCAATTTTCCTTTAACTATTTATGATTTCAATACTATTTTTGAAACTTGAAATCATATGATTAACTTATCTGATTATAAACCAATAGATACTTGTCTAAACAAGTGTTTGATTCCATTTTCTGCTCTTTATAATCATTGTTTGACTAGAAACAGAAACTTTTGACTGTACAAGCTAGTTTATATCGAACCTGACTGGAAACAACGCTGACAGACTTCTCGTGGCGCGGTTTAGAATATATTGAAAAACAACTAGTTTTGAAATTTGGTAATAGAATCATTGAAGACAGCTAAAGAAATACATTCTAATTTAAAGAAATATCAAAATTGGTAACGCTGTTAACTGCCTAATATTAAATGCTTCTGACACAACTAATGCGATGAATTGAAACATTCACTGGAACAGCACATGAGCTGACAAACCAAATATCACTCGTATTTATAGACTGTCTTACCCACTTCGAACTGCGTAATTCTTTCCTCTAGAAACTTTTGTAGTGTTTTAAGCGAACGCCATGCCTCAGATTGCGTCATGCTGCCGTAGGATGACTGGTCATTACAGGCCATGTAACGAACAAAGTTCATGATACCAAATAGAATGAAATTGTTGAATGAAAAAATGCTTTAAACAGTCTTGAAGAAATACCATATGGATATATTCACGCTTCTTCGCAATTTCGCGTTCTTTTCTATTTTCAAACTGGACAAACATTACTTTTAAAAGGAAACTTTTATTACCAAGTAGGTATGTCCAAATATTGTTTGTAACCCATTGTAAGTACTGAATGTAACTGCTTCACTTATCTGGCAGGTCAATCCTACTTATCATTTTAAAATACCATATTTCAGCACCTTTAGAAATTATGGCATAAGTTATAGATAATCAACTGATTTTTGCTTCAAGAGCAGTGTTTTGTAAATAATACCTCACGAGCCGAAGGCTGTTTTCAAAATTTCAGCCACACTTTATAAGCTACATCATGAAATAAATCTGTAAATCTATTGTGTATAATGTGATCAGCACTCAGAACTGCAAATTAATTAGCAGTAACATGATTTTAGTACAAAATAAAGATTGAGATCAGCTTTGTGATAACAGCGCAGCTTATCTATGTCTTTTTTTTTCATTGTATGGAAAGTACAGCCACTAAAGATAGACTTTGTTGTGCCATGGCACTTATGAATAGTACAAGTGTACTGTAGACAAGAAAACAGATATATTTAAATGAGATGTTCATTGATTGGTCTATAAAAGTATGGATTAACCAGATGTAAACAAAAAATTATATCATATGATTTAATTTTCGTTATCTGATTTAATCACAGTTTTGTCTCCATAGGCTCTGAACTATGCCTATAGGATAACTCAAAAATAATTAGTCGTAGACCATTCAATACAAAAACAGAATATAGTGGATATAATTGCCTAATAGCCACAAACAATTTTATATGGACATAAAGAGTCAGTTTCAATGCACTTACATATAAAAAGAAGTAATTTTCAAATGAGACAGTATTACCCTGTTTTGGGGTATTTTCGGTTATACATGTACTTATTAGTATACTTTGAAAAAATGGCCTGTCATCCTGCAATGTAATTTAAGTATTCTAGTGTTGAAGTATTTATTCACAAGCGCATAACACTTGATAAATTTAAAATTGTCATCTGATCTTAGCTGAACTGATTACAAACAAAATGACACAATTTAGAGAGCTAGTTCAAACCTTGTGGTTATTAAAACTCATGTGACCAGCGGATACACCTTCATACTTTAAGTTAAAGTACCGAGTAGATAAAGCTAGTCGAAGACGAGCTGTTTCTACTTATTTTTTTCTACGAGGGCTTTAAATACCTAACTTGTAGTATGACACGACTCAAATTGGCAGATCCGTTCTGTAACTTCCAATATAAGGAAATTATTGTACGCTTTTCATTCCCCCTCTGCTTAGTATCAATATGTGGGCCCGCCTCTTTTGATATTGGCTTTTATCATATGACGTCGCTGTTTTCCAGTGGATAACGTCATGTCATAAAAATCGTATAACCACACGTGTAATTACACTTTTGCGGGAATACGTAACGTCATTGACGACGTCCGTAACAACAATGCAAATTTTCATTGAAAGTATGTCCACTTCGAATGCGATAAAATCCTATTTTAAAAGTCATATGATAACACAAATCTTACACTCGTGGTCATTTCATTTGAAATTTATTAAACTCGCCAAAGGCTCGTTTAATAAATTTCATATGAAATGACCACTCGTGTAAGATCCTCTATTTATTACTTAAGAAATGAATTTCATTTTTCTGGTGTTCATGGAGCTATGAACCGCAGTGGGTCGCGTGCAAAGTGAATGAACCCCGAAGGGGTTCATGTAAACTTTGCTAACGACCCACTGCGGTTCATAGCTCCATGAACATCAGAAAAATTAAACTCATTGCTTATATTTATATTCATTTCACTCTATCGCTTGTTGAAAAATCATCAAGGCGATCACATTTACAAGCAAATAGATCATTTACACACAGTGTGTATTCAAACAGCGGAACGGCGTCGACGTTTACAATGTCCAATCAGATTGGCAAAAGCATTGTATTTTGACGTCAAGTTTGACGTCATGTGACGTCGCGTGACACGATGTTGTTCATCGAAGTATGAACACAGATGAACATCTAATGGTTCATCTAAGGAGGTTTTAGAAAAATGTAAATATATAGCTATAAATATGAAATGATTAAAACTCATGGTCATTTCATTTGAAATTTATTAAACTCGCCAAAGGCTCGTTTAATAAATTTCATATGAAATGACCACTCGTGTAAGATCCTCTATTTATTTTATACTTAGCAGTGAAATTAATGTATATCAAAAATGGATAAAAGTGATATTTTCACTGCAGAATTGATATTGATATTTTCACTAGTGATTGATATCAGCCGATATTCTATAACTCCGTTATTTACGAACGAAAACATAAAGTGTGAGTATTCATTTTCTTAGTTAGAACGTTAGGAACAATGTGGTTCCAAAATTATTAGTGTTTTCAAAATTTTTTGGTTTTTGCATTTTCACCGCCTGCTTTGTGAATAGGAAAATGCCTTTGTATTGTATACAATAAAAAGAAAATTTACTTTTTATCGGTAAATACCAAATATATTTCATCTCGTGACTTGAAAACATCTAAATTTTCACTCGTGCTACGCACTCGTGAAAATTTTGATTTTTCAACTCACTCGATGAAATATATTTGGTATTCACCCAAAAAAAGTAAATATCCTCTATGTATTAGATTCAATGTTACAAACACTTCAAAGGAAAAAAACAGAAAGTCATACTACATTATACAAGCTAGCTCAGTATTTCACTGCTGGCATTTGTCGTGCTTATCTGCATATAAAAAGGTACCATAAAACATCGAGCATCTTAACTTTTTTTTTCAGCTATATTCACGTCTAAGACATTTTGTTTTAAATAGGGGATGTTTCCTTTGTAGGGGAATATATTTCAAAATATATTACAAAATATATTTCATCGAGTGGTGTTGAAAACATTAGAGTTTTTTCATGAGCAAGAGTAAAATTCGAATTTTTTTTTCATCACACAAGACATACATAATATTTTCAACATACATATATTTGGTATTTACCGAAATAATAGTAAAAGTTTGTTTATTTATTTATTTATTTATTTATTTATTTATTTATTTATTTATTTAAAACAATGGACATGTCCAGTGAAAACACGAATAATTTTGGTAGCGAATTTTTCCTTACGTTCTTACTTCGAAAATTAACACCCACACTTACTGTTTTCGTTCATAAATATAAGATTAGCCGAGTTATAGACGTTTGAATTTCACCTGAATACAGGCTACGTACAATAGGACTTTGATACGAACATGCCAAGGAAAGCTGATACAGCAAACTACATATTTGCATAAATTTCGAGAGACAACCGATACATCAATCCCCATAATTGCGCGTAGCCCTCAATCAGTACGAAAAATAGTTAATCAAAAGTAATTCTTTTCATTGTTTTCTTGCCACTGCCGACAAAATATTGGCGTTACAGTCTTTCTGGAAAATGTAAGTAAAAATTATAATAATAAAAAAAATCGGATAGGGTTCTTTTAAAACTAAAAGTTTTAATCTCTAGAAACTGAGTATATTCATCCATGTTATCATGTAAATGTTTGTATGTCTGTAAGTATACTATAAGACTTAAGTTTAGCAATTTTTTTATTTGATTTCGAAATTGAAAATTGGTATAAAGATGAACTGAACTAAACACTTCAACCCATCAATCTTTAATCCTTAAGGTACCACAAAACTCACATTGTTTCTCGGCATATGAAAAGTTAACCTTTTATTCCAAAAACAGTCGTTTTAACATCTTTATGTGCTCAAAAAGAGTACAGTACCATAGAGCACCGTAGAGATTTGATTCCATTATGGTACCAGGTAACGCCCCCGGTTTATGACGTAACTGACGTCATTTTGTTCCCTGACCTTTCTCCCGATGTGAACCCATATGTGTTTAATTGCTGAAATGACGTGCGATTTCGCTTTCACGAGAAAACATTCGCTTAGAAGGCCTATAAGGTTTGATGTGATGTCAAGTCTAGTCTTGCACGTTTTCGTTTAACATTTACAGGATCAAAACCGTAACGGCGATATTCACGGTGTTCGCACCACGCAGGTTGTTTCCTGTCAGCTGTTCCTATACAAATCCATCTTTCCATGCCGCAAATCATCAAACCTGATGTTCGAAGGTTGCCTAAACATCGATTACGTCACTATGACGCTAAATTGGCATTGCCCTATATCACAATAGCCTTACGTTGTCTGGCGTCATGATGCCGGTTTTTGATGCTATCAGCTGATGGAATATGGTTCTAGGAGACTGTATCGTACTCTAGTAAGCTTAGAAATTTCAATTGGCTTCCTTTTTCTTCATGTCTGCACTATCATATTGATCTTCATGTTACGCTGCTTTAACGTCAGGCCATGACGGCGTCCCCCAAAGGAATTTTTCAAATGTCATTCCGGTTTATTCGTTATGACACTTTTACCAATCAAACAAGACAAAAATTGATAACACGTGATGCACGTGGAATGCTGGGCACGTGATTTGCATGATTTTTTAAACGTAACGTGGACATGAGAAAAGCACACAGACTCGTCTCGAAACATGAATTTGAGCATCACTTGACAAATTAAAAGCGTATTTAAAGTTTTCAAACATTTGATTTTGAAAATAATGATGAATGAAAAAATTGCTAAACTTAAGTCTTACTATAGTATATGTTGACTAAAAAAGATAAATAAAAAAAAAAATGACAAAATTATCAGAATTGAATTTCAAGTCCATTTAACCTATTACATTGCAACTCATTTTCAATGTGGAAGTATGCGGTCCACCCCCAGCAACAAGAAAACAGTGTAGATCCAAAAATTCCACCTGTTGTTAATTTTCATTACAAATGTGTAACTTTTCGAAAAAAAAAAAAAAACGAAAAAAAATAAATAAATAAATAAATGAATAAAATAAAATAAAAAATAATATAAAGAAAAAATAAAATCATTCCATATTTGGCTTTGGGACACAGAAGATATGGACCTAAGATATGGACCTAAAAATGGTGTTTAAAATGATTTTCAGGGATAATTTGTTGCCCCGTCTCAGTGCCTGTCTTCTCTTAGCTGGTCTGTATGACTGCCACCCATTTGTTGTTGGTAATACACAACAGCTGGAAGGTGAACTAGCAGGTATAGTAGACAGAGATAGTCAGAGAGAGAGAGAGTTGACATACATATATATATTTTGCCTTAGTCTCATAAATAACCCAGGATCCCCATTTGCAATTGATATTTATACAAAGACGCTGCCTGAAATCCATATTTTAGCCAGTCATTACAGTTACATTTATTTTTCACATGCTTTGTGTTACTAATACTACTAGCTGGTTCATACCGTTTTAAGACATTTTAAGCAACATTAATTTTTATTTCAGATGGAAAGAAAATCAAACGATCTGCTGTTACGGTTGGTAAGTTGTCTGACATCTAAGGGTGTAAACCCCCGTCTAAGATATCTGGATAATGGTGGTTTCGTGCACTGATGGATAGTACAATCGTTATTTTGGTCGTTGCATTGTGGACATTGCTAACCTTTAAAATCGCATTTACGTGCTCCTTGCCGAAACGAAACACAAGGAATTTTGAATGCGAGAAAGAGGCGGCGGTTTGACTTCATCTGGCTGAGCATAACTGATGAAAGACCGTTAACCGATTGCTTCATCTGAGTTGCATTTAGTTAAAGAGTAATGTCAGCAAAGTTGGCTGACAAAAACGATAGCAGCGCAGACAAAAATGGTCATATAGTGTTTCATCGCACCTGTCGTCTGGCTCTATAGCGATTCAAAGTCAGTATGTTTGAGGAATTGACTAATACCAACGTTAATATTGTTTCTTACGTGAAGCAAAAACGATTCTCTTTCAAATGAGAACCCTGTTCATGCAGTAGTAATGTGTTTGTTTATGTCAAGTGTAATTCTACCACGTACAACACATTTTTCATGACTTAGATCAAATACTTTTCTTGGTAGCATATCGGTTGGCATGGAGCTGTGCAGAAACGAGAGCTTTCTTTGTTCAACAAAAGACATCATAACAAGCCAGCCGAGCATCCCAAGAGCCATGTCGGTGCGCGTGCGTGTTTGAATCGATTTTGCAGCGAACCGAATAAACTTTTCCAGATTATATGTTTCTTATTGTACCATAGTTCAGAGCCATAAAGGACCACGGGAAAGCATAATTTTTCTATAAGTAATAATAATAATAATAATAATAATAATAATAATAATAATAATGACTTTATTTAAAGAGGAGGCTCAGTTGGACAAGTCCAATCTTCCCTGAGGTCCTCTATCAAAACAACATATACATACAAACAAACATAGAAAATTTACATAAAACGGCAAAGAAGATTTCTGTTCCTAAAGTAAAGAATGCTGTTGTGTGGTTGCCAAATCAAGATATCCTTTCCAAAAATGTTGAAGGTACACTGTATTTCTGGGATGGTCTGGAATGGAGTTCCATATTTTTTATCCTGAATATGCAAGGCTGTTTCTATAATGTTCAATATTTGGTTTTGGGATGTACAAAAGATTCTGCTGTAGACCTAATAGACCTCTTTTGAAAAAGTAAACATATTTTTAAGGTAAGATGTGTTTAAGTTATGCATAATTTTGTACATTAGTATTGCTTTCTGGTACATTACTCTCTCTGGGAAGTTTATCCATTTCAATTCAGCAAAGAGTTCTTCTGGGGGTTTCTATTGGCTTATGTAGAATTGACCTTGGTTGGTTGGTTGATTAGAGTTTAACGTCCCACCAACAGCTAAGGAGACGGGACCTCGGTTTAGAGTCCCATCCGACGGACTGGAGAAGCCCGGGATCGAACCTGCGACCCCTGGTTTACAAAGCGAGTGACATAACCACGGAGGCTTCTAGAATTGACCTTGCTGCCCGTTTTTTGAATTTGATAATGAAAGTCAAATTACCCCAAACTACTGTTCAAACAGTAGTCGAGATGAGGGAGTATGTATGCATTGTAGAATAGCTTTCTAGTTGGAATGTTGAGGTACTTTTTAATCCGATTCAAGAGAAAAAGCAATGAGTTGCATTTTTTAATGTTGACTCAATATGAGTTGACCAACTTAGGGAGTTGTCTTTATGAAAACCGAGCAGTTTTTCAGTCTCTGATATTTTAATTTGTTCTCTCTTAGAATTTTGCAGAAATATGGACTTGCTGGAATCTGTTACTCAAGTACGAGTCAAACCAGCTTTGAGATAATTGGCTGAATTTATATGCAGATAGATTTTGCTTCAATATTTGAAAAGATCTTATAAGACAGCACCTACTACTTCACTATTGTTCATTGTTGTGAACCAGTTGTCAACCATTTTGGTTAGTGCAGTCTGCCAAGAATGTTGGTGGTCTAAAGCCGGACTGATTGTCATAGATAAGCTTATGTTCATCAAGGAAACCTATCAAGCATGTACTCATATACCTCAAATATCCCTGTAATAACTGGCAATACAGAAATTGGCCTATAATTGTTGACATCATGTTTTTCACCTTTCTTAAAAATTGGTGTAACCTTTGCTTTCTTCTGGTCATCAGGATATATGCCACTAGTGATACTTAGATTTAATATTGTTGCTAAGGGCTGGAATATTACAGATGCAGATTAAGTATTTTGCACTTATGTCATATATACCTGTGGCCTTGTTTGTCTTCATATTTTGTAACTGCTGTTGTATGAATGAGGCAGAGACCTGAGGAATGTGGAATTCTGTACTATCAGTTACTTTACTGTCAACAAGATCTCGTAATTCTGTACAGTCATGAGTGTTTATTCCTTCACTTGTATCAAGGTCTTTATAAAGTGATGTAAAGAAATTATTGAATTTATTTGCAGATGTTTCAGGATCTAAAATAGGATCTCCATTGTCATCATGGATGAAGTTTGTTTGTTGCTTAGATGATTTTTGTGTTATATCATGCAAGTTTTGCCAGAGAACTTTAGGGCTTTTGTAGTTATTGTTGATACTTTGGGAAAAGAACTCTTTCTTGGCATCTTGAATGAGAGCTGTAGATCTAGTCCTCCTCAAACGATATTCAGGCGTGTTTTTGGATTTGTCTATAGAGTCTCTAGTTTTTATTGCATTCGATATATTTTGATTCATCCAGTTTGGCTGCTTGGATTTTTTTAACTCTGCGCTTCTTTTTAGGTGCATGTTTGTTTAAGACAGAGTTAAAAGTAGAGGCAAAGTAATCCAGACCATCACTTGCAGAATCAAAATATTTATCACTGACCAGGGTTGCTGTTCAAGTTCACTGATAAAGTCACTTTCGTTACGTAGGGGTAATATTTCCAGGCACATTTGAATAAACATGAACAATCACCTAACAGAATAATCTCCTTGTTTTCACTGTTTCCCTTTTCTAGAGATTGTTCGACAGAGTCCAGTCACTTAAGGCTGTAAGGGGACGGTGCACATAACATAGCAGAAAGGGTTTCTGTTTGTTATTGCGTATTTCCAACCATATCATTTCAACACTGTTAGATTCTAAGTCAACACGGATTAAATTAGTTTTATAGATGATCAGTCTGCCACCATTACTGTGGCGGTCCTTCCGTATAAAACTGTAATTTGGAATTTGAAGTGCTGAGTCTGAATATTGATTATTTAGGAAAGTTTCACCTAAACAAATTATATCAATGTTATTTTGTTTATTTAAAAGAATTTTTATTTCATCTAATTTTGGGAAGAGAAGAGAGATGATGAAGGTGACAAATATGTAGGCCTTTACAAATGAACCATGTATCCGTGTGTTGACTTGGTGTATTCAAAGTTTGATTTGGTAAAATGTTTACTTATAATAATAATAATAATAATAATAATAATGTCTTTATTTATAGAGGAAACACACAGTTAGCATATGATACCAATCTTCCCTGAGGCCCTCTTAACTGTACAATATTTACAATATATCAACTATCTTATAATTGTCTGGTTGTGATTGATCCCTGGAGGTTGTAAAAATTGCATTGGCATGAACATCATCGGTGGCTGGTTGTTCATTAATGGTTGGCTGACATGGTAATTGTTGTTGCTTTGCCCCTGTTCTGACTGTTGTTGTTGTGGTTGTTGTTGTGGTGGTTGTTGCTCCTGTTTCTCCTGTTCTGACTGTTGGTGTTGTTCTTGTGGTTTGTGTCCATGTTGTTGTTCCTGTGGTTGCTGCTCTTGTTGCGAAACGTTCTCCTCCCTGATGTGATGACTGAAGGACTGAAAAGGCCGGTATCTCTGTCTATGGCTAAAACTGAAAATAAAGAAGCGCGAGCGCGCCCTTTTTGAATACGAGCATAAATTGCAGGTGAGCTTTTCATGGACTGGTGTAATTCAATGCTTACATGTGTTATAGATTCCTTCTGGTGGATTTAAGGCAGGGCCGAATTTTACAGACACACCCGTAGGTGGTCTTTTCGGGGAAATTATTGGTTAGACAATTAAAATGAACAAGGTACAAGTAGGCAAAGATCAGGAAAAGGCGCAATCAGAAAGAGATTCCCACTCCAAAAACCGAGGTGGGAAAAAACCAAACTAACAATCAGGCACTTATACCATGAAACATATCGTAAGCCGAATGAGCAGCTATTTTCCCAATAGGTGGCCACTCAGTTACCTTAACTTAATTAAAAATATGAAAGCATACATAAGGCGCCAACAGCACAAAAATAATAATAATAAAAAAAAAATAAACACCAAGACATAAAACAAAAAGAACCACCACAGAAGTATCGCCTTGGAACGATCAGTAACACAAAGTTACTGGCGGGCTTAAACCGGTTTTACAGGATCCTAACCTCACCCTCAGCAGTGGTTCATAACATTTAGTAAGTTCTTCGGTCCTCGTGGTGAATCTCTAACTAGTCAATGAATCATCAAGAACAAACAAATAAATCATGATAAACATCCTGATGAATCAAAAACAGACTCACAGATTGAGTAAGCTGCCCGACGATGGAGATCCCTGGGCGCCGAATAACCTACTAACCCCGGAGCAAAAGAAAAACACCAGTTGGACCCCGGTGGGCCAAGCAACAGACAAGCATCTTGGGGAAATAAATTTAATTCTTGAAAAGAATCTGAAATTTGAAATCAAGCAAATTAGATAGTATACATTGACAATTATACAAATCAGAAATCTGAGAAAGCCCGGGTTGGGTAGGCGGGTCAAGGTTTATCTTATTTTAGCACATGTGTGTTACTAGAGCGCTATCTTTTATGCTAAGAATGATAACTCTAATAGTATAAAATAATCTCCCTTAGGCTAAGAAAGATAACTCTAAAAGCAATGAGTGATTTCCCTTACATCATGTGACATATGATCAAACCGAAACTAGGGGTTGTCTCACCAATAATTACTAACTTTATCTGAAAGTACACAATTATTGGTTAGACAGTTAAAATGAGCAAGCATCTTGGGGAAATAAATTCTTGAAAAGAATCTGAAATTTGAAATCAAGCAAATTAGATAGTATACATTGACAATTATACAAATCAGAAATCTGAGAAAGCCCCAATACCCCAAGAAAGCTTGTTCAGATTAAACTTCAAACCTAAAACTTATTGCGTTGGGTTTAACATCCCACCAACATACAACGTCATATGAAAACAGAACCTCAGAGAAGCTCGTGATCGGACCTACTACCTCTGGGTTACCTCTAGGTGAACAACCTAACTACTGCACCATGCTGGCTTCTAAACATAAAACTCGAATGCTCAATAAATCAAGATCTGACTAGCTTGCAATGACTAGCAATTGCTCAGTAAACATACACTATCAAAAACACAAACATATAGACCAGACATTCAAATACCAGAAATCATGGTTTTTGAGACCTGGAGGCGGGTCCTTAAATCGGGTTCTAGGTAAGCCTGGTAAGCATTAGAGCGCCATCGCCCATGTAGTTTGAGGGAATCTGAATCCAAACCCACTGAATGGCCGTGAGTACAACCGCCACGACGGAAGCTATGCATCGCAAAGAACTTAGGGTTGTAACCTAATTTAAAGAGACAGTCTGTAAGAAACTGTGTCAAAACTGGGTACAGTAAAGGTCTCAAAGCACCATCATTATCCGGAATCAAAAATGCTGGACATGATAAGTCAGCAGGAAATCTAATAATCATTGTGCGCAAAGCCGTAACTGGACATAGCGTATTACCCTCAGCGGCCGCTAAAGGCAACACAAATTGCAGAAATTGTGTTGGATGAAATTCTATTCCATAACATGCATGGAGTAATTTAATATGGCTGAGTAGCATGAGTGTCTGATGAGACTCTATATGTCTTGACATAAATTGAATAAAACACAATAAATCCTGTGTCGAGACTGGGACAGGTTGAACTTGAAAATGAGCTTTTCATGGACTGGTGTAATTCAATGCCAACATGTGTTATAGATTCCTTCTGGTGGATTAAGGCAGGTCCGAATTTTACAGACATACAGACAGGTGGTCTTTTATTATATATGATTAAGTGGAATTTGGATGGATTGAACAAAAATCTCCATCTTCTTGAATATTCTCCAAGCTCTTCAGATTTGGGCCAATCAACACAAGGTCATCAGCTAGAGTTGGGTTACCTAGCATTTTGCTGTGGATTGGGAACTACTCTGCCTTGAAGAATGGTCCGTCTGAAGCCTAAATAAGCGTTATGGGTCTATAGCTATCGGGAGATTCTCGAGGTTTGCCTAGTTTATGAATCGGAATGATGATGCCGACCTTGCACTGATCAGGGATAATGTTTAGTTTGAATATTAAACAGTACTGAAGAAGCGCAGGTCCTTCGTGTAGAATATGTTCATTTTTAATGTTGTCTGCACCAGGTGACTTTCGCTTCTTCAAGTCTTTAAGGTATTGTTTTAATTCACTGAGCTCTACGGGAAAAATACGGTCACTGCTGCTATTATCTGGATTCTTGGTAAATGCTTTCACTTTATTTTGTATGTGAAGTTTGAACTTGTTATCACAATCTGAGTGATTGTTCATAACGAACAATAAAGCGTTGAAAAATGTTCTGCAAAAACATCTGATATATCTTCTGGATTGCTTGCAGTCTTTTCTCTTGTTACCAGTTTACAAATACTTGATTTAGTTTTGCGTCGACTATTGACAATCTTCCAAAAATGTCTTACGTCACATTCAACGGATTCTGTGTAATATTTCAATTCAATAGCATTGATTTCCTCTTTTTGGGTTTTTCGAAATTCCATTTCGCTTCCTTATATGACTTGTAATAAAAGTTTCTGGATTTCACGATCGCCCATTCTTAATCCAATCGATACGTTTTGGCGCTGATCTTGATGTGCAGCTTCGACCTTTGTCCAATAAGCCTTAGCATGTTGATTATAACGACCGAATGGCAATGCTTTCTCAGAAGATTTATCATACCGCTTGAAATTATAGAAATTGTTAACATCAGCCTCAGTTCTATTCCTCGGCGTCTCTAACTTGCTTAGCTCTTCATTTAGCGCTGTTTGATAATTAGCAATATGTTCAATGGAGCACTTGTTCCATGCAACATGTACTCACTCTGAAAAAAAAAAAAACAACAACAAAAAACTGTATGTTGTAGTGTCAATTTTCAATAGAGTCAAAATTGGCAGATGATCGGAAACATGACAGATTCTGTGTGAATTGGCGTACATGTATTTTTGACAATTAATTCAATCTGAGCTTTGTTTAGTATTATATAGTCGTGTTTTGCGTGTGGGTCTAAATGTTGGTTGCCCGTTCAAAGGACCTGGACACAGTATATGTGTTGCGTCTAGGAATGTCGTGAATCGTTTTAGCCTTTCGTCACCGTTGCATTTTTTCTGCATATCACAGTCGCCGAGGAAAACAACTGTCCCCAGTTCGGAGAAGGTTTCATTCATATTCTCTAAGTAGTCTATGCACTCATGGAAATCTTCAATACTTAATTAACAGAGGGCATATATACTGAGAAAGCATAAATAGCTTTTGAGTTGCGTTGTTCTATTCTTATGCCTAATATACGGGCATCGTGATCCCGGAGTAATGGAAGTATCGCAAAGAGTAATTGCCCTGTAATTTTTATGTATACAGAATCACTGGGTGCTTCCTTCGTCCCGATATAAAAAGGTTTTGTTTGATTTTTACTATAGGTCCCGATAGGATTTGGTTTTGTTTGATTCTGGTAT
The DNA here is from genome assembly GCA_964017185.1 of Rugalucina vietnamica. Lineage (NCBI taxonomy): Eukaryota > Metazoa > Mollusca > Bivalvia > Lucinida > Lucinidae > Rugalucina > Rugalucina vietnamica. The sequence continues at coordinate 22,967,554 of OZ024884.1, read as the reverse complement.
CAGATTTTTTTGTACAATAATTCCTAGAATTTGGTCAAAGATTTGATTTGATTCTCATTTATGACGTCATTGAAAGAATTTCAAGTCATAAAATAGTGCTTTGAATGCAATTTTATAGTAAGTATTCACTTGAGTATTTACTTGATTTATTTAAGAAGTGATATAAATTATGAAATTATTATTGTCGACTTTGTGGAGATTTTCTCTGTTAATGGAGTAGAACAAAATCCGGTACCAAAAAGTCAAACAAAACCTTTAAAAAAAGCACCAAAAAGCACCCAGTGAGAATCAAGAAAAGTTTTATGTTCATTTCATAGCTTATGCTCTGATATGAAGGCGAAGTCTATATTATATAATTTTAGGAGTTTGCTTAAACTTCCGGCGGAAGACATTCCAGGCCAGGATACGACAAACTTAGGCAGCCATTATAATTGCTAATATTAATCTACTGAGAATTCTGAGATGTTACATTTGTAACACTTAGTCTACACTACTCGCTCCGTAATCAGTCATAATTGTCATTCCCAGTTCTTGTATTCTCATTGCCGTACCAGCGCCTACAGTAGGTTTTCTTCGACCACGCGATACATGATTCTATTGTGTACTTGTCAGCCGCAAGTTCAGTTATTTTGGCTGACAAATGACCTCGGTTAGTCTCTATAATTCGCACGCCAAAGTTCCTTCAACAATTGTATCAGCCCGGTCCTGTTAGACTTACCGATACAATATCGAACAGTACCTTCGAATCTTGGTTCCTCTATTGAATGGTAATGTTCATGTGTGTATGTGTCTGTATTACTTGTATTGCATTGATAGCTTTGATAGTGATTTAAATGTTCACGTGTTCGTTGTTGATAATATAATGGCTTTTAGTTTCATATTTGTCTCTCGACTCGTTTTATTGAGGTCTATTTGTCTGATGAACCGGTATTTGTCTACCGGGTTCAGAATGATAATAATCATCGTCATAACTCGGTTGATTTATCTGCTCTTTCTAGCGGTTACACAAACAATTGCATCGTCTTTCTGTGTGCTGTTTTCTGGGGCGAAAGTATTAAACTGTATGAAATTCAGGTATTTGAAAAGTACGTTTAGCGTTTATAGTAGTGTTTTGAAATTTTAAGTTATTCTACTTTGCCCTATATGTTTTCAGTATTCTGTCAAAATGAGTGGGCGTGTCTGTTGTAAATTAGAAGCAGCCATTTTTCATGCGTCGATGCAAACAAATTTGTGCTTGCTTAGTTTTATATACCTGTTGGATGCTATATTTGTCAACTTAATTTATTTAATGTAATTTGTGTTTTCGATGCGAATACCTCTGTTTATTTTTGCTTCAGGAATGTAAAATTATGGCTAAAATAGTACGGTGACCTACATAACTGTTTGATTTTGTTTTCTTGTCAATGTAGGGGTCAATGTTAGATGTAGGGGTCTTCAACGGGTGTCTTATATTGTGTTAGACCAGACAACAGAGGATGTTAAGCTGTAAAACCCCATAAAGTGCCTCATTTTATACTGGTTTCCGATTCTTTGATAAGACTCATTATAACCTGTCTGGTAAAGCGGTTACCAGTTCCTTGTTCTTGGTGTTGATGTATCGATTTTAGCTGGAAAAACCCGATACATGTTAAAAATAGCGTGGTTCTGTATAGAATACAAGGATAGCTTTTAAAAAGAAGCTAGAAGCGGTTCGTTTAGCATTATGTATAATGATCTCATATTAACGATTAAAGTTGTAAGCTAGTGTTTTCTGAGACAACAAATATCTGATTTTGATATATGAACGTTGAATACTACTGTAGGTCGGCGCGCGTTCCAAGGGCGTTTGGGATCAACAGAATTTTTAAGCGTGCTTAAATTTTTTCTGCAAGCTCGACGTGTCTCGGACGTGTATCATATACATGTATGTTTTGAATAAGTTCCACGCGCCTTACAGGTGCTTTGAATACGCTTTGAACGCCTTTGGCACACGTTTTAGGCATGCCAGTGTGCGCTACATGCGCACTCCGATTTTACGAGAGCTTTGCTTCAAAAACGTGTTCCAGGCGTGTATGAGACGCGCGTTTAACGTTTGATGTGGCTCATGATAGCGTCTGTTTAGCATGTCTGGGACGTAACACAAACCTTGGATAAAAGTGTTTTTTTTTTTTTCTTTATTTTATTTTTTCATTTTTTAAGTTTATACGTCCGGCATATGTGACTGTTAAAACGAGTTCAAGAAACAAATTAATTTTCATACGTTCAAACTCTTTGTGTTTAGATGCGCGTTTGGTTCGGTTTAAACATATTTATTTCCAAATTTTGTACAGAAACAATACAAAGACATGCAATCAACGACAACTCAGAACGAAAGCGTAAACGCTTATTCAATTCTTTTCCTAAGCATTGCAAACAATGAATGTTGCATTTTGTTTTGGATAAGCATTACTGACAGAGATTTGAAAAAGACAATGCATATTGTGAACGGAGACTCATGCGCATTTGGTTTATACGCTAATGCGTGCCGCGGTGACGCTCTTTAATGTTATTTACTCAGTAGAACGCAGGCAAAACGTACCCGCATTTGTTTGGCTGTAATCAGTTTGAAGAAATGTTTGCACCCAGAATACCCGTGATGAAAAATATCGCGCAGACTGATACAACATCACAAGACACCTGACGAAATGTACATATAAAATTGAGTTGTTTGGAATTCGATATGGTAACAACATAAGGAGCAATGAAGTCTTCGTTTCAGAGTGTTGACGAATCGATAATGCCTCACTACATTGTTGTCCAGTCGATCTGGGTTCCAATCAATGCAATTCATTTTTTCAACGAGTCGTTATGTTGGATCAATCTACGCTATTTGCCTTGCATAACGCAGGAAGATCGTACCCGAATATGGTTTGGCAGTAGTTTGAAAAATTGAATCAATTAAAAATAATCAGTTTTATTTTCATCATGTTGAAGTAATATACCAAACAAAGTACATATGAAACCGTCGGATAGGTATCGTTCATCATTTTCCCCCGAAAGATTATAAGTACATGTATACCCGAAAATAAAAAGAAAAAGAAAAGAAACTCAGTGATGAGATTTTCCATTAAGTCTTCATTAATTGCTTAAAACCGGTTTAAGTCTCCCAGTAATTTTGTATTACTAATCGTTCCAAGGCGATGTTTCTGTTGAGGTTCCATTTGTTTTATGTTTTGGAGTCAATTTTGTACTGTTTGAACCTTACGTACGTTTTCGTATTTTATTTAAGTTCGGGTAACTGAGTGACCGCCTATTGGGAAATAGCTGCTCACTCGGCTTACGATATGTTTTCTAAGTCTATACTTATTTGTTATTTGTTTAGTATTTTCCCCACCTCGGTTTTTTGGAGTGGTAGTTTCTTTCAGATTGTACCTTTTCCTGATCATTGCCTACTTATCCCTTTTTTGAAAAGGTTGTCAATGACATAAGATACCAGTAACTGTTATAAATGTTTAAAGAACAGATATTCGAGTACTTCGAATATGAATTTTAGCATGATTAGATGAGGTCTTAGACAAAAAAGTAAGAAATTTGGTTGCGTCCCGGTCATACAGGGTGTATTGTTTTCTGCTTTCGTTAACTCATGGCGTGCATACACATGTACCAACCAGCCAATGTTTTAGTTTGGATATTCGATTATCTTGCCACATGTGTTCATGAAATGAAATAAAATGAAATGAAAAGATGATTCAATCACAATGTTATCTTATTTGAGCCCTCAAACTTCTATGAACCGCCCCTTATAGCATGTTACAAATAACATGATATAATTTTCTTGTCTATGTTTTGTCTCAGTCTGCGTCCAAACAGCGTCAACCATTTTCCGCAATGTATACATATAAGTCGCTTGTTGCACCAAATTGTCCGGGTTCGCTTTCTTTTGTCAAGTCTATGCAGTTTGTATCACAGGTGGGTGTTTGATTTAAATTAGATTTGAGTGCCGCCCCATAATTTCCATCGAACTCATTGTCATTAGGTTTTGCTCCGTTCCGTTTATCATCATTCGAATTATTGTACTTTGTTTTGTTTGTAATGGCACTTGCACCGATGTTCTGGCAGTTCTGGGCTTTGGGTTTATCGTCGACATTTGGATCTACTGTCATTTTATCCGTAGCACTCAAATTATCTTTGTAATATTGAATCTTGGTCACCTTTAGATTTTACAGTTTTTACTGTGTCGTTCTTTGGAGTGGCTTTCCTGTTGTTGTTGTTGTTGCTGTTGTTGTTGTACTGTCGTTCTTTGGAGTGGCTGTCCGTTTGTTGTTGTTGTTGTTGCTGTTGTTCGTCTTTCAGCCGTTGTCGTATGATGGGGTCCCATGGTTATTTATCGGCTGTGTTTTCTGTTGATTCTCAAGCAGGTGTTTTGTTACTGTTACATCATGTTTCAATTCTTGCACACATATTTGTAATTCAGTAATTAAGCTTTGTTTTTATTTCGATCTGATTTCAATGTGTTGACGGTTCCTTTGAGCTCGAGAATTTGTGATTTCCATTCGGCTAATTTTAATTTCATTGTCGTACTTATTTTAACAACAGAAGTGGCTGGGTCAGTTAGGTTTTACTGTGGTGCGTCGTTTTGCAATATTTTCCGTTAAGACTCTCGGATCATCGTTATCAATAAATGATTGAAGCGCGTAGCAGTCGTTGGCGTATCGTTTTGAACTCGATTCTTGTTTTGTATTTGTTTTATATTGAAGGCCGTTCGGACACTTTTCAGATAATCTTGCTTTATTGACAAGTATGTTTCTATAATAAGAAATAGTTTCATCACAATTGTTTGTTTGCTCTATGATGCGATCAATATAGATCTCTCGTGGTAGATTTTGAAGGTTATTATCAAGTTTGCTGAAAAACTCTTGGTTGCATACTGGCTGACTATCGAAAGCATTTTGATCGACGGGATCGAATTTTTCAGCCACAAAATCCGCTGACGTCGGAATACTATTATTGTATGCCTGTTTAGCAGTATTATGGGGTGCTTTGAATATCGTGATTAACATAATCTTGTAACTGCTCGTCACCGTTAGGTTCTTGGAACCGTTAGGATTGTAAAGGGAATGGTACTGGTTGAACGTCAGTGTATGTTTTAATTTCACCAAATGGAATAATTCATCGGACTCATCACTGCTTGCTGCCATTGTGAGTTCTGGCAGATGTAATTAGTTACGTTCTGGTTCAGCGCTAGAAATTCAGGTAGACGAACTTTTTTTGTTATTAACCGGACGGGTACCAGAAACGGTGAACAAAAGTAATTCATGCGTGACGAAAATTCGACGAAAGTTCAGCTGTATTCATTGACCAATCTGACAATCACTGAGCTGTAAAGTAGTTAGTCGAATCGATTTTTCCATTTAAAACAACAAAGTTATAAACTCTTTTACATGTATCATAGGCTAATGGCCAGTAGGGCAAACCCCCCCCCCAGGGGGAATTTTCTGCACCATGATTTTCTGAAAGTATAGTGAAAAAGCTATCAAATCCTGTTTTCTGCCCTCTTGAAGTGGAAGCGTTTGCATTTTACGCTATGTTTTATTATATGACCTGATACCATCTTTTGTATAGAAATAATGGGGGTAGGCGTAGAAAATCGATCATACCTCTGCTGTTACTAATCCTAGACCATTGAACTTGGTCTTTTTTTAAAGCTTAGGCATAGCCCTTTCATTCTATGATAAGTAATACAAAATATCTACTTTGCATATTCATAAATATTAATGAAAACATGAAAATGGTAGAAAATCATTAAAACCCCATAGATTAACGCATTGCAGGCCTAAACTATAGTTGTGACACATTTTTATTGCACCATTTAGACATATTTCATAAATTTATTGTTGTCATGAGCCTATGTGAAAATTATCTCATTTGTATATTCATGAATATTAATTAAAAAGTATAAAATCCTGAAAAATAGTGTGTATACATATAGTATCATTTGTACCTGGTCTGTTGATAAACATGAAACACTAATGTGGAATCAAATGAATGCTATGGCCATGTTCTATCACCCTTATACATATAATACATGTATTTAAGGATATAAGGCTCATCTATTTTTTTTCATGAATATTAATGAAAACTAGAAATCGCAGAGAAATAATGAAAAAATGAACTGGTATACCTACATAATGACTTGTATCTGATTATTTCTGTTATTTTCATATTTTTTGTGCATAGAATATAATCCTATCAATCAATTGATACCAATTTCAGTTCTCTAAAGCTTTTGGTTGCTGAGATACTGTCAATTCTATTGGTATATTCCCTTCATTTGTCTATGTTTTTCTCTTATATCTAAAGTTTTCTTGAATGTTGGCCACAAGATAGTCAACTTTTTCCTATATCTTATTATATAATTATAAATTATTGTCATATCTATTATTTGTTACCAATTTCAGCTCTCTAGGTTTTTTTGCTGTTGAGATACAAGTGTTTCCGTTGGTATACCCCCTCTATTTTTCTGTGTTTTTTATCTAATGTTTAAAGTTCTTGTCAATATTCGAAGAATAAGATTATTTATATGTCTAATCCCACAATTATAGAACATTATCATACCAATCATTTGATACCAATTTCAACTCTCTAGAGCGATTCATCACTGAGATATTAGCAATTTCATTGGTATACCCCCTTCCTTTGACAGTGATTTTTCTATTATATCTTAAGTTTTCTTAAATATTTGAGCAACAAAAAAGTCAGCCTGTTTATATATCTTATTATAAGGTTATAGAATATTGTCAACGCAATCATTTGACACCAATTTCTGCTCTCTATGGCTTTTGGTTGCTGAGATATAAACGTTTCCATAGGTATACCCCCTCCAATTTATGTGATTTTTCTACTATATTTATTGATTTCATCAAAAGTCAAACAGCAGAAAAGTCTGATTGTAAATGTATCTTATTTCAGGGTTTTAGAATGTAATCATAGCAATCATTTGTTATAAGTTTCAGCTCTCTATGGCTTTTGGTTGCCAAGATATAAACATATCTGTAGGTATACCCCCTCCAATGTTCTGTGATTTTTCTCTTCTATTGAAAGTTCTTATCAATATTTGAACATCAAGAAAGTCAGATTTTTTCTGTATGTTATCACATGAGTGTAGAACATTATCACAACAATCATTTGATACACATTTCAGCCCTCTTAGAGTTTTTGGTCACTGAGATGTTAGCAATTTTGTTTGGTATACCCACTTCCTTTATCTGTTTCTTTTCTAATATCTGAACTTCTTTTTAATATTTGAGCATTAAGATAGCCAGTTGTTTATATATCTTAATACATGATTATAAAACATTGCAAAAGCAATCATTTGATACCTATTTCAGCTCTCTATGTCTATCAGTAGCCAAGATACATGTGGTAATAGAGGTGTACCACATTAATTCCTCTGCTTATTAGGGGTGGGGGTGATCACTCAAATGGACATTAAAGTGATCCTCTGACCAAATTGGCACCCATGAGCATTTGGTCTAAGGTTGCAAGGTACATCCTACAACCCACTTAAACTCTTAAATGGCAAAGAGTAAATTTTGATTTTCGTCATTTTCATTAATATTCATGAAAATGCAAATGAGAAAATTTTCATTAAGGTCCATGGCCTCAACAAATTTGTCAAATAGTAATATTGGTACAATAACAATGAGCCACAATGATAGTTTAGGCCTGAAATTAGTTTTTACGGGGATAATTAATTTTTAAATGTTTCGTTTTTCATTTTAATGTTTTAATGAAAATTCATGAATAAGCAAATTAGATATTTTCCATTACTTATTATTGGATTAAAGGGTTATGTATAAGCATTAAAATGAGACCAAGTTCAATGGTCTAGGATAAGAAACAACTGAGATATCTTCAGTTTTCTATGTGTACCCCCATTATTAAAACGCAAAAATTGAATATTTAGGGTACTAAAATGAAACATAGCATAAAACGCAAACGCTTCCACTTCCAGAAAACAGGGTTTGATAGCTTTTTTAATGTACTTTTAGAAAATCATAGTGTAGAAAATTCCCCCTGGGGGGGGGAGGGGGGTATGGGTAGCTAGAAGACTATCATTGTTCCAATCCTAATCCAGGAGGGGGTACTCCTATATTAAACAGTACGGGTATGTACCGCGGTAAAGCTCTGAAAGCACCCATTTTTTTAGTTTGATCAGCTCCGTAAGTCCCTTTTTTTAATCTTAGGCGGCACATACATACCAATTTTATATGTGAGTATCCCCCGCCCCGGCTCCTAATATAGCTTCATTCTATCCATATGAAACAATATCCAAAATATCACAGTCATTGTGGAACTTTTTTTATTTCGATGAAACCACAGAAAGTCATGAAAAGCGTCTTACACAACCGATCGTGAGCTGATTCCCCCGCTGATTATTATGTAATGCTTTAAGCCTTTCGGCCCATGAGCATATAAACATACAAACAATTATAATACAAAATACAGGATAACGAGCATGGCATATCAAATTTACTTACTACTTACTTACTGACATTTACCATTGTATTTTATGATGACTAAATTGATGACGCATTTATGACTAAATTGTTGACTAGGTGCTTATTTAACTGTAACTGACCCTAGAAGTTACAGCGTTTAATAAATACATAAAATACAATTACATATTGATACCATTCATCACTTCCTTTCGTAAACTGAAAGCCTTTTCTACAAAAATCTCAAGGTTGCGTATTGTTTTATTACGGTCAGATGTAAAAAGTTCTATAAACTTCATCATATTGGTACGAATCTAATATTTTAGCAATATATTGATTACGTAACTCCTTATATATATAAAACATTCCAAAACAAAATGATACTCGTCTTTTACACATTTTCTCTCGTCAAAAGGTGTTTTCACAGTTTTTTTTCCACCGACCCGTTTCTACATGTAACCTATGAGAAGACAATCTTAATCAGGACAAACTTGTCTGAAACTTTTTAACAGTTATTATATCTAAATATGGCTGCGCTTTAAAATTTGATAAGTGAATAAACGTTCTTGCCCGATTCGAATCTTTCGAGGAATTTTCCAAACGACTATGCCATTCTTGATTGAAACAATCCTTAACTTTCTGCTTAAAAATCTCTAAAACGGATTTTGAATTCTCTACATATTGTGCTTCCCATACATTTCTATAGCCATGAATCACGGCTACCAAACAATTAAATGCGTAACCGCGGCTAAGAAAAGAAATCCGATTCACGTCCTTCCGGTTTTGCGTGTGAGGTGCAGTAAAAGGTAAACAAACTTTCACAGCTCGCGTTTCCATGTAATGTTATTTTCACCTGGAGAAAGTTATTAAAATTTTCTCAATGCAATTTTGTTAGTTATAAATTGATATTATCGTATCTCAAAGGATTTTCAGATTTGTCTCCTTATAATAGTCGGATTTTTATTCCCTCCTCCAAAATGCATGTTGAGATTGCATTGTACTTGAAGAAAATGTGGGTCAGTCATAGGGATATTTTTAGATCCCCGTTAATTGCGTCATTATAAACGGACGACAAGACAGCGAACAGATGATTTTAACTAGACGGAATATTTCCATCGGTATTCCGTTAAACCTCTCCATGATATATTCAGCCCTTGGTCGAAAATGAAAAGTCAGCAAAATCGCAAAATTGTGTTATTCTAACTTATGTTAGATCTTTCCTTGCATATATGACACAAATTTTAAATATTCTAGTTGTTAAAGTACACAGAATCATAAAAAAATTCATTTTTTGTGGAGAATTTCTAAGATGTCTATAAATAGACCAGGGACTACTGTACTACTGTAGAATTAGCGACTTAAATTCAAAAATTCGTTTGTTTTTCTACATTGATTTAAACGTTTAAGGCAACTTTATGTGTTTACTGGAAGATCTTCGGCACTGGTACAAATACATAACAAAATAGTACGATTAATAACAAAATAACATAGCTACAAGTCGCTTACGAAATCCGCAATCATTTCGACATTAGTTTAAATGCTAAGCTGTCTGGAAAGTGGAACGAGGTACCGAAGTGGAGCGGAGTGACAGTTAGCCAGCTGATCTAATTTTAACATTATATAAGTTCTGTGAACACTTTCCTTGCCATTGACCGCTGCATTCTATGTGGCTAAAAGCTGTGTCAAAATTTCGGTCATGCATTTAATCATTAAAATGATAGCAAAATAATCGACATTAAAAGCACGTGTATTTTAGTTTCTCTCTCGAGTTCTACGTTTAACAATTTAATTATCAGAGTGTCTCGTCATCTTTGTATGGTTTTTACCTCTACAAATCAAGTTTTATTGAAGGGTTTTTGACTTACAGTGGTGTGCAAGAAAAAACAAACAAACGAGAATCTGCATATACAAAAGCCTACCTTGGTTTTCCTTTTGCTCATGGTTTTAGTGAGTGATAATGTTAAAAATAATTAATCCAGTTAATACATATAGACAACGCCTCTCAAGGAAAATGAAAAAAAAATCCAAAATTGGTTTATTTGTGATGTTTGCAGTGAGAAAAATACAAACATTTTTGCAACAAACATGCAATACAAAACACTGTAATTCACATGTATGGTATTCCTGTTTATGATAAAACTTAGACTTTAAAACATTGTGAATACTGTAATTTGCTTTTTTTCCGTTTGCTTTCATATAAAACGCTGTACAGAGAATGTTAAATATCCTAAACCAGGCAGAGGTTTTCAAACATATCTTGAAATAAATATTTTAATGATTAAATGCTTAACCATTTTTTTTCTTCCCTTCGAAAAATAAATGTTGAACCCTAAGAAAAGTGAATACTGTGGCTGACATCAGTTGTAATTTATTTAATACATAACTACAAATTTGTCGCGGAACAATCACAAAAACATGATATTTAACAGCAAATTGTTCAATTTTTAGTTGTATTTTGCCGTTCTTGACCATGTTTCGAAGGAGGGAACAAATAACCCCCAAAAACATCAAGTAATGTTGCAAACTGTTTTGGTGCTGTCTAACAATGATAAATAAGTGACAAAATAGCATTCGTAGATTTTTGATACCGTTCTGTACTACAAAATAATTATCGATCGATCCGAGTAGTGTATGTTTTGTTTACATTTTGTTGCACCTCACACGCAAAACCGGAAGGACGTGAATCGGATGTCTATTCTTAACCGGCGGTTACGCATTTAACTGTTTGGTAGCCGTGATAAATTGACAATAAGTTTTTCACGTCGAGAGCCCAATTCGGGTTTTCCGGCGAAGTCTTGAATATTAAAGATACATTTTACGTACTTATTTTCATTGAATGTTACTATTTTAAGCCAATATCTAACTATCGAAACATATCTTTGTACTTGAAAATTAAGTCTTCCGAGTCCCCCATATAAAACATTCTGCGTCAATTGAAGCTTAACAACTTTGTGCAAAAGTGGAGATGCTGGTGCTTTATTAAACCCCCATACTTCGCTTCCGTAATTAAGAATTGGAGAAATTAACTTAGAATCGGAGAAATTAACTTATGAAACAAATCGAGAATATGTGATGGTTTTATAAAAGTAAATTTGTACAAATATTTATTTAACGCCTAAGATGCTTGTTCAGCCAACGTTCTTTGTGTTTGTGTACAAGAACCCCCCACCGTGAATAAATTACCCAAATATGAGAATTTTGATACAATTTCAATTTCCCTGACTTTGCCCCCCCCCCCCCCCCCATTTTGAATACACTGCCCTAAATAAATAAACCAGTACACGTTTTAATATATATTAAACGAAGATGTCGATGGATTGTTTTGCGCCACGAAAGCCTGCACAAGATATAGTTTTTTTCTATACATGTATATGTATCATTGTAGGCGACACCGCGGTGAAGTACCTACTGAAGGGGGCCAAGTTCCTGTCTAACGCTGGACTCAGCAGGGTATACACTAAACCAGGGGGGTTCTCCAAGGCTCACGAAGATTTCATCAAAGTTAACACGGCTAAGGATGTTGTTAAACGTCCGATCCCAGGCGCTTTCTACGTATGTAATAAATATCTATGCTGACACGTTTTCAAAAAGCTGACCATTGTAAAACCACCTTTCGTATTCCATAAGGAAACCACCGTTTCTGAAAAAAATATCACCTTAGTTTTGGACACATTTATCTGCATGCTACTTTTTTGTTCTTCAAACACGCCAAAGTTATATGGTGAAAAGTATTTGTAGTCTTTATCTTCGTGGGCTGTTACAGAAACATAAATCGGTCCTCTTGAAAGGCCTGGGAAACGGTCAATTTGTACACCGCTGGTGCTCCATTGTAAGTGAAGTTGGCGGTTTCCGGTGCCGGAATTGACCGACGTAAGTAGTGGGAATTTTACTGGGTCAACCAGTTCAAGGTAAAATATTTTCCTTATTCTAAATCCATTCAAAAATCGGAGAATGTCAGATGATGCGCCTGTGATTGGGGATTTTGCAGGAACTCGTATTACATGAAAACTTTATAAAAGTATGTAGTAATCAGTTTTCGCGTTTGAAATACTGGGTTACTTGGTGAATGTACATGTCTAAAAATGCCAGAATTACGCCGTGTACACATTCCACGTGCGGTGTTAAAAATAAACTACCAAGTTTAGAGTACACATTATTGGTTAAGGTATTGTGTGTAAAAAATAATCTTTGGTTACAAGAAATTGGAACCAAAATTATACAAGCGTACCAATTGACGACTGGAGTGCAATTTAACTAATGCATTTGCAATGCTTTCATGATAGGTTAAAATAAGAACCGTGATATCACTACTTTGATGCATGTTGTTTTCTTTGAGGACGAAATTCCTTTAGGAAATAATGTTCCTTCTCTTTTTGTACCATTTTCATGCCTGTTTATGCTACACTGTCGCATAGATATAGAAATTGCCGAAAGTCATTGTCATATGAACCATTTATCCAATACTCTGACCTTCACCTTGCCATTACAAATTACACTGCACATCTTAAGCTGTCTTATAAGTATTTCACTTGCAAACACTTAAATGATTATAATCTTCACGCTTAATTTCTGTGGGTGTGCTAATTGACGATAGGGCGTACAATTTGACCAATACTAACCCAGTGGAGCAACTTGCTGCTTAACGTCAGTATAGACACCCAGTCGGACAGTCCCTTTTGTTTTTGTCTCGATATTTATGGCTTATGTGAACACGAGATTATAGGTACCAGAAACAGCTTATACTATTCTAGATTGCAGGTGTTATATAACGTATTATTGCTGATATTCAATCATGCAGGTTAATATCTCGTGATAGAAATAAGTTCACATGCTAAAGGAAAAACTACCAGTAACAGAACTGGTTGAAGCATGTGACACCCTTGTTAAAACTGAAATCTAATCATATACATTTGACTTCCCGAATAGAAGAAAGACATGCATATTTATGTATTGCCTATCGCACATGTCGCTGATCTGCTCCATCATGCAAAAAAAGAAAAAAATGAGTACCATATTACAGAACTTACGGGGGAGCGCGAATCGAGAGGTCCTGGATTCAAATCCCACTGGCTTCGGGTTGTTTAAACTTGGTTAGGCCGAGCAGCTAAACCGGGCAGTGAGAATGGGCCTAATTAAAACAATATTGCCAATAAGGCAGCCTACAGCAACATTTGTAAGTCAGTCCAGGTCAAGCTTAGGAACATGCAAGATTCCTGGCTGCGGAGAAAACAGAATAAATTAAGTCTTTTGCGGACAGTAAGGTCATGAAGAAATTTCATGATGCACTGAAAAACATTTATGGTCCAAAAAACTCTGGAGCCACCACATATCTCAGTGCAGATGGAATCACTCTTCTCGCAGATAAAGAAGCTATCTTGAAAAGGTGGACAGAACACTTCTATAGTGTGCTGAATCGACCATCAAGCATCAATGAGGATGCAATCGACAGACTTCCACAGATAGAGTGCATGTTCTGTTAGACGAATTTCCAACCGTCAGGAAACAAGAAAAAGCTGTTCAACAACTGTCATCTGACAAAGCTCCGGGTGCAGATGCAATTCCTGCCGAGGTCCATAAGGCTGGAGGACTACGCATGGCAGAGAAACTGACGGCGTTTTTTCACTGTATGTGGAGGTAGGAGGCTATCCCAAAAGAATTTAAGAGTGCATCCATGATCCACCTATACACGCGGAAAGGACGGACTTACAGACATAGCAAACGAAAACGTGTTCTCACAAGTACAAGAATATATCGTCAAGTCAGGAAGATTTGGTTAAAAACCACAAACATGTATACTAAACGGGCCCCACATGATACATCCATTAAATGCACGAAACTCCATTCCAAAATACACACAATGGGGGTTCCGGCCAACACTTCATACATCTCATATCTTCATTGCTCTCTCTTTATAACAACCATATCACATATACTAGAGATACTGTGTATTCCATATATAAGTCATAGAGCTTTCTGTCTAATCCTGTTTCAACATGCTATTTTTGTAGATGTATATATCATTGTTTCTCTAATAAAAAATGTTATTTAAAACAATATGCAAGAATAAAGATTGGATTAAAATTGCAGCTCCATCATTCTTATTATATCTTTCTGATATTGGACCCCTGTCCAAGGGAATGAGATTAGATTAAACATATTTGATTGTATAGATAAACAATAGGATTGAGTACAAGTTATTACAACATTAGATAGCCATCTCCCGATTACAATGGTATAACTAGATTTTATGGCATAATGGTGAAAACAATTAAATCAATATTAATGCAATATATGTTCCACTCATACATACATATTCTCTCGTGCTCTCATTCACACATGTGGTGCCGTTGCAACTTTATAATTTGAGTACATTTTGAAGTAGCGTAACTAGTCAAAGGTACAAAAAAGGTACAAAAACGCACAGTGTTGTTTTAGTCAAATCTATGTGAATCTTTGATAAATCTCAGTACCGAAAGCATAATAAATTTATTTGTTTCATTATCGAAATCTGGAGATCCAGAAGTTAACATTTTGAAATCAAGTTAACAAGGGAATGACTGCTTGCGCCTAAAAAGTATTTCTGACTGACCGACCACACGATTACTTTTGAACCGCTTTAAAAGCCTGATCCTGTCCATGAAAAGTGGTCAAACCATCCATACATATAAACTAATGTTGGTTACTTGGGTGCCATACTTAAAAGCTCAATACGCATTTCATGACATCCCAATGTTGGATAGACGTCAACATAAAATGGAGGCCACGTCCCGACATAGCCATAATTGTTGACTGGGACGTATTTAGCAACAAACAAATCTTTCTCATCTTTTAATTTGTATAGCAATATTGGAATTACTTGTTGGAAAACATTTGTCAGCCTGAGATATATTTCATAATAGATGTTTGTTACATTGTTGATACAGCATTAACAAAATTATCCATTAGTTACTTTTCACTCCGATCGTCAATTGGTACACTTTTGAAAAAAAAAATGGTTCCCGTGTTTTACACTTCTCTTTCTAATATTCAATATAGCAATACCGGAATAACTAGATACGCTGGCTAACCTGTACTCCAATACACTCCATGGCCTCGCTTCTCTCCCTTGCCAGCTTAGCATTAGTTCCGTTTAAACTAATGTCGAAAGAAGCTTACAGATGCATTATTAGGTGATAATTGTTAGAATTTTTGGTATAGTTTCGTAGAAGTAGCATGATCCTTTTAGTAAACCTATGCAATCCCTGCAGAATTTCAATGAATTTGCAAAAACAATCGATTTTTTACTTTACGAACCATATTCTACAGTAGTCTCCCCTTATCTATTTATAGACATAATACATATTTTCCACAGATAACACGAAGCTTTTTATGAATCTAAGTTCTTTTACAACTGGAATATTTATAAATCAAGTCTTATGAGTCAAAAAAGATAAAACACAACATGTTTTTCATTTCTTTGGTGTCTTCTATGATTTTTCATTTTCAACAAAGAGCTCAATAGAGTGCATTTCAGTCGGTATGAGGAGGTCTAACGGAATATCGACGGAAATCACTCCGTCTATGGAATAACTTAATAGAAAAACTTCTGTCGACCCGAGTTCTATGATGTATGTTACAATGTTGATACACATATCATTAACAAAACCATTTCCCATTAGTTAAATTTCACACCGATCATCAATTGGTACACTTTTGAAAAAATGACCCATGGTTCACCCATTTTAATTTTCTCTTTTTAATTTTCCATGTAAATTACGCGCTATTGACTTCTGTTGTAATTCGAGGCTATCAGATCAAACTTGGGATGGCTACATCAGAAAATTGAATCACTTTTTGTCCCATAACACAAGTTTTGACCAGGGTTTCCTAAACCCGAAAAAAACGATATGTGGATAAATTGTAAGTTTTTGTGCATGCTTTTTTGAATGCATGGTCTTTATACATTAGCCCATCATCTGACATTCTCGGATTTTAGGTACAGGGAGGAAAGAAAAAAAACTTACCTCGAACACACTCGGGTACAACACAAACCTTGGATTTGACCCAACAACTCCTACACCGGAAACCGTCAATTTCTCTTTCCATGGAGCTTCGGCGGTGTACAAATTGACCGTTTCCCGGGTGTGAACCTGTGTTCTCGTTGCTGATACTTTTCGCGGTATCGAAACCGTGCATTTTCGTTTTCCAAAAAAAAGTGTCCTGAAATTGTGAAAGTATGGGAAAATATGCCATTCTTCACTACTGAGACTGCTGAATATGTTACCCATATATTGATGCCGAAAGAATCAGGAGTTGTGATTATACTGTAACGAACAGCCGAACCAAGCCACAGCAAGCATCGTTGGTGGAAAAGCATGCTCATCCACCAAGGGTGGTTTACTGCGCTATATAGTTAACACTTACTATATTCACAAAGTTTCGGCATCTGGAGTGCTAGTAATTTGCATATTACTAGCACTTCAGATGCCGCTAATACGTTGCACCAACGTATTTTACCTAAGGAGGCTATCTCGTCACATTACTCCCCCCCCCCTCCGAGAAGACTCGTACCTGGGGACTACATGGGTAAGACAACTCCGCTATGGCTGTTGTCATTTTCCCACTGCTGCCACCAAATGTAACGAACAGCCGAGTCAAGCCACAGCAAACCCTGTCGGTGGAAAAGCATGCTCATCCACCAAGTGTGGTTTACTTCCCTATATAGTTAACGCTTACTCTATTCACAAAGTTTCGAGTTTGCATAGTATTAGCACTCCAGATTGCACCAACGTATTTTACCAAGGGAGGCTATCCCCTCACAATGCGCCCGGTATTTCTAATTAAATTTGCTTTGCTTCTATTTAAACATGCTCATGTTAATGTAGTCACGTATGTTTCTTTATATTTTGCAGGCTCAATCTTTGGGCCGAGTAGGAGATCGTCATCTGTTTCTAATGCCAGACTCGCCTGATACAGGATACAGCACACTCACTATCCAGATGATGCCTAAACTTGGAGAGAGAAACAGCCTTGACTCGATACTAAACCAAGTTATTATATATACAGACTAAATTGTACTCTACTTAAAGTTCGACAACGTTTACAGCAGCTGCTCCAAAACTGTCACATTTTCAAAACTCTAACAATAACATTATATTTGTTGAACTTTTCTATTTTTTTTTTTCTGCGGACATTTACAGGGTGTTAAAAAGTTCGAAGATATCATTCATTTAGACGTTGAGGAGCCAATAGACCCTGGTGCACCATGCCGGGGATTTTTGTAGGGTATAATTTTCTGAAAGCCCATCCAATTCCATTTAAAATGACACTTGTTAGCACTCTAACCGTTGGGGCGTTTGGACGTAGCGGTCTTTTGAATGCGTTACGTACGTGACATGTTGCCAATTTCATGGGAATCGCCATAAAATCAGCATTTGGTATATTTTTATGAAATTTAGTGTTAAAACAAACACACAAATTAGCACATAGGAAATTTATGCTAAAACAGATGCTTTTCTATGACTATAATTCATTGTACCACGTATGGTAACGTATGTAACAAAGTATGCAGTAGACGTTCCATATGAACAAACAGTACATGTACATAGAATTTTTAACCCAAATAAACAAACTGATTGTGTGGAAATATATTTGAACAAAGTCTGTTATCCGAATAAGTTCACTCAAAAGTTTGTTCTTTGTTTGCAGCTGCATGTCATATATTGAAACTTGTGTCGTCCCCACTTGCCAGTTTACATAATATATTAACGTGTATAAAGTAAATCAAACTTAGTCATTCGCAAGGGGACACTGGGGAATAGTACAATTCAGCGATACATTCTAGTTAAAACATGGCATTGTCTAAATGGTAAACTTATCATAAACCAATGACATCTTATTTATTGTTACCGAGTTTGTCATTGGTAACGTATATAACGGCAAGATACCGTAAGAATATTCCCTTCATACAGAAGGCTGGGGTGAAATAAGTTGTAAGGATTTGCTTCGAAATAATGAATTAGTGTTTACAAGTAAGTCTGTTGTCCAAATTATTTAACCAACAATGTTTGGACTTTGTTTGCAACTGTATCCCGTTGAGTGAAACTTGTATCGTTCTTGCTTGGCTACATACATGTAATTGACCTATACGTATTTGAAAGTACATAATATACTTTCTTGAAGGGTCATTGGGGAAAAACTCAATTCAATGACGTATTTTCAGTTTAAATTTGCCATTGGTTTAAGGATGTTCGCTGCCAATATTTGACATTTCAGAACTTCCGGTTTTTCTTTTGTTGAATATCTCGTAAACGGTTGCAGATATTTTCCTAATATTTTATATTTGGATACATATTGATGATATGCATTGAATAAGCCATGAAAATTGCCAATCTAAGGAACTTCATTTCTTCACCCCATTTTCGCCAAGTTTTCAGAAAATTTCAGTTGTCAGTAAAATTTAGGGGGTAGGGTAGATTGAACTTGAATATTACACATATTCAAATTAATTGCACTAGTTCGATTTTTATTTTAGCAGCAGTATATTTGTACATGGTCTTCTTTGTCAGTCTTTCTGTCTTTGGTGCGCTAGTTTTAAAATTGTGGGTGGTTTTAAAAAATAGGCTTTAAGAAACAAAACAGCCGAAAAAAGGCTTGAAGAACTAACTAAATGTTATGAACCACTGCAGAAGCTGAGGGTGAGGTTACGGCCGTATAAAATCGATTTAAACCCGCCAGTAACTTTGTGTTACTGATCGTTCCAAGTCGATACTTCTGTGGTGATTCTTTTTGTTTTATGTCTTGGTGTTTAAAATATTTTTGTGCTGTTGGCGCCTTATGTATGTTTGCATATTTTTAGTTAAGTTAAGGTAACTGAGTGGCCACCTATTGGGAAAATAGCTGCTCATTCGGCTTACGAAATGTTTTCATGGTATAAGTGCCAGATTGTTGGTTTGGTTTTTTCCCACCTTGGTTTTTGGAGTGGGAGTCTTTTTCTGATTGCGCCTTTTCCTGATCTTTGCCTACTTGTAATTTTTTTTTTGAAATGGCGATTTTCAAGTTATTGGTTCTCTCTTATATGCACACTACCCTATATATTTTGTTCTTTTATTCGAACAATATTACCAAGTTCTATGTAGTGTAAAAATACAAGAAAAAGTTTGAATCTACAAATATGGGTTTGGCACATTTCAAAATATTGATTTTTTCGGAGTTTTCAAGTATGGGGGTAGGGTTGAAAAACGACTCCTAAAACTTTGTCATCCACTTCAAGTTGCAAATTTGTCTATGCTTTTGGTCCAAAATAGTCTGCATTAGGTAAAAATTATGACATTTGAAAGCATTAAAGTTGTATTTTTGTTCAATACAGAAATGCTTCAAAGAATTGAAACTTAAATTAATGTTACTAAATTTAAAGCATGGTGTTCAGAGGTCTCATTCACAGGCCTGTAGCTTGAAAAAATGCACACTACCCTATACTTATTTTGTTTCCAAATGTCTTGTGTTGTATTTTGGAATAAAAAAAAGAGTGGTTAGAAAAAAAGTTTGAATACTTTTTCATTGGCAGCGAACATCCTTAATGGTTACAAACTTAATACTAACTCAACGCCACCTTAATGCATGTCGCCTATTGTCTTTTTATATGGTAACGTAGATAACGGTAAGTGTCGTTAAGTCATTTCCACTCATACAAAAAGGGCTGAGATTCCTAATCGCTTATGAATCTGAACAAAAATAAAACACATCTTAGATTTCAGAATTTGGCTCTTAAATGGTTTCAGTGTATTTTGGTCATCATAATATTCTAACCAGTCTTTCTAAATATTACAATAGAACAATCAATCTTCGTTATGCAAGTAAAATGTGAGGGTGGATTGATTAACTTATTATCTGACATAGCCTTACAACTAGTATGTAACAAGGTACTATAGGGCTAAACTTGAAGCTACATAAAAATGAGCCTTGCAGATATGTCTATTGACGTCAAGATTGGTGTCATCAAGGCTTTTGAGTGAGTGTGCTATAGCTAATTCAAACGTCATATCATAATCCAAGGGATCGACAAAAATTGTGATTTTTATGGGGTTGGCTAGATATCTTTATTTACTTCTATTATGTCAAAACTGTTGCTTTCTAAATTGGTATTTTCTGCAGGAAACTACACATAATATTGTAACGTTAGACCATAATGGGTTTTGTATTACACAGAAAAGAAACTCTCATATGTTTTCTTATATGTGACTGCTGAAAAAAATGTTGGCAAATGTACTTTGTTAGTGAAATTATAAATGGTTATAATTATACCGAACCGATGTGGTAAGACAGAGAGTGGCGGTGCTAAGTGAGCGTTCTTCTCCATTGAGAACAACATTAAGCGCGACTCGTTGAGGTTGTGTTCCTTTTGATTGGTTATACACCTAACATGTATTGGATGGTTAGTGAAAAATGGATAGTGGATGAAATCTGCAAAACCCAACATAATTAGGTTGCTAGTGATGATAATGCTATAATGACTCACTACTTAATTCTGAACCAAGATACATAGTGGGGAGCGTGGTGACCTAGTGGTAGAGTGTCGAGCCCAGGAGTGAGAACTTGGTTGTTCGAAACTTTCTTTACCGTGAATTTTCTACAAGTATACGGCCAAATACAAAAACGGCAACAAAGGAAATATATTATATCTACTCCATTTAACGCCAAGAAAGAATTTAATCCAAACCATCACTTTAAAACGATCAGTAGCACGCAACAATGGTGGTTATGGGACAGAAAACACGTAATAGCTGCCTTCTTTATCACGAAAAATTGTCATTTTGCGCATTTACTGTCTGCGATACCGCAAGCTACATGTATTTTATTTAAACGAATACAGTTCTGCAGTTTAAATGTATAAGGAAGAACCAGATCAGAACAGAACTCCGGTTTCCAAGACAATGTATAATATTAATGGGTGAAAGTACTATGGTCACTCTAGCAGTTATATATTTGATCGCATCTCCTTTGAACTACGGCATAAGCTGCTCTAAGACTTGAGAACAAGACAAAACATATTACAAGTAAGATGATGAATTTGTAATGTGGTTATTCTATAGCACCTTCAATACTTCTGTAAGAAGTACATGTTCATATGTAAGACAGGAATAAAAATTCCCATTACTGGCGTGTCTAGAAATATTGTTTAAGTAGGCTGGGCTGGGGCCAGACCCTTCGTGTGTCTTGCTCAGTCCACTGAGGTTCATATGGCAGTTTTCTTTTGCCCCAAATTTTCTTTGTTTGTTTGAATTGATGCTAAGCGTCCTAGTCAACAGCCATGATCATGTCGGGACGTTGTCTCCATTTTATGGAACTTATACACAAAATTAGGACGTCATGACAACCAAACATTGCTTCAAATATAACCATCCAACTAAACTATTGAGACTTATATGTATGAATGGCTTGACTTAACCACTTTTCCTGGACATGCTCAGACCTTAGCGGTTAACCAGTAATCAGATGGTCAGTCAGTCAGTGGACCTGTAATCCTAAAAAGGTACAAGTAGGCAATTATTATGGTCAGGAAAAGGCGCAATCAGAAAGAAATTCACCCTCCAAAGACCGACGTGGGAAAAAAACTAAATTGACAATAAGGCACTACATGTAATACTTAGAAAACATATAGGCTGTATCTATGGTGTAGTTTTTTTTTTTTTTTTTTTTTTTTTTTTTTTTTTTTTTTGTGAAAGAATGGATGCATTTTATAAGCAAATCCACATGCACATTGCTTCACAAACGTCCCAAGGTTGTATTTCTTTTATGGTCCTACATGTATTTGTTTTAGCGTTTGGTGTCGATTTCTGAAGTCACACGGAAGTAGTCAAGTTCAGGTAGTTGTATGGCCACCTTTGGTGAAAAAGCTGCTCACTCAGCTAATATAATGTTCTTTAGAGCCTTCACTTTATGGTCCATTTTATACGTATGATATATTATACCGATCGTAGTAGACTGACGTCACAGATTTACCATTAACATTATGAAGGAAGTGAATGTATTTGACCAATCGCAACAGGCGAGTCATTCAGGTTTATAACGGTAAATCTGTGACATGAGTCTACGATCATAATAGAATTATACAATAATGTGAATACTCAAATAAGCTTTAATTTTATATTTCAGCAGGATAGAACCGCAATGAATAAATTTCATTCCATTCCTGTCACTGATTTAATCATTTTCAGTCTTAATTGTTATCAGGTGAGCGATTGTTGCCCTTTTGGCTCCCATTTTTTTTCATTTTTAGGACAGATATTCAGTAAATTTAATTTACTAATTGAAATAATTATGAGAGAAGAATGATAATCTGCTATAAATTATAAGTATTTGATTCTATAGAGGAAATACAAAATTGTTACGTACGTTACCATGCCATTACGTAAAGTATGTTACCGTTATCATGAAGCATGGTCTGTAGTTGATTTTTGTTTTGTGTGCTTTTAATACCTTTTAGGACAGATATTCAAGAAATTTAATTTCCTAATTGAAATAACTGTGAGAGAAAAATGATAATCTACAATTAATCATAAGTATATGACTCTATAGTGAAAATATAAAATTGTTACATACGTTACAATTACGTAAAATATGTTACCATTATCATGAAGCATGGTCTGTAGTTGATTTTTCGTGTGCTTTTAGTATCTATGAAAGTTTTATTTCGAAAACTGGGATGTTGTTCAGGAAGTGAAGTGTCTTTGTTCTTTTTCTGCTGGAACATGTTTATAAATGAGCATAACATTTAAATGGGGGTAGGGGAAAACAATCAGCATCTGTGGAGTGATGGAAGGTCACAGAGAGCTCTACTATATGTAATTCTAAAGGACATAAAGGACAAGGACTGTAGATAACTATAATATAAATTGTATTTTGGTATTTGGTCTAAGATATACTGTATAATAAACGAAGCACGGCGGATAATCCAAATTACACGGGTTATTTACGTTACTTCTGTAGTACCAGTAGTCATGAAATGTAAATATCATTGAATTTGGTCCTGTTAGATTAGGTAACATCTCTGCTACATATTTAAAAGTAAAGTTCTTGTCAAATATTTGCTTTTTGTCATAAATTTTGGTGATCCCCTTAGCAGCTTGAATTTAAAAATCATACATCGGTAACGTACGTAACACGGTCTGGCACGATCAAGCCCCAGCAGTCAGAGTGCTAACAAGCGGCATTTAGTACCGTAGGGTACTGGCTTTCAGAAAATATATGTCTACGAAAATCCCCGGCATGGTGCACCTCTGCCATATACTATGTGATAGCCTAATTAGGACACAGTGGGCGTTATAAAGCGTTATAGTTTTTACACTTCATAAAACAATGTGGTTTTAACAAGTGCTTGTCGGAGAAACTGCTCTTATTTCCAATACCCAAGTAGATTCATGTTGAATACGTTTATTATATATATTGTCAGGGATGTTTTAATGCTAGTTTCAGTAATCGTTCCTATTTTTCCGTACATTTTCTGAAATATCTTAGCAAAATCTTAGGGTACCCCCATTCTTCAAATAGGACACAAATACCACTAGTTCAAGTAATAGAGGATATTTGCTTTTTTGAGGTGAATACCAAAAATATATTTCATCGAGTGAGTTGAAAACATCAGAATTTTCACGAGTGCGCAGCACGAGTGAAAATTTTTATGTTTTCAACTCACGAGATGAAATATATTTGGTATTCACCGAAAAAAAGCAAATTTTCTTTTTATTTTATACAATACACGGGCATTTTTCCAATTCACAAGGCAGGCGGTGAAAATGCAAAAAAAAAAAAAAACAAAAAAAAAAAAAAAAAAAAAATTTGAAAACACAAATAATTTTGGTACCACATTGTTCCTTACGTTCTAACTAAGAAAATGAATACCCACACTTAATGTTTTCGTTCATAAATAACGGAGTTATAGGCGTTTGAATTTCTGAAGTGAGACACATTTTATGACATCAAGTAAATGGAAACGTCAGAAGTAATCCAAAATCTACAGTGAAGATATAGGCTGATATCAGTCACTAGTGACTTTTGATATCAGTGAGATTTGATATCAGTGAAATTTCATATCAATGAAAATACCAGTTTTATCAAGTTTTGATATACATTGGTTTTCACTGTAAAGTATAAAATAATTTTACATACCTCACGTTCATTGCAATAGAATATTTCGCATTTGAAATTGGGGGTAGGGCTACTAAATGCTTCATACACGATAGGAAAATAAACTTTTTTTCCAATGCGAAATATTCTATTGCCAATTGAACATGCTGAAGGAAATAAATCTCATATCTTTGGAGAAATGTATAGTGCAACTGTAAAGGTAAATGGTATCACTTAAAAGTGTTCAAACGGTATTTTGATTTAATTTACGTACGTTCCAGTTAGTGTGGGTCAAATTTTGCTCAAGCGATTTTAATATGTAGAGTTGAGTAAAATGATAAACTACTGTCATTTTTCTGGAGATGAAAACACCAAATCATACTTTCTTAAGTAACGGATGTTACAGGCTTTTACAGGATAACGCCCCAACGCTCAGGGTGCTCTTATTCGATTCTGACATTTTGTTTTCTTTTTTCGGCTTAAATTGTTGAAATGTGAAAGTGACAAACGTCAGTTGACGTTTCCGCCCGGTATGACGTCATTTTCCACGCGACGTCAGATGAAGATGACGTCATTAGAGTTGACGTCCCAATTTTACAATTTTGCACGATGACCCTCAAGTCAAGAATTTTGCAATTTTTCATAAAAAGAATTTCTCACTTCTAACAAAGTGTGCAATATCAAGTAAGTGTGCAGATATCGTCTGATATCTGCTCAATTGTTACTCGGCTTTTATCCCTAAGTTTTATTCATTTGATATTTATAGCTATATAATAAATATTATTCCTATACTGTATATTCTAAATGAGTTATTTAGCAACCCTACCCGCAGTTTCATAAGCCAAATATTGTATTGCTAATTACGTAAAACGTGTAAATAATCGTTTCTAATGGCTATATCTAATGTTGTTAATTATTTGCTTATATTTCATGCTTATGGAGAATTATAGTTCTGAGTGGGTGTCACCAAGTATCTAGGCTCAAACAGCTTAATGTAACGTATGTAACATATATGTATTGTAGCATCCTCGGCGAAATTGTAGATGTCAGGCTATTTGGCTTAACGGTCTGTGGGTGTCTCGAATGCTACACGTTTGTGGGTCCGCCTGGTGCAGGTTAAGTTTATGCAGGAGTGGAATAAACAACAATTTCAGATATCAACTTTACCCAGAAACGAATTATCAGAATAAAGAAACAGTACGCAGAGTTTTGTCAATAAAATTTATACCCTATGTAAATTCTCGGCAGCGAGAGAGAGATAGAGAGTTTCACCACATATACTAAGGAATTAAGCTAGTGTATACTGGGTGGTAATTGGAAATGAAGGCTAACCAATGACACGGTTCTATTCTAAACAGGTGATGTGGTAGATAGGTTGGTGGACTAACAAAGGTGAGGCTCCCCCAGGGGGGGGGGTCTTTGCTCCCTGCTCCCAGCTCCCTAAAATGTTTTTCCTCAGCCCCCTGCTCCCCAAAACCTTGATTTCTCCCCAAATCCCTGAAAATAAATAACCCTTCTCCCTGAATCCCCAAAACCCCTGGGAGGGCCTCCAATGTGATCAAGTGTAGTTAACCAAGCCAGGAGGTGGGTGGGGTATGCCACCAAGGTTGTCTTGGTGGTGGAATATTAATATACCTCGCCAAACTGGTTTCTAACAGGTCGGTTGGACATAACTCGAGTCCTTGGTCGTTGGTGACTTGGTTATCTTGGTTGTTGGTTGCTTGGTTAGGAGAGCACAGGCTCTATGGGCGCATCTACACGAGAAACAGTCCGTTGGTTGTAATCTGCAGCGGTATTTATACCCAGGAGATAATGACAACCAATGTGACGTGTTAAAAGAACTCTCCAATTTGGAGAATTACGGGAAAAGGCACGCGCCACGATCATGTGACCAATAGTCAACAAAATGGCGGACCGGGTTATCGGCGACCAGGAAGTAAAATATTTTAGAGCGTTTCTGGACGTATAACGCCGAAACTGATGAATTTCAGGACATATGAATTATCGCCACTAAGATTAATAGAGGGTAAATACTGTTGAAGGAATAAAAAGGGTGAAACTCTCGTCTCGTGCTGAAAGTGAAAATGTAAACATGAGCAGACGAACTTGAAAACGGCAAGTGTGCTACAGTATGAATAAAGAATGACGTGGTCTACAGTAGATGTAAATGATGTTATTTCAAAAATAGTGACAACACTTCACGTTTCCCTATGAATAATTTAGTTTTTGGTGTAAAACAAAACTAGAAATCATATTTACTTCTGATAATCATGTCTTTGGACCCCATAAATACTATTTTTAACTGTTTAGAAATCTCTTAAAAATGCAGAAAATAGGGTATTACTACAAAATCGTTTGTACCTGAACTGTTAATAGACCTAAAATGCTGAAAGTGGTATCAAATAAATGCGACGGCAATGGACTTATGCCCTCAGTCCTCTAAATACATCATCTGAATTTCAGTTTTATGAATATTAATGTAAACTTTAGAAATTAGAGAAAATGCATAACAAATAAGCAGGTATACCTACAAAATGATTATGTTTTTCAGCAAGCTAAAGTCTGAATGTGCTGAAAATAGCAAGGGCAATTTTATATCATCCTTCTATAATAAAAGTCATTTGATGAGCATTAATAAAATATAATGGTTAAATTAGATGTTGGCGATTAACCGCCGAAGAATTGAGGCGGGGTCCCTATTAAACCAGATGAATCTTGGCTACTGGAAGACTTAGACAGCTGAAATTGGTATCGACCGGTTGCTAAGACAATGTTCTTAAACCATATGATGTTATGAATAAATCATATGAATGTTTGTTTCATGAATTGCAACAAGAACTTCAGAAATAGAGAAAATTTGCAGAAACGTGAAGGGGTATACCAACAAAGTCACTTATATCTCCACTATCAGTAGCTGTCGAGTAGTCAAAATGTCATCAAATGTTACTATTTGGTCACTTTAATAATGAATTGCTGTCATGTTATCACAAAATATATGAATTATTGTCATGTTGTCATGTATACATACCACAAATATGAGGTTAAAGCAAAGGTACACGCGTCCCTTTGCTGGACACCCTTAATTTTTTGCTATTTACCATTTTTATCAACGTTTTTTGAATATCCATGAAAGTAAATCTGATATGATTTGTATATAAGAGCACTGGGAAATGATGCATTGTCCAAGCAAATATCTGATACCAATTAAGCCTTCTAAGGCAATGAGCAGCCGGGATATATTTATCTCTTCATTGTTCTCTTATTTTCTCTTATTTATGAAGTTTAATTCTAATATTAGTGACCTTTATCAGATAAAAAGTTTACAGTGTTGTAAGTCATTGTCATAGCAATCATTTGATGCCAGATTCAGTTCAGTAGTGCTATTAGTAAGCTAGACACAAGCCATTTTGTAAGGTATACCCTCTTATTTTCGGTGATTCTTCTCCAGTCTGTAAAAAATGCATTTATATTCATTAAACTTAAAATAAGTTTATTCATTTATCAGACTGGAAGACAAATTGCATAGCCCAAAGCATCAAGCTGCTACAACTTTTATCATTTTATGTCTATTGACATGCCAGACACTAGTAATTATGTAAGTATAAATGTTATTTTTCCGTGATTTTCCAAACTTTTCATAGTTTTTTTTTATAGCAATATTGATAAATATACACATGAGATAATTTTCAAATACACTCAATACATCTGTATAATTGTCAAACGGTATCACTGGTGTATAAACTATGTGCAATGATGATAGCTTGGGTCTGAAAGACGTTTTTTACATTACCATGTTACCGCCAGTAACTTTGTGTTACTGATCGTTCCAAGTCGATACCGCCAGTAACTTTGTGTTACTGATCGTTCCAAGTCGATACTTCTGTGGTGGTTCTTTTTGTTTTATGTCTTGGTGTTTAAATTTTTTTTTGTGCTGTTGGCGCCTTATGTATGTTTTCATAATTTTAGTTAAGGTAACTGAGTGGCCACCTATTGGGAAAATAGCTGCTCATTCGGCTTACGATATGTTTCATGGTATAAGTACCTGATTGTTAGTTTGGTTTTTTCCCACCTCGGTTTTTGGAGTGGTAATCTTTTTCTGATTGCACCTTTTCCTGATCTTTGCATACTTGTACCTTTTTTATGGGGTTTTAATGATCTTTTGGCCATTTTAATGTTTAAATTAAAATTCACAAATATGCAAATAAGATAATATGCATAACTTTCAATAAGATGAAACGGCTATAGCGAAGAAGCTTTAAAATGAAACCAAGTTCAGTGGTCTATGATAAGTCATAACGTATATATGATCAATTTTGTAGGTCAAATTAACCCCATGCGGTATTGGTAACACTGTAACATTACATGAAATCTAAATATAAACAACTTGGCGTTACACTGTTACAACTGAGGCACATCTAGCAAATGAAAATAACACAAGCATGTCATTCTTACCTTGCACATTGGTGTTTGCAGCTTTGTAATCCACAGAAACTATTACAGAAGCCCTTATTTTTTTATAAATGTAAATTCGCATATTTTTGTTACATACGTTACACAAATTGAGAACCATCTATGTCAACTTGATAAAATTATGTATCACACATATTGCCCTTGAAGAATCTTGCAGACAAATGGTAGAATTATGGTAAAACAACCTATTGTTCAATCCCAATCAAAGAATACTGCAAATATAATAAGCTGGTAACAGTTGTTACTTTTAAATGGCCGTTACACCATTACGCCCCGGCGTACAAAGTGCAAACATCTCTCATTTGAATTTTAAATAACACAAACATGACATTCTTACCTTGCACATTGATGTTTGCAGATTTGTACTCCACAGAAACTATTACTGAAAACCTTATTTGTTTATCAATGTAAATTCGCATATTTTTGTTACATACGTTACATAGGTTATACAGATAGAGACCCATATATGTCAACTTGATAAAATTATGCATCCCATATATTTTCCTTGAAGAATCTTGCAGAAAAGTGGTAGAATTATGGTAAAACAACCTATTGTTCATTCTCAATCAAAGAATACTGCAAATATAATAAGCTGGTAACAGTTGTTATTTTTAAATAGCTGTTACACCTTTACGCCACGGCGTACAAAGTGCAAACATCTCTCATTTGAATCAGAAAAGACCGCTCTTTAAGATAGACTATGTCTGCAAAATTCCCTAAGGGGGAGGGGGAGCAGGACCTTTTTCAGCCAGAAGTCTATAACATGTCCCTAACATTCGTCAGCATAAAAAGAAATTGATTATATTTAATATTACCTATATCAGATTTTTTTTTCAGATTTGCATTGCAATATTTGTTACAGGGGTATATATTTTAGTGATTTTAAGAGTTTATGCCAGTGAAACTGTTATATTGTTTACAAAGTTCTCAATTTCTCGCCATTTTACCATATTTTTTTTTTTACTTTTTGGGTTCAAACTTTTAAATGTATGGTAACTTTAACCACACGATCTATAAAATCCGGATAGCTCAGTCGGTAGCGCGTTGTCTTCTGACCAGCTGTGTACCTCTGCCGTGCAGGTTCGTATCCCACTGGCGACGCCAGTAAAAACTATCAATTATTGAGAAAAAAAACTATCAATGGTTCCTGCATCGGTATGTACCAATGGTTTGACTGTCACCTTCCGGTCGCAGTGGTTTCACAGGGTATTTCCCGACCGAACGTCGAGAACTGCCCTGGCTTTCCCCCACCACTAGATAGTCGGCGTCTAAGAAGCAAAATAGCTAAGTAGAAATGCCTAGCTTGACGTCTATCTCCAGTAAGTAAGTAAGTAAGTAAAATGGACATAGTTCATTACGAAAACTTGCCCATGCAATATACAGAGATTTTTTCAGGTGTAAAAATAGAAAATAAAAATGACATTCTTATGTTTGCTCAAAATATAGATTGTGGGTTCACGCTTGACTTATTACATAATGCATTGTCTACCAGGTAAACATCTCTAATAGACTTGCCTATTCAATACCATAGTAAAATTTATTTGAAAACATGGTTAATTTGTGCGCAATAAAGTGAATTAATGGTACATTCAAGTACATCAATTTTTAGATATTATAAAAAAGAAAAGACTAGAAAAGATTATCATGAAATTAATTTAATTAAGTTTAACCCTCTTAATGATATCAAATACACTAAAAAAGGAGAAAAAATACCATCCAACAGTGGTGCGCAATACTTCCCTTAAAGTTAAAATATTTAGTCAATAAAATTTACACTGTTGGAAAGCCAATTAAATTGTGCACTCTCTGCACTAATTTTCAGGGTTAACTTATAAATAGTAATCTTAATTTCTGTATTTCAAACAGAACGTTTTAAGCATTTTCAGGGCTAATTTCATATAATTTCTGCCAATAATGATTATTTTTTCTGACCAAACTTCATGGAATTTGACTGGATCACGAATAAGCAAAAATTATAGACAAATGTATTGGAAATTCTAATCCAGCGAAACTTATAAATCTAAGGTACAGTACCAACAATCTATCTTTTGGAGCAAAAATAAGAAAAAAAAATAGGAATACCCCTACGTACCCCAGTTTTACTATATAAAAGTGGGGTTTGAGGGGGTATATTTTTCATGGATACGTTTTCCTGATGTTCCACTGACATGTGACAAAATAGCCTCAATGTACCATAGTGTGGGATTTTCAAATGTAAAAGCTTAAAAACTAAAAGTGGATTGAAATTGCTTCTTCTTTGACCAAAGAAATTGAACCATCAAAAGCCGCCTTTCATTTTGTAACTAACCAAGCGATGACGAGCTTTCATTACCCAATCAGATACCAAGGCATGGAATATAAACAGAAAGCAAGCCACTTTGGCTCACTTGCCTGCACTTTACTACTACTTTGGCTCACTTCTGTCACAACTTTCACAGAGGTAAAGCTACTGTTAAATTAATTAGATAAATTATAATTATATTTGCATTCACCGTGAATATATGAAAGTAGCAGAAAGGAGCACAATCATCAGCTCACTGCGTCCTATAGAACTGAGCTAGTTAACGAGCCAAAAAGAGTATGTGATTAGATTTGATTCTCAACAACAAAATTTTCAACAACAAGATTTTTATTTACTCCATGCCCGCAATGGGCATAAGAGCTAAAATGGAACATCAAAGAACATATACAAATATATAAAATGGCACGTGAAACACATAATAAATTTATGCAGGAAGTTTTTAGAGTGAAACACATCATTATGAACCAACACCCTGCAAATCCTGGACACCCACACTCAAACCACTTGTTCGCCATTCACAGGTAAGATAGCTAGAGTCCATTTAAATGAGAGTGCAAATTTACAGGAAAAACAAGATAAAGGCCATAAAAAAGACATACATATGTAGTTCCAACACTGGTTTGAAAAACAGAGGAAGATGGTAGTTTCAGAATTACTTAAATTTAGACAAAACTACCTTAATGAAAAGTGCTAATTTGGTCAAAACTGTACTATCACTGCAAGCTCCAAGGAGGGACAAATTTACGCCTACTGCTGTTTAAGAAATCACAGCAAAACAAGGAATGAAATTCGTCTCCTAACTCATCCTTATTACATAACTGACAAATGCGTTCATTTCTATCAATATTTAAAAAACGCCCCCTTTCAATGGGTAATTTATGACTAAGGCATCTGAATTTACATATATATTTGGCAAGGTAAAGGTAAAATATTAAAATAACTTTCAAACTGAAGCTCCTTTTTGTATAATCTGTAATTCAAACATTTTTCTGCCCCATCAATTCTACTTTTCCTGTCTTGCTTATACTGATCATTTATCCGGCTTTTGATCTTGTTTTGAAAGGCTGCCTGAGAGTAAAATGTGTCATGAGACAACCACATGTCTGAAAGACCAAAATGATTAAGTGTATCATGTACAGTTTTATCTAATCAGAGTGAAGCAAGTATTCCATTAAGTAAATGCATATTAATTGATCTTTGTAACTCATGATTATTTGTATAACTACAACTGCAGTCATTTTACATAGTTCTAATTTGAGCTTACCTTAGCAAGATATCTAAGAGGACACAAGCTACTCGTATTTTTGAGTAAGAAACTCAGTCTAAATCGGGAATAATCATTTTTGAAACATTTGACATTTATTAATGGCCCAATAGTCGAGAGACTATACAAGGCCTCAACGACAGTAAGACATTAAATCATTTGTTATACTTCAAACTTAATAATTTCTTACTAGGCTGGACGAGCAAGACAGGCTCATCAGCTCATTTCATCTCACCGATTAAGTGTTCAAGCCGCTCGGAACACGCTGCACGTCACAAGTTTTGGTGGCAGCGGTGGGATACTAAGCATTTGAAAATCTGATTTTGGATTCAAAGGAGCTCAAAATGGAAAGTAAACCAGGAAAAACTACAACTTATGATTTCTTTAAGGAGCTGGATCCACTGAGCGAGTGGAGAATAGATGAAATGTCTTTGAGGGACAAAATACAGCTGTACGTTCTGAGTTGTTAACAAGGGATGGCAAAGAGCACCCTGATGACTCTTAAACGGGCTCAAAAGGACAAATGCCACTGCAGAATAATGATGCACTTATGATGTATCAAATGATAGTGACAAACAGAAAATAAAATGCTGAGCGAAGAAATGCGCGAGATGAATTACCACAGAGCACAGGAGATGGATATGCTAATGATTAAACTCACAGAACTGACGACGGCTCAAGAGAACAGGAAACCTCCACCAGGATTGAGCAGCTCATTTTACCACCAAGACTCAGTATTATCAGATGGGTCTGGACATCAAAGTCGGTCCAACCTGAAAATGAACATAGAAAGGAGCGCTCAGAAGAAACCAACACAAGTGAGCCCACAGCTATTAGCGAAGCTCAAAAGAAGTTTAAGCAAGATGATGGTTATAGACCGCCTGTAATGATTAAGACATCTACATATGACGGAAAAAACTTGGCTCGACTACAAGTCGCACTTCGAAGCTTGGGACATTGAAGTGAAGAGGATAAAGCTATGTACTTGGCAGTCTCACTTCGTGGACAAACACAGTTAGTATTAGGAGACCTAGCAGGAGGTGTTCCAAAGAAGCTTATCACAGAAAGAAGCTTATCAAAGAAGCTTATCAAAGAGCTTATCACAATTTTAAATGAGCGATTCTCGCCACCAAATCAGAGCACAGCTGAAAGATAGAAAATAAAGAGCAACCGATAGTTTGCCAGAGGTAGGACAGAGCATTAGACGCTTAACGAATTTGGAATATCCAACAGCTCCCTATGATGTTAAAGCAACTTTGGCAAAGGAGTATATTATCGATGCTCTTATTAGCTCTGATATGCGTTTGAGAATTAAACAGTCTCAGCCAGCAAAGCTCAACGATGCTATTCGACAGGCAGTTGAATTGGAGGCATTTCTCAAAGTAGAAGAGAAAAGTAAAGAGCTAAAATGCTATCTGCGCCCGATAGACATGACTGAGCCAGATTAGTCAAAAACAGAGAAAGTGCTACAGAAAATAGTGAGCCAACTAAAAGATATACAGAAAGAACGGGAGAAGAATCAGAGCCAACTAGGAGATATACAGAAAGAACAGAAAAAGAATCAGAGGTTGATGAGCCAACTTGAAGACCTACAGAATTAAGATCACAAAATCAGTATAGGCCAGCACCACAGACAGAGCCAAGGATGAACAACTCTAAGATGAGTTGTCATATTTTTGGGACGCTCAAATCAAATTGGAAGGGATTGTTTCTTCAAGAATCAATTCAATAGAGGCGGTCGATGCCGTGGTCGAGGACGAGTGTTTCAGAAAGAAAAACAAGCTTTTACCAATAGCCAACCGGGAAAGCAAAATGGAATAAAAAGGAACACAGGAAACTCATGATTATTTGTGACAGCAAAAATCTGTGAAAAGAATGTCAAATTGCTCGCTGACTCTGGTGCCACTCTGACAATATTAAGTACAAACTTGTACAACTCAACAAAGAGCTAACTTGGTGTAGATAATACATAATGCGTTAGCAAGAGTCAAAAAGGAAATAGTGTCAGCAACAAATGAACCCATTAGAGTAACCGGGAAAACAGAGCTGAGTCTACAGATAGGACAAAAGCTGTATTAACAAGAGCTAGCCATCGCAGAGGTTCCCATGGATGGAGTTA
This sequence comes from Rugalucina vietnamica, assembly GCA_964017185.1. NCBI lineage: Eukaryota > Metazoa > Mollusca > Bivalvia > Lucinida > Lucinidae > Rugalucina > Rugalucina vietnamica. The sequence goes on along the minus strand of OZ024884.1, from coordinate 22,932,839 downwards.
TAGGGCTAGATTTCATGAACAAATACAAATGTACATTGGACGTTGTGACCAAGAAACTGCTCATAGACTCGGAAGAAGTCAAGATCATTTCCGAGGGATCGCTAGGGTGCTTTCGAATATCTGTAGTTGAAACATGCAGTATACTTCCTCGGTCCTCTATGGAGATGTGAATATTCCAGAGAAAGATTTTTTGCAAGAAGGGATGAGCCTCGTGGAACCAGAAGAAGCCTTTACCAAATCAGACCGTGTTCTAACTTCTAGTAGCAAAAGCATTGGTTGGAAATAATAAAAAGTTTCCTTTGCGTATTATGAATTTGTCACAAGACGTGAAAACCATACATTCAGGTACATTTGTAGCATCAATGAGCCCAGTAGATAAGATTTTGGACTACGATGAGCATCCTTCTAACAAAAAGAGCCTGACACCAGCTCTCGACAAACTTTTGAAGAATATGAGCCCCAAAATTACTGGAAAACAAAGAGGGCACGTGAAAGAGCTACTCCTGAAACATTGCCTGTTTGCCAACAATGACAGCGAGCTAGGAAAAACTGGCATAGTAAGACATGGCATTAACACAAATGACAGACAACCAGTAAAGCAGCCACTCCGCAGGATACCAGTACATATGAAACAAGAAGTGGACCAACACATTGACGAAATGTTAGAACGAGAGGTAATAGAGCCGTCAGTCCCTGGTCTGCGGGGTGGTTTTGTCTAAGAAGAAAGATGGAACAACTCGGTTTTGTGTTGATCGGAAGTTGAATGAGTTAACCGTGAATGGTGCACATCCTTTACCCAGGATCGATGAATCACTTGTCAGGAGCACAGTGGTTCTCAACATTAGACTTATGCTCAGGTTATTGGCAAGTTGAACTTGAGCCAGACGACAAAGCAAAGACAGCATTCGTTACGAACAGATGACTGTACCAGTTCAAAGTAATGCCGTTTGGTTTGTGTAACTCACCTGTCACATTTGAAAGGCTTATGAAAACAGTACTCTCAGGACTACAATGGGACATTTGTCTCATTTATCTTGACGACATCATCGTTATCGCGAAATCCTTCAGTGAAATGCTCAAAAATCTGGAGACAGTTTTCAACAGACTATCATCCACAGCTTTAAAGCTCAAAGCTGAGAAGTGTCATATATTTGCGGAGCGGGTCGAGTTCCTGGGCCATATTATATCTCCAGAGGGTATAGCAACAGACCCAAAAATCCTAGTTGTAAAAGATGGGAAGGAGCTTATTAATGTCAGTGAGGTACGATCATTTGTTGGGTTCTGTAGTTACTACAGACGCTATATCAAAGGATTCGCCAACATTGTGAAGCCTCTCAATAAGCTGACTGAAAAGAAACAGAAATTCATTTGGACAAAAGAGTGCAAAGAAGCTTTCTATACGTTGCAATCAAAACTTACACAGGCTCCTATTTTGAGCTTTCCAGACTTCAATGAGCCATCTTCAATGAGCCATTCATTCTTGACACGGACGCTAGAAATACAGCAATCAGCGCTGTACTCTCACAAAATATAGACGGTGAAGAAAAGGTGGTCGCATATGCAAGTAGAGTTCTAACAAAATCAGAGCGGAAGTACTGCGTGACAAGAAAAGAACTGTTAGCCGCAGTACATTTTTTAAAATATTTCCGTCATTATCTGCATGGAAAAAGTAAGGACGTACCATGGCTCATTAAGATGGTTGCTCAATTTCAAGAATCCAGAAGGACAGCTCGCAAGATGGATTGAGGTTTTATCAACCTATGACATGGAAATTTAGCATCGTCCATGTACATAGCATAAAAATGCTGATGCTTTGAGCAGACATAGTTGTGGTCAATGCAGAGGAAAAGAAGTCAAGGAAACGCTAAGTGCCATGTCAAATAGAAACGAGGCGAACCAAGAAGCTGATTTGACTAAAGAATCTCTGAAGGAACTTCAACAAATTGATAAGGAGATTACCAGTTGTACGGTGGATAAAAAGTAAGACCAAACCAGAAAGTGGGTAACGTGACAAAATAGCCTCAATATACCATACAGGTAGTATGGGATTTTCAATGTAAAAGCTTAAACACTAAAAGTAGATTGAAATTGCTTCTTCTTTGACCAATGGAATGATGTGAAATTGAACCAATCAAAAGCCGCCTTTCATTTTGTAGCTAACCAAGCGATGACGAGCTTTCATTAACCAATCAGATATTAAGGCATGGTATATAAGCAGAAAGCAAGTTACTTTGGCTCAGACTCTATGATGGCCCCGACTTAAAGCTATTCATTTTAGTTGGTTGGGGCCGGAGCTTCTTGTCTGTTGCTTGGCCCACCGGGGTCCAACTGGTGTTTTTTCTTTTGCTCCGGAGTTAGTAGGTTATTCGGCGCCCAGGGATCTCCATCGTCGGGCAGCTTACTCAATCTGTGAGTCCTTGTTTTTGATTCATCAGGATGTTTATCATGATTTAAGTTAAGGTAACTGAGTGGCCACCTATTGGGAAAATAGCTGCTCATTCGGCTTACGATATGTTTCTTGGTATAAGTGCCTGATTGTTAGTTTGGTTTTTTCCCACCTCGGTTTTTGGAGTGGGAATCTCTTTCTGATTGCGCCTTTTCCTGATATTTTCCTACTTGTACCTTTTTCTGTCACAAATTTTACAGAGGCAAAAGCTACTGTCAAGGTAATAATTCTATAGAGCCGTAGACGTGCCAGACCTACTCTGTAGATAAATTATATATATTTGCATTCACTGTGAATATGTGAAAGTAGCAGAAATGAGCATAATCATCAGCTCATTGCGTCCTATAGAATTAAGCCTTACTGAGCTACTTTTTAAGAGAGCCAAAACGAGCCAAAAAGAATAAGTGATTAGATTTGATTCCATTAAGTAAATCTTGCAAGGTTGTCGATTCACGGAAAGTACCGAAGCTTCTGGACCGGGCCTACGGAATTTATCGGAAAATGACGATCTTTCGGTACCGGAATGTAGCTCCGGAACCGGTTCAAATAGGAGAACGGCTATTATAAAGTTCTCATGGGGACTGAAAATCATTAAATATTATGGTTAAAGCTTTGTTTCAAAACAGAAAATCCTTTTTACGGCAACGGAACTATTTGACAAAAATGTGCTAAAGCATTGCAGAAATGTAGGATTTTCTAAAGGTTGATTTTTGAATTCACTAAAATTTAACCGTGTACATCTCTGGCATGTCACGTCCTTCTGGTATATTTAATTATCAATCTTCGTATTATTGAACAAAATTCTTGAAAGTCCTTTCTTCATGTGTGTGTGTGTGTGTGTGTGTGTGTGTGTCAATGAAATTTTCATTTTTTTTATGGTTCAAACTATTACATGTACCTCTGCTTATTGCAAGGGCATTTTTTTCGTAATGCTTTACTCAAAAATGCGAAAATGCGAAAAATGCAAGGGAACAAACAGAAGAACCTATCTATCTTCATATACTGAGTCGATCAATTTCTGATCATCATCTCAGGTGATGCAAATCGCATGTAAGACAAAATTTATGCACGCCACGACAATGTGCAAAATGCTGATTTTTATATTATAAGCTGTATGTATGCAGAAAGGGGAACCATATTCTTGTAGAGTAGAGCAGTCACTGTTACTTAGCAAATTAAGCCATAACAGATATTTAGCTGTCTTCTTGTATCTTCATGACATGTTCGCTGCTCTTAAAGGATCTCTGTTTTATTTATTTTTTATTTTCTTATTTTTTTATTTATTTATTTTTATTATTTTTTTTTTTTGTTTCTTCATAACAATATGAACAATATTTTTTGTATCTTCATGACAATATGAATTCACTATGAACTTGATCACTATCCTCGACGCCGTAGAAAGCTATTGCTGTCCTCGATACCATAGCAAATTATTTATTAGGGAAACTTTTCCGCATTTACTCGGGACTTTCCATGTTTCCATGATGAGCTTCTGAAAAGTGCTTCTTTGCATGGTTTTCGTATGACGCGGTCCCGAATCAGTCACAAGACCAATCAGTCACAAGACCAAAGAACAAACAGGAGATGCTTAAGATAATGAACCGCATTAGAAACATTCTGCATGTATACGCTAACCCCCCCCCCCCCCCCCCCACACACACACATGTAGACAGATGGCGAGAATCAAGAATTGTACGAATATTGATAAATAAATTAAATAAGCCAGAAGGACGTGATACGCCAGAGATATACTGTTATGTTTTGTGAACTCAAAAGTCTAATAAAATGAATTACACAAGAAACCGTTTGGAATGAGCTCACAGAACATGCTGTTATGATACCCACACTCAATATTTTCAAAAGTAGACTGCATACGCGTTGGCATGGGCCCCATAAATTCAACCCCTGATACTTGGCGAAAAAAAAAAAAAAAAAAAAAAAAGACACTTGGCAACGCCATACAAATACATCAAACACAGGTTGCAGAGCCTAACTAGATGGTTACATCATAAGAATCGTAAGTAAGAATTCTAAAATAGGTTGATGCTTCAACGGGATTGCAAGAAGGGTTGCTTGATCGGTTCCAAACTGTTTCCACCACAATTGGGCATATATAATGCACTACCCTGTATATGAGTATATTTGGTAAAATCGTAGGCTTATTTTCACACCCGAAAGGTGACTAAGGATTGGTCTCTAGATCATGCAAATACCAGTCCGAACCTTAAGAAAATCCTACGTTTCTGCAATGCTTTAGCACATTTTTGTCAAATAGTTCCGCTGCCGTAAAAAGGATTTTCTGTTTTAATTTTTATTTGACTATCGTAGTTTTAAATTGAACAATGCTTTAACCATAATATTTAATGATGTTCAGTCCCCATAAGAACTTTATATACTGGCTTCCTACTATATCGCGGCCCTTAATTGTAAACGAGAAATAGCAAATACACAAGATCAATAATTGAAATTTATTCTACCTCAACAACTTCCAAAATCCTTCCCCTGCAACCCTGTTATAACGAAAATTCAAAGATATTTTTCAATACCGTGTGGCTTACGCATTTGTGTTGCCATGTCGTTTTATGCTCATGTGCCAAAAGTGACTTCTGTATCGCGGGATCAACCTAAAATGCGAATGTCAGAGTTTCCATATAAGGATATAACGTGACCTAGTAATGGCACGTGATCTCTGACATCCAGACGACAGATCGCAGTTTGAAGAAAACAAAAACAATGGATGTTTGATGTACTGAGGGGACATTTTATGGGAAGGGTGTAACCAGTTTGTGCAAAAACACGTTTTCTACATGATTTTTGTAAAGTTATAAATTTACTAACCAGTATTCTTGAAATTTTGCACAATTTTTGCTGGAAATGAGAGTTTGACATTTGTCTTGAACGTAAATAATCACTAGAAGGCGCTGTGCTCGAAAGTCCACGTGATATGCAAATGCCGCGATACAGTAGATGCCGCGATATAGTAGGGTCGGAGTATAATAGCCGTTTTCCTATTTGAACCGGATCCGGAGCTACAGATCGTCATTTTCCGATAAATTCCGTATGCCCGGTCCGGAAGCTTCGGTACTTTCCGTAAATCTTGCCGGGTCCGGCCCGGTTATGTTAATGCAATCATTTCACATAATTCTATTTTAAGATATCTAAGGGGACACACGCTAATCGTATTTTTGAGTAAGAAACTCAGTCTAAATTGGGAATTATCATTTTTGAAACATTTGACATTTATTAAATCATTTGTTATACTTCAAAGGTACAGTGTAACAAGTCAACTCGTACCTAAGTCAACTCGTACCTTAGTCAACTCGTACCTACTTTTCCCGGCTACTTTTGGTCAACTCGTACCTTAGTTAAGTCGTACATTAGTCAACTCGTACCTATGTAATTTTCATATCTATTTTTAGATTTATTTTATCAATATTATTATTTTATTATATTACAAATTAATATTTACAGTGTTTACATATTTAACCACCTTTTATTTCACCGCATACTGCACTGAGCAAATATAGTAAGCAAATTCAATTCAATAACTCGTATATAACCAAGATTTAACTTCACATTTTATTTTTGTATTCAAGTCATATCACATAAAGTCATGTCAAAATGATGTGAAAATGCATTGATCTCAACTAGAACACCATGATGAAAAATTATGCTTTACATACTGGAGATCGAGAAACCCAGGCTATTTTTCAAATTTTCGTCACGGTTAAGAATAATGATAAAGCTTTGTATGTTCGTGACATGCTAATTAGGAAAAGAAATAGGCCATATTTTGTATTTAAGTTTTTATAATGGGCTCGGCGTAAACTATTTCAGACTGGTGTGATGACTTTGAATTCTGGAATGGAAAGGAAACAAACAAAATATGCTAGTATATTTTCTCTTTATTTTCTTATAGTCGTACATGAGAATGAAACAAAAAGTCATAAACAAATAACAATGAAAGTATTACCAACTATATACATGTACGAGAAGCAAGACAACTCTTTTCCTGCAACAATGACAAAAGCTCCTAACATTTTAACTAAAAATACTCAATAGCATCGCGTTTTGAAAATACTCACAGGATCATTAGAATGACATTTTATGAATCTACATTCTGAAAAAACAATTTTGAAAATCATATTGATAATTTTTTTCTATGGAGATCTTCTAGAACACAGTTTTTGTAATTCACATTCAGTTTAATCTCAGTCTGATTTTTTTCTATGGAGACCCTTCTACAACACAGTTTTCACATTCACATTTTAATTAACATTCACACTTTAATTCACATTCACATTTGGCGTGTCACCAGTAAACTATTCAGATTCAGTAATCTCAGTCTCTATCACTATTTCAGTCTCTCATGTTCACAGACGGCTTGTACTTCGTCGAGATCTGTTTCAGCAGGCCAGTTGCTGTAACCTCTCCTCTGCTGTACCGGTTCCAGAGTCCCAGGATCTGTCCCTGCATGGTTCGGTACTGGCGTCGCTGGTAGCGGGTCATCTGGAGTTCTGTCACCAGCGTCACGTTTCTGAGAGCCATCTGACCTTCATCTGCTCATGCCCAAACATAAACATCATAGCGCCGGAAATTGCCGAAGATTTACCTGTTTCCGTAAAAGGTGTGAAGTAGTTTACCTGTCCAATTTTTTACATGGGAACAATAAGGACATTTAGCAAAAACACTCTTAAATACCTTTTCTTTGCAAATGTCATATTTTTTCCTGTTACTGTTTGAAAGAAAATTTTATTACCTTCAAAATGATATCAATTTTATTAAATTATTTTGTCATCTTCGTGGTAACTGGGGCTCAAAAATGTGACTGGTGTGCGTCATATCTTTTTGATACTGGTTCATTGTCAAATATACGAATGTTTGCATTTTACATCTGTCAAACTCTATTTTCTTTTCAAATGCGATTATTTTTCCTGTTATCATCTTATTCTTTGTCTTCTAGACTTTAAGCTGATATATACATGTAATTTGTAAATGTATCTTTGTCCGTTTTAGTTCCTGATAATCCCGAAAATCGGTTTTGAGCATTCAGAAGCCTGAATAAATATCATCAAATTTTTCTAAGTCCGTTTCCTTGACTGAGCTATCGTGACAGTGACTCCAGGCAATATACGCGCTATTTGTTACAGTAATAAAATTAGGACGTATGAAAAAAAGCAATAATCTTGAATTTTTGACGATATTATTACTATTTTGTTATATTTACTTGTTTAATCTATTTGCTTAATTCGTTTTTGTGTGTGTTTCCCCGTGCACGCTATTTCTTTATAAGGGCAATTTTTTCACCAATTAAGATCATGTGCAATCAATTAAAGGTAACTTTGAAATCAAATAGCTCGGTATGTAAATGCAAGTGCAAACATCTTTTGAACATTAATTTTCCACCGCATTTAATTTGAAAATTACTTTAACCAAGACAGATGTGATTTTTTTTTTGCGAAAAAACAATTTTCGGTCAGTTTCTTTGATTAACGTCTTCACAGTTTCACAGTGACACTTTCTACTTAACATGTTTGCAAAACATATATGGCCAAGGTTTGTGTGCTAACTAACAATGGCTTCTTTCAGCAAATATATTACAATTAGTCCTGCAGATATCTGGCTTGACCCGGAAATGCGGTTCAAACTTTTTTTCTTGGCTGATTCTTGTTGCTTAGATGTTACCATTAAAGAATCTGACTGATGCCACCTTGGCATCATTGAGCATTTTGAGAAAAACAAGATGGCGTCCAAGATGGCGGCTCAATATATGGGCTGGTCATAATAAAGTTTCTATTTGCACTCAGGGCATACTTAATTTACAAATATTTTACATAATTTTATAAAATGAATGTCAAAGACCATTTCCTGCTAGCATGGTCATGTATATCAAGAATACTTCCAAGATGGCTGCCAGAATGCAATGCTAAATGACAATTATCAGCGTTATTTCAATTTGGTTCACTTTAAACACTGAAAATATTACATTTATCTGTATATTATGTGATGATTAGAAATTATGTTTCCTTTAATATTATCGGAATACAAGATGGTGTCAAAGATGGTGTCAAAGATGGCTGTCAACTTTAAATTTGTCGCAAAAATGTTACTGAAGATGATTTCTTAGTCATTTCCTTTGCTAAGCCTTTAGTCCAGTTGCCATCAACATAACATGGAAGACGGTGCCACATGAAATTGTATTGTGGTTTTCTGTTCACTAGCGTTTTCGAAAAATCATGATGGCATCCAAGATGGTCGCCATAGGCAAGAATATAAAACCCCAGAGTTGAATATACCAGTTGCTTTATGTTTAAATACTCATTTTATGTTGTAAACATCATAACAAAAATTGTTCTTAGTTCTGACACCCACATGATAATAATTATGCAAGATGGCGGCCATAATCATACTATTTAAAGGAAGTATTCTCTTATTAAAACGGCATTCAGATGTTTCATATAATCAGTGTCTTGTGATTGAAATGTCCATTTCTTGTTGTTCACATAATAGTGAAACCAAGTCATTTGGTTTCAGCTAGGACCCCACATCATATAAACGAAGAAAGATTACGACCAAGATTGCTGCCATAATTATAATTTAAAAGAACATGTTCTCTGATAAAAGCACCTTTCATGTGCTCCATATACCAAATGACATATGTTTGAAATGCTCATTTAACATTGTAAAGAGCATCATTTAGTGTTTATTCTCACATGATAATAATGAGCCAAGATGATGGCCAAGATGGCCACCATAATCTACTATATCAGGACACAAACATTAGCTTTTACAAAAGCTAGCGTTCATTTAGCCCTAGTTACGGGATAAAAGCTGTAACCGTACAGGGTATCTGGTCACACCACAACAGAGGACACCCTTCTTTGAACTTGACTCAGATCTTTAGATACTCCTTGAACACAGCAGCATAGTGTGTAAAGCATAGGTGTAAAAGAACACGTATTTGGGAAAGCGTCCCAATACTTCATGTTCGAAAGATAGATAGACATACCTTAACCCGAACAATCTAGTGGTCTCATTACCTCCACTCTGTCCTCGGGAGTCTCTGTCGATAGAGGGTATTTCAATCGCGTTAGACCTACCTTTGCTTTTTATATCAAACGGTAATAAGCTCATATTGACCTTCTCTCAGTTAGTGCATTAATGTTTCCTGGGGACGTGGGCCCGGGAGATCCACAATTTCAACATTCGTTCACAATCTTACCCTTTTCTTAGCATTCAGAAGCAGTCGGTACATGCGGTCAACAGACTTACATGCAGTCTTCTTTTAGGATTGGTTCCCTCGTTATCTGCCAGCTTATCTCTACTGATGATACAGGGGTAACAACCGGTTCGGACCAAATCCGAATAAACGTGTGTTAAGCACAACTCCTATATATGAGGTCGTTCGTGAACTACAGTGAGTACCACATAGGAGACTACTTTACAAACTACACTACTACAGGATTAGAGGATCTATTCACAAATGGATCTCTTCATGGCCCTCTGAGCACTATCAAAACGGATGGCCAAGCCTCAGATCCAGTCCCTGTCTTATCTTGTGTCCCTCAAGGATAGGTCTTGGTACCGGTCCTGTTCTTGATTTTCATTAATGATCTTCCGGACAATATCAGGTCATCTGTTCGCTGATGATTGTGTTTTGTCTAGGAATATTAATTCACTCACAGATTGCCAGATTCTACAAAATGACCTGAATAGCCTTGCACAATGTGAGACTGATTGGCAAATGAAATTTAACGTTGCCAAGTGTCATTCAAGGAGAAGAGAAGAAGACCACATCCATTTTTATTGAAAGATAATTTACACTAATTCGATAGAACTATAAAATGCTGGGTCTTGGTCTATATGCCTGTGGTAACTTTCAAGAAAGGATGCTTACATGTAGTAGACAAGGTCAAGACTGATGAAAAACACACTGATCAGGTTCAGACCTACATCTTGTGTAACAGTAGCAAGAACTAATATGATTCAAGTCAATGTAAGCAAAAAGGAAAATGTGTAAGCGTCATACACAGACGTCTAGTATGCCTTTCTCGTGATAAAAGTTATAAAATAAATGTAAACTGAAATGCAGCCGCTTTATAGAAGGGGCATAAGAGGAGATCAGGACCCTAAATATATTGGGGGTTAAATGGTACATGTAAAACGTCTGACCGTAGTCTCGTTTCTTCTTGAAATCCATGCGATTTTCTGCCAGGATGTAATATGCTAACATACTGTTGTTGATGCATAGGAAAGAGGTCAGTCTGAAAACACTTTCGAATGGCTTCATACCTGATAAGCTTGGTGAACTGCGTTAGCCATTACCAGATAATATCAAGGAAACATCCACGTGGAGGATGTTATGGCAGCAATGTAGAAACATTTATGTCAGATATATGCTTTGATGTGAAATTGGTAAACAAAGGCTAAATCTCCCATTACAAGCTTTAGGCATATTATCACCTAATGTACATTATCTGTAAGAATGAGCAGACAGTATGATTTTCCATAAAGCTGATAACAAATATACATTTGCAATATGCTAGGCTAAACTTTGACCATTTTGTGAAATTTGAACCTGTTGGCTATTAATGTTATAATTTGTTTTTTTTTTCAGCCTCACTACGTGGAATATAGCTTGAATATATGTGTATATTCAAGAAGTATGAATGCCACTGCCATAGGGAAATATTCATCTTTCTGTATTTGGTAGTTGATTTGTTGTTTTTATGCCCAAATCAACAGCTAAGGTCATATGGAGCCGAAACCTCAGTTTAAAGTCTCATTCAAAAGACTGGAAAAGCCAAGGCTTAAGCCCCAAGAACCTTGGTTGATAGCTTAACCACTACACAAGAGGAGCTTATAGCTGTGGGTCCTGCTTTTGATACGGTCTAGAAATACCTTTAATAAATAGCAAATGCGTATGCCAAACAAGCTCATAAGGCTGTTGTCATATGAAACAGCCATCTTGGATGCCATCTCAGGTTTAGAGTGTTCTAATAATGGTCTTAAGTCATATATGCACATGGCAATACAATAAATTAACTTACAGGATAAAATAGAGACAAAAACACACAAGTACTGTACATTATATTCTTTTCTGTGCAAAAAAATCTATTTGGCGGCCATCTTGGATGCCATGCTTATTTTTTTAGAAATCATTTTAGGTATGTGATTTATCAGGCAACTTCAAATGTATGTTTTTACAGCCAAATATGGCAAATAGAAACAATCATTCAAGTCCTTGACATAGCAAAACAAGTGATAACATACATTTGGCGACCATTCTGGACGCCATCTTGAATATCTCAAAATGCTCAATGATGCCAAGGTGGCATCAGTCAGATTCTTGAAGGGCAATGTCTTGGCTACAAGAATCAGTCAAGAAAAAAAGTTTGAACCCTATTTCCGGGTCCCGATAAAATACCCCATAAATCTGCAGGACTAAATCGCTTTACGAAAACTTGCCCATACAATGTACAGAGATTTTTTATTAAAAAAAAAAAAAGGAAAATTCGTCGGAAAAATTCCATATTTTTTAGATTTTTGCTGAAAACATTGGATTCACGTTAGAACCACCTCGTCGGAAACAGTCAGATAGCGTAAAATTTTTATTTTATACTTTCATTTTTAATAATAATCATGTTACTAATATTCAGAACTTAGATAATTTATATCCCAAATAGATCCGTCTTTCTTTCTTTCTTTCTTTTATTCTTTCTTTCTTTCTTTCTTTCTTTCTTTCTTTCTCATGTGTGATAGCGGGTACTAAATGACATTAGGCATTTGCTTAGACATAAAGCTATCTTCCTGACAATTATCAAAATGTAAAATAAATAAATGAGCGATGCTATTAATTGTGTAAAGAGCAGGAACAAAAAACGTATGTTTTCTTTCTTTCAAGAAAACAATGCTTTGATCAAGCAGGCGCATCAGGAAGTAGAAGGGCGGGGCGACACCAGCTCTGCCGTTCAACCGCCTATGCCAGCCTGAAAATAAATGTACAATATCATTAATTATCGTGTTTTAATAAAATTATTACTCTTGCATTCTCTTATTCTGTTTGACAGTAATTCTATAGTTTATTTGTGTTTGTTGTTTTTATGTGTTTTATGAAAATGAAAATTAACATGTTACAAGTCTTGATTGACGTACAAGTTTCAGAAACAGCGTTTGTTGCATGTATTCCATAAGAGCGCATATAATCTTGTGCATGAATATATAAGTATTGAAAATAAATTACCCTCTACGTCATTGTTGGTCCTGATGCTCATTCCGAAGATGGACCAGCACTCCACAGGCCACACCGATGATCTGAACCACGTACTTCGCATGTACTCTAGAAGGCCGTTGAATCGGAGGGGCGCGATGTCAGCCAGGGAGTCGAACACAACCTCGATGTGTTCAGCCGGGAGGAACGGCAGGCAGAGCAGCTTCCTGATGTAGCTGTAGGTATCCCTCTTTGTTGTGTATTCTGTCGCAGGGCTCTTCGCCTGGAAATAAAGTAAGTTGTTAAAAAGAGAGAAAGTGCATAAATTACATACTGTAGATAAACCTCAAATGTCACATCATGCGCACTGACACCCATTCTTGTTGTACACGAGAAAAAGAACAAAGACAATGATCAGGCTACATCAACATTCTGTAACGGAGAACTCCAGATGCATCAAGTCAAATTGTTTAAAGTAAATAGTAAATACCTGCACTTGGCGCCAAACCGCTTGGCCCCAGTGGAAAGCGCACCCGTGAATCGTGGTATCGTCTCCAAAGACGTGCCGAATCGCCTTCCACATAGCCGCCTCGAAGTCCACGACGAAATCTTCGACGGCTACCTCTCGGTCGTGCAAGCGACCGATTTTCTGAAAGAAAAGTGTTACAGCAATGTCATACAATTCAAATAATAGGTTCGAATTACGTTCTTCAATAAGAATAATAATAATAATAATAATAATAATAATAATAATAATAATAATAATAATAATAATAAAATGTGCATGTACTTGAATAGACATTATGCATTAAATACTTTTTATGTGCACTGTGAAAGCGGCGCTGAATTTGTAAGGATCGTGGTTCAGGTAACGTGAATCTATTACGGTGCATAAGCTTAAAGATATATATATTTCATGGTAGAAAATCAAATGATTACCTGCAGCACCTTCACATAGTCTTTGGTTCGACGACCAGACATCAGGACGAATATCAGTGGAACCTGCTTCGCACAATCTCCTCTCCGAACGAAGGCGTGGATGGTTAGAAGATTATCAAAAGGCTCACGTACAACCTGCAACAAGACAATTCAAATAAAAAATACAAACAAGAAACATGTCATTCAGTTCTGAATGATATTTGTTCTGTTTTTAATTGACCATACAGTTGAATGTACATTGTAAATTCTTTGCTAATAAGCATGCTGTATTGGCGTACAAAGCAATGACATACAGGAAAAGCGCAGCTAAACATAAATACTTAGTTTCTTATTTAGTAATAACTACCTTAAAGGTGCCATCTAGATACCATCTCTTGGCTGTTTTCAGGAGGCGCAGCTGTTCGTCTGTGGCAAAAAGCAGATACCTCCCACCCTCGACCCAGACATCACCTCTGTAGAAGTCATCGGGGATGAATTCTTCGTTCACCTGTAACAACATGATTTAGATGTAAATGATTGACAAATTCGATAATATTGAGCTGTTTACTTAGTGTCGTTTCAAGTACGAAATGCAAGGTGACTAGGTTTGGCCGATCTTTTCAATATGACAAGCATTTTTTCTTGAACAAATTTATTAAAAATGTACCTCGAAGTTACATATAAGGTCTCTCTGGTCTTCTGGGCGTAGTCGCTGCCTCTTTCTGTTGACCACGCGAACGATGTAGTCCATGTTGGGTTGTTCCACGTCGGTGGGGGTTACCACATCGTTGGCTACCGGGACTCCACAATACCGCTGGCCGCTGAAAGCCTGCTGGGTGGACTGAAATTACATGTATATACGCGCACATAATAAAACAGTCAGATCAGTGGTTTTATAAATACGAAAGGCAATGCAATCTCAATTGTTACTATTTTCACGACAGCATTAGAATGTTGTTAGAAACGACCGCCCATGTTGTCTAGCTCGTATTTTGTAATTGGACAAGTAAATAAAAAGGAATAAAACACATACCTGTTGTACGATGACGATTCTTGCCTTATTCGAAGGAACGGGTGCATGGTTGTGATCCTGTTCCCCAGCCTGGAAATCATTGATGGACGGTCTGTCGTACCCGTGCCGAACACCTTGTAGACTTGTTGCGAACGTAACACCACCACACAGTTGACTTGGTATTTCTCTCCTAAGAAAGGGAGAGAAACAAAAGCATACATGTGCATACATGTGTACTTTATTATAGGTTGTTGCGAAGTTGTGACTTGGATCTACGCTAACAGAATTTCATTTACAGTATATATGATAAGTAGTCGGTATCAAAAAGCTAGTATGATCTACAAATAATAGTATTTCATTAATGCAAATAAACGGCATTTCATATTTCCTGATCATTGCTTGCTTTTAGCTTCTAAATGCCAACAAAAAGTATTGCATGGAAATAATACCTTCACGTTGTAGGTGTACCCGATGCTGTCGGTGAGTAGATCTTTGCCTCGTTGCGACGCACCCGGTAGTACTTCATACGTCACATGCCCATCTTCTGTGAAAGACTCTCCTGGAGCGGCATCTTCAAGGGATCTGAAAGGAATAGTATATGTTTTTTTTACATAATACGGTTCAATCTTCTCAGTTTCATTCAGATGTATAGTACGATTTCTTTGACCGTGTCAGTTTACCTTTGGCCTTCCTATAGATTTTAAACTAAATGACATATGTAATGTGGCACGACAAATATATGATAAGCTACACTGGTCTTCGTTCCAACTTTTGCATACAAATCATCTTTCGCACCTAGTTGGATTTGTTTTTAATATTACTATAGATAAAGGTAACATTAAAAGGCATACTCTTCTAAAACCTCTCTTGGTTCCTGGAATGAAGTATCGACCCTGATGGATACGTCGGGTATGCGGCTGGTGTCGTACGTGTAGTGCTGTCATCTGACTGGGTAACAGCAGAATCTTCTTCATCACTGGACTGGGTAACAGCAGAATCTTCTTCATCACTGGACTGGGTAACAGCAGAATCTTCTTCATCACTGGACTGGGTAACAGCAGAATCTTCTTCGTCACTTGAGTTCTGCAGCATAGGTTAAGCAAACAACTACATGATTATACGAGACAATTATATACACAGTCCGGAATAACTGTACCTCGACTCTTTGTTTGTTTGTTTGTTTTTATTTAGGCTTAACGTCCCAGTCAACAATTTTTCAGTCATGCCGGGACGGAATATACTTTTTGTCATTATTCATTGATATGCATGTAACTGATATTGTACGTACACACTGTTTTATATGAACTTGTACGAGTGTTTTGTGCTAGATGAGTCAGGTTTTATAAGAATATGCTAGAAAAAAATACTGAATGCACTTACCACGTCGGTACGCGTATCTGCTGACGTTATTTCACTGAGGTCATTGGTCGAAGACAGAGATATCTGAAATGAAAAAAAAAAAATAATAACATTACGATTGGCACGTGCATGCGTTAATTTAATTATCGGCGAAACTGATTGGATTACCAGGGTGATTTATAACATAACATAACATAACATAACATAACATAACATAACATAACATAACATAACATAACATAACATAACATAATTTTATTCAGCAAAATTAAGCAACATACGTTGCTTCTAGCCTACACAATGTCAAACATACAGTTGTAAGAGAGAAGCTTATAAAACATTGATTGAATAAAAATGGGTAATAATATGTACACATTGTTGTCAAGTATCATATTCAGTAGATAAGCAAACGTTCGATTTGACCGATTTTCATTTTCTTAAGGAACATTCTTCCGCATGCAAAATAATTCTTTAAAATGGCTGCCGAATTTCCCGCCAAATATAGCGACATTTAAAGTGGCTTAAAAACGCCTTTCAAAATGTTGTTCACTCATGCAAATCTATCAGAAGTGAGCCTCTTAATTCTACTTCTTAAATTGCATACCAGTGTAACAAAACATTGAAAAGTGTGAGCTTTTAAGATCAAATGGCACAAGTGTCTGAAATGATCAGTCTGGAGGAAGTGAAATACCTCCTACTTTCAGATTTGCAAAGAAAAATGACTCCAACGCTAATTTGTTGGGTTTATAGCTTAGTCCTGCGAGGAAACCCTAGTCTTCCATCGAGCATTCGGAATATGCGGGAGAAATTCTATGAAGCCGGCAAATAAGCCACGAAGTTGACCAACTTTTATCGACGTTATCGCTGTGCAAAAATGGCCGTCGAATTTCCAGCCAAATGTCAGTCACATTTTATGGCAATAAAACACACATTCATCGTTAAAACACCTTTGTAGGACTAATTATCTTCTTTCATCTACCAAATTCATGCATTGTCAGCAAAATTGTTTGAATGATTGTCGCGCAATCGTTGATTTACGGCAGGTGTTCCAGATCACAGAAATGCAGAAATAGCAAAACTACCTGCCATTCTAAAATTGCAATATTTTTTGTTCCATTGCCAAATCTTCTGACTTGGCAATATGCCTTAGTCCATCTTAGGGCTAAGTGAACAAACGGGAGAATTTCTACATTTGAAAAATTTCAAGCTCAAACATGAACCAAAATTAAAAACGAATTCGGTAAACATGCTCACCTTCAACGGCAACAAGACTCCATTTGAGCACCAACAATACATGGAAAATAAGTCATGTAACAATGAAAAATAAAGTAGAATGCTCAAGAAACTTTCTTCTGTCATTTTTGTAAACAAATAATGCGCCACATCGTGACAAAACCTAAGTTTTGTATATGTAGAAATTCGGTTATTTTGGATCCGATGTAGAAACACTGAGATCAGATGCAGCAGATAGGCGTCTCTTCTTCTTTTTAAATCCAAAATTTTTATTTTCTATCTTTCTTCTCTGACTTTACTGGCTGGTTTGTGCTGGACTTTGTTAGAAATCCCGATAGGTTTTCTCGTGTTATTGTTTCCTTGAAAATGCGCACGTTTCCTGGAAAATCGAAATATTTTTAAATGACGTCACTTAATTAAGCTGTTAAGAGGGTCGTTCGGAAAGTTCGAATAATTAATCAATAATTTGGGTTCCAATAGTTCCCTTTTCTTTCAGTTTTCTTTCAACATTTAAGATTAAGTGTTACATGTAGTTCACGCACAGCAACTTTCTAGTACACTGAGTGAAAATTATGAGGTGCTCGAGTACAGTTTATTGTGACGACATGCATGCACTTCAACTCAAGGGAAACAACTACGATAACAATTACCACAATACTCTTAAAACTGAATTACTTTCCCTAAACGACGATCGACGTCATCGAAGCGAGGATACGGTCAGTCTGTGACATAGAAACCAACTCACGTGTAAATTTTGTTTTTCCAAATATCATCAAAACTTCTTTAGTAAGTACTTAGGACCTTAACCCTATGAGTGCCACGACCTACCGCTGCACTCTTTGACGCGTATTGTTTTTAACGTCAACGTCACAGATACACGGCGCTTTTTGATAATTATTTTTCCCAGTGCAACAATATGCCAATGCAGTACCGGTAAAATCGCAAGGATATATCGCAAGTCATCCTACAGACTACTCGCTACATTGTTATCGCGCGACCGCTCCTTGCTTGGTGAGCATCATGAAGATGGGGAAGCTGTAATGGTCTGTAATTATAACTCAATGCGTGCTGAGCCGCACATGTTGCGTTTCGTTAATTACGCATCGAGAACTATTGCTTCCAAATCCTCACAGCCCGTGAATTATAGGTGACCAGTGCTTCAAATGTAGCATTCCACGCCGGTCAGAAATGCGCATGCACTCCGGCGAAATTCATGTAGCATTCATACATATTCTTCACATTGATAAAACGCCCATCTTGAAGTCTGTTTGCCTTGTGTTCCAATTCCTCTCAGCATAATATGGGCAAAGTTGTTCTATTTTTCACATATAAGAAATATCACACTTGTTCTTCAAAGTTCGGATTATACATGTACGCACTGGCCAATGCTTCACACATCAAAGTCTCACATCGCACTGTACCATGATCAACAGCTACGATCACACCACATTATTTTACGATCCGATCAACAGCTAAGATAGTGTCGGAACGGTCAGCTGTCCTTACCACATTGTTCCACGATCAACAGCTAAGAAATGTAGGGGCGGTCAGCTATCCTTACGACACAGTTCCACGATCAACAGCTACGATCACACCACATTGTGCCACGACAAACAGCTACGATAATGTCGAGACGATCAGCTATCCAAACCACACTGTTCCACTGTCAACAGCTACGACCGTTTCGTGGCATATACTGGCGCTCAGATGCCAAAGTTTTATCAACCACACTATCAACAGCTTAGCTCATAGGCCTATAGTGATGGTCAGTAAAAACAAAACCCCACACTGTTGAACGGTGTAAGATCACGCCAGGATGACCAATTTTCCTAACCACACTGTCAACAGCTAAGGTCATGTCGGAATGGGCAGTAAAACATACTGTTTCATGGTCAACGGGATCCCCGACACACTGTCATCATCTAAGATCATATATTTTTATGGACATTCGGCTATTTTCCCGTTGTTTGTAGTTTCCAACAGCCAATTATAGTGCTCTAACGTCAATATAGATGACGGCGACGTGCATGACGTCATCGATGCGTGCCTAATTGCGTTTACGTCACATTCACGTGCATCGACAAAATGGCCGACGTATTCTGGACGCAGATTTTCCCACCAGAACACCATCATGTGGTTCAGTTACAAGATAACCCCGGGCCTAAACATATGCCGGACAGGGCGGCGCCCCCAGTTACATACTTCTATCTGTTATTTACAATAGACCTGATGAGGCGCTTTGTTATAGAAACAAACAGGTTTGTCTAGAAAGTTTCGTGTTAAGATTTCACACACTGCATCTGCAAAACTGCACTCAAATTATAACGTTCGTGCTATTATAGAAGCCAATGTTTGTCCCCAAAATTTCATTCGGGATTTCTAACACGCAAAATAATTGCATGAACATTTATTTTAGCTACATACTACGCGTTTACATTACTATAGGCCTGGAGAATAATAAGACATTCACAGATCTTGTGCAGCATGCAATGAAGTTAGGAGAAATTCTCCTGCTGTGACACGACATAATGTGTGATGATTACAATGGTTCGGGTTGCGTTAGAGAGAGAGAGTTTACTAGATTTTCGGAAAAAATCAATTAAAGTTGCATTTATTTTTCTTCCCGTTGTAATGTATCTGCCAATCATGTTACGTCTGGACCACGTTCTCAACACGTCCTAAAAATTAAGAACGCCGTAAGGACGTGGTACGGTCTTGTAGGAGGTGGTAGGAGCGAAGTATGGACGTAGCCAGGTCTTGATGGACGTGAAAGTCTTGGTCAAATTTTGAGAATGCTCAAAACTAACGTGGCGAGGACGGGCTGGAATTAGAACGCAGTAAGGACGCAGTGAGGCAGTGATAAGGACGAAGTAGGAACATGTACAAATGTAGGACGTAGTGCAAACGTAGTAAGGTCTTCATGGACGTGAACGAACCTGTTGCAGACCGTCAAGAATTCACTACGTCATTTCTACGTCCGCACTGCGTGCATCAGGTTTTCGATAAGACCCTACCACGCTTCTCATACGTCCATACCACGTCCTTGAAAACTTCACTGCGTTCTTATCACGTCATTGCGGTTCCCAACACGTCCTCTGTAGGTTCTAACTACGTTCACGCCAGCAGTCATGGACGTCACTCTGGCCACATTTTCAACCATTACTACTCACGCCAGGTTCTTATCACGACCTCCCCGTTTTTATTAATTTCGTTTTAATTACTCGTTCCCTCAAGCCATAGCTCGCGCGTCAATCATTTGAAATGTTATATGATTTGCAAATAAATTGAGTTCCGTTGAGTTGAAATAAAAAAATAAATGCACCGAGAAGTAATCTTGCAATTCGCTGTCCTTCAATAACACCAAAACTCACCCGGTTGATGAGATATCGCTGGATGCGCCCCTAGGTATGAGCTATGAAAACGGATATGATGATGATGATGATGATGATGATGATGATGATGATGATGATGATGATGATGAAGATGATGATGATGATGATGATGAAAGGTTTCACCATGGACATTACATCAGATTATTAGCAACGTTGAGGATGGAGTTTCAGTACTCGTTCTTCAACTGAGCACAATTATTATAATACATAAACATCTAGAACGTGCTGAAAACGTAGTACGCGCGTGGCGTGGCGTGAACTGCTTGGTATTCGTGAGGACGTTGTAAGGACGTAGTGTAAACGGGATCAGCTTGGTGAACGCATAGTGAGAACCTTTCATTTTGACCCTGTTCTCGCCACGTTCTTGAATTGATTAGGACATGGTAAAGACGTGGTGAGAAAATGGCCAAGTGTAGTCGTAGCATTACATTAAAATTGCCATTCCACATTAAACTGGCACTAACCAACTGAAAACGATATATGCTATTGGCATAAAGTTAAACATATTCATTTGTGAATTCACTTTGGATTTTGGAACGCTAAGAAAAAATATCATTTGAAACATTTCAAAATTTTGTTATGAATTTTGACAAATACAATTTACCAGCAATTTAGTGAAGAAAAAATAACCAATGCACAAGTTAGCAAAGGGCTGTAATTGCACATAGAAAACTATGCATAAAAATGTAAAAAAAAAAAAAAAAAAAAAAAAAAAAAAAAAAAATGAAATAAAAAAGTTCTGTAGGCCAAAGCTGAGCAAAACATTTCAGAAAACATCATGCCATTGAAGATTTAGTTTCAGAATATGCTGAACAATGTCCGATGGCACCACAGAAAACTCAACCACTTTAGGTTAACATAGCGTGTATCATCCCCTCTGTTGAAGAATAACTTTGAACCTGCTGATCATGGAAGTCACTAGTTTCATGTGCCCTTCAACTGGTACCCTGTCCTACCTCTCCAGCAGAACTTGGTAAAGCTCGCGAATATATGACACGACTTGTTCCGATGCCTTGCTTTTTTTTTTCTTTGTTTTTTATTTATTTTTTATTTTTATTTTTTTTTTTTTTTTTTTTTTTTTTTTTTTTTGTATTCCTCGGTGGTGCTTGGACGGTGTAGCCTTGCATTATTATCTTGTAGTACCATATTCTGGTCATTAGGGCCAGACGACGGGTTCGAGAATCTTTTTCCGTTACTTTTAGGATTTAAAGTACCGTTCAGCACTTTTAAATCAAGAATGTGGTCGGAAGAGAATGCACCCTACACCATATATGACTATGAAATCATGAAAATATGCTTAACTTTATGCCAATAATATACATTAATGCCCTTGTTTATGGCTTGATTTTTTGATAAAAATGTCGACGAATTCGTTTGTTTTAGTCTGGCTGTCATTGCTGTAGAAAAAAATGTTTTGTCGAAGAATAGGATTTTGAAAGTCAAAATACGAAATTCGGCCCAGTTCGAATGTCAAAATAGGATTTTGAATGTCAAAATAAGAAATTTGGCCCCAGTTTGAATGTCATAATAGGATTTTGAATGTCACAATACGAAATACAGCTCCGGTTCCAATGTCGAAAAACGAAAAACGAATAACGAAAAACGAAAAGCGAAAAATAAAAAACAAACTAACTTCACCTGAACTTGAATGTCATGTCGAACAAGAGCTCTCGCAGGACAGCGTAGCTCGCCAGACTTGTGCTTTGACACTAAATTTGTTAAAATCTATGACTCGTGACGTACTTGCAACTTGACCTTGCCTGTAGATGCATTTTGTATAGGGCTGCTATTTGCATAAATAAGCTAACAATGAACTCATTAATCTATTGCCAAAATGTTTAGCAGGAGATATGGTTCTGCTTGCCTTTGCCTCTTTCATGGGATGCTATGCTTAAATATAATACATGTCGAAACAGAAAACAGCCAAACTACTGAATAAAACTATAATATGTTGATGAGGTATGTGACCATCCATTGCATTTTAAAATATAGGTCAAGGTCAGTAGGTCAATGTGGGTGCCGAGTCGGGACATCGAGGAGAAGCCATATGCAAGGTTTGATGGTTGTAGGTTTTATAGTTGATGAGATATTAAGAGTTGGCTTCAAAAATGACTAAGTCACTAGCGCACGAAATATAGGTCACGGTCACTAGATCAATGTGGGTGCAAAGTCGGGACACCGAGGAGAAGTCATATGCACGGTTTGATGGTTGTAGGCTTTATAGTGGATGAGATATTAAGAGTCGGCTTCAAAAATGACAAAGTCACTACAGCACGAAATATAGGTCAAGGTCACTAGATCAATGTGGGTGCAAAGTCGGGACATCGAGGAGAAGCCATATGCAAGGTTTAATGGTTGTAAACTTTATAGTTGATGAGATATTAAGGGTTGGCTTAAAATATGACAAAGTCACTGGAGCATGAAATATAGGTCAAGGTCAGTAGGTCAATGTGGGTGCCGAGTCGGGACATCAAGGAGAAGCCATATGCAAGGTTTGATGGTTGTAGGCTTTATAGTTGATGAGATATTAAGAGTTGGCTTCAAAAATGACAAAGTCACTAGAGCACGAAATATAGGTCAAGGTCACTAGATCAATGTTGGTGCAAAGTCGGGACGTCGAGGAGAAGCCATATGCAAGGTTTGATGGTTGTAGGCTTTATAGTTGATGAGATAGTAAGGGTTGGATTAAAAAATGACAAAGTCACTGGAGCATGAAATATAGGTCAAGGTCGGTAGGTAAATGTGGGTGCCGAGTCGGGACATCGAGGAAAAGCCATATGCAAGGTTTGATGGTTGTAGGCTTTATAGTTGATGAGATATTAAGGGTTGGCTTAAAAAATGACAAAGTCACTGGAGCATGAAATATAGGTCAAGGTCAGTAGGTCAATGTGGGTGCCGAGTCGGGACATCGAGGAGAAGCCTTATGTAAGGGTTGACGGTTCTAGGCTTTACAGTTGATGAGAAACTAACACAGCATCTGAGCATTGTACAAAGGTGTTCTTGATATTGACCTCTAGCCCCGCCCCCAGGCACGACCCCACGGATCCCTTCACACTTAATCTCAGAGGACCCTCATATGCAGCAATGTTCCAAATATGAATGGTTTCTGGTCAGTGACTATCAAGATATAACAATTTTAAAAACTTTAACCGAAAGTGTGACGCGGACGCGGACGTACACGTTAACGCGGACGACCGAGGTGACAACAATAGCTCTGTGCACTTCGTGCAGGCGAGCTAAAAACGAAAAAGCGTTCCCTTTCGTAGTTAAAACGATCTGGCCATTAGCCTGGAGCGAACACGGGCTTTCGTTGTTCATACCAGTGTTCATATCTTTTCATACCAGCGGATCATAACTAAGATGTCCAATATGTGATCTTAGTGCGGCTCGAACCCAAAACTTGGTTGAGAAAGAGTTTGTTGGTTGAGGAAGTGCTTATTGCCCAAGTCAGCAAGTCATATGGGACAGAGTCAGCGTTTCCCGAGTTAAAAGTTTTTTTGCTTGAAAGGACACAACATGGAGAAAATCAGGATCGGATTCAGAGGTTATGTGAACGGGTATGGGGTACTCACATTTGTTTTCTTATAGGAATGGGCGAGCGACATGCGAACGAGAAAACTTGAAAACTTTATGCAAAAACTGCGAAAAATGAAATAGGCCATGCTTCCAGGGGCAACTCTATGAATAATTTTGCTAATCTAAACCTTCTAATGTTCATATCGCACTTGGGTTGAAACTGCGGTCAATTTTTGCGATCTTATTTTCTAAAGCGAGGAATAATCTGCAAGTATCGGAACGGTATGCTGGATGGTGGCATACGTGAATGACCTATATGTAGATGGGCCATGTCTAAGAAAGTCACCCTATAGATTCACTGTACACCGTAGAATCAGTGAAATACACTGTACCAGTTATTGAACACATTTTGGAGGCAAAAGAAGCGAGATAGTGTTAAGTATTTTGCATGTTTTCGTGTTATCAGTTTTGTTCTGTGCCATAGTATTCAGTCGATAACTTTGGTACACGTTAATAGTTCCTTTCACTGAAATTCGAACGTACAGTCCTTTATGGTTAGAAATTTCGAAATCGACGAGTCGGATCAGCATGCGCTTTCTTGTATTGAAAGTTCCGAAGTATTTCTTTCTTCTGCGTGTATTTTATTTTCTCAAAAACGTTGGATTTTAAAACAATAGGAGAAAATGCAGCGCATTTAAACTTTTTTTACAACTTGGCTCTCATCCAAAACGAATACCTCCCGTATGCTCAAACGAACACCTTTTGTGGTTTGTCGACCGTAAGATGACACAAGAACCTGTACCAAAGTGATCAACTGAAAACTATGCCACAGAAATGCACGAAAACATGCAAAATACTTACCACTATCTCGCATCTATTGCCCCAAATGCGCGTTCAATAACTGGTACAGTGTATTTCACTGATTCTACGGTGTACGGTAAAGAGTCGTGTCAACATTCAAGCGTGTTATATTGCATGTCAACATTAAGCGTATGTGTAATTTCACCACAAAATTGGTCATGTCATAAATTTAATATGGCAATGTCAACTTATATGCATGTCAATATAACTTCAGTCAAGACAAAAATCAGGCTTAGCTTATGATATGCTCCATAACAACACGATCATGGATCATGTCAAAAGTCAAGTGTGTGTTAAAATATTTCATCGCATTGGTCGTATAACATTCAATAGTTATATTCCATCAAAAATTGCTGTATTTCATCACAACATGGATCATGTTAACATCACAGCATGGGACATAGATCGGTCATCTCAACTATTTTTTATAGCAATGTGTTATGTTTCATCAAAAATAGATTGGTTGATTTTGGGTTAAACGGCCCACCAAAAGCTAAGACTGCCAAAAGGTGACGGGATCTCCGATTCTCAGTTTAAAGTTTCATCTGACAGACTGGAGAAGACCGACATCGAACATGCAACCCATTGTTTACATGGCGAGTGACATAACTACTGTGCCACGGAGGCTTCTATAATAAAATGAGTCAATATTCAAGCGTGTGTTATATGTCATAACATCTTGGGTCATGTCAACATTGAAGTGTGTGTTATACATGTACTTGATCACAAATGGGTCATAGCAATATTTATGCGTATGATGTATTTCATCACAACATGTATCAATTCAAGCGTGTGTCATGTACACACTCGAGTATGAGTAATATTTCATCACAGCATTGATGATGTCAACATTCAAACGTAGGTTGTCTTTCATGGGTCATGTCAACATTCTACTCTGAACAATATTTTATCACACCATGGATCATGTCAACATTCCAGTGTGTGTGATATTTTATCACAAAATGGGTCATGTCAACATTCATGCGTGTATAATATTACATCATATCATGGGGCATGGGTTATGTCAACATTCAAGTGTGTGTAATATGGGATACAGATTTGAAAGAGCCGCTTTGACTTCCCTCTGAATCCTTTGTTATATATGCAATGATTGTATACAATGCTTTGTTTGTCTTGTTATATGTGCATGTGCATGTATTTATGGAAATAAAAGTTTAAACCAAGTGTTTGATATATCATCACATTATGGATTATTTCAATATTCATGACTACATTCAAGCGTTAGTCATATTTCATCACACCATGGGTCCTGTCAATATTCAAGCGGATAGATTATTTCACCACATCATCACTCGTGTCAACATCCAAGCGTGTGTCAACATGGGTCATGTCAAAATAGAAGCGCGTGTAATATTTCATCATATCAGGCGTCATGTCAACATTCAAGCTTGTGTAATGTTTTATCACAACAAGGGTCATGTCAACATTCAAGCGTCTGTCGTCATGGGCCATGTCAACATTCAAGCGTCTGTCGTCATGGGCCATGTCAACATTCAAACGTCTGTCGTCATGGGCCATGTCAACATTCAAGCGTCTGTTGTCATGGGCCATGTCAACATTCAAGCGTCTGTCGTCATGGGCCATGTCAACATTCAAGCGTCTGTCGTCATGGGCCATGTCAACATTCAAGCGTCTGTCAACATGAGCCATGTCAACATTCAAGCGTGACATGCCATGGCAACACTAAAGCGTGGGTGATATTTCAGTACAACATGGTTCAACATTCAAGTGTGTGTGATATTTCAGTTCAACAAGGGTCATGTCAAAATACAAGCGTGTGTAATATTTCATCACATCTTGTTTAAGTTCAACATTCAAGTGTGTGATATTTCATCACAACATGGGCCATGTCAACATTCACGCATGTGTCATTATGGGTCATGTCAACATTAAAGCATGTGTGATATTTCAATACAACATGAGTAAGGTCAATATTCAAGCGTGTGTCAACAATAGTCATGTCATTATTCAAGTGTGTGTGATATAACAAAACACCGTGGGTCATGCCACCATTCAAGAGTCAGCCATATTTTCCCACAACATCCACCATGTCAACATTCAAGTATGAGCTTGATTTCATAAATAGTTCATATCAACATTCAAATGTGTCAATATGGGTCATGTCAATATTCAAGTGTGTGTGAGATTTCATCACAGTTGTGACTACATTCAAGCGTGAGTCATATTTCATCACACCATGGGTTATGTCAATATTCAAGCGGATGGAATATTTAACCACATCATCAGTCGTTTCAACATCCTAGCGTGTGACCACATGGGTCATGTCAACATTCAAGTGTGTATAATATTTCATTATATACTGGGTCATGTCAACATTCAAGTGTGTGTGATATTTCAATACAACATGGACCATGTAAAGATACAAGCGTGTGTATTTCATTATATACTGGGTCATGTCAACATTCAAGTGTGTGTGTGTGATATTGCAATATAACTTGGGTCATGTCAACAATCAAGTAAGTGTGTGATATTTCATCACAACATGGGCCATGTCAACAGTCAAGCGTGTGACATCAATGGTCATGTCAACATTTAAGTGTCAACATTCAAGTGTGTATAATATTTCATTATATACTGGGTCATGTCAACATTCAAGTGTGTGTGATATTTCAATACAACATGGGCCATGTAAAGATACAAGCGTGTGTATTTCATTATATACTGGGTCATGTCAACATTCAAGTGTGTGTGTGTGATATTGCAATATAACTTGGGTCATGTCAACAATCAAGTAAGTGTGTGATATTTCATCACAACATGGGCCATGTCAACAGTCAAGCGTGTGACATCAATGGTCATGTCAACATTTAAGAGTGTGTGATACTTCAGTACAACATAGGTCATGTTAATATTCAGGCGTGTAAAATTTCATCATATCATGGGTCATGTCAATATTCAAGCGTGTGTCAACATGGGTCATGTCAATATTCAAGCGGATGGTATATTTCACCACATCGTCAGTCATGTCAACATTCAAGTGCATGTCAGCAAGGGTCATATCAACATTCAAGTGTGTAAGATATTTCAATACAACATGGGTCATGTCAAAATACAACGAGGGAAATATTTCATCCTCTCTTTGGTCATGTCAACATTCAAGTGTGTGTGATATTTCATCACAACATCTGTCATGTCAATATTCAAGCGTATGTCATCATGGGTCATGTCAACATTCAGGTGTGCGTAATATTTAATCATAACATGTGTCATGTCAATATTCTAGCGTATGTAATATTTAATCGTATCTTTGGTCATGTCAACATTCAAGTGCGTGTGATATTTCATCACAACTTAATTGGGCCATGTCAACACTCAAGCGTGTGTAATCATGGGTCATATCAACATTCAGCGAGTGTGATATATCAGTATAACATGGGTCATGTCAACATTCAAGTGCGTGTGATATTTCATCACAACAATGGCCATGTCAGCATTCAAACGCGTGTCATCACAGGTAATGTCAACATTAAAGCGTGTGTGATATATCAGTACAAGTGTGTGATATTTCATCACAACATGGGTCATGTCAACATTCAAGCGTGTGTCAACATGGGTCATGTCAACATTCAAGTGTGTGTCATATATCACATCATGGGTCATGTAAACATTCAAGTGTGTGTCATATATCACATCATGGTTCATGCCATCATTCAAGAGCCAGCCATATTTTACCAAAACATCCATCATGTCAACATTAAAAGATGAGCTACGTACCTTTCAGTAGTTCATATCAACATTCAAGTGGGTGTCAATATGGGTCATGTCAACATTCATGTGTGTGTGATATTTCATCACAACATCAGTCGTGACTACATTCAAGCGTGAGTCATATTTCATTTCACTATAGGTCATGTCTATATTCAAGCGGATGGTATATTTCACCACATCGTCAGTCATGTCAACATTCAAGCGCATGTCAACAAGGGTCATATCAACATTCAAGTGTGTAAGATATTTCAATACAACATGGGTCATGTCACAATACAACGAGGGAAATATTTCATCCTCTCTTTGGTCATGTCAACATTCAAGTGTGTGTGATATTTCATCACAACATCTATCATGTCAATATTCAAGCGTATGTCATCATGGGTCATGTCAACATTCAGGTGTGCGTAATATTTAATCATAACATGTGTCATGTCAATATTCTAGCGTATGTAATATTTAATCGTATCTTTGGTCATGTCAACAGTCAAGTGCGTGTGATATTTCATCACAACTTGGGCCATGTCAACACTCAATCGTGTGTAATCATGGGTCATATCAACATTCAGCGAGTGTGATATATCAGTATAACATGGGTCATGTCAACATTCAAGTGCGTGTGATATTTCATCACAACAATGGCCATGTCAGCATTCAAACGCGTGTCATCACAGGTAATGTCAACATTAAAGCGTGTGTGATATATCAGTACAAATGTGTGATATTTCATCACAACATGGGTCATGTCAACATTCAAGCATGTGTCATTATGGGTCATGCCAACTGTAAAGCATGTGTGATATTTCAATACAACATGAGTAATGTCAATATTCAAGCGTGTGTCAACATTGGTCAAGTCATTATTCAACTTTGTGCGATATATAATCACACCATAGGTCATGCCAACATTCAAGAGTAAGCCATATTTCACCGCAGCATCCACCATGTCAACATTCAAGTATGAGCTTGATGCCATACTTATATTCAAACGTGTGTCAACATGAGTCATAATTCACCACACCATGGGTCATGCCAATATGCAAGGGATGGAATATTTAATCACATCATCAGTCGTGTCAACATCCTATTTCATCACACCATAGGTCATGTCAGCATCCAAGTGGGGTGTGTGTTATATTTAATCACCCTTGGGTCATTTTACCAGGAGAAGCATTTAGTAATTGGATTGTCCGCCTACTGCTCTCATCAGCAAATCTCCTCAACAAGTTCTACCATGTATATTGTGACAGCTTTTTCTCGTCTATTCAACTGACCACAGACCTTCTACGTCAAAACACATACCTCACTGGAACCCTCAGGAAGAACCGACCCATGCCTGCCCTTATTAAGAATGCCAACCTCGCACCCAACCAGACGGTATATATGCGAAAAAGAGACCTCTTGGCTGTGGCATTTAGAGATGGTACTAAAAAACCCGTGCGACTCCTTACCAGTTACCATTCTGCAAAGCAGGCCAGGCAGGGCAAACCCAAATGTATTGTTAAGTATAACAAGTATATGGGAGGGGTTGATTTAAATGACATGCTCACTTCTTTCTATTCTGACAATCGAAAAACCGTAAAGTTATGGAAACGGATTGTTTTTAACCTCTTTCAGAGATACGTTATTAATGCTTATGTTTTATACACTAAGAATACATCGGACAGGCCAGTCAAATCTAGATTGAGGTTCACTGAAGATATCATAGATGCGCTTGCCATGGAATACAAGGATTTCAACGCGGAACGGCGAGGAAACCGCCTGATACTTCTCCACGCAGGCAGAGTGAAGGATTGCTGTGTCTGTTCCATGCCTAGAGGACACAATCAACAGGTTGGACAGCGTCGACGTAGCCGTTATCAGTGCACTACTTGCAGAAGAGGCGTACACGTGCTATGTCTTCCGAGACATCTGCTGCATTGTAATGAGATTTAAATCTAGCCACTGACCTGTGAATAATGAAAGGACAAATGTGTTTACTGTATGTCAACTTCATTTTGCAAAGTTCCTAGGGAAAAAATGGTCATGAGGGCCAGTGGTCTTGTGAACGCTCACCTGAGAATGTCTATTGGCAAAAGTAAACACTCACTTTATATATACATGTACAGGAATCTACCAATTTTAAGAAACGTGCTGCAAACATTCAGAAAAAAAAATCTAATTTAAACCTTTTCCTTTGAATACGTCCTTGCCCTAAATTAGGTCAACTTCAACCCATAGTCATAATTGAAGCATACCATGATGGACCAGAGTCCTCAATGCCATGTTTTTTATTAAATCGCCCCATCCGTACCGGAGAATGTCACATTGTCGACTTTCTCCACCAATCTCCCCCAATTTTGTAGTTACATGTAAAAAAAGCACTGCGGATTTCATGATAATCAAAACGATCCTGCAGATAATAAGTCAAATACTTCTGAAAGTGAAGAAAGTCGACTGCTTGGTAAACTGATCTGGACCTTTTGTACCCCTTCTAATGAAGGCTCAACGTGAAATTCATTTGGATTGTCAAGTGATTTGTAAGAATCTATGGCAATTGTGCACGACATAGACAGACGGATGGACGATAGACAATTGCTATACTAAAAGGAGTTGTGCGTGAATAGTTAGTTTGAATAAGGGAGCACGGTGGCCTGGCGGTAGAACATCGAATTACGAATCGAAAGTGCCTCGGTTGGTTTGATCCCCTCTTTGGATACAATGTTGTGCCCAGAGTACTGTTGACTGTCACGTTTAACCTCAATACAAACAAAGCCTTGATAAACGAATGTCCTTTGCATTTCAAAAGTACGAATTGTTGCATACGATGTGCACCATGCATACACAAAAACATTTTGTACCAACATTATAACACATATACCATTTTGGTAGTAGCATATTGTGAAGTTTGGGTAAATCGGTTTTTGTTGTTGAGGTCCTTCAGACAGTTCGGAAATAGGACCTCCCATTCGCTAGAATGGAGAAACCAGGAATCGAACCCATAACCTGCTTTCGAAGGCTAGTGGCTAGCCACGATGCAGTGAAGTATTTTGTCTGGTTTTGTTTCTGTGTTTGTTTGTTTATTGTTTGTTCCATACTATATATTACATTTTGATTCTTAAATAGATGGGAAGTTTGTGTCTCCAGGACGTCATTACATCCTAGTTTTAGGTGCAAGTCCCATACTAGAGGACCAATGGTCCTGTAGACGCTCACCTGATCTGGACAGCTTTACTTGTACTTGCATTAGAACAAACAGCAAATGACCGCTGTCCTGATGCGTGGCATGTGCGGACCACAGGAGTACCATTGGCAGGATTTATATAACGTGTAGAAAGTACCATATAACATTGCTGCATTTTAAATATACAAGCTCTGGCGGTTCAGAGAAGATTTTTTTCATAAAAGAATAAGCCTATGGCAGCTAATCATGACGTCCCTAGATAAAGAGGATTATACAAAATTACTCCCCGCAAAAAAGAAGCCCTAAGATGATTTCTGAAAAAAAAAGTGCTTTTGTCACAGGATGGGACCATTGTTTACCCTAGGGGCATGACAGGCAGGATTTATGTAGAGCACCACATAACATAGCTGCATACCGTCGTTATGTACAACCAGAGCGTGACCATTTTGGACACCGGGTGCATGGTTGGCGGGATTCATTGAGGGAACCACTATACATTTATACACACAACGGGCTATGTGGTTTCAGAGAAGAAGATTTCTAATGTTTCTCCTATTATAAGCCTATGACAAATATTCACGTCCCCGGGGCGTGGTAATTTTGGACACCAGCAACATGGTTGGCAGAATTTATAGAGGGAATCACTAGACATTGCTTGACACAATATGTAACATCTTTGGACTATGTGGTTCCAGAGAAGGATATTTTTGGTTGTTTTCCTGATGACAGAATATGGGGGTTATTGCCACCCCCCCCCCCCCTGAGCGGGGCCATTTTTGAACCCCGGGGCATTATATAGCACCACTAAACATTGTTACATACTTAATACACAAGCTCAAGCTCTTGTGGTTTTAGAGAAAATTGTTCCCATTATAAGCCTATGACAGATATTGACGCCCCGGGGCGTGGTCAACTGGTACTCCAGGGACATGGTTGGCAAGATTTATAAAGAGACCTACAAAACATTGCTACATACAAAATATAAAAGCCCTGCAGGAGCGGATCCAGGATCCTAAGAGGGGTTCAATTGTAGAAAAGGGGGGTTCTTTTTCCTTCTTTCGGACCAATTCTCTTGAAATTCCCAATGAAAATGAAATAATTTGGGTCAAAGGGGGGTTCCCACGAACCCCTTGAACCTTAAATCCGCCACTCTCTGGGTCTTGTGGTTCAGAAGAGAAGATTTATTTTTAATTTCCCCATTGAAGGTCTATGCGAGCTGTTGCCATGGAAACCACAATTTTCACACAATCTGCTTCAAAACTTATACTTAAATGCAATCACTTAGATGGTTCACCTTTAATTTGATCAAGATTTGCCTACTACCTTCAAAACTATTCTTCTTTGAAATTGTGGACAGAGACAGACGACTATAAGCTTACCTTTGAGCCTACCGCCATTCCGCTCAACGTCCCGACATGACCAATGCTGTTGACTGGGGCGTTAAAGATCAATTCAAACAAACAAATAAATAAAGAAACAAAGTCTTACCATATATATGAAACATACATATGTTCTGTCCATGAATCACATTTCACCGACTTATTTGTTTCACTGCTGTCACTGCATGGTTTATCGCATGAAAAGAACAAAGTCGCGTGCAAGACACGTGCAAGCTCACGTCATTCACATTTAATACAGCAGTTTCTCTATTGACCACGCCCCGGGGGCGTCAATATCTGTCATAGGCTTGTCAAACCACAATAGCACTTACTTTATTTTTGGGGACCTACCAGGGGTTGGGGAATCTGAGGAGATTCAGGGACCTATGGAGAGTCGTTCGTTTTCAGGATCTGGGGAGCAAGCAAACAAATTCGAGGGTTTAGGGAGAAGAGATTATAGGTCTGAGGGAAAAAATAAGGGAGATGGGTAGCTATTCTTTCAGAGAGCAGGGAGCTATGACAGCCGGCCTGGTAGGTCCTCATTTTACTCTCGTTGTAGACATTCTGAACCAGGACATCAACACCTTTTGTATAGCTTTTAAACACTTTTACACACGGTTTGAAGAACGAATAGGTAAGGGTAGGACTGATTGTGCCAAAATCGTCATCATTTGAGCCCCCTCGTGAGAAAACCAACAAACTGCATATGCGAAAACAAAAACACAGATCAGCGTCGCAGTAACCGCGAAGCTGATCAGCGCCTTTGTTTTCGGTACACGGATAGTACACTTCCTCTTCTTCTTAAATCCGAAATTTCAAGCTTATAGCCTGCTCTGTGACTGTGCAGCCTGATTTGTGTCAGACCTGTTCGCAATCCACATTGTTGGTTTTCTCACGAGACGGCTCATTCATTGCTTATATTCTACAAGTTCAAATTGCTGGCTACACGTTCAGGTTTATTTTAACTTTGTTTGATATGATAATCCGTAGTTTCTACAACCATACATAATAGACATGGGAAGCGCGGTGGCCTAGTGGTAGAGCGACAAGCTACACAAGCTGGGTTCGGTACCTGCCTTTGAGTTTGGAGAAGAGCCATTTAATTTCAGGGAGCTGGAAGAACTAAAATACATTTTAAGGGAGCTGGGGAGCAATATACGTTTGGGGTTTTAGAGAGCAGGAAACACAGTTTCACACTCATGAGTTGAAGCTACGACATGTTACGACTTGGCACGGGTTAAGTCGCCGCTTGTCGCGCGAGATGCCAAGAGTAAGGAGCTGTCACACACTTACGACTTGAAGCTACGGCATGCTATGGGTAAGCGCAAATCATAACTCGCCGCTTGTCGCACGAGTTGACACGAGTTACAATGTCCTACGAGTTCTACACGACATCACTACGATACACGTCGTGGAAACTCGCGGATACTCGTAGGCATATCGTAGTAAACTCGCGAGATGTCGTAGTTACTCGCGAGAAGTCGCATTGAATATCGTGGAAACTCGTAGGTAGGTAACTCGCCATATTTGATACGACGCCGAGACCGCACGACATCCCACGACACTGTCATGACGGTTCTGCAGTACGAGTTATGCTCCGCCCATTTTTATCGCACCTGCTTATAGCAGGGTGCGATATAGGAGTCCAAATTTCCTTCCGTCCGTTCGTTCGTCCGTCTGTCAACATTTACGTCGAAGTTTGGTTTTCTCTACATCAGTGAGAGCTAGTAGTGTGAAACCTTGCATAGTAATTGTCCTTGGCATACCCCTCAAGCACGCACCTTGACCCAGTGCCATTGACCTATATTTTACGGTCCATTGACTGTGTTAAGTTCTACGTCGAAGTTTGGTTTTCTCTGCATCAGTGATAGCTGCGAGTGTGAAACCTTGCATAGTAAATGTCCTTGACATACCCTTCAAGCACGCACCTTGACCCAGTGCCCTTGACCTATATTTCACGCTCCATTAAATTTGTTCATTTTAAAGTCGAAGTTTGATTTTCTCAGCATCAGTGATAGCTGCGAGTGTGAAACCTTGCATAGTAATTGCCCTTTACATACCCTTCAAACATGCCCCTTGACCCGCTGACCTTGACATATATTTCAAGGTCCACTTACTTTGTTAATTTTTACGTCGAAGTTTGATTTTCTCTACATCAGTGATAGCTGCTAGTGTGAAACATAGCATAGTTATTATCCTTGAAATACCCTTCAAACATGCACCTTGACCCTCTGACCTTTACCTATATTTCATGGTCAATTGACTTTGTTAATTTTTACGTCAAAGTTGGGTTTTCTCTTCATCAGTGATAGCTGCAAGTGTGAAACCTTGCATAGTAATTGTCCTTGATATACCCTTCAAGCACGCACATTGACCCAGTGCCCTTGACCTATATTTTACGGTCCATTGACTGTGTTAATTTCTACGTCGAAGTTTGGTTTTCTCTGCATCAGTGAAAGCTGTGAGTGTGAAACCTTGCATAGTAATTGTCCTTGGCACGCACCTTGACCTGCTGACCTTGACCTATATTTCAAGGTCCATTGACGTTGTTAATTTTTACGTCGAAGTTTGATTTTCTCTACATCAGTGATACCTGCGAGTGTGAAACCTTGCATAGTAATTATCCTTGACATACCCTTCAAGCATGAACCTTGACCCGTGACCTTGACCTATATTTCATGGTCAATTGACTTTGTTAATCTTCACGTCGAAGTTTGGTTTTCTCTGCACCTGTGATAGCTGCGAGTGTGAAACCTTGCATAGTAAATGTCCTTGACATACCCTTTTAGAACACACCTTGACCTGGTGCCCTATATTTCAGGTTTTTAGTTATTTTACTCGATGCAGGTGCGATATCGACCTCCGCGGCGTTCTTGTTGGACTACTAGTCGCTACAAGAATGTTAAACCTTTTAAAATTCTCGTAGTCTTTTCACGATTGTGTAAGACAACCGCCGAAATATGGTGAGTTCTCAACGAGTTCACTCACAAAGTGGGCGGAGCTTAACTCGTAGGTCTAATTCGTGAGTATGTGACATTGTTCAACTAAAATCCATGACCAGTTCTTGGGCCCTACAAGCATGACCATGTGCGCTTTTTTCATCGGAATGTATACATACTCGATCATACTCCAAATAAATCTGGTCATGCATTTGAGCTGCAATTCTGATCAAAACTGCGTTCACAACGGTCCCCCAAAAAGTCGTTATAGTTTGCTAAAAAGCAATTGTTTGCAATCGAAGCGTTCAATTTAATACGTTCGACGATAGTCATTTTGGCAGTCTTTTTATTTATTTATTTATTTATTTATTTATTTATTTATTTATTGATCCATCAGTGGAGATATTCGACATTATGCGGTGTGAAATGGGTGAGTAGCCTGGGCTGTGGAATCTGGAAGATTAGTCCAATCTAATAACTCTTCCATGCCTGCTACCTCTAGACAACCTCTTTAGTTAGTGGTAAAGCTCTGCGCTTTGAACTCTTGGGTCATGGGTTAGAACCAAGGCTTGCCAAGCTTCATTCAATCGTATGCGGATTGCAAGCACGTTTTACAATTCTTACAACTATCGACCCGGACCTGATTGTTTGGGAAGAACATTTTGCATATAGTAGTTGTTCAAGGAGCTTAGGACTTATTCGGAAATGTTTTGAAGCGAAGTGAATACTCACGTTCCCACCAGAAGAAAAAATGGGGTAAGGGGAGAATGAGGACAGATCACGTGTGTATCTTACCCTTCAAAAACAAATGTTTTAAAAATAATATTCACGCCAGTATTTACCTACCATACGGCGTAATTCTTTTATTTCGAAATAGAAGTTTTTGTACATTTGTAGCATTTGAATCAGTTTGCACCATAATGAAACAGTGAAATTCAATACACATATGATCATCTAACGGAAAAAACGAATTATGGTGTTAAACACGCAAAAAATTTAACTTATATTCTGGGAGGGCGCTCACATTTCAACAACAGCATTATTAGCAGGATGGCAATGGACACTGTTGGAGAAATGGCGTGTTTCAATATGTATTTCAAATAATAAGGCGGAATGCTTGTCTCTGGTTTGGTGTCATAAATATTACTTATGATTTGAGCCACCTCATGAGAAAACCAACAATCTGCATATGCGAAAGCAAAGGCGCAGATCAGCTTCGCGGTAACCACGAAGCCGATCAACGCCTTTGTTTTTGCTACATGGATAGTACAATTCCTTTACTTTCTAAATCCAAAATTTCCAGTCTCTAGCCATCTTCTGTGCTTATACAGCCCACTTTGCGTCGGACCTATTCGGAAATCAAATTGGTTTTTCCACGTGGCGGCTCATTTGTTCTTTTTATTTTTATCTTACGTCTAGGGTTGCAATTCCGGCACAAAATGTGGATGCGTCCCATCTTCGAGTGCCCGGGGCATCTCTGTTGGCTTTCTGATTTAGGCGTGTTTGTGAGTTATCAGGTTCGATTTTAGAAACCGTCGCATAAGTACATGCAAGTTCAGTTTGAATCCTTGCGGTCTTTTTTCTATTCTACCAGGCGCTTTGAAGTAAAATGTATCTTCATTGGGCAATCCATTGTTCTTATTTTACCATTGGCCTACACATGAAGTATCAAAGAACGTGAGAAATTTATAATCAAACTGCATTGAGATCTTACCTAGCGCTCTTTTTTTCTCGAGTGTATGTACTGGTATATTCAGCAAGTGAGCCATTTAGAATTTACTTTTTATTCGACGTGGTATAGACGCTCACAATACCGACGTGATTTGTACGTAAAATTGTTGAACGTCCCTCACGCTTGGCGCAACATTACGTGACGTTACTACCGCGAAACGTTATTTTTTATGTTCCTGACGCTACGTTATCAAGAAAAAACAAGTCTTCAAAACCCACTTTCAATGCCAAATTATTCAATCAAACATAAATAATCGCGAAGGAAATGATATTTTAATAAAATAAATCATATGTCCGTCATCTGTAACGAAAATTTTGGACCGACTCACTCCCACATGAAATGGTCAATAGATTGGCCCTGTGGCACAGATACACGGCGCCAAAGTAACGTCGCGGTGACGGCGCTAACGTTGAGGGTCGTTCTAAAA
Organism: Rugalucina vietnamica; assembly: GCA_964017185.1. Taxonomy (NCBI): domain Eukaryota; kingdom Metazoa; phylum Mollusca; class Bivalvia; order Lucinida; family Lucinidae; genus Rugalucina; species Rugalucina vietnamica. The sequence continues at coordinate 22,894,502 of OZ024884.1, read as the reverse complement.
AATTTTATACTTTACATTACGACATAGGTTTAGTCTGAACAAACCGGATTATTTTTGTGAGAATCGATATACATAAATAGACTTGTGTTGGTCAAAAAACGAACTATGACCATCCGGACATGACACAAACCGACGATTCAAGCATAGAAAACCAAGCTAATAATCAATATGTGACGCGATTTTCCATTTGAAAGGTAAGGTATAATTATGCTTACAAAAATAATGCACTGTTAGAATATCCCCATAATGCCCCGACATAGGTTGCAACTACAACGGTTAGTGCTTACATGTTAACACTAACGTTTGCAACTGCAACACTTAGCTTTAACGTGTTGCCACTAACGCTTAATGTAACGGTTAGTGCTTACATGTTGACACTAACGTTTGCAACTGTTTTAACGGTTGCAAATGCAAAGCTTAGTGTTTACGTGTTGCCATTAACGGTTTTAACTACAACGCTTAGTTTTAACGTGTTGACACGGTTTTAACGGTTGCAAATGCAAAGCTTAGTGTTTACGTGTTGGCATTAACGGTTTTAACTGCAACGCTTAGTTTTAACGTGTTGCCACGGTATTAACGGTTGCAAATCCAATGCTTAGTGCTAATGTGTTGCAATTAACGGTTATAACTACAACGCTTAGTTTTAACGTGTTGACATGGTTTTAATGGTTGCAAATGCAAAGGTTAGTGTTTACGTGTTGTCATTAACGGTTTTAACTACAACGCTTAGTTTTAACGCATTGTAACCGCAATGCTTAGTGTTAACGTGTTGTCATTAACGGTTGCAACTGCAACGCTTAGTGTGAACATGTTGACACTAACGGTTGCAACTGCAATGCTAAGTGTTAACATGTTGACATTAAACGGTTGCAACGTGTTAACGTGTTGAAATTAACGTAAGCAAATGCTACACTTACTGTTATGTTGACACTAACGGTTGTAACTGCAACGCTTAGTTTTAACGTGTTGCCACTAACGCTTGCAACTGCAATGCTTAATGTTAACGTGTTGCCTTTAAAGGTTACAACTGCAAGGGTTAGTGCTTACATGTTGACACTAACGTTTGCAACTGCAACGCTTAGCTTTAACGTGTTGCCACTAACGCTTAATGTTAACGTCTTCCCATTAAAGGTTGCAACTCTAACGGTTAGTGCTTACATGTTGACACTAACGTTTGCAACTGTTTTAACGGTTGCAAATGCAAAGCTTAGTGTTTACGTATTGCCATTAACGGTTTTAACTACAACGCTTAGTTTTAACGTGTTGACACGGTTTTAATGGTTGCAAATGCAAAGCTTAGTGTTTACGTGTTGTCATTAACGGTTTTAACTGCAACGCTTAGTTTTAACATGTTGCCACGGTATTAACGGTTACAAATCCAATGCTTAGTGCTAACGTGTTGCAATTAACGGTTATAACTACAACGCTTAGTTTTAACGTGTTGACATGGTTTTAATGGTTGCAAATGCAAAGCTTAGTGTTTACGTGTTGTCATTAACGGTTGCAACTGCAACGCTTAGTGTAAACATGTTGACACTAACGGTTGCAACTGCAATGCTAAGTGTTAACATGTTGACATAAACGGTTGCAACGTTTTAACGTGTTGAAATTAACGTAAGCAAATGCTACGCTTACTGTTATAATGTTGACACTTACGGTTGTAACTGCAACGCTTAGTTTTAACGTGTTGCCACTAACGCTTGCAACTGCAATGCTTAATGTTAACGTGTTGCCTTTAAAGGTTGTAACTGCAACGGTTAGTGCTTACATGTTGACACTAACGTTTGCAACTGCAACGCTTAGCTTTAACGTGTTGCCACTAACGCTTAATGTTAACGTGTTGCATTTAAGGTTGCAACTGTAACGGTTAGTGCTTACATGTTGACACTAACGTTTGCAACTGTTTAAACGGTTGCAAATGCAAAGCTTAGTGTTTACGTGTTGTCATTAACGGTTTTAACTGCAACGCTTAGTTTTAACGTGTTGCCACGGTATTAACGGTTGCAAATCCAATGCTTAGTACTAATGTGTTGCAATTAACGGTTATAACTACAACGCTTAGTTTTAACGTATTGACATGGTTTTAATGGTTGCAAATGCAAAGCTTAGTGTTTACGTGTTGTCATTAACGGTTTTAACTACAACGCTTAGTTTTAACGCATTGTAACCGCAATGCTTAGTGTTAACGTGTTGTCATTAACGGTTGCAACTGCAACGCTTAGTGTAAACATGTTGACACTAACGGTTGCAACTGCAATGCTAAGTGTTAACATGTTGACATAAACGGTTGCAACGTGTTAACGTGTTGAAATTAACGTAAACGAATGCTACACTTACTGTAATGTTGACACTAACGGTTGTAACTGCAACGCTTAGTTTTAACGTGTTGCCACTAACGCTTGCAACTGTAATGCTTAATGTTAACGTGTTGCCTTTAAAGGTTGCAACTGCAACGGTTAATGCTTACATGTTGACACTAACGTTTGCAACTGCAACGCTTAGCTTTAACGTGTTGCCACTAACGCTTAATGTTAACGTGTTGCCATTAAAGGTTGCAACTGTAACGGTTAGTGCTTACATGTTGACACTAACGTTTGCAACTGTTTTAACGGTTGCAAATGCAAAGCTTAGTGTTAACGTGTTGCCATTAACGGTTTTAACTACAACGCTTAGTTTTAACGTGTTGACACGGTTTTAACGGTTGCAAATGCAAAGCTTAGTGTTTACGTGTTGTCATTAACGGTTTTAACTGCAACGCTTAGTTTTAACATGTTGCCACGGTATTAACGGTTGCAAATCCAATGCTTAGTGCTAACGTGTTGCAATTAACGGTTATAACTACAACGCTTAGTTTTAACGTGTTGACATGGTTTTAATGGTTGCAACTGCAAAGCTTAGTGTTTACGTGTTGTCATTAACGGTTTTAACTACAACGCTTAGTTTTAACGCATTGTAACCGCAATGCTTAGTGTTAACGTGTTGTAATTAACGGTTGCAACTGCAACGCTTAGTGTAAACATGTTGACACTAATGGTTGCAACTGCAATGCTAAGTGTTAACATGTTGACATAAACGGTTGCAACGTGTTAACGTGTTGAAATTAACGTAAGCAAATGCTACACTTACAGTAATGTTGAAACTAACGGTTGTAACTGCAACGCTTAGTTTTAACGTGTTGCCACTAACGCTTGCAACTGCAATGCTTAATGTTAACGTGTTGCCTTTAAAGGTTGCAACTGCAACGGTTAGTGCTTACATGTTAACACTAACGTTTGCAACTGCAACACTTAGCTTTAACGTGTTGCCACTAACGCTTAATGTTAACGTGTTGCCATTAAAGGTTGCAACTGTAACGGTTAGTGCTTCCATGTTGACACTAACGTTTGCAACTGTTTTGACGGTTGCAAATGCAAAGCTTAGTGTTTACGTGTTGCCATTAACGGTTTTAACTACAACGCTTAGTTTCAACGTGTTGACACGGTTTTAACGGTTGCAAATGCAAAGCAGCTTACGTGTTGTCATTAACGGTTTTAACTGCAACGCTTAGTTTTTACATGTTGCCATGGTATTAACGGTTGCAAATCCAATGCTTAGTGCCACTAACGCTTGCAACTGCAATGCTTAATGTTAAAGTGTTGCCTTTAAAGGTTGCAACTGCAACGGTTAATGCTTACATGTTGACACTAACGTTTGCAACTGCAACACTTAGCTTTAACGTGTTGCCACTAAAGCTTAATGTTAACGTGTTGCCATTAAAGGTTGCAACTGTAACGGTTAGTGCTTCCATGTTGACACTAACGTTTGCAACTGTTTTGACGGTTGCAAATGCAAAGCTTAGTGTTTACGTGTTGCCATTAACGGTTTTAACTACAACGCTTAGTTTCAACGTGTTGACACGGTTTTAACGGTTGCAAATGCAAAGCAGCTTACGTGTTATCATTAACGGTTTTAACTGCAACGCTTAGTTTTTACATGTTGCCACGGTATTAACGGTTGTAACTGCAACGCTTAGTGCCACTAACGCTTGCAACTGCAATGCTTAATGTTAACGTGTTGCCTTTAACGCTTAGTGCCACTAACGCTTGCAACTGCAATGCTTAATGTTAACGTGTTGCCTTTAAAGGTTGCAACTGCAACGGTTAATGCTTACATGTTGACACTAACGTTTGCAACTGCAACGCCTAGCTTTAACGTGTTGCCACTAACGCTTAATGTTAACGTGTTGCCATTAAAGGTTGCAACTGTAACGGTTAGTGCTAACATGTTGACACTAACGTTTGCAATTGTTTTAACGGTTGCAAATGCAAAGCTTAGTGTTTACGTGTTGCCATTAACGGTTTTAACTACAACGCTTAGTTTTAACGTGTTGACACGGTTTTAACGGTTGCAAATGCAAAGCTTAGTGTTTACGTGTTGGCATTAACGGTTTTAACTGCAACGCTTAGTTTTTACATGTTGCCACGGTATTAACGGTTGCAAATCCAATGCTTAGTGCTAACGTGTTGCAATTAACGGTTATAACTACAACGCTTAGTTTTAACGTGTTGACATGGTTTTAATAGTTGCAAATGCAAAGCTTAGTGTTTACGTGTTGTCATTAACGGTTTTAACTGCAACGCTTAATTTTAACGTGTTGCCACGGTATTAACGGTTGCAAATCCAATGCTTAGTGCTAATGTGTTGCAATTAACGGTTATAACTACAACGCTTAGTTTTAACGTGTTGACATGGTTTTAATGGATGCAAATGCAAAGCTTAGTGTTTACGTGTTGTCATTAACGGTTTTAACTACAACGCTTAGTTTTAACGCATTGTAACCGCAATGCTTAGTGTTAACGTGTTGTCATTAACGGTTGCAACTGCAACGCTTAGTGTAAACATGTTGACACTAACGGTTGCAACTGCAATGCTAAGTGTTAACATGTTGACATTAAACGGTTGCAACGTGTTAACGTGTTGAAATTAACGTAAGCAAATGCTACACTTACTGTTATGTTGACACTAACGGTTGTAACTGCAACGCTTAGTTTTAACGTGTTGCCACTAACGCTTGCAACTGCAATGCTTAATGTTAACGTGTTGCCTTTAAAGGTTACAACTGCAAGGGTTAGTGCTTACATGTTGACACTAACGTTTGCAACTGCAACGCTTAGCTTTAACGTGTTGCCACTAACGCTTAATGTTAACGTGTTGCCATTAAAGGTTGCAACTCTAACGGTTAGTGCTTACATGTTGACACTAACGTTTGCAACTGTTTTAACGGTTGCAAATGCAAAGCTTAGTGTTTACGTATTGCCATTAACGGTTTTAACTACAACGCTTAGTTTTAACGTGTTGACACGGTTTTAATGGTTGCAAATGCAAAGCTTAGTGTTTACGTGTTGTCATTAACGGTTTTAACTGCAACGCTTAGTTTTAACATGTTGCCACGGTATTAACGGTTGCAAATCCAATGCTTAGTGCTAACGTGTTGCAATTAACGGTTATAACTACAACGCTTAGTTTTTACGTGTTGACATGGTTTTAATGGTTGCAAATGCAAAGCTTAGTGTTTACGTGTTGTCATTAACGGTTGCAACTGCAACGCTTAGTGTAAACATGTTGACACTAACGGTTGCAACTGCAATGCTAAGTGTTGACATAAACGGTTGCAACGTGTTAATGTGTTGAAATTAACGTAAGCAAATGCTACACTGTTATAATGTTATAACGGTTGTAACTGCAACGCTTAGTTTTAACGCATTGTAACCGAAATGCTTAGTGTTAACGTGTTGCAACTGCAACGCTTAGTGTAAACATGTTGACACTAACGGTTGAAACTGCAAAGCTAAGGGTTAACATGTTGACATAAACGGTTGCAACGTTTTAACGTGTTGAAATGTTCTCATTAACGGTTTTAACTACAACGCTTAGATTTAACGCATTGTAACCGCAATGCTTAATGTTAACGTGTTGTCATTAACGGTTGCAACTGCAACGCTTAGTGTAAACATGTTGACACTAACGGTTGCAACTGCAATGCTGTGTTAACATGTTGACATAAATGGTTGCAACGTGTTAACGTGTTGAAATTAACGTAAGCAAATGCTACATTTACTGTTATAATGTTGACACTAACGGTTGTAACTGCAACGCTTAGTTTTAACGTGTTGCCACTAACGCTTGCAACTGCAATGCTTAATGTTAACGTGTTGCCTTTAAAGGTTACAACTGCAAGGGTTAGTGCTTACATGTTGACACTAACGTTTGCAACTGCAACGCTTAGCTTTAACGTGTTGCCACTAACGCTTAATGTTAACGTGTTGCCATTAAAGGTTGCAACTGAAACGGTTAGTGCTTACATGTTGACACTAACGTTTGGAACTGCAACGCTTAGCTTTAACGTGTTGCCACTAACACTAACGTTTGCAACTGTTTTAACGGTTGCAAATGCAAAGCTTAGTGTTTAAGTGTTGCCATTAACGGTTTTAACTACAACGCTTAGTTTTAACGTGTTGACACGGTTTTAACGGTTGCAAATGCAAAGCTTAGTGTTTACGTGTTGTCATTAACGGTTTTAACTGCAACGCTTAGTTTTAACATGTTGCCACGGTATTAACGGTTGCAAATCCAATGCTTAGTGCTAACGTGTTGCAATTAACGGTTATAACTACAACGCTTAGTTTTAACGTGTTGACATGGTTTTAATGGTTGCAAATGCAAAGCTTAGTGTTTACGTGGTGTCATTAACGGTTTTAACTACAACGCTTAGTTTTAACGCATTGTAACCGCAATGCTTAGTGTTAACGTGTTGTCATTAACGGTTGCAACTGCAACGCTTAGTGTAAACATGTTGACACTAACGGTTGCAACTGCAATGCTAAGTGTTAACATGTTGACACAAACGGTTGCAACGTGTTAACGTGTTGAAATTAACGTAAGCAAATGCTACACTTACTGTTATAATGTTGACACTAACGGTTGTAACTGCAACGCTTAGTTTTAACGTGTGGCCTTTAAAGGTTGCAACTGCAACGGTTAGTGCTTACATGTTGACACTAACGTTTGCAACTGCAACGCTTAGCTTTAACGTGTTGCCACTAACGCTTAATGTTAACGTCTTGCCATTAAAGGTTGCAACTGTAACGGTTAGTGCTTACATGTTGACACTAACGTTTGCAACTGTTTTAACGGTTGCAAATGCAAAGCTTAGTGTTTACTGTTGCCATTTACGGTTTTAACTACAACGCTTAGTTTTAACGTGTTGACACGGTTTTAACGGTTGCAAATGCAAAGCTTAGTGTTTATGTGTTGTCATTGACGGTTTTAACTGCAACGCTTAGTTTTAACATGTTGCCACGGTATTAACGGTTGCAAATCCAATGCTTTGTGCTAACGTGTTGCAATTAACGGTTATAACTACAACGCTTAGTTTTAACGTGTTGACTTGGTTTTAATGGTTGCAAAAGCAAAGCTTAGTGTTTACGTGTTGTCATTAACGGTTTTTACTGCAACGCTTAGTTTTAACGTGTTGCCACGGTATTAACGGTTGCAAATCTAACGCTTAGTTTTAACGTGTTGACTTGGTTTTAATGGTTGCAAATGCAAAGCTTAGTGTTTACGTGTTGTCATTAACGGTTTTTACTGCAAAGCTTAGTGTTTACGTGTTGTCATTGACGGTTTTAACTGCAACGCTTAGTTTTAACATGTTGCCACGGTATTAACGGTTGCAAATCCAATGCTTTGTGCTAACGTGTTGCAATTAACGGTTATAACTACAACGCTTAGTTTTAACGTGTTGACTTGGTTTTAATGGTTGCAAATGCAAAGCTTAGTGTTTACGTGTTGTCATTAACGGTTTAAACTACAACGCTTAGTTTTAGCGCATTGTAACCGCAATGCTTAGTGTTAACGTGTTGTCATTAACGGTTGCAACTGCAACGCTTAGTGTAAACATGTTGACACTAACGGTTGCAACTGCAATGCTAAGTGTTAACATGTTGACATAAACGGTTGCAACGTGTTAACGTGTTGAAATTAACGTAAGCAAATGCTACACTTATAATGTTGACACTAACGTAACGTAAGCAAATGCTACACTAATAATGTTGACACTAAAGGTTGTAACTGCAACGTGTAGATTTAAGCAATTGTAACCGCAATGCTTAGTGTTAACGTGTTGTCATTAACGGTTGCAACTGCAACGCTTAGTTTTAACGTGTTGCCACTAACGCTTGCAACAGCAATGCTTAATGTTAACGTGCTGCCTTTAAAGGTTGCAACTGCAACGGTTAGTGCTTACATGTTGACACTAACGTTTGCAACTGCAACGCTTAGCTTTAACGTGTTGCCACTAACCCTCCATGTTAACGTCTTGTCATTAAAGGTTGCAACTGTAACGGTTAGTGCTTACATGTTGACACTAACGTTTGCAACTGTTTTAACGGTTGCAAATGCAATGCTTAGTGTTTACGTGTTGCCATTAACGGTTTTAACTACAACGCTTAGTTTTAACGTGTTGACACGGTTTTAATGTTTGCAAATGCAAAGATTAGTGTTTACGTGTTGTCTGTTGTCATTAACGGTTTTAACTGCAACGCTTAGTTTTAACATGTGGCCACGGTATTGACGGTTGCAAATCCAATGCTTAGTGCTAACGTGTTGCAATTAACGGTTATAACTACAACGCTTAGTTTTAACGTGTTGACATGGTTTTAATGGTTGCAAATGCAAAGCTTAGTGTTTACGTGTTGTCATTAACGGTTGCAACTGCAACGCTTAGTGTAAACATGTTGACACTAACGGTTGCAACTGCAATACTACGTGTTGACATAAACGGTTGCAACGTGTTAACGTGTTGAAATTAACGTAAGCAAATGCTACACTTACTGTTATAATGTTGACACTAACGATTGTAACTGCAATGCTTAGTTTTAACGTGTTGCCACCAACGCTTTCAACTGCAATGCTTAATGTTAACGTGTTGCCTTTAAAGGTTGCAACTGCAACGGTTAGTGCTTACATGTTGACACTAACGTTTTCAACTGCAACGCTTAGCTTTAACGTGTTGCCACTAACGCTTAAAGTTAACGTCTTGACATTAAAGGTTGCAACTTTAACGGTAAGTTCTTACATGTTGACACTAACGTTTGCAACTGTTTTAACGGTTGCAAATGCAAAGCTTAGTGTTTACGTGTTGCCATTAACGGTTTTAACTACAACGCTTAGTTTTAGCGTGTTGACACGGTTTTAACGGTTGCAAATGCAAAGCTTAGTGTTTAAGTGTTGTCATTAACGGTTTTAACTGCAACGCTTAGTTTTAACATGTTGCCACGGTATTAACGGTTGCAAATCCAATGCTTAGTGCTAACGTGTTGCAATTAACGGTTAGTTTTGACGTGTTGATATGGTTTTAATGGTTGCAAATGCAAAGCTTAGTGTTTACGTGTTGTCATTAACAGTTTTAACTGCAACGCTTAGTTTTACCGTGTTGCCACGGTATATAACGGTTGCAAATGCAAAGCTTAGTGTTTACGTGTTCTCATTAACGGTTTTAACTACAACGCTTAGATTTAACGTATTGTAACAGCAATGCTTAGTGTTAACGTGTTGACACAAACGGTTGCAACTGCAATGCTAAGTGTTAACATGTTGACATAAACGGTTGCAACGTGTTAACGTGTTCAAATTAACGTATGCAAATGCTACATTTACTGTTATAATGTTGACACTAACGGTTGTAACTGCAACGCTTAGTTTTAACGCATTGTAACCGCAATGCTTAGTGTTAACGTGTTGTCATTAACGGTTGCAACTGCAACGCTTAGTTTTAACGTGTTGCCAGTAACGCTTGCAACTGCAATGCTTAATGTTAACGTGTTGCCTTTAAAGGTTGCAACTGCAACGGTTACTGCTTACATGTTGACACTAACTTTGCAACTGCAACGCTTAGCTTTAACGTGTTGCCACTAACGCTTAATGTTAACGTCTTTTCATTAAAGGTTGCAACTGTAACGGTTGCTTACATGTTGCGGTTAGTGCTTACATGTTGACACTAACGTTTGCAACTGTTTTAACGGTTGCAAATGCAAAGCTTAGTGTTAACGTGTTGCCATTAATGGTTTTAACTGCAACGCTTAGTTTTAACATGTTGCCACGGTATTAACGGTTGCAAATCCAATGCTTAGTGCTAACGTGTTGCAATTAACGGTTATAACTACAACGCTTAGTTTTAACGTGTTGACATGGTTTTAATGGTTGCAAATGCAAAGCTTAGTGTTTACGTGTTGTCATTAACGGTTTTAACTGCAACGCTTGGTTTTAACGTGTTGCCACGGTATTAACGGTTGCAAATCCAATGCTTAGTGCTTAGTGCTAACGTGTTGCAATAACTACAATGGTTGCAAATGCAAAGCTTAGTGTTTACGTGTTGTCATTAACGGTTGCAAGTGCAACGCTTAGTGTAAACATGTTGACACTAACGGTTGCAACTGCAATGCTAAGTGTTAACGTGTTGTCTTTAAAGGTTGCAACTGCAACGGTTAGTGCTTACATGTTGACACTAACGTTTGCAACTGCAACGCTTAGCTTTAACGTGTTGCCACTAACGCTTAATGTTAACGTGTTGCCATTAAAGGTTGCAACTGTAACGGTTAGTGCTTACATGTTGACACTAACGTTTGCAACTGTTTTAACGGTTGCAAATGCAAAGCTTAGTGTTTACGTGTTGCCATTAACGGTTTTAACTACAACGCTTAGTTTTAACGTGTTGACACGGTTTTAACGGTTCAAAGCTTAGTGTTTACGTGTTGTCATTAACGGTTTTAACTGCAACGCTGAGTTTTAACATGTTGCCACGGTATTAACTGTTGCAAATCCAATGCTTAGTGCTAACGTGTTGCAATTAACGGTTATAAGTACAACGCTTAGTTTTAACGTGTTGACATGGTTTTAATGGTTGCAAATGCAAAGCTTAGTGTTAACGTGTTGTCATTAACGGTTTTAACTGCAACGCTTAGTTTTAACGTGTTGCCACGGTATTAACGGTTGCAAATCCAATGCTTAGTGCTTAGTGCTAACGTGTTGCAATAACTACAACGCTTAGTTTTAACGTGTTGACATTGTTTTAATGGTTGCAAATGCAAAGCTTAGTGTTTACGTGTTGTCAATAACGGTTTTAACTACAACGCTTAGTTTTAACGCATTGTAACCGCAATGCTTAGTCATTAACGGTTTCAACTGCAACGCTTAGTGTAAACATGTTGACACTAACGGTTGCAACTGCAATGCTAAGTGTTAACATGTTGACATAAACGGTTGCAACGTGTTAACGTGTTGAAATTAACGTAAACGAATTCTACACTTACTGTAATATTGACACTAACGGTTGTAACTGCAACGCTTAGTTTTAACGTGTTGCCACTAACGCTTGCAACTGCAATGCTTAATGTTAACGTGTTACCTTTAAAGGTTGCAACTGCAACGGTTAATGCTTACATGTTGACACTAACGTTTGCAACTGCAACGCTTAGCTTTAACGTGTTGCCACTAACGCTTAATGTTAACGTGTTGCCATTAAAGGTTGCAACTGTAACGGTTAGTGCTTACATGTTGACACTAACGTTTGCAACTGTTTTAACGGTTGCAAATGCAAAGCTTAGTGTTTACGTGTTGCCATTAACGGTTTTAACAACAACGCTTAGTTTTAACGTGTTGACACGGTATTAACGGTTGCAAATCCAATGCTTAGTGCTAACGTGTTGCAATTAACGGTTAGTTTTGACGTGTTGACATGGTTTTAATGGTTGCAAATGCAAAGCTTAGTGTTTACGTGTTGTCATTAACGGTTTTAACTGCAACGCTTAGTTTTACCGTGTTGCCACGGTATATAACGGTTGCAAATGCAAAGCTTAGTGTTTACGTGTTCTCATTAACGGTTTTAACTACAACGCTTAGATTTAACGTATTGTAACAGCAATGCTTAGTGTTAACGTGTTGACACAAACGGTTGCAACTGCAATGCTAAGTGTTAACATGTTGACATAAACGGTTGCAACGTGTTAACGTGTTGAAATTAACGTAAGCAAATGCTACATTTACTGTTATAATGTTGACACTAACGGTTGTAACTGCAACGCTTAGTTTTAACGCATTGTAACCGCAATGCTTAGTGTTAACGTGTTGTCATTAACGGTTGCAACTGCAACGCTTAGTTTTAACGTGTTGCCAGTAACGCTTGCAACTGCAATGCTTAATGTTAACGTGTTGCCTTTAAAGGTTGCAACTGCAACGGTTACTGCTTACATGTTGACACTAACTTTGCAACTGCAACGCTTAGCTTTAACGTGTTGCCACTAACGCTTAATGTTAACGTCTTTTCATTAAAGGTTGCAACTGTAACGGTTAGTGCTTACATGATGCGGTTAGTGCTTACATGTTGACACTAACGTTTGCAACTGTTTTAACGGTTGCAAATGCAAAGCTTAGTGTTAACGTGTTGCCATTAATGGTTTTAACTGCAACGCTTAGTTTTAACATGTTGCCACGGTATTAACGGTTGCAAATCCAATGCTTAGTGCTAACGTGTTGCAATTAACGGTTATAACTACAACGCTTAGTTTAACGTGTTGACATGGTTTTAATGGTTGCAAATGCAAAGCTTAGTGTTTACGTGTTGTCATTAACGGTTTTAACTGCAACGCTTGGTTTTAACGTGTTGCCACGGTATTAACGGTTGCAAATCCAATGCTTAGTGCTTAGTGCTAACGTGTTGCAATAACTACAATGGTTGCAAATGCAAAGCTTAGTGTTTACGTGTTGTCATTAACGGTTGCAAGTGCAACGCTTAGTGTAAACATGTTGACACTAACGGTTGCAACTGCAATGCTAAGTGTTAACGTGTTGCCTTTAAAGGTTGCAACTGCAACGGTTAGTGCTTACATGTTGACACTAACGTTTGCAACTGCAACGCTTAGCTTTAACGTGTTGCCACTAACGCTTAATGTTAACGTGTTGCCATTAAAGGTTTCAACTGTAACGGTTAGTGCTTACATGTTGACACTAACGTTTGCAACTGTTTTAACGGTTGCAAATGCAAAGCTTAGTGTTTACGTGTTGCCATTAACGGTTTTAACTACAACGCTTAGTTTTAACGTGTTGACACGGTTTTAACGGTTCAAAGCTTAGTGTTTACGTGTTGTCATTAACGGTTTTAACTGCAACGCTGAGTTTTAACATGTTGCCACGGTATTAACTGTTGCAAATCCAATGCTTAGTGCTAACGTGTTGCAATTAACGGTTATAAGTACAACGCTTAGTTTTAACGTGTTGACATTGTTTTAATGGTTGCAAATGCAAAGCTTAGTGTTTACGTGTTGTCAATAACGGTTTTAACTACAACGCTTAGTTTTAACGCATTGTAACCGCAATGCTTAGTCATTAACGGTTTCAACTGCAACGCTTAGTGTAAACATGTTGACACTAACGGTTGCAACTGCAATGCTAAGTGTTAACATGTTGACATAAACGGTTGCAACGTGTTAACGTGTTGAAATTAACGTAAACGAATTCTACACTTACTGTAATGTTGACACTAACGGTTGTAACTGAAACGCTTAGTTTTAACATGTTGCCACTAACGCTTGCAACTGCAATGCTTAATGTTAACGTGTTGCCTTTAAAAAGGTACAAGTAGGCAAAGATCAGGAAAAGGCGCAATCAGAAAAAGATTCCCACTCCAAAAACCGAGGTGGGAAAAACCAAACTAACAATCAGGTACTTATACCATGAAACAATCGTAAGTCGAATGGGCAGCTATTTTCCCAATAGGTGGCCACTCAGTTACCTTAACTTAACTAAAAATATGAAAACATACATAAGGCGCCAACAGCACAAAATAATTTTAAACACCAAGACATAAAACAAAAAGAACCACCACAGAAGTATCGACTTGGAACGATCAGTAACACAAAGATACTGGCGGGCTTAAACCGGTTTTACATGGCCATAACCTCACCCTCAGCCTCTGCAGTGGTTCATAACAAAGGTTGCAACTGCAACGGTTAATGCTTACATGTTGACACTAACGTTTGCAACTGCAACGCTTAGCTTTAACGTGTTGCCACTAACGCTTAATGTGAACGTGTTGCCATTAAAGGTTGCAACTGTAACGGTTAGTGCTTACATGTTGACACTAACGTTTGCAACTGTTTTTACGGTTGCAAATGCAAAGCTTAGTGTTTACGTGTTGCCATTAACGGTTTTAACTACAACGCTTAGTTTTAACGTGTTGACACGGTTTTAACGGTTGCAAATGCAAAGCTTAGAGTTTACGTGTTGTCATTAACGGTTTTAACTGCAACGCTTAGTTTTAACGTGTTGCCACGGTATTAACGGTTGCAAATCCAATGCTTAGTGCTAACGTGTTGCAATTCACGGTTATAACTACAACGCTTAGTTTTAACGTGTTGACATGGTTGCAACTGCAACGCTTAGTGTAAACATGTTGACACTAACGGTTGCAACTGCAATGCTAAGTGTTAACATGTTGACATAAACAGTTGCAACGTGTTAACGTGTTGAAATTAACGTAAGCAAATGCTACACTTACTGTAATGTTGACACTAACGGTTGTAACTGCAACGTGTCGCCACTAACGCTTGCAACTGCAATGCTTAATGTTAACGTGTTGCCTTTAAAGGTCGCGACTGCAACGGTTAGTGCTTACATGTTGACACTAACGTTTGCAACTGCAACGCTTAGCTTTAACGTGTTGCCACTAACGCTTAATGTTAACGTGTTGCCATTAAAGGTTGCAACTGCAACGCTTAGTTTTAACGTGTTGCCACGGTATTAACGGTTGCAAATCCAATGCTTAGTGCTAACGTGTTGCAATTAACGGTTATAACTACAACGCTTAGTTTTAACGTGTTGACATGGTTTTAATGGTTGCAAATGCAAAGCTTAGTGTTTACGTGTTGTCATTAACGGTTTTAACTGCAACGCTTAGTTTTAACGTGTTGCCACGGTATTAACGGTTGCAAATCCAATGCTTAGTGCTAACGTGTTGCAATTAACGATTATAACTACAACGCTTAGTTTTAACGTGTTGACATGGTTTTAATGGTTGCAAATGCAAAGCTTAGTGTTTACGTGTTGTCATTAATGGTTTTAACTACAACGCTTAGTTTTAACGCATTGTAACCGCAATGCTTAGTGTTAACGTGTTGTAATTAACGCAACGCTTAGTTTTAACTTGTTGCCACTAACGCTTGCAACTGCAATGCTTAATGTTAACGTGTTGCCTTTAAAGGTTACAACTGCAAGGGTTAGTGCTTACATGTTGACACTAACGTTTGCAACTGCAACGCTTAGCTTTAACGTTTTGCCACTATCGCTTAATGTTAACGTCTTGCCATTAAAGGTTGCAACTGTAACGGTTAGTGCTTACATGTTGACACTAACGTTTGCAACCGTTTTAACGGTTGCAAATGCAAAGCTTAGTGTTTACGTGTTGCCATTAACGGTTTTAACTACAACGCTTAGTTTTAACGTGTTGACACGGTTTTAACGGTTGCAAATGCAA
The DNA here is from genome assembly GCA_964017185.1 of Rugalucina vietnamica. NCBI lineage: Eukaryota > Metazoa > Mollusca > Bivalvia > Lucinida > Lucinidae > Rugalucina > Rugalucina vietnamica. The sequence goes on along the minus strand of OZ024884.1, from coordinate 22,878,940 downwards.
AGCTTAGTGTTTACGTGTTGTCATTAACGGTTTTAACTGCAACGCTTAGTTTTAACATGTGGCCACGGTATTAACGGTTGCAAATCCAATGCTTAGTGCTTACGTGTTGCAATTAACGGTTATAACTACAACGCTTAGTTTTAACGTGTTGACATGGTTTTAATGGTTGCAAATGCAAAGCTTAAAGTTTACGTGTTGTCATTAACGGTTTTAACTACAACGCTTAGTTTTAACGCATTGTAACCGCAATGCTTAGTGTTAACGTGTTGTCATTAACGGTTGCAACTGCAACGCTTAGTGTAAACATGTTGACACTAACGGTTGCAACTGCAATGCTAAGTGTTAACATGTTGACATAAACAGTTGCAACGTGTTAACGTGTTGAAATTAACGTAAGCAAATGCTACACTTACTGTAATGTTGACACTAACGGTTGTAACTGCAACGTGTTGCCACTAACGCTTGCAACTGCAATGCTTAATGTTAACGTGTTGCCTTTAAAGGTCGCAACTGCAACGGTTAGTGCTTACATGTTGACACTAACGTTTGCAACTGCAACGCTTAGCTTTAACGTGTTGCCACTAACGCTTAATGTTAACGTGTTGCCATTAAAGGTTGCAACTGTAACGGTTAGTGCTTACATGTTGACACTAACGTTTGCAACTGTTTTAACGGTTGCAAATGCAAAGCTTAGTGTTTACGGTGTTGCCATTAACGTTTTTAACTACAACGCTTAGTTTTAACGTGTTGACACGGTTTCAACGGTTGCAAATGCAAAGCTTAGTGTTTACGTGTTGTCATTAAAGGTTTTAAATGCAACGCTTAGTTTTAACGTGTTGCCACGGTATTAACGGTTGCAAATCCAATGCTTAGTGCTAACGTGTTGCAATTAACGGTTATAACTACAACGCTTAGTTTTAACGTGTTGACATGGTTTTAATGGTTGCAAATGCAAAGCTTAGTGTTTACGTGTTGTCATTAACGGTTTTAACTGCAACGCTTAGTTTTAACGTGTTGCCACGGTATTAACGGTTGCAAATCCAATGCTTAGTGCTAACGTGTTGCAATTAACGGTTATAACTACAACGCTTAGTTTTAACGCATTGTAACCGCAATGCTTAGTGTTAACGTGTTGTCATTAACGGTTGCAACTGCAACGCTTAGTTTTAACGCATTGTAACCGCAATGCTTAGTGTTAACGTGTTGTCATTAACGGTTGCAACTGCAACGCTTAGTGTAAACATGTTGACACTAACGGTTGCAACTGCAATGCTAAGTGTTAACATGTTGACATAAACAGTTGCAACGTGTTAACGTGTTGAAATTAACGTAAGCAAATGCTTCACTTACTGTAATGTTGACACTAACGGTTGTAACTGCAACGTGTTGCCACTAACGCTTGCAACTGCAATGCTTAATGTTAACGTGTTGCCACGGTATTAACGGTTGCAAATCCAATGCTTAGTGCTAACGTGTTGCAATTAACGGTTATAACTACAACGCTTAGTTTTAACGTGTTGACATGGTTTTAATGGTTGCAAATGCAAAGCTTAGTGTTTACGTGTTGTCATTAACGGTTTTAACTGCAACGCTTAGTTTTAACATGTGGCCACGGTATTAACGGTTGCAAATCCAATGCTTAGTGCTAACGTGTTGCAATTAACGGTTATAACTACAACGCTTAGTTTTAACGTGTTGACATGGTTTTAATGGTTGCAAATGCAAAGCTTAGTGTTTACGTGTTGTCATTAACGGTTTTAACTACAACGCTTAGTTTTAACGCATTGTAACCGCAATGCTTAGTGTTAACGTGTTGTCATTAACGGTTGCAACTGCAACGCTTAGTGTAAACATGTTGACACTAACGGTTGCAACTGCAATGCTAAGTGTTAACATGTTGACATAAACAGTTGCAACGTGTTAACGTGTTGAAATTAACGTAAGCAAATGCTACACTTACTGTAATGTTGACACTAACGGTTGTAACTGCAACGTGTTGCCACTAACGCTTGCAACTGCAATGCTTAATGTTAACGTGTTGCCTTTAAAGGTCGCAACTGCAACGGTTAGTGCTTAAATGTTGACACTAACGTTTGCAACTGCAACGCTTAGCTTTAACGTGTTGCCACTAACGCTTAATGTTAACGTGTTGAAATTAAAAGTTGCAACTGTAACGGTTAGTGCTTACATGTTGACACTAACGTTTGCAACTGTTTTAACGGTTGCAAATGCAAAGCTTAGTGTTTACGGTGTTGCCATTAACGGTTTTAACTACAACGCTTAGTTTTAACGTGTTGACACGGTTTCAACGGTTGCAAATGCAAAGCTTAGTGTTTACGTGTTGTCATTAAAGGTTTTAAATGCAACGCTTAGTTTTAACGTGTTGCCACGGTATTAACGGTTGCAAATCCAATGCTTAGTGCTAACGTGTTGCAATTAACGGTTATAACTACAACGCTTAGTTTTAACGTGTTGACATGGTTTTAATGGTTGCAAATGCAAAGCTTAGTGTTTACGTGTTGTCATTAACGGTTTTAACTGCAACGCTTAGTTTTAACGTGTTGCCACGGTATTAACGGTTGCAAATCCAATGCTTAGTGCTAACGTGTTGCAATTAACGGTTATAACTACAACGCTTAGTTTTAACGCATTGTAACCGCAATGCTTAGTGTTAACGTGTTGTCATTAACGGTTGCAACTGCAACGCTTAGTTTTAACGTGTTGCCAGTAACGCTTGCAACTGCAATGCTTAATGTTAACGTGTTGCCTTTAAAGGTTGCAACTGCAACGGTTACTGCTTACATGTTGACACTAACTTTGCAACTGCAACGCTTAGCTTTAACGTGTTGCCACTAACGCTTAATGTTAACGTCTTTTCATTAAAGGTTGCAACTGTAACGGTTAGTGCTTACATGGTGCGGTTAGTGCTTACATGTTGACACTAACGTTTGCAACTGTTTTAACGGTTGCAAATGCAAAGCTTAGTGTTAACGTGTTGCCATTAATGGTTTTAACTGCAACGCTTAGTTTTAACATGTTGCCACGGTATTAACGGTTGCAAATCCAATGCTTAGTGCTAACGTGTTGCAATTAACGGTTATAACTACAACGCTTAGTTTTAACGTGTTGACATGGTTTTAATGGTTGCAAATATGCAAAGCTTAGTGTTTACGTGTTGTCATTAACGGTTTTAACTGCAACGCTTGGTTTTAACGTGTTGCCACGGTATTAACGGTTGCAAATCCAATGCTTAGTGCTTAGTGCTAACGTGTTGCAATAACTACAATGGTTGCAAATGCAAAGCTTAGTGTTTACGTGTTGTCATTAACGGTTGCAAGTGCAACGCTTAGTGTAAACATGTTGACACTAACGGTTGCAACTGCAATGCTAAGTGTTAACGTGTTGCCTTTAAAGGTTGCAACTGCAACGGTTAGTGCTTACATGTTGACACTAACGTTTGCAACTGCAACGCTTAGCCACTAACGCTTAATGTTAACGTGTTAGTGTTGCCACTAACGCTTAATGTTAACGTGTTGCCATTAAAGGTTGCAACTGTAACGGTTAGTGCTTACATGTTGACACTAACGTTTGCAACTGTTTTAACGGTTGCAAATGCAAAGCTTAGTGTTTACGTGTTGCCATTAAGGGTTTTAACTACAACGCTTATTTTAACGTGTTGACACGGTTTTAACGGTTCAAAGCTTAGTGTTTACGTGTTGTCATTAACGGTTTTAACTGCAACGCTTAGTTTTAACATGTTGCCACGGTATTAACTGTTGCAAATCCAATGCTTAGTGCTAACGTGTTGCAATTAACGGTTATAAGTACAACGCTTAGTTTTAACGTGTTGACACGGTTTCAACGGTTGCAAATGCAAAGCTTAGTGTTTACGTGTTGTCATTAAAGGTTTTAACTGCAACGCTTAGTTTTAACGTGTTGCCACGGTATTAACGGTTGCAAATCCAATGCTTAGTGCTAACGTGTTGCAATTAACGGTTATAACTACAACGCTTAGTTTTAACGTGTTGACATGGTTTTAATGGTTGCAAATGCAAAGCTTAGTGTTTACGTGTTGTCATTAACGGTTTTAACTGCAACGCTTAGTTTTAACGTGTTGCCACGGTATTAACGGTTGCAAATCCAATGCTTAGTGCTAACGTGTTGCAATTAACGGTTATAACTACAACGCTTAGTTTTAACGTGTTGACATGGTTTTAATGGTTGCAAATGCAAAGTTTAGTGTTTACGTGTTGTCATTAATGGTTTTAACTACAACGCTTAGTTTTAACGCATTGTAACCGCAATGCTTAGTGTTAACGTGTTGTAATTAACGCAACGCTTAGTTTTAACTTGTTGCCACTAACGCTTGCAACTGCAATGCTTAATGTTAACGTGTTGCCTTTAAAGGTTACAACTGCAAGGGTTAGTGCTTACATGTTGACACTAACGTTTGCAACTGCAACGCTTAGCTTTAACGTTTTGCCACTATCGCTTAATGTTAACGTCTTGCCATTAAAGGTTGCAACTGTAACGGTTAGTGCTTACATGTTGACACTAACGTTTGCAACTGTTTTAGGGTTGCAAATGCAAAGCTTAGTGTTTACGTGTTGCCATTAACGGTTTTCACTACAACGCTTAGTTTTAACGTGTTGACACGGTTTTAACGGTTGCAAATGCAAAGCTTAGTGTTTACGTGTTGTCATTAACGGTTTTAACTGCAACGCTTAGTTTTAACATGTTGCCACGGTATTAACGGTTGCAAATCCAATGCTTAGTGCTAACGTGTTGCAATTAACGGTTATAACTACAACGCTTAGTTTTAACGTGTTGACATGGTTTTAATGGTTGCAAATGTAAAGCTTAGTGTTTACGTGTTGTCATTAACGGTTTTAACTGCAACGCTTAGTTTTAACGTGTTGCCGCGGTATTAACGGTTGCAAATCCAATGCTTAGTGCTAACGTGTTGAAATTAACGGTTATAACTACAACGCTTAGTTTTAACTTGTTGACATGGTTTTAATGGTTGCAAATGCAAAGCTTAGTGTTTACGTGTTGTCATTAACGGTTTTAACTACAACGCTTAGTTTTAACGCATTGTAACCGCAATGCTTAGTGTTAACGTGTTGTCATTAACGGTTGCAACTGCAACGCTTAGTGTAAACATGTTGACACTAACGGTTGCAACTGCAATGCTAAGTGTTAACATGTTGACATAAACAGTTGCAACGTGTTAACGTGTTGAAATTAACCGAAGCAAATGCTACACTTACTGTAATGTTGACACTAACGGTTGTAACTGCAACATGTTGCCACTAACGCTTGCAACTGCAATGCTTAATGTTAACGTGTTGCCTTTAAAGGTTGCAACTGCAACGGTTAATGCTTACATGTTGACACTAACGTTTGCAACTGCAACGCCTAGATTTAACGTGTTGCCACTAACGCTTAATGTTAACGTGTTGCCATTAAAGGTTGCAACTGTAACGGTTAGTGCTTACATGTTGACACTAACGTTTGCAATTGTTTTAACGGTTGCAAATGCAAAGCTTAGTGTTTACGTGTTGCCATTAACGGTTTTAACTACAACGCTTAGCGTGTTGACACGGTTTTAACGGTTGCAAATGCAAAGCTTAGTGTTTACGTGTTGGCATTAACGGTTTTAACTGCAACGCTTAGTTTTAACATGTTGCCACGGTATTAACGGTTGCAAATCCAATGCTTAGTGCTAACGTGTTGCAATTAACGGTTTTAACTACAACGCTTAGTTTTAACGCATTGTAACCGCAATGCTTAGTGTTAACGTGTTGTTATTAACGGTTGCAACTGCAACGCTTAGTGTAAACATGTTGACACTAACGGTTGCAACTGCAATGCTAAGTGTTAATATGTTGACATAAACGGTTGCAACGTGTTAATGTGTTGAAATTAACGTAAGCAAATGCTACACTTACTGTAATGGTGACACTAACGGTTGTAACTGCAACGCTTAGTTTTAACGTGTTGCCACTAACGCTTGCAACTGCAATGCTTAATGTTAACATTTTGCCTTTAAAGGTTACAACTGCAAGGGTTAGTGCTTACATGTTGACACTAACGTTTGCAACTGCAACGCTTAGCTTTAACGTGTTGCCACTAACGCTTAATGTTAACGTCTTGCCATTAAAGGTTGCAACTCTAACGGTTAGTGCTTACATGTTGACACTAACGTTTGCAACTGTTTTAACGGTTGCAAATGCAAAGCTTAGTGTTTACGTATTGCCATTTACGGTTTTAACTACAACGCTTAGTTTTAACGTGTTGACACGGTTTTAATGGTTGCAAATGCAAAGCTTAGTGTTTACGTGTTGTCATTAACGGTTTTGACTGCAACGCTTAGTTTAAACATGTTGCCACGGTATTAACGGTTGCAAATCCAATGCTTAGTGCTAACGTGTTGCAATTAACGGTTATAACTACAACGCTTAGTTTTAACGTGTTGACATGGTTTTAATGGTTGCAAATGCAAAGCTTAGTGTTTACGTGTTGTCATTAACGGTTGCAACTGCAACGCTTAGTGTAAACAGGTTGACACTAACGGTTGCAACTGCAATGCTAAGTGTTGACATAAACGGTTGCAACGTGTTAACGTGTTGAAATTAACGTAAGCAAATGCTACACTTACTGTACTGTTATAATGTTGACACTAACGGTTGTAACTGCAACGCTTAGTTTTAACGCATTGTAACCGCAATGCTTAGTGTTAACGTGTTGCAACTGCAACGCTTAGTGTAAACATGTTGACACTAACGGTTGCAACTGCAATGCTAAGTGTTAACATGTTGACATAAACGGTTGCAACGTGTTAACGTGTTGAAATTAACGTAAGCAAATGCTACACTTACTGTTATAATGTTGACACTTACGATTGTATCTGCAACGCTTAGTTTTAACGTGTTGCCACTAACGCTTGCAACTGCAATGCTTAATGTTAACGTGTTGCCTTTAAAAGTTGCAACTGCAACGGTTAGTGCCTACATGTTGACACTAACGTTTGCAACTGCAACGCTTAGCTTTAACGTGTTGCCACTAACGCTTAATGTTAACGTGTTGCCATAAAAGGTTGCAACTGTAACGGTTAGTGCTTACATGTTGACACTAACGTTTGCAACTGTTTTAACGGTTGCAAATGCAAAGCTTAGTGTTTACGTGTTGCCATTAACGGTTTTAACTACAACGCTTTGTTTTAACGTGTTGACACGGTTTTAACGGTTGCAAATGCAAAGCTTAGTGTTTACGTGTTGTCATTAACGGTTTTAAGTGCAACGCTTAGTTTTAACGTGTTGCCACGGTATTAACGGTTGCAAATCCAATGCTTAGTGCTAACGTGTTGCAATAAACGGTTATAACTACAACGCTTAGTTTTAACGTGTTGACATGGTTTTAATGGTTGCAAATGCAAAGCTTAGTGTTTACGTGTTGTCATTAACGGTTTTAACTACAACGCTTAGTTTTAACGCATTGTAACCGCAATGCTTAGTGTTAACGTGTTGTCATTAATAACGGTTGCAACTGCAACGCTTACTGTAAACATGTTGACACTAACGGTTGCAACTGCAATGCTAAGTGTTAACGTGTTGCCTTTAAAGGTTTGCAACTGCAACGGTTAGTGCTTACATGTTGACACTAACGTTTGCAACTGCAACGCTTAGCTTTAACGTGTTGCCACTAACGCTTAATGTTAACGTGTTGCCATTAAAGGTTGCAACTGTAACGGTTAGTGCTTACATGTTGACACTAACGTTTGCAACTGTTTATTGTGCCTACCTCTCTGTCGTACTCGTTCCCTTTCGTTCCTGTTGAAACTTAGCCGGATGGCTACCTTGTTGGGAAAGAACAAGTCATTCTGCTTTTCGAGTGTGTGGTTGTCGGAAAATGTTTTGTTGTGTTTTATGTATTTTTCCCACCCGCTATGTTGGGACTTTAAATTCAATTTGCATCGATTCCTGGTCCATCTATTCTTACTTTATCATATTATCACAGAATCATCATATCAAAGTGATCACCTTATGTAAAAGTAAAAAAAAAATGCTTATCATGTTATCACAGAATCATCATATCAAAATAGTTATCAAATGTTCAAGTATATTCAATAACCCAGGTTACACAAAATAACAACATGAGCTGCATTATGATTTTAGCAAGTATGTGTGTTTTATACAAGTATTATCTACATTATAAAATAGAAATTGTTAGCATGGTCGTCCTTGTTGTTGGGTCCGAGTCGTCTCAAAATTGGGTCCGAGTTGTCTCAGGCTTGGGTCCGATTCGTCTTGGGTCCGAAAAATACCAAGGGTCCGAGTTGTCTTGGGTCCGAGTTGTCCGGCTACCCATTGATCAAGTGCTAACATAATGACTAACATTTAAACAAATTTTCATTTGATTATTTGTACATGTTACAAAGTAGAGATGCAATGAAAAGCCGTATGTTCATTTGTAAATTTTTTTTAAAAAATCGGCAAATTTTATTAAATATTGAAACTAGCTATGGTATTTGCAAACACAAGTAGTAGCTATATTTATGCATGTCAATCAAATAAATTGATGGCAATAATCCTCACATTCTTAAGTCATAGAATTATGAAATTTTGTCCTAAAACTGCAACTATTGAATTGTTGGCGAATTTTAATTGTGCTTTTACAGTTTGTGACACAGACGAAAAATGACGTACTTCCTCATGATGCCATGTAATAGTGGACTGAGATGAAATAAAGTTATTGTATTGTATTGTAACTTCACGTTATATTTGCGTTAAAAACTGTCATCGAACATGCTTTCGTAAAGACATTTATCATATGACGCCGCTGTTTTCCAGTGGATAACGTCATGTCATAAAAATCGTATGACCACACGTGTAATAACACTTTTGCGGGAATACGTAACGTCATTGTCTGTAACAACAATGTAAATCTTCATTGGAAATATGTCCACTTTAAAAGCGATAAAAACCTATTTTAGAAGTCATATGATAAAACGAATCTTACACTCGTGGTCATTTCATATGAAATTTATTAAACTCGCCGAAGGCTCGTTTAATAAATTTCATATGAAATGACCACTCGTGTAAGATCCTCTATGTATATTCATTTTTGTGTGATCTATGAAGATCATTTGTTAGTTAATAACTGAAGAATAAACACAAAATACTGATAATCTGCATCAAGTATACCTGCCATAGGACAGTGTGGTTAGCATGACTGACCTTCCTAACACGACTGGAGCCTGCTGGTGATGTAAAAAGGAGCCTATCATATGACGCCGCTGTTTTCCAGCCGATAACGTCATGTCATAAATAGAGGATCTTACACTCGTGGTCATTTCATATGGAAGAAGAACTGGATGCGTCACTCAGCATCATTCAAACAGAATATGTACAGCATACATAAATCAGCGTTCTTCATATGCCGTGAATCAAAAGTGACGAACTTCCCAATGCCACGCATGATGAAAAATAGAGACAAAAGAATGCATCCCATTGACCCACACACGCCATTTACGTAGAGTTTTGTACCGCTCGCTCAAGATACAAGATACAAGAAACTTTATTTAAAGTCTGACTTTCAATTTACAACTTAATAACATTAGCCATAGGCTAGTTTGTCGACAAACAGAGGAAAAACACTTGCCGATATGTCAACAACTTCGGCAAGTTGGACCACGTTATTGATGGTACTTTTTCTGTATCACTTATTTTCCATTCCAAAGCAAACTTCGCATATAAACTCTTGGTGTGTCCGTCTATTGTTTGTTCATGTCTTTCATTATTCGAGATGTCATATGGACCCATAGTTACTCGAAAAACGGAACTCTCCAAAACAAATCCAAAACAACTTAGACTTATACAACCGCTTACCCAGTCTTGAAGCGAAAAAAAAAAAAAAAAAAAAAAAAAAAAAAAAATAGTGTGTATTCCTCTTTTGCAGCTAAATGTATTAAAATAATCTGAATTTTGGAAATGTCCTGCAACCACATGCAGCACGTGAATTAATTGTGCCGCCTGTGCAATCACGCGATAAATTTGGTAACGGGTGGTTTTCAAAAAAATGAAGTATTTTTCAATATTAAAGCTGAACTGATAAGCTTTATACATATAAGGTCTCATTTATACCTTATATGTCAAACTCCATGCAAAATTTCATAAAAAAAAAGGTGGATCTATACCGGATTTATACAACAATATATACCTAAAATGCCACAAGTGCAACGTTTTAGCGTGACATTTTGAATATTAAGTCATTTTCAAATGGTCAGAAAACAATTATCTGATAACCTAACAAAACAAAATCTCTAAAAAATTACAAACAATTAGGTACTTGAGAGTTGCCAGTGAAGCATGCATGTATTTCGCCTTTGTTGCCTCTTCAGCATTCACCCCTAAAAATAAACTACAGTAAAAATAGCTTAGCTTAAACTTGTGAAAGCCAGTGTTCAATCATTGTAAGCCCTACATCTATTGTATGATCTTACTGATCAAGTCTGATGTATCTGGATTGATTATCAGAGGTTCTTCATTAAAAACCCTTTCTTATATTTTGAAAAGTAGCTGATCTAATCATTTATGTCACAAGTGCAACGTTTTGTATTTCTTGACTGACCATATAAGCATATCATGTATGACTTGTTATTTTGCTTTATATTTTAGTTTAGCAGGTCAGAAAGAAACCAACAAAAACAACCCTTTGCAAAGTTTGCATACAGTTATGCATATTGGTTTCTAATAATAACAAAAGTGATGATGTCACAAGTGCAACGCATATTTTGTAGTCTAAAAAATCAAACGCTAATTCCTAACGATACATATTCGTTATACTCTTATAAATTTATATGGCAATCACAGGAAGCATTGTACACTTGTAAGATACTGTTCATCATTAAATACATTGATCATTTGAGTGGTTATGGAAACATTTATAAGTGCAGAAAGCAATTTTAGGGTCAAATTTATCAAATAAATGTGTGAAAAAAAATTTTTTTGGGAGAATTTTATCAAATTAATGGCATAGAGTCTAGTCCCAGTATAGGGTCTATCAAACTAAGAACAAATTTGAAACTAAAGTGTATGTTACAAATGTAGCACTACTTATAAGGTATATCACCAGTTTTGAAAATAAACAACAAAAAGCACAGAAACAAGAAAATCACAAAATGGCCGTTGTCAAATAAATTTGAATGTTGACTTCTCTTATTTTGATATCCATAGAAAAACCAAGAACAAAAATTAAAAAGACAAATGCACATCTCAATTTTGACCTAAAATGGGTCAATGTCACACTTTTACTTCATTTTTTTTTTTTTTTTTTTTTTTGAAAATCACCCTAACCAGCTGTAGTCTTCCATCCCAACTGGCAAAGTTCTGATAATATTGTAACGGACCTGGTTACAGATACCACAATATGGATACAAAAATATAGAGATTTTTCTCAGGGACTCTCTGTCCAAATAATTGAGGTTGCAACACAGCCCTGACTAGCTTGTCAGAACTACAAGTAATATCAAGATATGAGATATAAATTTTCCTTGGGACTACTTTGTCCGATGATTAGCAATATAAATGATTTTGAAATGATTGGTGCATGAAACAAATCAAGTTGGAATCACGTTGATTTAATACTGTCAGTCCCTAGCTAACCTCAACTATTCCCTAGCCAGAACACAGTTAGGTTTCAACCCCTAACCCTGTCTTGTATCCCAAGCCTTATACCGGCTTGAACCTATGGTTGTATCACAAGACTTAACCGTCTTGAACCTCCAGCATCCAGCAACAGTGGATAGAGCCCTATCAGAATGATCACTATTATCACTGTTCAAGTAGTAGTGCAATACTCCTACTCTACTGAGATAATAATAGTTAAATCAAACCTTTAAGGCTTTATTAATCGTATTGCCTGCTGTTTTATTTCGATGTTACTTCTTCGAGAGCAAGAAGCAGAAAGTGAAAACTGGCTAGATTTCGCGCTTATATACCCGAGGCTGGTACCCTGCACTTGGACTGGTTTCCCGTCTCTTAACCCGACGAACGTAAAATGAAAGTACCTAACGACGTAGTAACGGGTCGCTTAAAACTTTGAAAATAAACTAAATCAAATATGTCATTATTTCGGCGGAATAAAAAGTGCAAATAATATTCTTATATAAAACTGTTCAATCCACAATATTTTAACCTGATATGAACTTAATTTATTGCCATAAACATTTCTTATTAATTTGACATAAGCGGCCTGACTATTTGCACGCATTTCGTTACATTACCCACCCCTTTGGGTTCATGCGTCCCGCATGATCAACAAATATTTTTTTTTCCTATTTGCATATCTTTATGTATTTCACTGGACCTTACCCTGGTCATACTTGTACAAAGTATCATGGCATCATATGTTGATTGAAGACATTGAAATAATCACTTCACCTTCCTGGAAACACTAATTTCAAATACATTAAATCATTAGTCATCAGACTCCTCAGGACAATAGGAGAGTGTCAGCTCTACACTCCCTTCTCCATTCAATTGTAGCTTAATGTCATTGGTTCGGACGTTACCGTCTGGTATGACAGTCCCTATATCAATATTGACTTGATTCACTTTCTGTTTCTTTCTGACTATCTTGTCAGTGTAAATCTCGTCCCCATTTTCTGTAACCTTTGTTACAGATTCAGATGATTTCTCTTTCTTTATCAATTCACATGCCACCTTGATTTCTGTCAAACTCTTTGGTTCTGCATCGTCTGGCAGGAATGACCCATCCTTCCCTTGCCCCATGCTATCGCCATGGTCGGGTCTTCCAGGTGGTATATCAAATCGTAGCCTACCTGGTCCGGAAGGCATATCATATTTCCCTGACATGGGAGTGGACATGGGCTGGTGGACAGAGGCATCACCAAGCATTTGTTCGTACCCATCTAGTTCGCTTTCCAGCTTCAAAATCTTGCTTTGCCTCTGCAAGTCCTCAATCCTTTGCTGCAACTCAATGAATTGTGCTTCACGATCCATATTAATGGTCTAAATAGTCTCTGGGTAAGTCTATAGTTTTATAATAGATGTATGCCCCACGTTGGGCGCCAATTCTGTAACGGACCTGGTTACAGATACCACAATATGGATACAAAAATATAGAGATTTTTCTCAGGGACTCTCTGTCCAAATAATTGAGGTTGCAACACAGCCCTGACTAGCTTGTCAGAACTACAAGTAATATCAAGATATGAGATATAAATTTTCCTTGGGACTACTTTGTCCGATGATTAGCAATATAAATGATTTTGAAATGATTGGTGCATGAAACAAATCAAGTTGGAATCACGTTGATTTAATACTGTCAGTCCCTAGCTAGCCTCAACTATTCCCTAGCCAGAACACAGTTAGGTTTCAACCCCTAACCCTGTCTTGTATCCCAAGCCTTATACCGGCTTGAACCTATGGTTGTATCACAAGACTTAACCGTCTTGAACCTCCAGCATCCAGCAACAGTGGATAGAGCCCTATCAGAATGATCACTATTATCACTGTTCAAGTAGTAGTGCAATACTCCTACTCTACTGAGATAATAATAGTTAAATCAAACCTTTAAGGCTTTATTAATCGTATTGCCTGCTGTTTTATTTCGATGTTACTTCTTCGAGAGCAAGAAGCAGAAAGTGAAAACTGGCTAGATTTCGCGCTTATATACCCGAGGCTGGTACCCTGCACTTGGACTGGTTTCCCGTCTCTTAACCCGACGAACGTAAAATGAAAGTACCTAACGACGTAGTAACGGGTCGCTTAAAACTTTGAAAATAAACTAAATCAAATATGTCATTATTTCGGCGGAATAAAAAGTGCAAATAATATTCTTATATAAAACTGTTCAATCCACAATATTTTAACCTGATATGAACTTAATTTATTGCCATAAACATTTCTTATTAATTTGACATAAGCGGCCTGACTATTTGCACGCATTTCGTTACAATATGTCTGAAACATGCTTATGAAAACGGACATTTGATAATATACTAATTAACTGTAGTTTGGTTCAATATTATCTGACTTCTAACAGCTAAAATATGTTAGATGATATTATAAATTGCGAAAAAACTATGGGGTACGTCACTCATCTGATGAAAAATTTATGAAAAGTCTGGAAATGATTGAATATGATTATGGTCTTGTTTAAAGTAACTTATCTGATGTTTACCTCATTAAATTTGAAGGAAAAACTTGTAAATTGCAGAACAGCCACGAAAAAAAATATTTGTGGTATGCTTTCAGAAATTCAGAATCTCTTGGACCTTAGCTACTGATGTCTTTAGAGAGCTGAAAACAGTGCTTTGATTGTTAAGAAAATGCAAGTCAACAGCTGTCTGGAATAAGTGAATGAACACCTTACAAACTGGACCAAAATTACAAAAGAGCTAAGGGGTATACTAACAAAATCTCTCTTAATTCAATTGCTGACGGTCATGGAGAGTTTAAAATGGTGTCATGAAAGCTAAATAAAAAAGAACTAGTCATATGCTGTCTAGTTTTAGCTTAATATTACTTCTATATTCTGAAACTGAGACCTTATAAATTAGAGCACATTAGATGCCATGATGATGATTGGTCTGATTTTCGACAGACGATCTTGTGTTATTTGCTGAAACTGTTATTGAATTACAACGCATGATTAACAGGCTTGCTGTATATTGTGACATGTGGCATATTAAGGTTCATGTATTGAAAACAAAAGTTATTTTATTTAGAAATGGAGGACCCCTACGTAATTACGAGCGTTGGAAGTTTAAGGATTCTAATTTGGAAGTCGTCACTTATTATAAATATTTAGGTTTATTACTATCATCTAGAAATTCTTGGTTTATGTGTCAGAAAACCCTAGCGAACCAGGCATCCAAAGCATGGTTTGCGGTTAAATCCAAATTGTATAACTATAGGGATATTAAACCGGACGTATTATTTAAAATATTTGACTACAAAATTCTACCGATCTTGTTATATGGAGCCGAGCTTTGGTTTAGTCATCCTTCATAGTTCACAATAAGTTTTGTAAACTTGTTTTACCATCTTCTACCTTTGTATTTTTACTGCTTCCAAAGGATCTAACAATTATTTTTATTTGCTATTACTGCAGCTGGTGTTGTGCCGTGTGGCAGCCCTAAAAAGTCTCCCCGTACATCATCCATAGTGCAGATTATATTTTTCTTTTGATCCTTTGGGATCAGTGAATATATATGAAGTATTTCAAATTTTTATATGTTAAGAATCATCTTCTTAACAGTATTTTGATTATTTGGCCCCTTTGGGAATTTGAGTCTTTGATTTAGACTACACAGATGTAAAATCTTGAAATTGCAGCAAAATGTCTGGCTTTCGCTGCCAGTTTTATAAAGGGTCACTGATGAAGGTTCATTACCCGAAATTGTACAATATGGCCCATCTCAGGGCTTTGAGTTTGCATATCCATATCAAATGCTCTTGTTTTAAAAGCCTTAAGAAAAGCCTCAACATGCCCAACACCCTGGTTAAGCCATACTTCGCCAAAGCCAGTTCTGAATCCCTTATATCTAAAGCCCAACATTTAGTATCTGTTTCAGTCCATCGTTTTTGAAGATTGTAACATTGTTTCGGAAGTCTATTATTAGGCAAATATATTATTCGCAACCAATATTTAATTGCGCGAAAATATTTATGCGGAGTCATTGAGTACCTACCAAGTTCGCCTCTTGCGAAACAGTTTGGTGATTGTACAGAGAGATTTAAATAAAAATAATTGTTAGATCCTTTGGAAGCAGTAAAAATACAAAGGTAGAAGATACAAGAAATGGACAGGTTACGTACATACAAAATTTTAAAAACAAACTTTGGGTGCGAACAGTACTTGTTCTCAGTAAAAAATAAACTATGTAGAACTACTATGACTAAGTTTAGAGGTGGTTTACTTAGGATAAGTTGTAATGAAGGTCGATATAATAAAACTCCTTTAAATGAAAGATTCTGTTTACTGTGTAATCAAGATGTTGATACAGAATACCACTTTCTTCTTGTATGCCGTGCTTTGAGTCATATCAGTCAGTCATATCACCCATATGGTTTACTTACCCTTCTGTTGATAAATTTGTCCAGTTATGTACGTCAAAAAGTACTAACATCATTAATGCTATATCTAGATATGTTGTGCGGCAATGAAATTTAGAACAGAATTTGTCAAAAATATGAATGTTTGAATTAGTCACTTTCTGCAATGCTTAGTTTAAACGTGTTTACACTAACGGTTGTAAGTGCAACGCTTAGTTTTAACGTGTTGACACTAACGGTTGAAACCGCAACGCTTAGTGTTAACATGTTGACACTTACGTTTGCAACCGCAACGCAAAATGTTATAATGTTGACAAAAATGGTTGTAACTACATTGCTTAGTCTAAACGTGTTGACACTAACGGTTGTAACTGCAACGCTTAGTTTTAACGTGTTGCCACTAACGCTTGCAACTGCAACGTTAGCGTTAACATGTTGACACTAACGGTTGCAACATCAACGCTTTGTGTAAACACGTTGACACCAACTGTTGTAACTGCAATGCTTAGTTCAAACGTGTTTACACTAACGGTTGTAACTTGCAACGCTTAGTGTTAACATGTTGACACTTACGTTTGCAACCGCAACGCTTAATGTTATAATGTTGACAAAAACGGTTGTAACTACATTGCTTAGTTTAAACGTGTTGACACTAACGGTTGTAACTGCAACGCTTAGTTTTAACGTGTTGACACTAATGGTTCCAACTGCAACGCGTTAACGTGTTGACACTAACGGTTGCAACTGCAACGCTTAGTGTTATCGTGTTGACATTAACGGTTGCAACTGCTACACTGAGTGTTAACATGTTGACACTGACTTTTGCAAATGGAACGCAACATGTTGACAAAGACTGTAACGCTGAGTGTTTACATGTTAAAACTAATGGTGTCAACTGGAACGCTAAGTGTAAAAATGTAATTGGTAAACGCTTAGTTTTAAAACGCTAAGTGTTAAACTTACGGTTGACACTGCAACCCTCTGTGTTATATTGCATTAACGGTTGCCATTGCAATGCTTAGTGTTATAAAGTTGCACTGACGGTTGTAACTGCAACTCATTGTTGTAACGTGTTGACACTAACGGCAACAACTCCAACGCTTAGTTTTAACGTGTTAACGCTGACGGTTGCAACTGAAATACTTAGTGTTAACGTGTTGCCACTTATACTTGAGGAGAATTTGGCAAAATCAGAGAGTTCTATGCTACCCGAGAGTAAAATGGAATCTGATTATACCATTCATTACAGAAAACATTGAAGTTTATCGTATCACTTGAATTAATTTTCTAAACAAGTCACGCTTTATGATATTTTGGTGAAAGGTTCGTTTTTGGGAATAAAATTGCGATTATACTAGAGGAAAAAATCTACAATAAGTCGCTTAGTTTTCGATTCTATGCTACCCGAGAGTAAAATGGAATCTGATTACACCATTCATTACAGAAAACATTGAATTTTATCGTATCACTGGAATTAATTTTCTAAACAAGTCACGTTTTTTGATATTTTGGTGAAAGGTTCGTTTTTGGGAATAAAATTGCGATTTTCTGAAATTTCTCTTTCCCTCAAAATATCAATGCCACATAGATATTTTCTTATCAAACCCACGCCTTATTGCCAACATTGTGTTCTTATTTTCTAATGTGTTTTCATCCAGCCAAAGTTTTTCAGTTTTAGGGAAAATCACGTTTTTTTTTATGAAAAAAAAAAAAATGCGATTTTTTGAAATTCACCTAAAAAGTTTTCTGTATGAAAATTATGCAAACGCTTTCCAGTAAAATTATGTAATAATCATAGACATCATTTTTCGGGCTTTTCATTTTATTTGAAATTGCACTTGTATCGTGTTCCAATGAAGCTGGGTACCAACGGGGTGTATCTTCAGAAATATACGGCATACGAGCGCGTGGCTGTTTTTCTGGGCGGAAATGAGGCGTCAAAATGTTTTTTGAAACTTAAAATCTTTGCAAAAGTAAAATAAAATAGTTTCATATGTGTTAGATCAGCTGGCTAACCTGCACTCCGATACACTTCGTGACCTCGCTCCTCTCTCGTGACAGCATTAGTTGCCTTTAAACTATGGTCGAACAGATTATGGATTTCGTAAGAAGCTTATTGCTGCTTTATTTGGTGAGAATTATTAGAATTTTTCTTATCTTTTTGTAAACATCTGGTTAGCGTGCAGAATTTCAATAAATTTGCTAAAAGCAATAGATTTTCTACATGTGACATTTTCCACAGAAGACATGATGTAATTTATGAATATGCGTATCTTTACATCTAGAATATTTAAAAACTAAGTCATATCAGTCAGAAAAGATATAACATAACATAATTTTCAATTATTTGGCGTCTTCGATGATTTTTCATTTTCGACCAAGGGATTTCCGTCGGTATGGAGAGGTCTAACGGAATACCGATGGAAATATTCCGCCTACATAATTATGTGTTTGCTAGATTGTCAATTGTTTGCCGGGATTCAAATTTGGGGTAAATGATGATTTTAAGCAGAAAATCGCGAATTATTGAAAACTACCATATAAAGTTCTCCGCACGAAAACTGTTCAATTGTTTTCCAGTAAAATGAAATACTAAGTCCTTTGACTGACATTCAAACTTCTTATTTTTGTGAGGTGTCGACTGACCTTAGTGCAAAGAGCTGTTGTAGTCACCTCGGTCGTACGAGTTTCCGTGCGCGTGCACATTTCCGTGCGCGTCACACTTTCATTTAAATTTTTAGAAGTCCATAACTTGACAGCCACTGACCTCAAAACACTCATACTTGGGCTTTATGGACCCTGTAGGATTGGCTTTCAATTCAAGGCATCGGGCCCCAGGGTCTATGACCAGGGGTGGTGCTAGCGTTCACGTTCAAAATCTAAATCAACTTTAAATTGTTCTAGAAGTCTAAATATTGACAGCCCTATAAGTATTGATATTTGGACCATTGATACTCGGTAGGGTTGGCTTTCACATCATGGCATCGGAGCCCTGAAGTCTTGCTTGGGGTGGAGCGAAAGCTTAAAATCTAGAACACCATCACAAATGACTTTTCAGTGTTAATATTTCTAGAAGTATTGACAGCCAATTATATGACAACATTCATAGTTGTGATGTTGGTACACTATAGGGGTGGGGTTCATTTCATTGCATCGGATTCCTAGGTCCATGTTTAGTGGAGTGGGGCATATTTTGACAACAACTTATTCTACAGCATTCATTCTTCATATACTTTAGATTCCAGGACATCAGACCTCTGGGTCCGAGCCAGAAGTCGGGCTAGAGGTCACAATGTAGAACACATTGAATATTATTTTCTTTATCATTCCTTAATAGAAACAACTTAGGAGACTGTCATTCATCCTCTGACACTGACTTATGTGTCATGAGGTTAAAGCATGGCCCAGTGCTCTTGCCTTAAATCTTGGCACTAAATTAGTATATGATCATACTTTTTTTCTGATTATTAGTGAGAATGACCAGACCTTTGACCCTAAAGTACATATAGGTCACTGTGAGATAATTTCATTATTCAGTGATTTTGCCTTATATCCAATCACTAAGTATATTAGCAACTTAATTCACAATATGACTGAGTATGGAGATAGAACCCCATAGAAGTCTTGTGTCACTGTAAACTTATTGCATGGTTCAGTAGATTTGTCGTATATCTTGACACTCAATTAGAGTATAAACATACGTCTTTCACAATATGGGCCCTTCACCCCTAAGTACTTATAGGTCGCTGTGACCTAATTTCATGGTTCAGTGTTTTTTGCCTTATATCCATTCACTAAGTTAGTATATGAGCATACTTCATTCACAATGTGAGTGAGTATGGCCATACCTTTGGCCCCAAAGTAGGCTTATATCACTGTGAACTAATTTCATAGTTCAGTGGTTTTGCCATTTATCTAGACATTACTATATGAACATATGACTTTCATAATATGAGTGAGTATGGCCAGACCTTTCATTCCAAAGTTGTTATCTAGGTCACTGTGCTCTAATTTCATAGTTCAGTGATTTTGCTTTATAGTTATTTTGCTTTAACACTCATTGGGTATATGATCATACTTCTTTCACATTATGAGCAAGTATGACTGGACCTTTGACCCCAAAATGCTTATATAAATAGGTACATGTGACCTAATTTCATGGTTCAGTGATTTTGTCTTAACCTCAGCACTCATTGGGAATATGATTATACTTCTTTCACAATTATTATGAGTGAGTATGACTTGACCTTAGACCACAAAGTACTTATAGACCAGGGCCCTGTTGCATAAGCTTAAGCTGCCATTAAACCTTAAGCTGCAATTAAGTTCAGGGACTCTCTTAGTGAAGATGGCATTAATTTTCTGCTGCATGAAACAATTTTAAAGTACCTCCGGAGCTACATTAGCTAATGCAGCTTTAAGTACATGCTAATTTTGATTTTTATAGACAATAATGTAACAGGAGTAAAGCTGTAATTAACTTAACTGGGACTTTAACCTGCAATTAAGAGTTAATAGAGTTTCATGCAACAGGGCCCTGTGCGACCTAATTTCTTGGCTCAGTGATTTTGTCTTTTAGCATCAAGGAAAAAATGATGCATGCTGCTTTTACAAGTCGAGGTGGTCCTGATGACTGACAAAGCCAGAAACAGTCGAACACACTGTCACCGGGCGGTTCCTGTATGGACCAATGTTGGCAGAGTGACCGCCTATTGGGAAATAGCTGCTAATTTGGTTTACAGTATGTTTTCTATGTATAGGTACCTGATTGTCAAGTTAGCTTTTTCCCATCTAAGTTTTTGGATTGGTATTTATTTTGTTTCTGATTGCGCCACTTCCTATATAAACGCACTGGGCCTTGCGATTTCAGAGAAGATTTTTTTGCTTTTCTTATTTAAGGCTATTGGAACTAATGACCCCCGGGATAGGGCCTTTTTTACCCCGGGGCTTGAATGGCCGAATTTACGTAGTCCTTTTCATAACATTGCTGAATACAAAACATACAAGATTTGGTTCTTAGTGGTTTCTGTGGTTTCAGAGAAGATGATTTTTCCCATTATAAGGGATGTGGCCTGTATGAACCCCAGGAGCACTGTTCATAGGATTTACAATGAATATTACTATACATAGCTACACATAACATATATTGTACTGGGCCATGTGTTTTTTGAGACGAAGATTTTTTCATGTTTTGTCTGATTGTAAGGCTATGGAAGGTAATGATCACTGGGATGGGACCATTCTTTGCCACATGGGCATGCTTTGCGGGATTCATTTCAAGCTCCATACGTGGCTTGTCCCAAAAAAGCCCGTTACACATTCATTTTATTTTGAACGCATAGCAGGAACTAACAAGAGTTACCCATGCAGAATAATTGGCCATATTGGAACTTATTTTACTGTACAAAATGATACTCACTTCAATGACCTCACTGCTACAGTTAGCTTAAGTAGGCATGACCGGAGCAAGTCAAATTATGCAAAATGTTTTCGTAATTTCTATTTTTCGCAATCTTCTAAATCAACATAGGTATAATGTGATCATTTAGAAAAATATACCAGCATAACTACTATTCTATGAGCATCATTTAGTGATAATGTTATGAAATTTGAGAACGATTTGATAGTTTGGGAGACAAATAAAGAAGCTTACCTATAAAAATCCAACGACAAAACTACGACGTTGGCAAAAACATGCGGAGCAAAAAAACAGGGTCGTTATATTTAAACAGCTAAAATATGTTCTTTAATGGAAACCAAGCAAATGTATAGCTTGATATTAGTTGGTGACTTCAATACTACAACACAACACCTACTTTTAAAATGATATATCAGCTAACAGTAATATTTCTTGACCTAACATACATGGGCAGTAGTTCACAGTGGATAGCATTTGGTTTATTATTCTTATTTTGCATGGCTGATCTTTATAACATTATTTTGACAATTTGCTTATAAATATTTTACTCAGATTTCCAAATATATGCTACAGTATCGTTTAGCTAAATATAAATCTTATTTTGAAATATATTTTTTTGTTTGTAGTGTATTTAGCCAACTGGCAAAATATTAAGAAAAAATCAAAATTAACGGCAACGTCATTAGACCTGCTCCGCTGAAGTAGGGGAACAAGGGTTCAAACCTCCACTGCAACTTAACATAGCGTTAATATGTTGACACAAACGGCTGCAAAGCTCAGTGTTGACATGTTGACATAGAAGGTTCCAACTGCAATGCTTCGTGTTAACATGTTGACACTAACCGTTGCAACTGTAACGCTTAGTGCTATATTGTTGACGCTAATGGTTGTTACTGCAAGGCTTAGTTTTAACTAGATAAGCTGGCTAACCTGCACTCCGATACACTTCGTGACCTCGCTCCTCTCTCGTGACAGCTTA
Organism: Rugalucina vietnamica; assembly: GCA_964017185.1. Classification (NCBI taxonomy): domain Eukaryota; kingdom Metazoa; phylum Mollusca; class Bivalvia; order Lucinida; family Lucinidae; genus Rugalucina; species Rugalucina vietnamica. The sequence goes on along the minus strand of OZ024884.1, from coordinate 22,856,457 downwards.
GCATGGGTTGCCTTTAAACTATGGTTGAACAGATTATGAATATCGTAAGAAGCTTATCACTGTTTTATTTGGTGATGATTGTTAGAATTAATGTTATGTTTTGTTAGAAAATGCATAAATCTTTTAGTAAACATCTGGGTAGCCTGCCGAATTTCAATAAGTTTGCAAAAAGCAATCGATTTTCTACTTTTTTGTCTTAAATTTTACAGTAGTCTCCCCTAATCTATTTATAGTAATATTTGATATTTTCAACAGAAAACATGAAGTATTTTATGAACCTGCGTCATTTTACATCTGGAATATATATAAATTAAGTCCTATCAGTCAGAAAGATATGACACAACATAATTTTCAACTTCTTTGGAGTCTTCGATGATATTTCATTTTCGACTAAGGGCTCAATAGAAGTCATTTCCGTCGGTATGGAGAGGTCTAACGGAATACCGATGGAAATATTCCGTCTAAGTTTTAACGTGTTGCCACTAACGGTTGCAACTGCAGTGCTTACAGTTAAACAATTAACGATTGCAACTGCAACGTTAGCGTTAACATGATGACACTTACTTTTGCAACTTCAACGCTTAGTGCCACTGCAATGCTTTTTGTTAACGTGTAGAAACTAACGGGTGCAACTGCAACGCTAAGTGTTATATTGTAAACACTAACGGTTGTAACTGCAACGCATAGTTTTAACGTCTTGCCACTAACGGTTGCAACTGCAATGCTTAAAGTTAACGTGTTGCCATTAACAGTTGCAACTGGAACGCTTAGTGTTAACATGTTGACACTAACGGTTGCAACTGCAACGCTCAGTGTTAACGTGAAGACATAAAGTTTGGAACTACTACACTAACGGTTGCAACTGCAATGCTTAGTGTTAACGTGTTGCCATTTACGGTTGCAACTGCAATGCTTAAAGTTAACATGTTGACACTAACGGTTGAAACTGCAACGCTCAGTGTTAACCTGTTGACATAAACGGTTGCAACTGCAACGCTTAATGTAAACGTGTTGACATACATGTTGCAACTGCTACACTTAGTGTTATAATGTTAACACTAACGGTTGTAACGTGCTGACAGTAACGGTTGCAACTGCAACGCTTAGTGTTAACATGTTGACACTAACGGTTGCAACTGCAACGCTTAGTGTTAACAACATACGGTTGCAACTGCAACGCAGTTTTAACGTGTTAACACTTACGGTTGCAACTGCAACGATTAGTGTTATTAAGTTGACAATAACGGTTGTAACTGCAACGATTAGTTTTAACGTGTTGACGCTAACGGTTGTAACTGCAATGCATAGTTTAACGTGTTGCCATTAACGGTTGCAACTGCTATGCTTAGTTTTAATATGTTGCCACTATCGGTTGCAACTGCAACGCTTAGTGTTAACATGTTGACACTAACGGTTGCAACTGCAAAGCTTAGTGTAATAATGTTGACAGTAACGGTTGTAACTGAAACGGATAGTTTTTTGGTGTTGACACTAACGGTTGTAACTGCATCGCTTAGTTTTAACGTGTTGCCACTAATGGTTGCAACTGCAATTCTTAGTGTTATATTGTTGAGACTAACGGTTGTAACTGTACGCTTAGTATTTACGTGTTGACGCTAAGGGTTGTAACTGCAACGCTTAGTTTTAACTTGTTACCACTACCGATGGCGTCCGGGACCTGGAATCGAGTTCTTAAGTTTTTTTTCCTTTACTGAATTATGTTCAATAGACATTGCCTTTGAAGAATCTGAGTGATGCCAAGGTCATTGAGCAATTTTGAATTTTCAAGATGGCATTTAAGATGGCTGCCAGAATATAAAATAATCTTTAATACGGGTCTCTCATTGTTTTTTATCTGGCAAAACTGTGGTTATTTCAGTCCAAAATGATAAATAGTAATCAGTTTTGTGTAAGTATGTGATTCTTTCACAGTTTGTTTAAGGTAGGATACAAGATGACTGTCGGCTTTCTTATAGAAACACTGGTAAGATGAAATAAGTCAAGGTTTTTCAAGTTATTTGTTTTACATTCAAGTTTTCATTCAATTAGAACTTTAACTTTCAGAACCATTACTCAAGCTAGTTCGCCTTATCAAGATAAGTAATTATCAAATTTCCTGCACTGAATACACTTAGCACTGAAAATCATTACTCTAGACACTTTGCCTTATCAAGATAAAGGGTAATAGAGCACTTGTATTTCAATATTGTGTAGTTCAAGATGGTGGAAGGATGGGTGGAAAAATAGTGAATGTTGATAAGATTTAAAAATAGGTACAAAAACAATGAAACAGTTTGAAAGCAAATAGTATGCAAGCTTTAATGAGGAAGTTTTAAAGTTGTAGAAACTCAAGCAGCAGTATGTTGGCAATAATGAAGCAATAGCTACCATTCTAATTTACAATAGAGTGATTGGACAACAGGCAAGGTCATATGACATAGGCATAAACTCATAGTGACAACCTCGAGATACATTTGCAGATCTACATGTACAGTTGATGTTTAAAGCAAAACGTAGAAAATATCACAAACAAAAGTATAGGTGGGTCAAATAAAAAGAAAAGTGTTTGTTCTATATCAAATGACTCAATCTTGTATGGCAAGCCAAGTGCACATTAATTCTTTAAACCTAGGTTTGAACTTCCCCGGGTTTGAATACTTTAAACCCTGGTTTAAAACTCAAAACGCACATTAATTCTTCAAACCGGGGTTTCAACTTCCAATCAGGGTTTCAACAAGCAAATGCACATTTATTCTTTAAACCTAAGTTTGAACTTCAAACCAGGGTTTGAAAATTTTAAACCATGGTTTAAAATTCAAAGTGCACATTAATTCTTCAAACTAGGGTTTTAACTTTCAAACCACGGTTTCAACTAGCCAATTGCACATTTATTCTTTAAAGCTAGCCAAATGCACATTTATTTTTTAAACCTCGGTTTGAACTTTAAACTAGGGTTTGACATTCTTAAACTATGGTTTAAAATATATATTTTCATTGAAATATTGAAACTATGGTTTGACATTTGAAATCGTAGTTTCAACAGGCCAAATGCACAGTAATTATTTAAACATAGGTTTGAACTTCAAACCTATAGTTTAAAGTTTTGAAACCTAGGTTTGAAGTTAAAGGGCAGTACAAAAAAGTTCAAACCCTGGTTCAAAGTATCAAACTGGGGTTTTATCGTGCCAGATGCACATTGATTTAAATTTTAAACCTTGGTTTGAATTTTAAACTATGGTTTGAAAACTTTGAAACTTGGGTTTTTAAACACGGGTTTAAACTTTTTTTGTACGACCGTTTATTTCAAACCTAGGTTCCAAAACTTTTAACTATGGGTTTGAAGTTCAAACCTATGTTTAAATAATTAAAGTATTTTTTCAAACCATACTTTAAGAATTTGAAACCCTGGTTTAAAGTTCAAACTATGGTTTAAAAAATAAATGTGCATTTGGCTAGTTGAAACCCTGGTTTGAAAGTTGAAACCCCGGTTTGAAGAATTATTGTACACTTTGAGTTTTTAACCAGGGTTTAAAGTTTTCAAACCCTGGTTTGAAATGTTCAAACCTTGATTTGAAATTTTCAAACCCTGGTTTGAAATTAAAACTTAGGTTTTAAGAATAAATGTGCATTTGGCTAATTGAAACCCTGGTTTGAAAGTTAAAACCCCGGTTTGAAGAATAAATGTGCACTTTGAGTGTTAAACCCGGGTTTAAAGTTTTCAAACCCGGGTTTGAAATTTTCAAACCATGGTTTGAAGTTCAAACCTAGGTTTTTCTTTTGCTCCGGAGTTAGTAGGTTATTCGGCGCCCAGGGATCTCCATCGTCGGGCAGCTTACTCAATCTGTGAGTCCTGGTTTTTGATTCATCAGGATGTTTATCATGATTTATTTGTTTGTTCTTGATGTTTCATTGACTAGTTAGAGATTCACCACGAGGACCGAAGAACTAACTAAATGTTGTGAACCACTGCAGAAGCTGAGGGTGAGGTTAGGTACCTGTAAAACCGGTTTAAGCCCGCCAGTAACTTTGTGTTACTGATCGTTCCAAGTCGATACTTCTGTAGTGGTTCTTTTTGTTTTATGTCTTGGTGTTTAAAATTTTTTGTGCTGTTGGCGCCTTATGTATGTATTCATATTTTTAGTTAAGTTAAGGTAACTGAGTGGCCACCTATTGGGAAAATAGCTGCTCATTCGGCTTACGATATGTTTCATGGTATAAGTACCTGATTGTTAGTTTGGTTTTTTCCCACCTCGGTTTTTGGAGTGGGAATCTTTTTCTGATTGCGCCTTTTCCTGATCTTTGCCTACTTGTACCTTTTTAAAGAATTAATGTGCACTTGGCTTGCCATACTATGCCAATCTGTCATTCTATTCTGGTCTACAAATGATCTGTCAAAGTACAATGGGGACAATTTCCAATCAAGTACATGTATCAGTAAACTATCCCAAAAGTGAATGATGTTTACCCGGTATTTGGTATATAAAAGTTCAGCACAAAATGCCACAAGACATGCAATTATTGTCCCAACAAAGTGTACAGGCAGTGATAGAAAAAAAGTACAAGTAGGCAAAGATCAGGAAAAGGCGCAATCAGAAAAAGACTCCCACTCCAAAAACCAAGGTGGGAAAAAACCAAACTAACAATCAGGTACTTATACCATGAAAACATTTCGTAAGCTGAATGAGCAGCTATTTTCCCAATAGGTGGCCACTCAGTTACCTTAACTTAACTAAAAATATGCAAACATACATAAGGCGCCAACAGCACAAAAAATATTTTAAACACCAAGACATAAAACAAAAAGAACCACCACAGAAGTATCGACTTGGAACGATCAGTAACACAAAGTTACTGGTGGGTTTAAATCGATTTTACACGGCCGTAACCTCACCCTCAGCTTCTGCAGTGGTTCATAACATTTAGTTAGTTCTTCGGTCCTCGTGGTGAATCTCTAACTAGTAAATGCATCATCAAGAACAAACAAATAAATCATGATAAACATCCTGATGAATCAAAAACCAGGACTCACAGATTCAGTAAGCTGCCCGACGATGGAGATCCCTGGGCGCCAAATAACTTACTAACTCCGGAGCTAAAGAAAAACATCAGTTGGACCCCGGTGGGCCAAGCAACAGACAAGAAGCTCCGGCCCCAACCAACTAAAATGAATAGCTTTAAGTCGGGGCCATCATAGAGTCTGACGCCCGACCCACCGGCGTGCAATTAAAGAAGGCAGCATAGTTATCAACCGTGATTGGGTTAAAAACTAAGCATGCAGACTGTCGCATAACATTCAAGTTATAACCTATACGTCTGTAACGTGTTATGATTTTTCTAAACTGAAAAGAAAAATCATTACTTCCTATAAGTTTCTTAAATTTGTAGACCAAGTCACCATAAAATTCTGGCTCCGAAAGACCCTCACTTAAAAGCGTCTTTAACCCAACATTATATTTGGAAATCAATTCATAGTGTCTACGATAAAATTTAGAAAAGGTTTTTCGAAGTTTATGATACCGATAGCCCTGTTGGAGAAGTTTGGCCGTTAAAGATTTATTTCGAGCGTTGAAGTCTGTAACATGATTGCAGACTCTAGCAAACCTAATAAGTTGTGAAATGTATACACCATAAGAAGCACGACGAGGAACGTCACCATCCAAAAACGGAAAATTTACTATATCAAAATCAAAGTCATCGCGCTTATCATAAATTTTAGAAGAAACAAATCCATTTGCAACAGAAAGATGTAGATCTAAAAAGGGGGCTTCGGTATCCGAGATATTGGCTTTGTTCAACTGTAGTTCAGATGGATAAATTTGATTGACCATACCTTCAAAATAAGGGTTGTCAATGTTCAAAAGGTCATCGAGGTACCTAGAAGTGGAATTAAAAGCCTCGATAACATCAGCTTGATTATCATGGTTAAGAGAATCCATGAAATCTCTTTCGTAGCAGTATAAAAATAAATCAGCTACGAGAGGTGCGCAATTTGTACCCATCGGAATTCCAACAATTTGTCTGTATAACTTGGTCCCGAATCTAATATAAATATTATCCAGGAGATAGGATAAGGCGTCGCACACATTCTGACATGACCAAAGTGTATACCGACTTTGGTCAGAGGATGTAAAAACCAACGGCAGCGGATGAAGTAAATTAGTTTAGCAGACCATCAGAAATCTAACTGATAGTTTAGGGGAGAAGATGACATGTACTTTCAGAAGTTTGCAAGGCTAATGTCATTAAAAGAAGTAATATGAAAGGCACTCGTGAAGTAGGGGACATCCGTATGCAGCAATCGGTGATGGCAGCACTTGACAATCAGAAAAGGATTTCTGCCACTATAGATGTCACATATGCATTTTACTGTTATGTTTTCAGTACCTGGCTCACAGGCTTAGCATTGTTGTTGTAAAGTCACCACCAGTGAAATAGAGGTCTTCCATGATTGATGTAGAGAAACAATAGAGAATAATAAAGCTATTGCTCTTTACCTGATTTAATTTAGTGTGCATGTCCTTTTGGGATGCGACACAGTCAGATATTGTTAATGTCATTGACAATTGCATTGTGACCAATGTATTGCAGGATGGTTATTTATGTCCAATTCTGGGTGACACTGATGTCACGTTATCTTTTATGGTTCAAGAATAAGCCATGTGCTTCTATGTGCTGCGGTTGCTGCTGGGCAGGAATTGGTTGTACAATCTTTTTTTGTTCTTACCAAGACAACAATGTATGCATAAACGAACAGTGAGTTGTGTTTTAAAAATGTTTTCATACCAATTTGTTGGTCTAAACAATCAGTATATAGGCTAGTTTTACCTTTTTTCATCTTCATGAATGAAGAATACACAACGGTGCTTTGCATTGTGTAAAATTGTATTTTGTCTCGTACATATTTGTTTGGTTTGCTTGTATTGTGATTTAACAATCAACTAATTAAACAATCAGACATGTTGAGATGGAGCTTATATTTCTTTGGTATGAACCAGTACTATTACAATCAGTAGCATGGAAAGGTTACCATGTATGTCATGCACAACTCTGTGGTGGCGGGCTCAAACACCAACTTCTCAATTCAGAGTATGACACTCTACCATAGGCTACTGTGTCGTCTTACACGCCCTTGTGATTCTTGTGTAACTTGATATATATGATAAAGGGGTCTTATGTCCAAAAGAATCAAAATTAATATATGTAAATAGCAATGTGAAAGACCAAGTTTCGTATTTCCTGAAAGTTTGAAGATATTATCTCCATAAATGTATGGGAATCAAAAGGTGTTGTTTTTTTTTTCGACAATGACAGTTATTTTATTAGATGTAAACTACACAGTTTTTAGTCTATCAACAATACAAATATTTTCGTCACATTACAATTAGTTCTTTAAAACTATGTCTTACACAAAATGTCTATGTCTTACACAAAATGTTTCTATTAGCACAAAATCTCAAATGCAAACAGTTGTGCTTTAAAATGGCCGCCATCTTGGATGCCATCTTAGTTTCTTACAGCTACAAACTTTTTTTATCTATGTCTTACTCACGAGCAAACCAATAAATCGCGTCATAGATTTGTCCCATATATGTAAAAATATTGATTTTTGCTATTTCTGGCTTCCATGTTGGATACCGTCTTGAATATATAAAAATGCTCAAAGATGCCAAGGTGGAATCACTTGGATTCTTCAAGGGCTAGGTCTGCTAAACAAGATTCAGTAAAGAAAAAAACTTTAGAACACAATTCCAGGTCCTCTCTGAATTCAGCTCTTTTCTACCGGACTAAAACTGCAATACTTAGTGTTAACGTGTTGAAATTAACGGTTGCAACTGCAACGCTTAGTGTTAACATGTTTACACTAACGGTTACAACTGCAAAGTTTAGTGTTATATTGTTGACACTTACGGTTGTAACTGAAACGCTTAGTGTTATATTGTTGAAACTTACGGTTGTAACTGCAACGCTTAGTTTTAACGTGTTGCCACTAACGGTTGCAACTGCTACCATGTCGACACTAACGGTTGCCACTGCAATGCTTAGTTTTATAATGTTGACACTAACGGTTGCCACTGCAATGCTTAGTTTTATAATGTTGAAACTAACGGTTGTAACTGCAACGCTTATTTTTAACGTTTTGCCACTAATGGTTGTAACTGCAATGCTTAGTGTTAACGTGTTGCCACTAACGGTTGCAACTGCTACCATGTCGACACTAACGGTTGCCACTGCAATGCTTAGTTTTATAATGTTGACACTAACGGTTGCCACTGCAATGATTAGTTTTATAATGTTGAAACTAACGGTTGTAACTGCAACGCTTATCTTTAACGTTTTGCCACTAATGGTTGTAACTGCAATGCTTAGTGTTAACGTGCTGCCACTAACGGTTGCAACTGCTAAGCTTTATGTTAACATACTGACACTAACGGTTGCAACTGTAACACTAAGTGTTAACATGTTGAGATTAACGGTTGCAACTGAAACGCTTAGTGTTAAGATGTTGACATCAACTGTTAGTATCAACATGTTAACACAAAGCTTTGCTATTGCAACCGGCTCGTTTGCCGTGAGCTGCCACCCGTGTCGTTTGGATGAAGGGATCCTGGTGGTTGAGTGTGTTGGCTTTGCTGACGGACATGGTCGGTGATTTCGACTAGACGGGAGGCCATTCGGGCTCGGTATGGTCAATCGGCCTTGTCGCGCCAAGCCCTAGGAACACCTTTTTCTTTCTCTTCTTGTACCTGTAAGAAGCTGATACTCTCATGCGTCTCCAAAAATTGCCATACACCGAAGTGACTAGTAAATACCGGCTTCTATTATCGGTTTTCTGGTGATATATTTTACCCTAATTTTCAACAACATGTAAAATGAACATAATGTAATCTTGACACAACAACATATACAGTCGAAAGGACAACATGTCCTATAGAGGCAACAAAACGATAAATTGCCAAAACAAAGTATCAAATAAAGACAATAATCTGATGAAACGAATAAACAATGCAAAAGATGTAGCATACAGAATTGCAATTGGACATTACAGCATAATGAAAAGAGATAACATCTCGGTTATTTGAATTGCGAGTATTATCAACGAAGCGAACAGAACGTCATCTTAAGCAGGTGCGTTGTTATTTCACCAAACAGAATCACACTTTAAACCATCATAATGAAACAAGAACAAAATGATATGACAAAACAGCCCATCAGAACAATGAGTTGACATAACAACAGAATATATAATAAAATTAAAACTGAGATCCTTTAAGAGCAGTAAACATATTAATGAGAAAGGTGATGGGTCATACCATGGTTTCGGCTACTTAAGCCTCTTCAGTGACCCTGTAGATTTGGCAACATGAAGCCAAAGAGAATTACTGTAATTTTGCATAAACCCACCAGAATCATAATATGAAAAGACAACATTTTCAACAGGGTAAAAGAAGAGTTTTATGATCCTTGGAACCAATAGAACGCAGTATTAACCAGACTACATAGAAATGAACAAGGTAATATGCCATATCAAAAGAAGTAAATGATAAATTGACCAAATAAGATAATATATGAAGCTAACAAAACGACAAATGACAAGACAACATACCCACCAGAATCATAATATGAAAAGACAACATTTTCAACAGGGTCAAAGAAGAGTTTTATGATCCTTGGAACCAATAGAACGCAGTATTAACCAGACTACATAGAAATGAACAAGGTAATATGCCATATCAAAAGAAGTAAATGATAAATTGACCAAATAAGATAATATATGAAGCTAACAAAACGACAAATGACAAGACAACACGAAACCCGAAGCCAACAAAATAATGAGTAGACATAAAACATTATATATTAACTCAATAAAATGATGATTTAACCTTATAATCTGTAACGTTGACATGATAACATGTTGAATGGAGCCAAGATAATACTTAGCGGACAGATGGGATGACAAACGAACACTATAATAATATATTTCAACAGCATATAATGACAGCTCTTAACATAAGACAGTTATGGCATTCCATAGTACATGTATCTGCAAATATCGAGGTTGTCATGTGGTAATGTGTTTATGCCTATGTCATATGACCTTGCCTGTTGTCCAATCACTCTTGTGTAAATTAAAATGGTAGCTATTGCTTCATTATTACCAACTGTAAGATCATTTATACTGCTGCTTGAGTTTCTACAACTTAAAAACTACCTCATTCAAGTTTGCATGCTATTTGCTTTCAAACTGTTTGGTTGCTTTTGTAACTAGTTCGAGATCTTAATAAACATTCACTATCTTTTCACCCGTGCTTCCACCATCTAGAAATACACAATATTGAAGTACAAAATTGCTCTATTATCCTTTATCTTCATAAGGCAAAGTAATGATGTTTAAGTGCTACGTGTTATCAGTGTGGGGAAAACCATTAAAACTCAATTTTAGGTCAAATTCGTTTTGCGCAAGAAATTATAGCTGCCTTCTTGAATGTCATCTTGATTACATCTTGATAATGCAAACTAGCTTGAGTAATGGTTCTAAAAGTTAAAGTGCTAATTGTATGAATCAAAACTTGAAAGTAAAACCAAAATCACGAAAAACCTTGACTTATTTCATCTATACAGTATTTTTATAAGAAAGCTGACAGCCATCTTGTATCCTGTCTTGAAAAAACCGTGATAGAATGTACATACGTATACAAAAATGATACCGTTTCATCATTTTGCACTATAAAAACCACAGTTTTGCCAGATAAAAACAATCAGAGACCCCTATTAAATATACTTTTATATTCTGGCCGCCATCTTAAACGCCATCTTGAAAATACAAAATTGCTCAATGATGCCAAGGTGGCATCACTCAGATTCTTCAAAGGCAAAGACAATGCCTACTGAACAGAAAAAAAACTTTAGAACTCAATTCCAGGTCAAATTTGTTTTCTGCCGGACTAAAAGTACTTTTTGCAATTCTGCATTTAAAATCCGTGTGAGGATCAAATATTAAAAAAAAAAAAAAAAAAAAAAAAAAAAAAAAAACACGTCACTTTCTAATGTTATGACATATCCATCAAACGCAAAAACCATTTGGATATGTGTAGTTTCTCTAACGTCAATTGGCTTGAAAGTTTAATAAAATACGCCAAACATTTTACCTGCGTAGTAATAATAGTGTGGTTTGCCGTTGTAGAAAATTGTGACATATTTTCCGTTTTGAAATAATCGCTCATATTTCGAAAAATATAATGTTTAGGACTAAAAAAATAATATTAGTCAAGTCCAGGTGTTTATATAAATGTAAATTAAAATGATGCGATGCGCAACATAAACTAAATTGATTGCCATGGAAACTGAAGTTAAATGTTCTTAAAACGCAAAGTTTACAGGTTATGACATACGTTAAACGCTTTATTTTAGGCCGTTATAGTCATTTAAAAATGCAAATGTACGCCACGTTCAGAAATCATTTGTAAACACACAGAATGCTTCCGCGTTAAATTCGATGGAATAATTACCAAGCTATCTTTAATTGAATGCTCGGTAGCGCAGACCGTTGTTACAAGTTTACAGTCCGTTTTTTTAAGACAAAATCGCCGCGAAAATCGTTACCACGCTAAAATGCGACGCAACAAAATATAAATTCAACATTAATCAGATTGCGCATTTCAAAACGATTATTTTGTTGAAATTTGAGCAGAATGCTTCCACAAATAAGCATTTTACACGTACATTAATCAAACGTTATGTCGACTTTTCCGTATGACGGCAACTTCTGACGCGACGTCACAATGTTTTCATTAAAAGATGATAAACTTTAAAGCTACTTTAGGTTGTTTATCTGCATTTGGTGGTCAGCGTCAGGTCTTTTAACACATAAATCAAGGTTCACTCTATATCACTTAATATTGTAAACTCACATATTTTGGGTAAACTCACATATTTTGGGTCTGATCATACATACAGCTGTTGATGATTTGTTAATAAATTTTACGGATTAGAACCTCTAACTCTATTTTTATAATCTTGATGCTCCCAATACGTTCTTAACTGTTACATACATTACTTTTCTTATAATATTTCTTACAAATTAATATATTGACTATTCTTATTTTAATGAATAGTATTCTCTAAAGGTTTTGAACTGTTTTTGTGTTAAATGCATTAAAAGACAAGAAAAAAAAAACTTGATAAAGTACGTTTGTGTGCTTTATTTGCTCCATCGATCAGCGATGAGTCTTTGAACACATAAATCCAGGTTTAAACTTGATCCCTAAAATATTATAAACTCACATATTTGGGGTCAAACAGCTGATTAGGTTTTATAGATTAACATATGTAATAGAATTTTAACTAAAATAATTTAGAGTCAAGATGTACCAACTGTTACATACGTTACTTTTCTAAGGAGCCTTTAACTCAATTAACATAATTTCCATGTTCTGAAGATGTTGACAACTGTTACATTCATCACTTTTCTTAAATGATATCTCCTATAAAATCAATATATTGACAACTGTTGTAATGTTGTTTATATGCTCTTAGATTTTTGAATTGGTACTATATTGATTGCATTAAAAGACATGGGAGACATCCTGATAAAGGCATTTTGGATGCTTTATTTGCTTTGGTGGTCAGCAGTGGGTCTTTGAACATATAAATCCGTGGTAAACTCGATCACTTACAAATTGTTAGCTCAAGTAGTTTGGGTCAAAACACATAAATTAAACAGCTGATGATGTTATGTATATCAAAAATATTTATTAGAATCTTTAACTTCTTATATATGTACATAATTTCGATGTTCTCGATGTGTACTCAATCGTTACATATGTTACTCTTCTATGATATTCTATACAAAAGCTCCATGTTGCCAAATCTATAGGGTCACTGAGGAGGCTTAAGTAGCAGAAACCGTGGTATGGCCCATCCTCTTTCTCAATATTATGTTAACTGCTCTTAAAGGATCTCAATTTTATTTTTAGTTGAACAGGACTGTGTATAGAACTAGACTGGGAAAATCCTAAAAACGGGGACAACTCAAGATGGCTGACGTTATGATGAATTACATATGATTGACTGGATGAGATTTTACAGAAAAAAAAGAGTTTATCTCCGATGATTCTATTTTTGTAACCAATATGATCCCGACAGGTCACTTATTTGAGTGGTATTGTCTGAAATGTCTATCCAAACAGCCGATGGTGACGAATAAAAACAGACAAAATGTCTATAATCTATAAGTATGACATTATCCATACTTCAGATTACCTTTTTTTACCCTTTTGAGATCAGTAAAATATTTGGAGTATTAAGAACAGATAATATGTCAAGACACGTCATTCATTATTTCGTCCCTACAGTGAATAAGTCTTTGATGTAGATTACGCTGATGTAAATCTTCGATAGAGCACAAGTGACTGGCTTTTACTGCCAGTTTGTAAAGGGACATCGATGAGGAATGATGACATATTTTCTGTTTTCACTACTTCCAAAGGATCTAACTTTTATCTTTTATTTGTTAATAGTGCAGCTGTGTTATGTAATGCTTTGTTATGGTGTGGCCCTACAAGTTAAATCCCCGAACAACATCCATAGTGTCAATTATATTTTTCGGCCCCTTTAGATTTTTTTAAAGAACCGTTAAGTAGTGAGGACGTATGTGTTAATGTGGGTGAAAAAAATATGGAATAAAAAATACTTATTGATTGAAGTTTGGAATAATTTTGATATGTCTGAATTCATTAGCATTCCTTCTTGATGCCTCCAAAAAATGAGGACCAGAAAAGTGATCAGACTGCTGAAAAGCCGCGGAAAAAGAAATGTGTTGAAAAACGAAAGGCGGGATCGTCATTAAACGATGCGGATTATACGAACAATGCAAACAATACGCAGGTGAACACAAAGGCGAGTGTTAAGGGAAAAAAGAAGGGAGGGTGTGCGATTAATGTGAGTAAAAACAATCCTCAAAACGAAGGTTTCCCATTCAAAGACCCAGTATCAAACCCATTTTCCATAAACTTTAGTTCTAAAACTATGAGTAGCCATAACATCAAACAGAAACAAGCGGCATCGTCACCGAAAACAGGGCCGTTTTCGGGTGCTATGTTGGGCGCTGCGTCTAATGTGCCGGGATCACAGACACCCAATATACCCCCATCACAACCTTCGATTGCCCCAAACTGGCTCCCAGAATTAATCAATGACGTCAAGCAAATAAAGTTGACTATGTCAAAGTTAGATCAAATAGAGAAAACTGTCAACACCATAAATATGAAGGTAACAGACTTAGAAACAAAAGTAAATCATATTGAGCCACGGGTTACGGAAGTAGAAAATTCATGTTCTTTCACCAGCAATGAAAATGACATTCGAAAGAAAGAATTAGAAAAGGTGAAATCTGAAATTGTAAAGCTAAAATATGATTGTTCGAGCATGAAGTCAGAAGCAGACATTTTAAGACAGAAAAATGCTAACTTCATGGAATCAAAAGTCACCGACCTGGAGTCAGGGTCTATGCGCCAGAACTTGCTGTTTTATGGTATTCCAGAGAAAGGTCAGAATGAAGATTGTGAAGAACTGGTGAAACAAGTATGTGTAGAAACGCTCGATCTGTATGATGCAGAGAGAATGAAATTTGACAGGGTACACAGGATAGGCACACATAGTACAAGCAGAATTAGACCTATCGTGGCAAAATTTCATAATTATAAAGACAGAGAACGGGTGAGACAGAGAGCGTATGAGAAAACTGATGGACTTAAGACTGTAAATCTGGGTATTGGACAACAGTGGCCTTCTGAAGTGAGAGACAAAATAAAAACTCTATTCCCTATCATGCAGAGAGAAAAATCTAATGGCAAAAAAAGTAAAAATGGTGAAAGATAAACTTTACATAAATGATGTTGAATATAAACTCTCAGAACAAGAACAATATCAAACACAGAACACGCAACCCATCAGATACGCCCCAGGGCCTCAGATACCTCCACCAGGACCCCAGTATCACCAAGCGTCAGCAACAGGGTATCAGACAGGATACCAAGTACCACCACCGAGTCAACCTTCGACGCCATGGGGAAACATAGCAGCATATCATATGTCTCCCCCACCGATGCAGCGTATGCCTCAACCACCACAGTATATGCCACCACAAGACCAGCGTATGCCACCACCGATGCAGCATATGCCTCAGCCATCGCAGTCTCAACCTCGACCAGTGCAGCATATGCCACAACCAGCGCAGCATATGCCACAACCAGCGCAACATATGCCACAACCAGCGCAGCATATGCCACAACCAGCGCAGCATATGCCACAACCAGCACAGCATATGCCACAGCCAGCGCAGCATATGCCACAACCGACGCAGCATACACCACAACCGACGCAGCACACAACAACCGACGCAACAGACACCAAGTCAGTCAACACCACAACCTCAGGGACAGACACGATCGCCACCTGTCCCCCAATCAGAGGAGATGCAGTTCGAATCGGCATAAGAGTGCCGAGAGGAGCATATAAACATTGTTTCCTGGAACATTCATGGTTTGAAAAGAAAACTAGGCGACGTGGACTTTCTACAGCTTGTAAACCGGTATGATATAATACTCTTTAGTGAAACGTGGTTATCTGATTCCGACAATTCCAATCTCGAGATACAGGGATATAAATGCGAACATAGATATGGGAATAAATCGGCAGGCGTTAGAAAAGGGAGTAGTCAAATAAAAATTATTGAGAAAATTCGGTGTGGTATTATGTGGATAAATTACAAAGTGATTTGTTCAATTTTGATGAGGATGTATATATTTGTAATGTTTATATACCACCATCAGGCTCAAAAGTACTGAATTCCCAAGATGTCGATATATTTGAGTGTTTAGAACAGGGTTTATTGAATTATAAGGACCGCGGAAAAGTGTTTATTAGTGGCGACTTTAATAGTCGCACATCGACAGAATCAGATTATCTCGACGTCGACAAATATCTGGACGATGACTTTTTCATGAGAATTTTAATAGTACGCATTCTACTACGAGAGTAAATCAAGATCACGTAATATTTTGTCACGTGACTGATTTACTTATAGCCAATGGACGCTTAGGCAATGACAGAGGTGTAGGTCAATTTACATTTGTATCACACAATGGGCTTAGCGTTGTGGATTATTTATTGTGCAGCGATGCTGATAGTAAATATGTTGAAAACTTTAGTATTTTGCAAGTCAATGAGTTCTTGGATCACTCACCTGTTATGTACGCTTTAGCTTCAAAATATATGGCAGAACGAACAATTTATCCTGAAACTTCGAACACTAACGACAATAAATCCCAAAAAATTATTTACGATGAAACAAAGGTTCCCATGTTTAGACAACAACTGTTAAACTGTCAAGGCGTATTGAATCAGCTGATTGACGATGTAAATATAGGTCAAATCGATTGCATAGTTCAGTCATTTACAAATGTTTTGTATGAGAGTACTTCTGAAGTATTTGGTCATAAGAAGTATGGAAGATCAAATAGATCACCCACCAAGTTGGCAAAAAGTCCTTGGTTTGACGACAAATGTACGGAGGCACGGACAAATAAATATTTTTTCAAAACATAAAAATGATATGAATAGACAAAATTTTATAACGGCAAGAAATAAATATAATAAAATAAAACGGCTATCAAAACTTAAATATAAACAAAAAATAGGACGAGAAGTTAGTGATATGGCAAAAAAGAAACCAAAAGATTTTTGGAAATCGATTAAAAATACATTCAAGAAAAAATCAACCACATCTGATAAATTAACAGCGGCAGACCTATTTGATCATTTTAAATCAGTAATTGGTAATGAGCAGGACAGTACAGAAGATCACGATTTTAGCTTAAATAACGAAAATCTCCAAAATGAATACTTAGATAGTAAAATTTCCGAAAATGAAATAAAATGTGCGGTCTTTTCACAAAAGAATAATAAAAGTACAGGTACTGGCCAACTTTGTGCAGACCTCTTTAAGGCAGCATATGACATAATTTCACAATTTCTATTAGTACTTTTTAATAGACTATTGTCTAACAGTGAATACCCTAGACTATGTTCCAATTTTTAAAGGCGGAAACCCAGATGAGGCGGGAAATTATAGAGGAATTACTTTAATAAATATATTGGGAAAAATCTATTCTCAAATTTTACTTATTAGACTAAACAAATGGGCGGAACGTGAAAAAAAAAAAAAGATTTTAGACACTCAATTCGGTTTTCAAAAAGGTAAATCAACAATAGACTGCATATTCACTCTTCACTCAATTATAGCCAAAACTTTAGATGCTGGAGAAAAGTTTTACTGTATATGAAATGAATATCATTTTTTGCTTGTCTGTCCTCTATATAGGGATCTTAGAATAAAATATTTTAAACCATACTATTGTCGATGGCCGACTTTAAACAAATTCGATGATCTTATGTGCAATACAAGTAAAAATGTTATCCTTAATGTAGCTAAATATATATATTTTGCATTTCAATTACGCAAAGAAAATGAGTAACATTTTGATACTTGATACTTATTTGTCTTGTATGTTTACATGTATTTGCTAGTTATGTGCATGCTATAAGCCGTAATTGCTCCTCGGCTTCATTTTCATGTACTGTTCTCACTACTGCATATATTTTATGTAGGCTTTAAGCTGTGTTTTGCTTTATGCTGAATAAAGTTATTTGTATTTGTATTTAAGTAAGAATATTCAGAATATAAAAATTTTACATTGAGAGCCGTCTTCTAATCCGTTTTAATTATCTGACCCCATTTAGGCATGTGTCTTTGATTTAGACTTCCTTCGTGTAAATGTTTGATCTTGCAGTGTATTTATCTGGCTATTGTATACGATAGGGTCACTGATGAGGGTTCATTAAATGAAATTGCGCAATATGGCTCAATCATTATTTCCCCCATTTGAGTGTGTTCACTACTTCCAAGAGATCTAACGTTCATTTTTTTATTCATAGCCAGAAATTGTACAATGTACCCAAACTTCTCCTTTTGAATGTTTATGCTACTTCCAAAGAATAGACACCATTGGTATTTTCAACAGGAAAGAAATTCAGTCAAAATGAATATATCTGGGTTTGCAAAAATAATCATGAGCAAATAGACGAAATTTTATGAAAATCTGGCCAACACGACATCTTCTACGGCCTTTTATGTGCACCTCCTTAACCGGGAGCGGGTCAAGGATCAACGTCTCAGTGACGTTACTTGAAGTTTCTTGCTGTCAGTGCTTTATATATTTGTAACAAGTTTAACCGATGTTTCAGAGTTATTCCTCATAGGGTCCTTGGATATCGGTACAATTTTATTATGTGTATCCAGCTGTCAAATGCAGATCTGTGCCAACTATCCTCAGGTTCTCTGATGACCGGTTGAACATATGAAACCATTTTCATTCGCTGAGAATGTAAGACGAGTGCCCTTCCGCCGCCGTTTGTCATCTTAGATGATCTATCGAGCATCCAAAAATCAACTCTGCCACTAGACAAGCTGATAGATTTTATGTTGTTGTTTATATCATGTCCATCGTGTTTGCTGGCCATTTCCATAACAAAAACACACAATTTTATGGTTATCGGCTGTTCTCCGACCTCAAAATTATGCCATTTTTTCAAACAATTTTTTTTCGGACTGCATCTGAAATTTTATTCACAGATATCAAACTGTACTGCCGCCAAGGCCCAAACATTCAGAAAACGTTGCTGAAGTTTCTTGCTGTCAGTGCTTTATATATTTGTAACAAGTTTAACCGATGTTTCAGAGTTATTCCTCATAGGGTCCTTGGATATCGGTACAATTTTATTATGTGTATCCAGCTGTCAAATGCAGATCTGTGCCAACTATCCTCAGGTTCTCTGATGACCGGTTGAACATATGAAACCATTTTCATTCGCTGAGAATGTAAGACGAGTGCCCTTCCGCCGCCGTTTGTCATCTTAGATGATCTATCGAGCATCCAAAAATCAACTCTGCCACTAGACAAGCTGATAGATTTTATGTTGTTGTTTATATCATGTCCATCGTGTTTGCTGGCCATTTCCATAACAAAAACACACAATTTTATGGTTATCGGCTGTTCTCCGACCTCAAAATTATGCCATTTTTTCAAACAATTTTTTTTCGGACTGCATCTGAAATTTTATTCACAGATATCAAACTGTACTGCCGCCAAGGCCCAAACATTCAGAAAACGTTGCTGATTGAACATTCTTTCAGGATCAAAATATTTTAACGTTACAGCACACTTCCGTGCCGTTTCACAAGCAAAACCAGAATGTGAAAATCGTTACATTTTATCACGTTTTGACACCTGCCCCGCACGGCCCTGTACACGTGTAGAACCGCTTATTGTCCACCGACGACAATAAGCCAACGGACTGCAACGCTTATTGTCCACCAAAGTGGATGGACAATAAGCGTTGATCATGTCGATACTAAAAAGAACATCGACGCTTACTGTCCACCGATATGCATACATGTTAATGTACATACATACATATATACATTGATACTTTAGCCATTGATACCCTGTATGGTTGGCGTTCATTCCCTGGCATCGGATCCCTGGGTCCATGCCAGGGGGTGGGGCTAGAGGTTAAAATCTATAACACCATTAATAAGGGCTTTTCTGTGATATAGTATTCTAGAAGTCTATATCTTGAAAACCTTTTATCAAAGAGCCTTCATACTTGGACCATAGGTACCCTGTAGGGTTGAGTTTCATTTCATGGCATCGGATCCCTCAGTCCATGTCTAGGGGTGGGGTTAGAGGTTAAAAACTAGAAAACTGTTAAAATTAATGTACTGATGTGTAACTTGTACATAGAGTCCATATCTTGGCAACAACTTATTATAAAGCATTCATACTTCATACACTTTAGGTTCCATGACATCGGACCTCTGGGTCTGAGTCAGGGCTAGAGGTCAAAATCTAGAACTCGCTGAAATATTGTTTTTTTATTTCTAAATAGAAACAACTTATGAAGATGGTTGGCCATTCATCTTTCAACTTTGTGACACAGACTTGTGTGTCAGTTTGACCTACTTTCAATGGTCCAGTGATTTTGCCCTATATCTTCACACTCAGTATATTTTCGTACTTCTTTCAGATTATGAGTGAGCATGACCAGATCTTTGACCCCAGTATACTTATAGGTCACTGTGACATAATTTCACGGTTCAGTGATTTTGCCTTATATTTTAACACTCCATTGGTATATTTTCATACTTCTTTCAGATTATGAGTGAGTATGACCAGACCTTTGACCCCAGTATACTTATAGGTTACTGTGACCTAATTTCACGGTTCAGTGAATTTGCGTTATATCTTGGCACTCAATTGGTTTATGAACAGATTTCTTTCACACTATGCTTGCGTATGACAAGTCATTTGACCCTAGATCAGCTCGCTAACCTGCACTCCGATACACTTCGTGACCTCGCTCCTCTCCCGTGACATGGAGAGGTCTAACGGAATACCGATGTTTATTATATGGCAAGTGATGCAATATAGAGAAATATGTATTGAAAAATAACCAATATTTGAAAAAGTTATATTTTCACATGTGAAAATATAAAAAAGTTATATTTTCACATGTGAAAATATAAGATTTGGGAATACGCAAATTACGATTCCACCGTTTCATTTTCTAATTTATACATAACTAAATTTTATAATCTATGCTATTGTTGACGCAATGAACGTTCACACACAATAGCGACGTAATGACGTGACGTAATGACGTCATTTAGGATTTTGACGTCATATGCTTTAGAGCGCAACGTTACAATGACTACATGCAATATAATAAAAAGAAAATTCAAGTTTTTGTCGTGAATATGACTTTTATTTCATCTCGTGAAGTGAAAATTTATATATTTCATTCGTGCCTTCGGCACTCATGAAATATGAAAATTTTTCACTTCACTCAATGAAATAAAACTCATATTCACTCCAAAAACTTGAATATCCTCTATATATATTCCGTCTAATTTGACCCGAAAGTAGTGCTAGATCATTTTGACCTTATTTTACGATTCAGTGATTTTGCCTTATATCTCGGCACTCAATTGGTATATCAATA
Organism: Rugalucina vietnamica; assembly: GCA_964017185.1. NCBI lineage: Eukaryota > Metazoa > Mollusca > Bivalvia > Lucinida > Lucinidae > Rugalucina > Rugalucina vietnamica. The sequence continues at coordinate 22,835,337 of OZ024884.1, read as the reverse complement.
TATTCCTTTCACAGAATGTTTGTGTATGACAAGTTCTTTGACCCTAAAGTAGTCATAGGTCGCTGTGACCTAATTTTATGGTTCAGTAATTTTGCCTTGTATCTTGAGTCCTTGACACTCAGTTCAGTAGAAACGCCAAGCTAGGGAGTCTAGTAATATTTTTAAAAGCATAGCAACCAAAAAACGTTCGAAATCTAGCTGATTTAAAATGAATCGACGATCAGTACCCTAATTTAACCCGTTCGTACACAGGGTTGGGGTAATTAAAATTGTAATTGTAATTAATTGCAATTTAATTATATTTTTCCAAATAATTGAAAATAATTGTAATTCAGTCTGATGTAATGAATTACAGTGTCAAAAAGGGGTGTAATTAACAATTACTTTTAATTAATTTGAATTACTTTAAAGAAAACATCTCTTACATATACATTTTATATCAAGAGATTATTATTGTAAGAGTGTACTGCAGATTATCCTGTTGAATCGTGTTTCCTTGCATGTATCATTGAAGTATATGATAAATTATACAGTAAAATATTTACCATTGAGATAAGTTATAAATAAATGTTACAACAGTAGTCAAACTTTGTCTCTTCATCTATTAAACATGTTTCTTCATCTACTGATAAAATTAAGTCTTGGGCACTTTTAACATGTTTGATCCTTCTCTTTAAATATTTCAAATATTTATTCCGTATTCAAAACTTATAAAAAGGTACAAGTAGGCAAAGATCAGGAAAAGGCGCAATCAGAAAAAGATTCCCACTCCAAAAACCGAGGTGGGAAAAAAACAAACTAACAATCAGGTACTTACACCATGAAACACATCGCAAGCCGAACGAGCAGCCATTTTCCCAATAGGTGGCCACTCAGTCACCTTAACTCAAATAAAAACACGAAAACACACACAAGGCGCCAACAGCATAAAAAAAATTAAACACCAAGACATAAAACAAAAAGAACCACCACATAAGTATATGTATCCAGGATATTCCCTCAGTTTTTGTGTCCGGTCTCTCATTTTCGAATTTTGAGAGTACTTTCAATCTCAAATTTATTAAATCCCAGATTGTACAATACAAGTAACATGGGAAAACAATAAAACGCAAATACAGAGATATATGGCATATTCAAGGAGGTCCGCCTGCCTTACTTACTTACAATTCTTATAAATCACAAGGAACTCTGTGGGTGTGGGTAAGGGCTAAATCGAAACGGCCTTGCTAGGTCTCTAAAACTGATGGCCTTAGAGCTATTTATCATCTCTTATACACACAAAGTGACATTAAACAATTATTGACCGGAAGGGTGAAAACTCCAACAATCATTATCTTTTCTTTTTCATCCTTGATTGGTGTATTGCCTACAGGATTCCTTGTTGTTAGTTTTTCACACCTCACTGAGAGATTCATAATTTAACTGGTCACAAAATTAAACTGCTTCTTTTCAATGTTAATTTGTATTTCTAATTTATAAAAGATGGAGTAACATAAACACATGTATCATGTTTTCAAGATAAGAAACTGATGAAAATTTTTGGTCAAAAATTCTTTCTAATTAATGTGTTCACTGCTCTTAACGGATCTCAGTTTTAATTTTTATTTGCTATTACTGCAGCTGGTGTTGTGCCTTGTGGCGGCCCTAAAAAGTCTCCCCGTACATCATCCATAGTGCAGGTTATATTTTCTTTTTGGTCCTTTGAGATCATTGAGGATATTCTGAGAAATCAGAAATTTATAATCGGTTAAGATTCATTTTCTAACCAATATTTCAGATATTTGGCCCCATTTAGATAATAGTAGTTTTTGTATCGACTACCCTGTTGAAAGTTGCAAAATTTCAGTAATTCTCTTTGGCTCCATGTTGCCAAATCTGAAGGGTCACTGACGAGACTTTAATAGTCGAAACCGCGGTATGGCCCATCCCCTTTCTCATTAATGTGTTCACTGCTCTTAACGGATCTCAGTTTTAATTTTTATTTGCTATTACTGCAGCTGGTGTTGTGCCGTGTGGCGGCCCTAAAAAGTCTCCCCGTACATCATCCATAGTGCAGGTTATATTTTCTTTTTGGTCCTTTGAGATCAGTGAGGATATTTTGAGAAATCAGAAATTTATAATCGGTTAAGATTCATTTTCTAACCAATATTTAAGATATTTGGCCCCATTTAGATAATAGTAGTTTTTGTATCGACTACCCTGTTGAAAGTTGCAAAATTTCAGTAATTCTCTTTGGCTCCATGTTGCCAAATCTAAAGGGTCACTGACGAGACTTTAATAGTCGAAACCGCGGTATGGCCCATCCCCTTTCTCATTAATGTGTTCACTGCTCTTAACGGATCTCAGTTTTAATTTTTATTTATCATGTTTCTATGATTGTAAGATACATGCACAGTAAGACAGTATAGCCCTTGTCAGCACTTGTTTAATTTATGGCTCTACTGACATTTTGCTGTTGTAGGACAGCACATGTAGATGTTTTACACATTACAAGTTTTTGCGTTGTTTTTTTTTTTTTTTTTCTTGATTTGCTTTTCATGAGAAACCAGCTGTGATCATTCCTCCATCTTTTATCAAGAAGTTGGTGTCACAGTCAGCAGATTTAATTTGGTAGAATTTATTAAAACATTTATAATAGAGTGAGAGTCCATAACTTTTCAGTCATGTGAGAACAGATATACTGCTTTCTAGTTAATAACCGACAAAATGAGGAGTTATTATATTTGCAAAAAATCTTTTGACATTTGATGGGATACATTATGTTAAACTTATAACCATAACATTTGATGGTTTATTCTGTATACACCACTGGATTCAAACATCCCTGTTCGGTGGGGGCAAAAAGAAAAAAAGAGACACGCAGTATAAAAGGTTCCTGTCAGACAATTCTCACTCGTTATCACTACAGGTGTTTTATTTCCATTTATGAATATTTTTGGACTTAAAAGTTTCATGTGTCTCAACACTTGATGCAAAGTAATTGTATGTAATGAATTACATTAGGTTAAGTAATTGTATGTAATGAATTACTTTCCTAAAATGCCTAGTAATTATAACTGTAATTTAATTGAACAAATGTCAATATAATTGTAATTCAATTAATTACTTTTCAAAATAATTGACCCCAAGCCTGTTCGTACACGATAAAACACAAACAATCTTAACCAAACTCGCAGCCCATTTTGACAACAGCTAGATCCGCCTCATTATTGTACAAACTACACATACTGTGTATTGTAAAAATGTAAACTACGCGATCGGCGCTGCCGATACACACCCAATTTGAATCGTTTATTTCAGGAATATAAGACTTTCTCCAGCTTTGGCACCTATGCCAGACAAAAATTTGGAATTTCTTCTTTGTATTCAGGCTTTTTCATCAAAATCTGTAATGACTCGTTGTGGCTTTGCAAAATAACTTTTGGGGACTGAAAATCATTGGAGACAAGATGGCGGCTTCTTGACAAGAATGCAGTGTCTTAGCTATGACACTTTATAAATGGTGCTTAAATTGCAAGAAATCAAAATCAAATCTTTACCAGTACATTTATCATAAGCAAAAATAGTGCAGAAACCAGTTTTTATATTAGAATAAGGTGACACCTTTTATTTATTTCAGAAAATCACACAATGTCTCTGAAATGCAACCAAAAAAAAACTGTGTGACAGCCTGCCTAGGCTGATTTTAAATTGCTAATGTTAGGAATACAAGAGTTCTAAACAACTGAAAACATTTAGAAGCGAGCTGTTCTCTTAAAATGTAATGACACAATTTATTTATTTCAGAAAATATTACTTTCTAGCATCAAATTAACAGAAAACTAAAAATTAAAACAAAAATCTGTAGAATGTGTTCAATCTGAATCTTTTTTTTTTTTTTTTTTTTTTTTTTTTTTTTTTTTTTTTTAGGAATATAAGACTTTCTCCAGTTTTGACACCCATGCTGGGCAAAAGCTTGAAAATCTTTTTCATATTCACACTTCATCATTAAGATCCGAGGTAACATGTCACAGCTTTGTAAATTAAATCTTTTTCGGGTGTAAATCCTAGAAACAAAATGGCAGCTTCGTCTGCATAACTGTTTCGGAGAATTAAATGTCATTAAAATTGTAGATGGACAAAGAGACAACAGATCACGGGTATACAATAAGCTCATCATGTGAGCCTTGTCAAGACGCAAAATGTTAAAATGTTGTAATAACATTTTAACATTTTGCGTAGACCAGTCACAACGCAATATGTTAAAAATGTTGTAATAACATTTTTAACATTTTGCGTAGATCAGTCACAACGTAATATGTTAAAATGTTAAAACTTCATCCTCGATCTTTGACTATAAATAAGACAAAGCTATACCCTCTCTGAACCATTTCCTGGTTTTCTGATACCTGAGATAATAAAAAATTTAACTTTTTGGCATTCCGAGACCCTAATTCTACCTTTTAAAGCCGTTTGTGCCTTATTTCAGCATTCACGCAGACTTTCAGGATTCAGGTACCAATGTACATAAACTCTGTTTTTACCTTCAAATACCCTCAAAAAACCTTTTCGATCGTTCTGTAATACTATCTGACCATTCTCAGACTTCCAGAATAAGTTTAGTAGTTTTTAACATTTTTATAACATTTTGCGTTGATCGCTGGCAACGCAAAATGTTAAAATGTTAAAACTTTTTTTTTGCCTAGCTGGATCTTTATGACTATCTGGATATCTGAGATGATACAATTTTAACTTTTTGACATTCTGAGACCCTAATTCTACCTTTTGGAGCCGTCTGTGACTTATTTTAGCATTCTCGCAGACTTTCAGAATTCCGGTGCCAATGTACAAAAACTCTGTTTTTACCTTTTAATACCCCCAAAAGACCTTTTGGATCGATTTGCAATACTTTCTGACCATTAGCAGACGTCCAGAATAAGTTTAGGAGTTTTTAACATTTTTATAACATTTTGCGTTGATCGCTGGCAACGCAATATGTTAAAATGTTAAAACTTTTTTTTTTGGCTAGCTGGATCTTTATGACTATCTGGATACCTGAGATGATAAAATTTTAACTTTTTGACATTCTGAGACCCTAGGTCTACCTTTTGGAGCCGTCTGTGACTTATTTTAGCATTCTCGCAGACTTTCAGAATTCCGGTGCCAATGTACAAAAACTCTGTTTTTACCTTTTAATACCCCAAAAAGACCTTTTGGATCGATTTGCAATACTTTTTGACACTTTGCAGACTTCCAGAATAAGTTTAGTACTTTTTAACATTTTTATAACATTTTGCGTTGATCACTGGCAACGCAAAATGTTAAAACTTTTTTTTTTGCCTAGCTGGATCTTTATGACTATCTGGATACCTGAGATGATAAAATTTTAACTTTTTGACATTCTGAGACCCTAATTCTACCTTTTGGAGCCGTCTGTGACTTATTTTAGCATTCTCGCAGACTTTCAGAATTCCGGTGCCAATGTACAAAAACTCTGTTGTTACCTTTTAATACCCCCAAAAGACCTTTTGGATCGATTTGCAATACTTTCTGACCATTCGCAGACTTCCAGAATAAGTAAAGGAGTTTTCAACATTTTTATAACATTTTGCGTTGATCGCTGGCAACGCAAAATGTTAAAATGTTAAAACTTTTTTTTTTTTTTGCCTAGCTGGATCTTTATGACTATCTGGATACCTGAGATGATAAAATTTTAACTTTTTGACATTCTGAGACCCTAATTCTACCTTTTGGAGCCGTCTGTGACTTATTTTAGCATTCTCGCAGACTTTCAGAATTCCGGTGCCAATGTACAAAAACTCTGTTTTTACCTTTTAATAACCACAAAAGACCTTTTGGATCGATTTGCAATACGTTCTGACAATTTGCAGACTTCCAGAATAAGTTTAGTAGTTTTTAACATTTTTATAACATTTTGCGTTGATCACTGGCAACGCAAAATGTTAAAACTTTTTTTTTTGCCTAGCTGGATCTTTATGACTATCTGGATACCTGAGATGATACAATTTTAACTTTTTGACATTCTGAGACCCTAATTCTACCTTTTGGAGCCGTCTGTGACTTATTTTAGCATTCTCGCAGACTTTCATAATTCCGGTGCCAATGTACAAAAACTCTGTTGTTACCTTTTAATACCCCCAAAAGACCTTTTGGATCGATTTGCAATACTTTCTGACCATTCGCAGACTTCCAGAATAAGTAAAGGAGTTTTCAACATTTTTATAACATTTTGCGTTGATCGCTGGCAACGCAAAATGTTAAAATGTTAAAACTTTTTTTTTTGCCTAGCTGGATCTTTATGACTATCTGGATACCTGAGATGATACAATTTTAACTTTTTGACATTCTGAGACCCTAATTCTACCTTTTGGAGCCGTCTGTGACTTATTTTAGCATTCTCGCAGACTTTCAGAATTCCGGTGCCAATGTACAAAAACTCTGTTTTTACCTTTTAATACCCCCAAAAGACCTTTTGGATCGATTTGCAATACTTTTTGACAATTTGCAGACGTCCAGAATAAGTTTAGGAGTTTTTAACATTATTATAACATTTTGCGTTGATCGCTGGCAACGCAATATGTTAAAATGATAAAACTTTTTTTTTTTTGCCTAGCTGGATCTTTATGACTATCTGGATACCTGAGATGATAAAATTTTAACTTTTTGACATTCTGAGACCCTAGTTCTACCTTTTGGAGCCGTCTGTGACTTATTTTAGCATTCTCGCAGACTTTCAGAATTCCGGTGCCAATGTACAAAAACTCTGTTTTTACCTTTTAATACCCCCAAAAGACCTTTTGGATCGATTTGCAATACTTTCTGACCATTCGCAGACTTCCAGAATAAGTAAAGGAGTTTTCAACATTTTTATAACATTTTGCGTTGATCGCTGGCAACGCAAAATGTTAAAATGTTAAAACTTTATTTTTTTTGCCTAGCTGGATCTTTATGACTATCTGGATACCTGAGATGATACAATTTTAACTTTTTGACATTCTGAGACCCTAATTCTACCTTTTGGAGCCGTCTGTGACTTATTTTAGCATTCTCGCAGACTTTCAGAATTCCGGTGCCAATGTACAAAAACTCTGTTTTTACCTTTTAATACCCCAAAAGACCTTTTGGATCGATCTGCAATACTTTCTGACAATTTGCAGACTTCCAGAATAAGTAAAGGAGTTTTCAACATTTTTATAACATTTTGCGTTGATCGCTGGCAACGCAAAATGTTAAATTGTTAAAACTTTTTTTTTTGCCTAGCTGGATCTTTATGACTATCTGGATACCTGAGATGATAAAATTTTAACTTTTTGACATTCTGAGACCCTAATTCTACCTTTTGGAGCCGTCTGTGACTTATTTTAGCATTCTCGCAGACTTTCAGAATTTCGGTGCCAATGTACAAAAACTCTGTTTTTACCTTTTAATAACCACAAAAGACCTTTTGGATCGATTTGCAATACTTTCTGACAATTTGCAGACTTCCAGAATAAGTTTAGTAGTTTTTAACATTTTTATAACATTTTGCGTTGATCGCTGGCAACGCAAAATGTTAAAATGTTAAAACTTTTTTTTTGCCTAGCTGGATCTTTATGACTGTCTGGATACCTGAGATGATACAATTTTAACTTTTTGACATTCTGAGACCCTAATTCTACCTTTTGGAGCCGTCTGTGACTTATTTTAGCATTCTCGCAGACTTTCAGAATTCCGGTGCCAATGTACAAAAACTCTGTTTTTACCTTTTAATACCCCCAAAAGACCTTTTGGATCGATTTGCAATACTTTCTGATCATTCGCAGACTTCCAGAATAAGTTTAGGAGTTTTTAACATTTTTATAACATTTTGCGTTGATCGCTGGCAACTGAGAGGCCACATATTGGAAAACGCCTACTCACTCTGCTTACGATATGTATTCATAACTTACAAGTACCTGATTGTTAGTTCATGTTTTTCCATTTTGGTTTTTGTAGTGGGAAGCTTTTTCTGATTGCGCCTTTTCTTGATCATGATCTACTTGTATCTGTCTATCTTTTGGAGCTGCCTGTGACTTTTTAGCATTCTCGCAGACTTTCAGGATTCCGATGCCAATGTACGTAAAGTCTGTTGTAGAAATGAATTTTAACTCCAAACGTTTCAATATCGTCTTCATCACTTTCTTAAATTAGAAGGCATGCCAGACATCTTGAAGTACAGACCAGGCTTTTGTTTTTCTCTTCTGATAAGCCTTACTCTTGAGAGCTAAAACACTTAACAAACACAAGTTGAATTTTCATGATTCTTTTATCTCCTTCTTCATCTTTTTTTCAAATTTCACAAACCAATAATCATTCCAATTGAAGATATAGATTTTTATGCTTGATTTTTGTCTCATATTTTTGTATAAAACAAATTTTGGAATTTGAGGAAAGAAATGATGCAAAACATAATGAAAGCATATCAATGCAATGTACGTAGTTGATCTAAGAAGTTATGCGAACACATCTGTATATCTTATTTTGCAAGTAAACACATGAGTATATGTGCAGTAACTAGGTGTAGTATTATGAATAAAAACAGATCCTTTAAGAGCAGTGAACCTATAAATGAGAAAGGGGATAGGCCATACCATGGCCATACCATGGTTTTGGCTACTTAAGCCTCTTCAGTGATTTGGCAACATGGCCTAAGGAAGATAAGGTAACTTTCAAAAAGGTAGTCGATACAAAGTGTTACGACCTAGCGTAACTAGACAGGTACAGCGAAAAACAACCAAGTAATTTAAACTTAACAATATTTAATCAAACAAATAAATGCTGCAAATACATAAAAACAAACAAACAGATAAGTAAATAAATAAATAAATAACTTACAAAGTTAATGTCAAATAACTCCTTGTCCCTCAAATGTAAGTCCACAATCCAGTAACCAGAATATGAGCACATGTATATTTTAATCCACACAAAACACTAGTGAAACAACCAAAATTATATACTTTAAATCACTTCAAATTTCTGAATACCTACGACTGATTTGGGACCTATATTTATACATCTAAGGAAATTCTCCAGGTTTCTAGAGAATGATATAATAAACTTTTCTCTAGAAAAGAAACGAACTAAACGAAAGTTCTTTTAAATTCTCCAAAGAGAATTTAGAATTCTCCAGAGAGAATTCAAGGCCGCAACGACCATCAAGACTAAACGAGAGTCCACTAGACCCTTCGAGATCTCAGTATACATAGTCCAAATATATTTTTAACTTATGGTAAAAAAAAACACTCACTCCATTTTCATCTGGAATTATCCACAAAGTGCTCATAGAATTTTCTATACTTCTAAATTATATAACAGTGATAAAAATAATCAATGACATACTTCTACAAAGTTCTAGATAATAAATTGTAGAAACATAAAAAGAAATATATATTAATTAATTGGGTTACTCCCCTTTGATTATATATATATAAATTATAAGTAATAGCTTTTAAAAGAATCAATATTATTGAATCAATTATATATAACACTTCCCCTCTTCAACGAAAAGAAAGTTTTGTGAAATAAAACTTTCTTTTGCAATATTCATATGCAAACATACAAGGCAAAACTGTCAAGCTCTTGAAAGGGTGTCTGGAATTATATTATCTCTACCTTTTATGTGTCTAATGTCAAGATTGTGCTCTTGCAACATGAGACTAATGCTCTAGCTAATACTCAGATGGAGTCTCATTTTATTTTTTTATTTGCAGTGCTAATAGAGCTGACACACTTTTAAGTATGGCCCAAACTGAACAAAAAACTCTGACAAGCCTTATTCCAAACATACCTGACCTTCTTATCATAAAGTAAGTTTGTCAAAGGCTCAGCTAAAACTGAAACATTATTACAGAACTTTCTGTAATATCCAGCCATACCCAAAAAGCGCATCAGTTGCCGTTTTCCTGTAGGTACAGGAAAATCTGATATAGCCTCAACTTTGGCTTCTACAGGTCTGACCTGACCTTGTCCAACAATATGTCCTAGAAATGTCAAATTAGCATGGCAAAATTCACTTTTCAGTAAGTTTATTGTCAGTTTAGCATCACTGAGTCTTTTGAAGAATTCTCTGATGATCTCCAGGTGTTGTTTCCACTCTTCACTGTAGATGGTGGCATCGTCGATGTAAGCTTTACACCCATCCAGACCGAAAATCAAACTATTAACCAAGCGAACCAAGCAACATTTCAGCGCTTTCAGTTTATTTCGAAATTGTCTTTCTGTAGTAACACATTCTAAAATCTCCTTTGGACTGTCTGTATATGGAATCTGCCAAAACCCTTTCAAAAGATCGAATTTCGTCACATATTTGGCGTGACCAATGTTGTCGATGCAGTCATCAATTCTTGGTATGGGAAATGTGTCCGTTTTTGTGACAGAATTTACTTTTCTATAGTCTGTGCACATTCGAAATGTCCCATCAGATTTTGGCACAAGTATACAAGGAGAACTCCATTCACTTTGACTAGGTTCTATAAAGTCATTGTCCAGCAAATACTTAACTTCTTTCCTGAGATATTGTTGTCTTTCAGGATGAAGTCTATACGGATGTTGTTTCACCGGTTTTGCTCCTTCAATAATGTCTACATCATGGTAGATTTTATCGGTTCTGGATGGAATGTCCGGAAATAAGTGCTCATATTCAAGAATTAATTGTTTTAGTTCATGTTTCTTGTCCGGATCTAGATGTGACAGTTTCTGATCGAGGTCATGCAGAATGTCAGAATTCTGGAGTTTTGAGGATAATGGTTCACAGTTCACAGAGTTCATTTCTTCAAAGTCTGTCTGATTTTGTTCATGAGGGACAGAATTAACTATGCTTACTGAGGAAATAACTGAACTATCATTATCACTATCCCTATCAATGTACTTTTTAAGCATGTTAATATGACATAATTGTTTTTGCTTGCGCCTCCCAGGAGTGTTAACAATGTAATTTACATCACTTAACCTTTTCTCAACAGTATATGGACCATAATATCTAGCTTGTAATGGCCTGCCAGGAATGGGCAAAAGAGCAATCACCTTGTCTCCAGGGTCAAAATTTCTGTTCTGAGCATTTTCATCAAAATGCAACTTCATTTTGCTCTGAGCTGACTTAAGATTGGACCGAGCAACTTCCCAAGCTTTTGTCAATCTAGTTTTGAAGTCAGACACATACTGAAGTAAGTTCAAAGGACTGTCATTACTTGAAAGAAACTTCTCTTTCATAAGTTTTAAAGGTCCACGAACAGTGTGTCCGAAAACAAGTTCAAACGGACTGAACCCAAGAGACTCTTGTACTGACTCTCTGACAGCAAATAATAGCAAATGTATGCCTTCATCCCAATCTTTTTCGGTGTCAAAACAGTAAGATCTGATCATGTTCTTCAAAGTTTGATGGAATCTTTCCAAAGCACCTTGACTTTCAGGATGATAAGCTGATGACTTGTATTGTTTAATGCCAAGTTCATGCATTACTTGCTGAAATGTTCCTGACATAAAATTGGAACCCTGATCTGATTGGACTGATTTTGGAAGACCTACAAGTGTGAAAAACTTTACAAGGGCCTTAACTATTGTTTTCGTCTTGATATTCCTGAGTGGAATTGCTTCAGGAAAACGTGTTGAAGCACACATTATAGTCAAGAGATATTGGCAACCTGATTTAGTCTTGGGTAACGGACCTACACAGTCAATGATAATCCTACTAAATGGTTCATCAAATGCAGGAATAGGCTGTAAATTAGCTTTTGGAATAGTCTGATTAGGTTTTCCTACCATTTGACAAGTGTGACAGGATTTGCAATGTTGGGAAACATCAGATTTTAATCCTGGCCAGTAGAAATGCTTGAGAATTTTGTGGTAAGTCTTATTTATCCCTAAATGACCTGACATGGGAGTTTCATGGGCCAAGTTTAAGATTTCAGGACGATAAGCCTTAGGAACCACAATTTGGTGATTTATGGTCCATTCGTCTTCCGCTGAAACATCAGGAGGACGCCATTTTCTCATTAAGATGTCATTTTTGACATAAAAACAAACAGGAACCTGAGAAATTTCATTTTCATCTAAAGCCCTTTCAAATAAAGGCGAGATTTCAGGATCACTGTGCTGTTCTTGACAAAGTTGTGACCTTGACATTTGGTCGTGACCTTGGTCAAAAATTGAAGGTGAAAGGTCATTGTCTGACCTTTGATTGTTGAAGTCAGTTTGACTTGAAGAAAGAGATTTTGAAATCTCATCATGAAAAGACTGACCTATAAAAGTGTCAGTTAAGTCAATATCCTGTATCCCATCATTCAATTTGACTTTTTTTGCCATAGCCCTTGTAACGGCACATGAAGGGTAAAGATCAGGAATTTCCTGCTCAATGGGATCAGGCAATTGATCCTCACAAGGTGTATTGGTCAAAAGTGGGTTTACCACAACCTTATCTCCGGCTAAGTCATTGCCTAATAGCAAGTGAACACCTTTAAAAGGTAAAGAAGGCCTAATACCTACAGCCACAGGACCAGAAACTAAGTCTGAAGACAAATAAATGTTATGGAGCGGTACATTAACAAATCCACACTCTACTCCCTGAATAAGGACACTTGTCCCAGTTGAAGTCTTCTCGGAAAAAGGCAGGGTATCTGCTAAAATAAGAGACTGAGAAGCTCCGGTATCTCGTAAGATTTTAATAGGGGTAGACTGGGCAGAATCACTAGTAAGTGACACAAAACCTTCTGATAAGAATGGTTCATAAATCTCCATAATACAATCAGTCGCAGACGTTTTGGCCAAAATAGGATTTTCATCCTGAATAATCGACTGTGGTTTTGACCTTAAAGAAGTAAGACCTGTTGGTCTAGAATTATTTTGATTTTGTCTCTCTTTTCTTCTTTTCAAAGTTTCACATTCAGAAATGACGTGACCGTCACCTTTACAATAATTGCAAAACAGCCGGGGTGAGTATGAGGATCTTTGACCTTTGTTTTCACTAGTATCTTTATTTTTAGAATTATGTGAAGGACTGGAACTATCAGCTGTTAGTCCAGCTTGTGGTTGTGGATTAGGTTGAGGAGAATTATTTCTCTGTTGAGGGTTAAATGGTTTTGACTGAAGTGTATTAGGTTTAAATTGAGGGTTAAAAGGTTTCTTGTAAGGCTTATTTACAAAAGACACCTTATGAGTCAAAGCATAATCATCAGCTAATCGTGCTGCTACATCTAAAGTTTCTACTTCCCTTTCGTCAAGAAAAGATTTGACATCAGAGTGTATGCATCGTTTGAACTCTTCAACAAGCATGAGCTGTCTTAATTTTGCATGATCAGACTTTACATCCTTTGAAGAACACCACCTATCAAATAATTGCTCCTTAGTTCTAGCAAATTCTACATGGGTTTGGTCATGTTCTTTCCTACAATTTCTGAATTTCTGCCTATAAGCTTCAGGTACTAACTCATAAGCCTTAAGAATCAGATTTTTGACTGTGTCATAATCTGAACTTTGATCAAGTGGAAGCTGAGTGTAGATTTCTCGAGCTTTACCAATAACAACACTCTGTAGAAGCAAGGTCCAATGCTCTTTTGGCCATTTCAAATTTTCTGCTACCTTCTCAAAATGTAAAAAGTACTTATCTACCTCTTTTTCTTGAAATGGAGGAACGAGCCTGATATGCTTTGTAACATCAAATACTTTACTAGGATCAAAAGACACAGGAGGCATTGATTTACTGCTTAATTCAAGCTCTTTCATTTTTATCTCATAATGCATTTTCTCTTTTTCAAGTTCTACTCTTTCTAACATTTCTCTGTGTTTTTCCTTCTCTCGTTCTTCCATTTCCCTTTGCTTTGCCTTTTCCCTTTCTTCCATATCTATTTTTTCCTTTGCAAGCCTTTCTTCTAATGCTAACTTTTGTTTTTCAAGCTCTAACTTTTCTATTTGTATTCTTTCCTCCCTTTCAGCCTTATCTCTTGCAAGTTTTTCTTCCCTTTCTTCCTTATCTGCCCTTCTTTTTTCTTCAAATTCTAATCTTAATTTTTCCAATTCAAGATGCCTTTTTAATTCTAACTCTTTCAGCTGTATGTCGGTTTGTGAGACCATAATTAGAGATGTAGCTGAGGGTTCAAAAAATTCCTCATCAACAAGAAACTGAATGATAACATTCTTAATTTCACGTTTTAACATAGATGTTTTGACATCAGGTATGCTATAATGACTAGCAATGTCTAAAAGATCACTCTTTTTGGCCAAGTTTAACAGCTCTTGAGAAGGCGCAGCAATGAAATCTTCAAGTTTGAATAACATGGTTGCTTTTTGCTGGTATGACAAACAATAAATATCTTTTCAAATTCAGAATAAAATAGGTGCACAAAATGTTCAATCCCGGACGAGCCCCCAAAATCTGTTACGACCTAGCGTAACTAGACAGGTACAGCGAAAAACAACCAAGTAATTTAAACTTAACAATATTTAATCAAACAAATAAATGCTGCAAATACATAAAAACAAACAAACAGATAAGTAAATAAATAAATAAATAACTTACAAAGTTAATGTCAAATAACTCCTTGTCCCTCAAATGTAAGTCCACAATCCAGTAACCAGAATATGAGCACATGTATATTTTAATCCACACAAAACACTAGTGAAACAACCAAAATTATATACTTTAAATCACTTCAAATTTCTGAATACCTACGACTGATTTGGGACCTATATTTATACATCTAAGGAAATTCTCCAGGTTTCTAGAGAATGATATAATAAACTTTTCTCTAGAAAAGAAACGAACTAAACGAAAGTTCTTTTAAATTCTCCAAAGAGAATTTAGAATTCTCCAGAGAGAATTCAAGGCCGCAACGACCATCAAGACTAAACGAGAGTCCACTAGACCCTTCGAGATCTCAGTATACATAGTCCAAATATATTTTTAACTTATGGTAAAAAAAAACACTCACTCCATTTTCATCTGGAATTATCCACAAAGTGCTCATAGAATTTTCTATACTTCTAAATTATATAACAGTGATAAAAATAATCAATGACATTCTTCTACAAAGTTCTAGATAATAAATTGTAGAAACATAAAAAGAAATATATATTAATTAATTGGGTTACTCCCCTTTGATTATATATATATAAATTATAAGTAATAGCTTTTAAAAGAATCAATATTATTGAATCAATTATATATAACAAAAGACATGTATAATCCAAACAGGGCCAAATATATTAAATCTTGGTTCTAAAATGAAAATCATAGATTTGAAAATGATAGCGAGAACGATATGCAAAATTCAGCAGGGACTATTCTAAGCTGCCTAGCAACAGCATCTAACAAAAATATTTCTTATGCATGCATATTTTGACGCAGGTAGCGTAAGGATGTTAATGTTGACCTTTATGCCCACATCCTATTGTAACAAAGAATTTCTATTCGAAAGATGAATATGTTATGGAATGTAACCCTTTTGGTTAAGCAGAAGGGGCGTTCATGACAATGTGGAGATTTTGAGAGGTAAAAGTTGACTAAAATTAAGGGGTTATTTTACTTTGGAATGAAACGATGCTTGACGTAACTGTGCTTTGAAAGGTCATACCGTTACCTGAACCACCAGGACGTGTTTCAATTCGTTCTTAGATTTGGATTAATTTTAGCTGGAAATATTGCGTTTTATATGTTAAGTTTTATATGTGCTTATTCGTTGTTTTAAAAGCATCCTTGTGGGGTGTTTGAATGTTGGAAGTAATAAGTTAATTCTGTGATATCGATAATTTTTCGGGAAACAAAGGAATATGATGTGAAAGTATTTGTGAGAAAAGTGAACAGTGTTTGTCTTCAGGCTAATCGTTTTTGTATCAGGGTATTGTTGTCGGCTGTGTGCTATTGTGCAGTGATTTCGCGTTATTGAAAGAAAAGTACACAAGCTGTGTCACGATAGAAATGTGATATATTTGATTTTAAAAATCTGATAAAGGACCCAACATGCTTTATGAAAAACTGTTCACCTTCCCTTGTGGATGTGGTCCTCACCAATAAATCACAATTTTGTTTTAGCCCTATCAACTTTGGGTGTGGCATCAGTGACTGGCACAACATGATAGGTGTGCTGGTCAAGGGTGCTGCCCCCAAGGTTGAGAAACAAAAAAATAAATATAGAAGTTATAAAAAATTTGATGAAAAGTCTTTCAACGATGACATCAGCCAGGTGCCATTTCATGTAGCTCATGTGTTTGAGGATGTTGATGACATCTACTGGGCACATGAGTAGCTCCTGAATGATGTCATAAATCAACATGCACCAATAAAAGAGAGAATTTCAAAACCCAAAAAATGGTGATCTGAGGCGAGCTGTTTTTAAGAAAAAAATGCTTTTCAACAAATATAAAAAATGCCCATCTGGTCTGAACTGGGATAATTACAGAAAACAAAGAAATGCAGTTACAAAATTGAAAAAAACAGTCTATGAGGCATTACTTTTTGAGCGTTGTTCTGGCGGCCCTAAATTTAAAGATTTCTGGCCCACTATCAAACCTTTTCTATCTAAGAAGGGGTCTGGTGGTGGATCAGAAATCATTCTTTCAGAAAATGATAAAATTATCTCAGATCAGAAGGAGGTGTGTAATGTTTTCAATTCATATTTTGTTAATGTGGCAAAGGACATAGGTAAGGACTGTACTCAGTATGACAGAGACTTCTCCACACATCCCAGCATTCAAAATATTCTTAAAAATGGCCATTTTAGTGATAAAAAATTCTCATTTCGGCCCATTTCTGAAAATGAAACTAGAAAGATTTTCACAAAGTTAAATGTCAAAAAGTCCACTGGTGTAGACAATATTTCAGCAAAACTTTTAAAGGCATGTGCTCCAAGTCTCGGCCATGCTGTGTCCAGTCTTATAAATTTGTCATTTGCTAAGGGTATTTTTCCCAGTAGGCTTAAAAATGCACAAGTTATACCTTTGTATAAAAAGAAAGATTCTTTAAACAAAGAAAATTATAGACCTGTTAGCATACTGCCCACTACTTCAAAAATCTTTGAAAGAGTCATACATGAGCAGTTATCTGAGTATCTAGATGATATGTTCAATCCTTTTTTAGCAGCCTTTAGAAAAGGCTATGGATGCCAAACTACCCTGCTACGCCTACTTGAAGACTGGCGGAGTGCCTTGGACAAACGTGAGTATGTTGCTGCAATACTCATGTATTTGTCCAAGGCATTTGACCGTCTTCCTCATAATTTACTGTTGGCAAAACTTCAAGCATATGGAGTGTCTCAAGATGCAGTGAAACTTATTGAAAGTTATTTAAGTGACAGGAGTCAGCAGATTAGAATGGGATCTAACACTAGTGATTGGGAAAACCTCACTAAGGGGGTCCCTCAGGGTTCTATATTAGGCCCCTTACTTTTTAATGTATTCATCAACGACATATTTTATATTGTTGAAAAATGTTCACTATATAATTATGCAGATGATAACACCCTTGCTTATATTCACAAAAAAATAGAAATTCTGCATCAAGTGTTAGTCAAGGAAAGTCTTTCATTGATTCAGTGGTTTGAAAATAATCTCATGAAAGCAAATCCTGATAAGTTTCAGGCTATTTGTGTTGGTAAAAGAACTTTTGATGCTATTACATCATTTCAACTGGGTAACACTAAGATTACATGTGAGGACAAGGTTTCTCTGCTAGGTGTTACTTTAGACGTTCAGTTGAATTTTAAGGACCATATATCTCAAATTTGTACTAAAGCATCTCAGCAGCTAGCTGTTCTTAAGCGCATAGGAAAGTTTTTAACTAAACAAGGCAAATTAATGATTTACAAATCTTTCATAATGTCAAATTTTAATCATTGTCCAATAGTATGGCATTTTTGCAATCAGTCAAGTGCAAATAAGATGGAGAAGATCCAGGAGAGGGCCCTCAGATTCATCTGTGATGATTTTGAGTCTCCTCTGCCGGATCTTCTACAACAAAACGGAGTACTACCTCTGCATATCAGCAGAATGAAACTTATGGCTGGGGAAGTTTTTAAAATTGTTAACAACATAGCTCCATCCTATTTGCATGACTTGATAAGTCTTAAGTCCTCTCCCTATGATTTCAGATCTGAGAAGCAGGCACAGATCCCTCGTGTAAACAGTACCAGGTACGGCTTAAGGAGCTTCCGGTATGAGGCGGCCCGGATCTGGACCAGCCTCCCAAATGAGTTGAGATTGGCAGAATCTTATCCTCAGTTCCGGAGGCTGCTCCGGGCCTGGGACGGACTCAACTGTAAGTGTCCTTCTTGTTCTGCCTGATTTCTTATTTTGAAAATTCTTTGTTCAGTTTTATTTTATTCTTTGTTCATTTTTTTACTTGTGTTCTGTTCTTTCCATTTTCATTCAGTTATGTCAAAACCCTAAATTTTTATGTATCATTTTCTTATTTTACAGGTTGCTGAGACCTGGGATGCTTTGTCTCACAGTTTCCTTTGATTAAATTTTTTAGATTTCTCCCTCCTCCCCTTTTTGGCCCTTTTTGGTCCTTGTCTGTAAGGAGCTACTGTGGGAGCCTACCCTTTGTGGTCTCCTTGCTGACCCCAAATTTAATTTTATTTTGACTTGCACCTATTTTAAGTTTTCGTTTTCGAGCAAAGGTAACCATTGGGATCCAGGCATCTTTGTCTCTATAAACATTTCAAATAACTATATGTGTTATTATTATATTATTTTTTAAAAATACAACAATTTGCTTGCCGTGATATAAAAGTACATGTACTTCCTATTATCTGTGATTCATCTTGTAAATAATCGTGTTTATATACATGTGCATGCTGTGATATACTCTGTTACTTTTAATTATTTTACATATGTTTGTCGAAATAAAAGCCCTACTGGGCTTATGTTGTAGTTAATCATATTCGACGTAAAATAAAGTTTCTATGTCTATGTCTATGTCTCAGCTACAGAGATACGTGATTTGGATGAAACGAGGCGGTTCCTGAATGATTCGCAGGACTACGTAGCAAATGTAATGCCGAGGAGAGATGCAACGATCGTCGATAAACAGGGTTCAGATGCTGATGGGTCGATTTGTACATCGCCGTCAATACTACGTCCTGTATTAAAGGCGGCGAGTAAACAGGCGCTCGGGAACAACAAGATTTATATCGTTCGGGATGCTGAGGCGTATGCTGCTCCAGTCTCTGAACAACTCGGGGCAGTGTTAAGGACACCACAGTCTAGTGGCATGAGAAGGAAAAAGGAAAAGACAACTCTCTATGCCTGATGCGAGTGTAATTAAAAAAGCGAGAGCTGACGGAGAAAAGGGACCTTAGCCTAGGGAACATATTAAGGCTAAACGATTGCTTTACAAAGACAAGCAACCTCCACGGGAAGGCGACGGATCGGAGACTAACAACGTTGATAAAAATGACAAGCAAGGCAAGAAAAAACAACAGCGTAAAAGAAAGGGAGATAAAGCCGGAAATAATTCACCAGACGAAAATTTGGTAGTTACTATGGCAGATGTTCATGTAGATGGGGACATTGCTGACGGTGATTTAAGTACAAATGACCTCATCAAATTTTGCCACTCTGAATAAACGTTTTGAATCACTAGAAACAACCATTGAAAAGAAATTGACAGATAAAATGCATAAAGCTATTGATAAAAGAATGTCAGATGAAACTACCAAAGTGAAGAAAGACTTAAATAAACGGTTGATAACTTGATAGACATAAGAAAAGAGTTTGAGAGTGACTTGGATGAGTTAAATGATAAATTTAGGACACTGTCGGATCAGATCGAGAACAGTCAGCAGGTACGGAATGAACATGAAGGTGGAAGAAATAAAATTAAACATAACATTGTGGTACGTGGCCTGCCTGAAACTTCGGGAGAAAATATTGAACGGAAAGTGAATGCATTGCTAAAGGACGGTTTAAAGCTAAGAGACGGCTGAAAGAAAGCAGTCGTTCGATGACAGCAAACCAGGCGTTGTCATTGCCAAAATGAAAACAATGGACGACAAGAAAAGAGTTCTAACAAAGAAAACCTCACTGAAAGACAGTAGGCGTTATCAGAATGTGTACATTTATAGTGACCAGACAAGGGAAGAAAGGCTTCTGTCTGCGAACTTCCGATCCCTTGTAAGCGCATATAAGAGTGGCGATAACAACATTCGAGTTAGAGGGACACGCATTATCTCGGAAAAAGCCAGATCAGGAGATGATAACATAGAAGAAGGTCCATCGAGATCATATCGTCATCCTAGGAGACAGGAGAGAGATGACACTTCATCGCGTCAGTCATCTAGATCGGGACTAGAAAGTAACAGGGGCCACAATAGGGGTGGCAATCGTGATAGAACTGAAAGCGGTAGACATGAACGTAGTAATCGTTCACATGACTATGAAGGGCGAAGATATGGCAGCGGTGAGAGGGACAATCATTTACGACAGAACAGAAACGGGGAAAGACACTATGCAGGTGACAGAAGGTCGTATAGAGACTATTAGGTCGCAGCAGGTTTTTGGAACGTTAGGGGCTGGAACACGAATCCAAAATCTGACAATGCAAGTTTAAGATCTGCATGTATTAACGCTTTAAACCTAGATATCGTTGGCATAGCAGAGACTCATCTTCTTGATAGCAATAACATTTCCATGGAAGGTTTCAAGTGGTATGGTCAAAACAGAACAAGTATACATGTACATGCCAGGTCGGGTTCTGGAGGTGTTGGCTTTTTTATTAAAGAGTCACTTCTGAAAATATTCAATGTTCAGATCATTAACTCTTCATGCGAAGGTATTTTATGGCTTTCGATGGAAAACAAAGCATCTAAAGAAAAGTGGAATATTTGTGTATGCTATTTACCTCCTCTGAACTCGTCCAGACAAGTAGATGCACAAAAGTTTTTTGACTGTTTATCGACTAATATTTTTGAATTACAAAATGATGGTAAAATGTTTATATGTGGCGATTTTAACAGCAGATGTGTAGATATGCTTGACTTTATACAAGGTATAGATGATATTGAACAAAGGCTTGTCATAGATTTCAATGTTAACAAGTATGGTCATATGTTTATTGATTTTTTGCTGAATAGTAATTCCTGCATTCTGAATGGCAGAAATGGTGATGAATCAAACGATTTTACTTGTATAACCTCTAGAGGTCATTCAGTCGTTGATTACTGTATCGTTAGTCAAGATGATGTTTCACTTTTTTCTGAATTCAAGGTCACAAGAGCTACTGAAATCATTAACCTGGTTGGGCATGAAAGCATTCTGGCCTCTGCAGCGTTTCCTGATCACTCCATCTTATCTTGGAAAATCGATATGGGTGTGACCAGCGAAACACCTTTGACCGAAAATCGGCATATACATGTAAATAAGGAAAGCGCGCAATTTAAAGCAAATGTTAAGAATCTGCCACCAGATTTCATGTGTTCTGTAGAAGTTGTAACACAACTGCATGATACTGTCTTAAAACTTGAAAGCAGCATGAGATCGCAAAATGACGTAGACAAGGCATACACTGATCTTTGCACCATTATAACGTCAGAAATGATAGATAAATTAGAAACAAAACCGGTTAGGATAAATTTTAGTCATAAAAATAACAAACGACGGAAGGTTGGTAAACCCTGGTGGAGCGAGTCATTGACGGTTAATTGGAATGAGTTGTGCGATCGCGAAAAGCAATGGCTAGGATGCAAAGTAGGTCCAGCTAAATCTCAACTGAAACATCGATATATTACACAAAGAAAAAGTTTTGATAAGCAAGTGCAAAAAGCAAAAAGGGTATACTGGTATAAAATGCAAGCAGATTTATTAGGAGGAGTACAATGTAACTCCAACGAGTTTTGGAAAACAATTGGAAAAGTTGGCATAGGGTGTAAGAAGAAGATTCCGATGGAGGTAGTTACTGAAAATGGGTCAATATCAAATGATTTAGAAGACGTTTTGAGCAAATGGGAAACATCTTTCAGCCAACTGTATACATCTAAAAGCACATCTAACTCTTCTAATCCTGTCATCACTCACAATGTAATCGAAAATACAAATGAGAAAATGTTTGATGAACCTATTTCTATATTTGAAGTCCAACAAGCGGTAAAAGATGCAAAGTTGAATAAAGCAAGTGGCATCGATAACATTACTGTTGAAGTTTTAAAAAATGATAGAGCCATTTCAATTTACATGTCCTGTATAATGTTGTTTTTACGGAAGGAATCATTCCCTCAGAATGGGGAAAAGGTGTAATCAACCCTATCCCCAAATCTAGTACAAATGACCCGAGAGACCCTCTACAATATCGTGGCATCACACTAGCACCCAGCATGTATAAACTTTATTGTAGCATTATTAATAAAAGATTGTCTGTGTGGATAGAAAGCAACAATAAAGTAGTTGATGAGCAGAATGGTTTTCGTAAAGGTAGAAGCACAAACGATCAAATCTCAGCTCTCACCAACATCATCGAAACGAGACAAAAACGTAAACTATCAACATTTGCAGCGTTTATAGATTTTAAGAAGGCGTACGATTTGGTTGATAGAGATATTTTGTGGCATCGATTGATAAACACGGGTGTCAAGGGCAAGTTGTTTTCTGCTATAAAATCCCTATATGATTCTGTAAGATCATGTGTCAGAATAAATGGACTGAATACGGGTTGGTTTGATGTGAATATTGGGTTAAGACAGGGCTGTAATTTATCACCAATTCTTTTTAATATATTTATTAATGATTTTGCTGTAACAGTCAAAGCGATTGGTAAGGGGATAGATGTAGGAAATGAAAAGATATGCATTCTAATGTATGCTGACGACATTGTCCTCCTAGCAGACAAAGAGATCGATCTCCAGTCAATGCTTGATAGTCTGAATAGCTGGTGTAATACTAACCACATGCTTATAAATCCGAGCAAAAGTCAAATAGTGCATTTCAGGCAAAGATCTGCGCCCCGCTCAAAGTTTTCGTTTACTTGTGGCATTAATAATCTTGGAATAGTAGAACAGTATGTCTATCTTGGACTTACATTGACGGAATTTTTAGATTATAATGTAATGGCAAAAATGGTCGCTCAATCAGCTAGTCGAGCTCTGGGTCTGTTGATTGCAAAGTTTAAATCCATTGGTGGCATGCCATTCGATGTATATTCAAAATTGTATGACTCTCTGGTATGGCCTGTTATCGCGTATGGTGCCGCTACTTGGGGTGATAGAAACTTCGCGTGTATTGAATCAGTACAAAACAGAGCAATGCGATTCTACCTTGGTGTCGGTAGGTATACGCCGACAGCAGCTGTAGCTGGAGATATGGGCTGGGATCCTGTACATGTAAGGCAATGGAAGTGCGTCGGCAATTTCTGGTCTCGTCTTTGTAGTATGAATAATACTCGTTTAACAAAGAAAGTGTTTTATATAGTCTTCACCAAAACCGTACATGCAAAAACTGGGCATACAGAGTTTCTGAACATTTTAAAAAACTGAACTGCGATGAATTTTTAAATGTCGAGCGCCCTATTTCTAAACGAAAATTATTAGACTCGATTCGGTCGCTTACATTAAAAAAGTTTCTGAGTGATTGGAAATCTAAAGTTATTAATGAGTACGGTACGAGACGCAATAAGGAAATAAGATAAGAAAGTATAAACTCCCCAAAGCAGACTACACTACGGAACAATACTGTAGAACTATAATGTCCCAAACGCACAGGGCAGCGATTGCAAAATTCAGAGCCGGTGTAGCCCCGCTTAGAATAGAAACTGGTCGGTACGAGGGTTTGCATATATCTCAAAGAGTTTGTCCGTTTTGTCCTGCATATGTTGAAGATGAATACCATGTAATGTTTCAGTGTGATTTATATAATGAATTAAGACAGGAGCTTTTTCAAAATGCTATGATCCAAAATTCGTCCTTTGAAAACATGTCAAACGATGATCGCTTTAAATTTCTGTTCAGCAACCCGTTCATGATAAGAATTTGTGCCAAAACCTGCTTTTTAATCCTTCAAAGAAGGCAGCTGTTTCTTTGTAAATAATATTGATATTACAGACTATTTTAACCCTGTTTATATGTTATGAGCATGTCTTTTTATATTCTTCATAGTAAAGTGTATTGAAAGCTAGATTTATTGCAAATTCTAGCTCTTGTACTACCACTGAACTTTCTAAATTATTAACTTCCTGTCTTACTGCTATCAAATCTCATGTTATAAGATACTGTGAGACAGTGTATGAAACTTCAAATAAAAATTGGTTTTGGTCAATTAAAAATTCTGGTGAGGTGCTCAGTAAATTGAAGTGTAGAGGGTTCCGTGCGACAAGCTTGTCCACATATGATTTTTCTACTCTGTATACAACATTACCACATAATCTAATAAAAGAAAAACTTCTGGATTTGATAGAGTGGACCTTCAAAAGGGCATTAAAAACTATGGTTCACTTTATTTGGCATGTAATGACAGAAAGGCTTTTTTCACTTCCTCTGACCAAAGTCGGTATACACTTTGGTCATGTCAGAATGTATGCGACGCCTTATCCTATCTCCTTGATAATATTTATATTAGATTTGGGACCAAGTTATACAGACAAATTGTTGGAATTCCGATGGGTACAAATTGCGCACCTCTCGTAGCTGATTTATTTTTATACTGCTACGAAAGAGATTTCATGGATTTTCTTAACCATGATAATCAAGCTGATGTTATTGAGGCTTTTAATTCCACATCTAGGTACCTCGATGACCTTTTGAACATTGACAACCCTTATTTTGAAGGTATGGTCAATCAAATTTATCCACCTGAACTTCAGTTAAACAAAGCCAATATCTCAGATACTGAAGCCCCCTTTTTAGATCTACATCTTTCTGTTGCAAATGGATTTGTTTCTTCTAAAATTTATGATAAGCGCGATGACTTTGATTTTGATATAGTAAATTTTCCTTTTTTGGATGGTGACGTTCCTCGTCGTGCTTCTTATGGTGTATACATTTCGCAACTTATTAGGTTTGCTAGAGTCTGCAATCATGTTACAGACTTCAACGCTCGAAATAAATGTTTAACGGCAAAACTTCTCCAACAGGGCTATCGGTATCATAAACTTCGAAAAACATTTTCTAAATTTTATCGTAGACACTATGAATTGATTTCCAAATATAATGTTGGGTTAAAGACGCTTTTAAGTGAGGGCCTTTCGGAACCTGAATTTTATGGTGACTTGGTTTACAAATTTAAGAAACTTAAGGGAATTAATGATTTTTCTTTTCACTTCAGAAAAATCATAACACGTTACAGACGTATAGGTTATAACTTGAATGTTATGCGACAGTCTGCATGCTTAGTTTTTAACCCAATCATGGTTGATAACTATGCTGCCTTCTTTAATTGCACGCCGGTGGGTCGGGCGTCAGACTCTATGATGGCCCCGACATAAAGCTATTCATTTTAGTTGGTTGGGGCCGGAGCTTCTTGTCTGTTGCTTGGCCCACCGGGGTCCAACTGGTGTTTTTCTTTTGCTCCGGAGTAAGTAGGTTATTCGGCGCCCAGGGATCTCCATCGTCGGGCAGCTTACTCAGTCTGTGAGTCCTGGTTTTTGATTCATCAGGATGTTTATCATGATTTATTTGTTTGTTCTTGATAATTCATTGACTAGTTAGAGATTCACCACGAGGACCGAATAACTAACTAAATGTTATGAACCACTGCAGAAGCTGAGGGTGAGGTTATGGCCATGTAAAACCGGTTTAAGCCCGCCAGTAACTTTGTGTTACTGATCGTTCCAAGTCGATACTTCTGTGGTGGTTCTTTTTGTTTTATGTCTTGGTGTATAAAAATTTTTTGTGCTGTTGGCGCCTTATGTATGTTTTCATATTTTTAGTTAAGTTAAGGTAACTGAGTGGCCACCTATTGGGAAAATAGCTGCTCATTCGGCTTACGATATGTTTCATGTAGGGATGTCAACGAATATTCGAATGTTCGAATATTCGCATTTCATTCGAATATTCGAATTCGATTTCTTGATTCGAATATTCGCATAATTTTCTTACCTGCAATATTGTCATGTATCAGTTTAAAGGAGGACTCAAATTTAAGACCAAATGTCGAAAAATAATATGACCAGTAATCATGCTTGTCTGTTGAGTAATTCAAGATGGTCAACATTTTGACACACTTGAGATTGAGATTGCTCAATTAACAGTTTGACACTTTGTTTATTCAAGTGACACTTTGTTGATTCAAGTTGATACGAAAGCATTGCTTGCTTTCAATAAATGTATTTAAGGTGTGAAAACCTACAATTTGAGCTGTGTCATGTCAAAACTTAAGATGGCTGGATAGATTGACAACTCAATCCTTTAGGAACAACACAGTCACAACAGACCTTCCACAAAGTACATGTAGGCCACACGATTACAATAGACTCTAAGCATTCTTGGTGGCGGATATCAACGACATGCATGCAGAACTTAGTCTTGGCTTGACAATAATGGTGTGTCGTTGCTTTCTCAGACAGAACCCAAGAGATTTGCCATTATTAAACACTTCCAGATTGTCTAGTTTTCTGTGCAAAATTTGCTGATTTTCTTTAATACATGGCACCATTGGTATATAGCCCAGATACGATACCATGCATATACATGTACCTCATATTTTCAATACATGTACCACCAAGTAAGTAATGGAAATGGGTCTATTGGGCATAGATGTGTATATCATTCGAATATTCGAATATATTCGAATATCCTATGCGAATATTCGAATACCAATTTCGGCATTCGTTGACATCCCTAGTTTCATGGTATAAGTACCTGATTGTTAGTTTGGTTTTTTCCCACCTCGGTTTTTGGAGTGGGAATCTTTTTCTGATTGCGCCTTTTCCTGATCTTTGCCTACTTGTACCTTTTTTTTGAAATCATATGTTAAATGGTCATCATAGTTTAAAATTGGAGAACTTTTTACACATCTTGTTTTTAAAAGTATTTCAAGTATTCGGTGTAGAACACCAGTGGACCCCCGCCTGCTCTGGGCACAACGTTCCTGGATATGCGGGTGGTGGCTCGTGGAGAAGCTTTAATGTGACGCTCCGGTGCCAGGTCTTGGTGAGTAAGTACCTGACGGCTCACAGACTCGCTCCTTTTGGTCTACTGGTATTTGCACTTGCTGAGAACATTTTTAAGACAATTATCATTGACTTGTTTAATAGACCATCTTAGGACTTATTAAACTTTTAGATATTTGAAGACAATTTTGTATTGCTCTTTTCATTCTACGAGTATGAATGTTTCTTACGTTTTTACTTGTTGTACATTTTGTAAATCTGTGATATTCTGTTTTTAAGAAATTGCATTTAACTAAAGTGTCTCGTAAGTCTATATAGACTGGATATCAAATAGACTTAAAACCATTAAAAACGCAACTGATATACAGGTTATTTCTACCTTTCAGGGACACCTTGTGCGCTTTGTTTATAGCGAAGTCAGCTTGCCCCTCCCCCGAGAATCATTCAGCGAAAAATGAACTCAATTTAGCACTTCTGGTTGATTTTTGGGTGAAAAATGACAAAATCATTAAAATTTGATTTTAAACCCATTAAACCTTGCATAGCAACCCAATTTCAATGCGGAAGTATGCGGCCGAATACCAGCAACAAAAAAACGGTGTAATACCGACAATTCCACCTGATGGAACGACCAAGATTAATTTCCAAATGTTCAAATTTTCGAAAAAATACCACAGATTTTGAGAATCTACCGAAACTTCAATAAAACAGAATCATTCCATAGTTTGGACACAGGAGATGTAACGTTCTACATATGGGTCCATTTTATGACAGTTTTAATTTTCAAAAATGGCATTCTTGAATTCATTTCCGGTTTTCATGTACTGACTTTGATGGCCTTTTATAAGATCAAAACTTGAAAAAAAAAACAATCTACGGAATGGTTTACATAGACTTTAGAGCAATATTGGCATTGACCGAAAGTTTGAACACAAAAGAGCTAGCCATAAAGGTTAACGTATAGCTGGATTGATAAGGTGCATTTGCTTTTGTTTTGTCCATGTTTGAGTTGTGTCCCTTAATCGACAAACGCAGATCGCTTTACTTCACTTGCTAATTTAGCACAAGACGAATATGGCCTTCATATCGGGGAGACAATTTTATGATTTTATATAATAACATTGTGAAAATATCCAAGAATCGTTGGATAGGTTATATGCTGAAAGTTGCGTTTTTACTGGCTTCAAGTATATTTGTTGCATGTTCATTGTTGTAAATCTGTACATAATATATGTATTTGATATGTGACACTCTAATAAACTAATAAACTCATACTTAAATACATACATAAAATCCATTTGAACCGCGTACAAGATTTGGAAGCATCGATATTGTACCATTATTTTCATGTAAACTATCTTGAAAAATAGCAATAGTGAAATAACTTACACATGAGTTTGCATTACCTATTCGATCACCCGTGTATACCGTCTTGCACACATTTTTCATATACTAAAACAAGGTTATATATATATGGTATACAAGTATACTCAGTACAAAAGGAAACGCATTTTCGTGTAATTATATTTTCAAATCTAAGAGATTCCATGGATTCGCCATTTATATGAGAGTTTCACGCGTGTAATTTTAAGGCGAAAACTTGTGAAAAAAAAAAAAAAACACTTTTCTCTACCAAACAGAATCACTGTAGTGGTGTATTTCCATCAAAGATGGCGGACATTAAAGGAAAGAAAATGTGAGTGGTCCCATTCAATTTTGAAAGTCCAGGCAAGTCTCTGTATCTTAAGCCAAATTCTTGATATTCAGAGTAAACTACTCTATAATGAATGCAAAAACCAACGCTCTGGCCATTTACTGATAAGCCTGTGACTGCAAACTGGTTCGGGACTTAAAACAGACAACATATAAAAGAAACATAAAGGCACTCACATTTTCTTTCCTTTCATGTCCACCATCTTTGATGGAAATACACCGTTAACTAAATACTCTACACCGTATCACGCTACCTACAGTGAGAATTGAAATAATTAAATAGCATTTTGCTTGAGTACGATCTTTGTGGCAAATTATAAAAGCACATAATTAATCGAATTTCATTTAATGGAAAATTTTGCTGGGATCTTTAAAAATGGTTCTATTAAAATAACAAGCTTTTTCGAAATTCGGTATTTTGGTCTCCTTTTCGTTTAATTATGTCCCTATTTCATTTAAATAATGTTAGTTAACACAACTGCGACTCTCTTAAAGATAACCCTCATTTAAATTTTTCAGAACGTCTGGTTCATTGAAAAACCTTTGTCTTGGTTATATATGTAACATCAATGTTAGGACAAGGATTATGAAACTTTACTACAGTATAAAACGTCATTCTAACGTAAATAACAATTTGCTACCCAACAAAGTTCAATTTTCAGACATTCTAAAATTTTGCCAACTTTGGTCACAATGTTAGGTGCGTTACATTTTATTAACAGTATACAGAGGTCTTTTAGACAGTAATTTTCTTCGGAAAGAACTTTGTACTATCTGATTTGCGGCCAAGCCCGATTTTTATCGCACCTGCTTAGAGCAGGGTACGATATATGGTACAATAATGTAACATGTAGCCTGACAACTCGGACCAAAGACAACTCGGACCCTTGGTATTTATCGGACACAAGACGAATCGGACGCAAACCCGACACAACTCGGACCCAATTTTGAGACGACTCGACCAACCGAAACGTAATCGCAGGGTCCAATAATTGTTGAGAGTCGTCTTTCTGATACTAAAAGTTAATTCCAAATTGCAAATAGCTCTATTTTTTCCTCTTAGCTTTGGCTATTATAAGATTTTTAGCTCCCCTGAACCGAAGGCTCAATTGGAGCTTATAGTATGAAACTCGAGCCGGCGTCCGAGCGTCCGTACGTCCGTCCGTCCGTCCGTGCGTTCACATTTTCATAGATTTTCTTCTCTGAAACCGCTTGGCCAATCAAAGCCAAGTTTTATATGAAGCATCTATAGGAAGTGGGAACCAATGTGTATATAAATAATCCAGATCACATGACCAAGATGGCCACCATGCCCATATGTATTAAAACCCCTTAAAATCTTCTTCTTTTCTAGAACCCATGGACCGATTTCAACGAAACTTGGCATTAAACATCTATGACTCAAATACTACAATGTGTATATAAATCATGACCCTGCGATGACCTTGACCTATTTTACGGCACGGCCCAGTTTGGAATCACTGGCTTTTACATGGGAAAAACTGAAATCTTTGAAAATGAATATTAATGATGGGGTTTGAATTTTTGACGTTTTTTAAACAAAAAAACTTTTAAAAACTTTAAGTTGTTGTAGTTATCTGAAATGAAACAATTGTATCATGTACCGATGAGACTGATACAATGTTTCTCGGTGATTTAAGAAAGACTTTTGTTGTATAAGGTAATAATAAAAATAACATAGATCCAGCTAGGCAAAAAAAAAGTTTTAACATTTTAACATATTGCGTTGCCAGCGATCAACGCAAAATGTTATAAAAATGTTAAAAACTCCTAAACTTATTCTGGAAGTCTGCGAATGGTAAGAAAGTATTGCAGATCGATCCAAAAGGTCTTTTGACGGTATTAAAAGGTAAAAACAGAGTTTTTGTACATTGGCACCGGAATTCTGAAATTCTGCGAGAATGCTAAAATAAGTCACAGACGGCTCCAAAAGGTAGAATTAGGGTCTCAGAATGTCAAAAAAATAAAATTTTATCATCTCAGGTATCCAGATAGTCATGAAGATCCAGCTAGGCAAACAAAAGTTTTAACATTTTAACAATTTGCGTTGCCAGCGATCAACGCAAAATGTTATAAAAATGTTAAAAACTCCTAAACTTATTCTGGAAGTCTGCGAATGGTCAGAAAGTATTGCAAATCGATCCAAAAGGTCTTTTGTGGGTATTAAAAGGTAAAAACAGTGTTTTTGTATATTGGCACCGGAATTCTGAAAGTCTGCGAGAATGCTTAAATAAGTCACAGACGGCTCCAAAAGGTAGAATTAGGGTCTCAGAATGTCAAAAAGTTAAAAACTTATCATCTCAGGTATCCAGATAGTCATAAAGATCCAGCTAGGCAAAAAAAAAAAAGTTTTAACATTTTAACATTTTGCGTTGCCAGCGATCAACGCAAAATGTTATAAAAATGTTAAAAACTTGTTAACTTATTCCGGAAGTCTGAGAATGGTAAGAAAGTATTGCAGATCGATCCAAAAGGTCTTTTGACGGTATTAAAAGGTTAAAACAAGAG
Organism: Rugalucina vietnamica; assembly: GCA_964017185.1. Taxonomy (NCBI): domain Eukaryota; kingdom Metazoa; phylum Mollusca; class Bivalvia; order Lucinida; family Lucinidae; genus Rugalucina; species Rugalucina vietnamica. The sequence goes on along the minus strand of OZ024884.1, from coordinate 22,804,058 downwards.
TTTTTGTACATTGGCACTGGAATTCTGAAAGTCTGCGAGAATGCTAAAATAAGTCACAGACGGCTCCAAAAAGTAGAATTAGGGTCTCAAAATGTAAAAAAAAAAAAAAAAAAAAAAAAAAAAAAAAATATCATCTCAGGTATCCAGATAGTCATAAAGATCCAGCTAGGCAAAGAAAAAAAAAGTTTTAACATTTTAATATTTTGCGTTGCCAGCGATCAACGCAAAATGTTATAAAAATGTTAAAAACTTCTAAACTTATTCTGGAAGTCTGAGAATGGCCAGATAGTATTACAGAACGATCGAAAAGGTCTTTTGAGGGTATTTGAAGGTAAAAACAGAGTTTATGTACATTGGCACCTCAATCCTGAAAGTCTGCGTCAATGCTGAAATAAGGCACAAATGGCTTTAAAAGGTAGAATTAGGGTCTCGGAATGCCAAAAAGTTAAAATTTTTATTATCTCAGGTATCAGAAAACCAGGAAATGGTTCAGAGGGTATAGCTTTGTCTTATTTATAGTCAAAGATCGAGAATGAAGTTTTAACATTTTAACATATTACGTTGTGACTGATCTACGCAAAATGTTAAAAATGTTATTACAACATTTTTAACATATTGCGTTGTGACTGGTCTACGCAAAATGTTAAAATGTTATTACAACATTTTAACATTTTGCGTCTTGACAAGGCTCACATGATGAGCTTATTGTATACCCGTGATCTGTTGTCTCTTTGTCCATCTACAATTTTAATGACATTTAATTCTCCGAAACAGTTATGCAGACGAAGCTGCCATTTTGTTTCTAGGATTTACACCCGAAAAAGATTTAATTTACAAAGCTGTGACATGTTACCTCGGATCTTAATGATGAAGTGTGAATATGAAAAAGATTTTCAAGCTTTTGCCCAGCATGGGTGTCAAAACTGGAGAAAGTCTTATTTAGTATATTCTTTATCTACTTCTTAAATCTAACATTTCAAGCCTCTAGCCATATACTGTAGCCATAAAAAGCCAGCTTTGTGTCATGCCTGGTTGAAATCCTCAATACAGGTTTTGTCCTAACACAGTTCTTATAATTTATACATGTTTTTCTCAAAACACAGCTCAAATGTCTCATAAATATGAAGTTCTAAAGAATGTGTGCATTTTTATGATTACAGGAAGTACAGACACGTTGCCTATCGGCGCTTCACCCGATGGGTATGGCACAGACTGGGCAAGGGGGTGAGGCGCGTGATTCCGTCCTGTGCATATGAGAAGATAAAACAGCAGTGGCCATCGCAGGAGTACACAGGATTTAAGTACAGAAGGGACTATTAATTTACTTTAGGCATATATACAGTATAACATTTTAATCTGACCAAGTTAGCTTTGAGTGTTCATCCAGAAGGGACTATTCATTTAATTGGTACATTGTAAAAGAAAAGTTGTATAATGTAAGCTGATGGAAATATACATCTACAAACTGTACATACAAGGTGAATTTATAATACAATCTAAACAAAATATGGCCGTCACATGAGAAAACTTTCATTGTTCGTGTCGACTAGGTCCGACACAAACCAGACTGTGCAGCGACTGAAGATGGCTAGAAGCTTGAAATTTTGTATTCAGAAAGAAAGAGGAATTGTACTATCCATTTAGCAAAAACAAAGGTGATGCAGCTTCGCGGTTTGTGCACCTTTGTTCTTGCAAAAAATATATAACAACAAAAAAATATATATGACTTGGAGCATTCCTCTACTTCGGAGTACTTCCCCATTTTGATTATAAAAAGCTATTAGCTATTTTCTGTCACTGCACAGTCCTGTGAGTATCAGACTTTGTTGGAAAACATAGACAGGGTTTCGTGCATTGTGGTTCATATAATATTGCTCCAAATGTATCAAGTTCTTGAAAATAAACCTGCTGCGTTCTATCATTGTGTCTTTCCTATACTTTCGTGCCATTTACAATGCATTTCCGCTATACCTTTCTGTAGAATTGGCAGTTAAAGCAGAGGGAGATATGATTTAACCTGTTTAGGCAAAAAAAAAAAGGAATGTTTCCGGTAACCCGACCGACCCTGTCAAAAACTCCCTGACTCTTAATATTTTTTTCCTGTTTTCCGAAAATAAAAACTCGAAAATCGAAAAAAGATCGTGTTTTTCAAGTACCGGACAGGCAAAAGAATAAAAAATGTTGAATTGAAGTTTAAACTAAGAAGCTGTGCATTTGCATTGGAGGAAAAAACAGTTTAATTCTGATTAAACTGTATATCTATGTTCAGGTATTTTACATGGTAAGGCTTCCCTCAAAAAAAAAAAAAAAAAAAAATCCCGACCTATTGACCCATTTTTTTTCTGGCATGTTACCGGAAACATTTTTTTTTTTTTGGCCTTATGAGGTTTCTGGCCAAGTCAGACACAAACTTGGATATACAGTGCACAGACAGCCGCTGTCAGAAGGTAACCAAGTTTGCAGTTTTGAAACTTAGGATTCAGAATTTAAAGGGATTGTAATACATGTTCATGTATACTATGTACATGTACCCCACAAAAACAAATGCGCATCATTTGGATGGATCCAAGCACAGCTTTAACTGACCGGTTACTTTTGGCAGAAGCAAACTAGATTTTCTCCTGACATGGCTCAAATAGGATATTCAATCAGGGTTCCCACAAACTTCATAAAGTAAAATTCACTGACTTTTCCCTGACCAATTTTCAAAATTCCCTGACCAAAATCATCGGCGTTTTGAAGCGTATGTGGTCGTTTTAACTAATGTTGGCCTCTTTCCACCCCTTCAGCCAACCCTTACCACCTTCACCATGTTCAGAATGAATGGTTAAAATCTACTGAGTATGTATTGGTATCATTTTTTGTCTTGTTTTGCACTTTCTAATGAGACACTATGACAAACACATCCATGCTTGTTCTTAGAAGAAACTGCCATAACCACTTGTTGTTTCTCCTTTACTATTTAAAAATTTCTTCATTTGATTCTGAAATTCTCTGACTTTTCCCTGACTTTTGCCATTTTTTAAAATTTCCCTGACTGATTTAAAAATTCCCTGACTTTTCCCTGACCTTGAATTTTTTACATTTTTCCCTGACTTTTCCCTGACCGTGGGAACCCTGTCAATACGTGTATGTATATCTTCCTGGTGAAGTTGAAAAAAAAATCTCTTGTTTCAACGAATAGACATCTATTCAATCATAAAATTATTATGTACAGTAGCAGTACAGTACAGAACACATGTACTCAACATCAAGAAACATACCTAGATACAAACATAATGTATTAATAAATCTCTGAGTACATGTATCTTTTGTCAACCCATGAGTTTATCTTACATAGTATACATTTTACACATTCTGTCCTGGCAGCATGTGGCTCTTTCAGTTACAACATTTTTAAGCACTGTTATTTCTTCACAAGATTCTAAAGCACTGTCATTCAGACAAAGTATTTGAGCACTGTCATTGTCCCATGATTCTTAAAGCACTGTCCTTCAGACACAATATTTGAGCACTTTCATTGTCCCATGATTCTTTAAGCACTGTCCTTCAGACACAATATTTGAGCACTCTGATAGTCCCATGATTCTTAAGCACTGTCCTTCAGTTTGTTTGCTGCTAAGTTAAATCTCGATTTATGCGCAGAAACCACTTCCTTCTTATCGTATCGTCCATATTTTGTGCAGACTGGTCGCGGTGTCCTTGCTAACATCGGCTGGATGTCGTCTAGTGATTTTTGGACACTTGGTAGGTCTTCCCTTCTACTCATGACTTCATCCATCAGCTTGTCGACATAATCTGATAACAGAAAAGAAAACGAAATTTAATATCATTTCAACTGCATCTCTCATTTTATACTGTCATCAAATTATTTGATAAAATTCCTGATCATTGTTATTACCTTCGACTTTTGAAACATGTAGCATATTGTTACTGTTAGTGTGATTACTAAATTGCCTAACTTTCTGGGTTTCCACCCATCTTACTGTTAAACAATTGCATATGCTAGCAAATAGTGAGAGAATAGTTAGCACTGGCAAAATTGTGTTCACATTTATTAATCAGTCCGGTAAAAGAAAGTTGTCTAACATACTTCATTTTAACACTCTGGACAATAAAGAAATGTCCACCAAACATGCCAACTCACTGAAAAGTATCGATTTTATAAGTTAAAGCAACTGAGCATTAGCAACAAAACTGAGGAGAGAGTATTTCTGTACTTACTGTAAGTCGCAGCAACTTTCACTTGTTTGGCCACTGGAGCGCCCTGCTTATACTTAGGTACCGAGACTTGCCATTGTGCCTCCCCATCCTTGGTTACATCTTGCATACGGTTCGAATTCTCATTAAAATGCAAGCACGCAAGCTGCAGCCTGAAATGATAATGTGAATCACTTTTTAGTCTATTGTTATTTAAAATCATGAAAGAAATATGAGCTGTCGCATGAGAAACCCAACAATTTGCATATGCGAAAACAAAGGCACAAATCAGTTTCGCCTGTTTCTGCTACAAGGATAAATGTTAAATTACAAGCTTCTAGCCATCTGCTGTTGCTGCCCAGCCCAGTTTGTGTCGGACCTGGTCGGAAACCAAAATTGTTGGTTTTGTCACGAAGCAGCTCTTATAATGAGTAGGTGTTCAGAGGTGCCTGCACTGCTAGGCATGTATGTCTTCATCCATTCCCATTTTAGGCTTGAGCATCAATTATGCAATATGAGAAATGAGCACAGATAACGTCGTTTTATTTTTTAGTCCGTTTTACATCACTTTCAAGATTATTTCAGCTCATATGAGATGGGCCAATCAGTAGGTGGTACGAGAACCCCCCCGAGAAAAAACACCAGGCACACCCACGAGCAGAACTTGGTAAATGTCTCGCCTGTGCCCTGTGCCGGGTGCACAACCACACCAGACACAGCAGTGAGATGATCAAATAATTAAGCATGGTAATGAAATAATAGCTCTTAAACCACTCTGCAACGGGGACCGCCAACCTTGCTTTGAAGAATATACATGTCATAACTCATATTCATTACATGTATGCAAAGCATGTATATACTAACCTTCCTTCCATAGACTGGTAGAAGAAATGCACAAACTTGGTCGCGAAGAAACAGCATATTTTGTGGAATGACTCCAGGCCGTAGGTCTGTTCTGATGGCGAAAGCTTTTTAATGTCTTTCAGCAGCAGCTTCCTCTCTATGACATCCTTTAGTTCCTTGTGAGGTTTGGAGCCTGTAAAAACATAAGAGATCTGCCAGTTAAAATCTTTACTTTTATTCTAATATACAAGTTGCAAGCTTTAAACTGAGCCACAAAAGTCAAGTCTTCCGCGATTCCAACAGTCTCAAACACAAATCTATTTTGCGTTCATAAATGGTTTGAAATCGTCATTTATGCATGTATAAGCGGAGCTACATTATTTTTATTATATGTATTTGAATTATTGATTTGGCTTTTTATTTGGTTTACATGGGAATTCAGAATGACACTGCTCAATTTATGCAAAAGTTACTCTATACAGTATCTTACGCTTGTATATGAACCAGCCTGCTCAGATTTAGACATTTTTAACGTGCAGATTATTGTTGAACAAAACCAGATGGACTGAATGCACATTCAACTTGATTTAACGTAATGCTAAATTACATACATACATGTAGTTAATATCAGAAGGTTCTCATTACTGATTACTGAACAACTTAAGCTACAACATATACAAGGGCCTAAATATTAAAGATTCTTCACCTTTCTTGATCCAAGCTCTGTCATCGAGTTGTCCATGCTGACATTTAGGATACCGGCTGCCGTGGCCTTCGTGTATATCTACCACATGATTCAGTAGGGAACACCACTTCTGCTCTAGTAATTCCCCGTCCCCGCCACTCGAAGCTGCACAAAAGTAGAGGTGGTTGGATATGGACTGAGACCAATCACATAGTATAGCGCAGCCTTTTCTCTTCCCCGCAGCTTCTACTTTCTTCTTGACACCTGAAAGTTGAAAACATGCGCATGAGATTTGAGCATAGCATACTGTGTGTAAACACATACAGTGTATCAAACATTCCATTAATAGACATACATGTACATGCACACCGTGTATGGTGGTTTGTCTACCATCCTGAAAAGTAGCCTTTGGGATGGCCAGTACAAACAAAATTGATAGTTGTACATGTATATATTATACATGTATATAAATGTGGCTCTTTTTGGCTGTAGATTTTTTTTTGTTCTGAAACACACGTTGCTGCTCAAAAGAACCACCTCAGAGAGAAGATTAACGGTACCTTGCACCCTTATAAAACTGTCAACATTTGTCATTTTTACAGCCCTTGCTGCTTTGAGCCTCATTACATTGCAGATGGCTTTCTCGTTTTCTATATTTTCTAGGCATGTTACTGTCAGGATAGGAAAATAGTCCTTGGCTATATAAAATGAGCTGTGATGCCAGAAAAACGGGTTCTGGGTTTCCAACCAGGTCCGACACAAACCAGGCTGTACAGCCTCAGAAAATAGAGCTCTAGAGGCTCAAAATTTCATATTTAGCCAGTAGGGGATTGTACTTTCAGTGTAGCGAAAATAAAAGCGCTGATCTGCTTCGCAATTACCACGAAGCTGAGCTGCGCCTATATTTTCGCATAAGTGACAATCTGGTTTTCTCATGTCGCGGCTCAAATATTGTTTTACATGTAGTACACACCCTTTGCGACATGCCATACGTCGAACCAGTGGTTAATCTCTGGATGCTGCTCCCTCATGAACTTCTTTACTTGAGGATGACGGTCTGTGGTTATGTCAGAGATAGCTACATCTTCACCTTCCAGGGTCTGGAGACATCTCTTCAGTCCTTCCAGCTCCATGGCATTGGAGTTGGCCACCTCGTTGCTCTACAAATAATGCAAACACTGGTTATACATGGACATGTGTGATTGTGTGTACACATACTGTAGATTACAAGCCTAGTCTCAAGAAAACCTGACATCAGGATTTCAAAATTTGTCCCACACTCACACTTCCCAAGCCTTCATCTTGCTGGTACTGAGCATTACTATGGTTACATGTACACAGTATGAAAACAGCTATTGTAATTGGTATTTTCATCTAATATTGATAATTTCTCCATAAAGACATGTCACAGACCTGTATAATTTGTATATCTGAAAATTTTAGCTTACCCTAGCAAGATTTGACATACATGTAAAATGTATCCATTTATCATCAAAATACTTGTATTACATTTTCTAAGCTTCTGATCAATAACATACCTGGATCAACTGCATGTCAACAACTTTGGATGTCTGGAGGTCCATTAGTGTGTAGCTCCCATATTTGGCGGTGTGTCCAGGCGAACAACATCTTGCGTCTCCACCTAGCTTGAGGGGTCCCGATACCTCAGCCAGTACCTCCGTCTGAGCATCAAACCACACACTGTTGATGGCTGGCAGCAGATAAGCTTTCTGAAGTCGGAAGAATGTCCGCAAACAGAATGTGGCAACCCTCAAAAACTTCAGCATGTTTACAACTTTCACAGGGCTCGAACCACTAAACAGAATGGAACCAGCCAGCAATAAATTTCCAATTGGTAGACTGTTATGAACAGGCTGGTTCCTCCACACTTGTCTATGGTCTTCACTAATTGTACACAAACTTTCCAGTTCTATAAAAGTTCCTCTGATGAAATTCTTGCGAACATTCGCCTTAGCACCACACACTCTGCAGACATTCAACAGTTCAATCAGGGCCGATTCGAACACCAGGTACTTGGTCTCTTTCTTTACATCTTCTTCTGGTTGGAGATATGTGCCCCGGGATTCGTCTTCGCTGAAAAAAAAAATACATGTGTACAGTAATGAGCAGCAGCATGAGAAAATCACATTTTGCTAGCAAAAACAAAGCCCTAAATCAGCTGGGCAGCAACTGCTAAGAGCTTTAATGGATCAACTCCACTCACTGTTTCCGCTACAACATGGACAGCATGCATGTAATTCTTTGAACATGTACATGTAACTGTCTTTTGAGCTTGTACATACTGGTTTGAGTCAGACCTGGTCAGGAACGGCTATAAATAGAAGTTATGAATATCTAGGAGCTGATCTTTATAATATCAGTCTGAATACAGCTGTTGGTTCTCTTGATTGCCTGTGCTTGCTTTAGGCATCACATGACCTAAGTACGCGGACGTTTAGAATAATAATAATTAACTAAAGTTATAGTGCTTAAAATACAGGGCTTCAGTATGCTCTGTAAATGCACAGACCATTCCATAATGAATGCATATAACTCACTTCAGGTTTACAGAAAGCCACAAGCTAATATTGCTTGTATTTACTAGGTTTCTGTTTGCTTTAAAATATAATGCACTGTACAATGTACATGTGGAAGTGAACAAACTAGTTCTACCTGTCATCATCATCACCAACTTCCATCTCTAACTCTGGCTCGTAGTCGGGATCATCAGAGTCATCATCCATATCCATTGTACTCTCGGACCTACAACATAAATGTACCAGTATGTATATCTCCCAATACTAAACATGTAATATGAAAATGCAAGACTGGTGATATTCTGCAAAACAAAGTAACAAGTAAAATTCCTCTACTTTCTAAATCCAAAATTTCCAGCCTCTAGCCATCTTCTCTGCTTGTACAGCTCTGTTTGTGTCAGACCGGTTCGGAAGCTTACAGGCTTATAACAAACAAGCCTTCACACTTAGGCTGAGCAAGAATAAATCATATATACATGATATAGATACAATCTAATTATACACATATATAAACATGAATCACCTGAAGCTGGTATCTAGGTCTTCTTCCACTGGTTCGAAGACTGAGGGGACTGGCTTTGTTGGTTGATTCTCTTCTTCTGGTGGGTCATACTGTGTTCCTTTGTCAACCATGGTTGGACCTGCCTGGGTTGCATAAGAGCGAATCGCAGCTGGTGGTTTGGGGGCCCATCTGGCTGGTGTCTGCATCTTCTTGTGGTACAGCTGTATTTATAAAAGAAATACATGTACATCATTCAATATTATAATAATAAAAATGATATGCCTAGGTTTTGCCTCACACTTGTGACTTTAGTAATTCTTTTGATTTTTTACAATTTGTTTTGTACAAGTCAATAGGTTAAACAGAATATATTGAATCACTCTTGATCTGTCTGAGCATGAAATTTTCCAGCTCACCATTTCCAGCATTTCATGAAATTTCCTGCTCATAAATACATGAAATATAAAAATATCATTGATGGGTAACATTGGTGTTCTATTAAACAGATTATGATTACCTTTGTCATTTTGATTCTAAAAAAAAAATCACACAGTAATTCCACACAGTAATCATGTTTATGCTCTGACAGCTGTGTTAAGCATAAAATGTGGAAAACAAAAATACACAATGTTGTTGCAACACTTACAGACTCAATTGTCAGACGGACTGATTTAAAAAGGCATGTGTAAAAATTACAAGCTGTACCAGTGCCTGTGGAAATCTTTCTTACCATGCTTTGACTCTAATGCCAGATCATGGTCTAAAACATGTTTTAATTTTGAACCGATTTACCTTTGGAGGTTTTTCCAGGGTGTTTTCTTTACCACTGGAGTTCTGGCAACTAGTTTTCTCTGGTGGTGGTGATTGTGTCATGACTTGAATGTCTGTGAGAGGCAGAGGAACACACTGTAATATGGGTAGAGGTTGATTCAGGGATGCTGTGGCTGTAACATCATGACCATCAGTTGACATTGGAGGCTGTTCTTCTGGTTTCTCCAGCATGTCATCTTGTAGGAGCTGAACAGTGGACGTTCCCATCTCTTTAGCATCGTACTCTTGGAGAATCTGTTTGATTGCCTGAAAATTCATTGAAATGTAAATGTCTATATGGACAGTTTGAGTTTACACACAATATGAGTTGAAAATGCATCACCAGGAAATGTACATTGTTCATTCCCACGCGTGGCCAGTGCGGGGCTCAAACCCACATCAGGCCAGTATCTAGATCTATGTTTGCAATAACAAATCATTAGCCGTCTAACTAGAGCCACAAGATAAGCTTTTCTTCTCGGTCTGATACAAAATGCATGATTTTGCAAGCACTGGTCAGTCGGTCACGGGAGATTCAACATTATAATTAAATCTGCACATGTCATGGTTTCTAGTAGAAAGAAACAATCTGAGCAAAAAACATGAAATACATGGTACTGTAGTTGCATTGGCCCATATTAAGGCATGTGCCATGCAAACAAATAAAATGATCATAACTTCAGAAGCTTTATAACAAATAAACATACACATGGACCTCTTTATAACACGCTTCGTTACAACACGGTTTTGGATATAACTCTGATCAATGTTGGACCCCAATTGGACTATTTTGCTATATGTCTATATCTTTCACTCTCGTTATAACACGGATTGGATAGCTAACACGGAAATTGGCTTGGACCCCAGCAATAGTGTTATAAAGAGGTTGAGGTGTATTTGCAAACCGATTCGCCCTTTGGTAAACTGCAATTTTCCATGTTTTAAACTTTTTTTTTTCATTTTTCATGCTCAGCTCTGCAAAGAATAAAAATTTATCATGTTCATAAGTGTTAAAATGCCAACAATTTTTGGCATTTTAACATTTGTTAGCAGGACAAATAACTGGCTTTACCAATCTTAACCTAATTTTCAATCAAATTTGATTGTGTCTCTACTTTTGATAAAGCGTTTAAATTTCATGCTCAGCTGAGTTGAGCATGAAGAACGTTTTATAACCTTGGGGCCTGGTCCCGAGGTTATAAAACTTTTTTCATGCTCAACTCAGCTGAGACTAAAATTTATCCTGCTCATAAATGTTAAAATGCCAACAATTGTTGGCATTTTAACATTTATTAGCAGGATAAATTACAGGCTTTGGAGTTCTAAACCTTCAATTACAATATATTTGGGCTATTTCAGTATTTATGAGGATTTGAAATTTCAAGCTCAGCTGAGCTGAGCATGAAAAAAGTTTTATAACCTCGGGCCCAGGCATAGAAATTTCTCAAGAAACCTAAGTCGTCCTGTGGGGCTAGCGGTCAAGGACGAGTGACAAATTAAGACCCGGTCTTAATTTGTCACTCGTCCTTGACATATACCGTACTTCGCGATGTATTATGCGCACTCGTGCATAACACGCACTCAATTTTTAGGGGTCAAATCTGGTGAAAAAAGTCATGTTCCTATACATAACACGCGGCAGATTTGGACCACAGATCGAAGCTGTACTAAACTGAGCATTGTAAGTTCATATAAACCTTCCTCTCCAATTTCAATCACCCATCGTAGTATACGACACTGGCATCTCATCAATGATGAATTGAAAAGAAAAAGAAAATTAAAAAGAAAAGAAAAAAAAAAGAAAGAAAAAAATCGTTTGCTAGGCATTCGCCAAGGTGCAGTTTTCTTTAAGTATCTCTTTATGGTACTTTGAAAAAAAAAAAAAAAAAAAAAAAAAAAAAAGAAAGAAAGAAAAAAAAAATCGTTTTCTAGGCATTCGCCAAGGTGCAGTTTTCTTTCAGTATCTCTTCATGGTACTATGAGAAAGAAAGAAAAATAAATAAAAATAAAAAAAAAAAACATCGTTTGCTAGGCATTCGCCAAGACGCTGTTTTCTTACAGTTTCTCTTTATGGTTCTATCAGAAAAGAAGAAAAAAAATCGTTTGCCAGGCATTCGCCAAGGTTCTGTTTTCTAACAGTTTTTCTTTATATGGTACTATGAGATCAAGTAATATAACTCATCTTCCGGCAGTAAAAAACTTAAAAATCATCTTTTCTAATAGAAAGCATAATGCGTGTATGAACCGTGTCGGCTGCCTAAATAGCTTGTGTATTCACAAGTGATAATTGTCATTTTTAGACAACACAGTATAATGCTAGCAAAGCGTGAATGACACACATTGTTTTCTTAAGATTAGTGATAAAAGCTGTGAAAATAAGGCAAGCGATGCACAATTACCCGCTAGGGGATTATCGATAGACCGTAACGTGACCATAAACAAAGGTTGCTGAAGGCTATTAATGACACATGTTACGCAACGTTGCTCGATGTTTTCGTTCAGTGATTACTGAAGTCCAAAAATTGGGACACCTAAATCTTGTATTAATCTACCATTTTCTATAATGTACTTCTTCTTTCGCGCTTGAGAACGGAGCATTGTAAATACGGTATCGTTATTGTAAAGGTATAACACCACAAGCAAAAGTGATTCAAGTCCGGTTGCGCCGAAAAGTCAACGGCGGAGCTCTATTCTATAAACAACAACAATTCGCAGTTATCTTTCTTACCAAAATGGCGGTCGATCTTCCATAAAACATCGCGACACATGCAAAATATACAAAAACAATGATTTTACTCAATAAATATCAGTAGAAACCTTGGAAATCAACCGATCTTTACGTTTTCTCACATCGATTGGCATTTGTATGCAGTTTGAAGCTCATTATCAATCATTTTAGCTATTGTCATGAGTTTTCGCGACCTACGAAAAAAGTCTGAAATTTGGTGTTCTTATACAAAACACGCACCAAATTTTGTACACCACAATCTGGGCAAAAAAACTGCGTGTTATACGCATGTGAATACGGTATATGACAAATGGTGGGTGCGCATGCGCACGTTCGTGACGCTTCCTGTTTTCAGGAACCTATTTTGGACTAAATTCTAAATTTAGCCACCCACCCCACACCTGAGGTGATGATCAGAAATTGATCGACTCAGTATCAGAAGATAGATATATAACTCGTCTTTGGTTCCAAATTGCGGCTTGGGTAACTGAGTGGCCGCCTATTGGGGAATAGCTGTTCACTCGGCTTACGACATTTTTTTATGGTATAGGTGCCTGAGTGTCGTTTAAGTTTTTTCCCACCCCTCGGTTTATGGAGTGGGAATATCTTTCTGATTGCACCATTTCCTGATCATTGCCTAATTGTACTTTTTCTGATCTGAATATGCCCACACAGTGCCACACCAATTACCCTGTACCATCTAAAAGCTGTTTTATTTTCTGCTTTTCCAAAGAGTATTATATAGACAAAGTTTGCTTAGACATTTTTATATGCAACAATGCCAACATTTCAAACTATGGTTTGGATTACTGAAACTTCCAGTTTTATTCAACCCTATATATCATATTAAATAGTCACTCATCCTGTCGGGCGAGCAACATGAAATTTTAATTTGCCCTCACTCGTAAAAACCTGAAAAAGTGGATTTTTCTTTCCCTGAAGATGGAGCCATAGCTTCCTGGGCTTTTACCAGTACTCTTGGGAGTAAATGTACATCTTGCTCAAGGACATAAAGTGCAACCAGTGAGGATCAAACTCAGGACCGCTCGATTCACAGATTAAGTGAAGATTCCAAGTTTTACTCACTACACCACCGCGCTGTGAATGCTGCAGTGTTTTGAAATTCAGCATCAGTTCCTCAGTGCAGTGCAGATCATGGTTTAAATTCATATTACTAAAATGGACAGGCCCAGTGCTCCCGGCTTCGAGTGTGAGTTGTGTGTGTGTTGGGGAGTAGGGGGGGGGGCTGTTCGTTGTGGCATTGTGATTTACATTTCCACAGTATCAGTATCTGTAACCCCAACAGTGAATGTCATAGAAAGACAGAATGAACTGGTAGGAATATCATGTCTAAAAGAGTGATTGGGCCGACCTACTGTCTCTGTTGAGCTGTTGTATTGAGTGCCCATTCAGATTTTGCACAGATGAGCAGAAAAATGGTCATTGAAATTTAATTTTGCAGTCACAAGTCGGGGAAAGATAACCTGATAAAAGGCAGCAAAGATGTTGTGTACATGTACCTCTTTTCGTTCCCGTTTCATGAACGCAGATCGCACAGGCTTGGTCTTCCGAAGTGGGTCGTTGACCGATCTCTTGAAGATGGTGGGGATCGCGCCTTGAACCAGAGCCCTCTTTCCCGGTTTCCATCCCAAAAGCTTCTCTCTCTCCGGGCCCACCTTCTGGAAACACGACTCGTCGAAATGTGCACCGCACAACTTGCTGTGGACTGTATTTTCCCAAAGTTTATTTGGCTCCCTCGCCGACTTTGTCCGTTTCATATTCTGACGCCAAACAAGGTTCAATTCCGGGTCTTTCGGGAACGAAAACATACCCAAACCAGCATCTCCGGTATTTCCACAAAACACTGCCACGCAGCGAGGCATTTTCACGAATTTATAACACTAATACACACAGAATTTTAATACTTTTTCACACCTGACTAATCCCTTTGAACACAAAATAAAATGGCGACCGATAAAAGAAATGACCAGAGTGACGTCATCGGTCAGGAGACAAAAAGGTCACGTGACTAAAAAAATCAATTTACTTTTTTAGGGGATGTCTCAGATAAATGTTAATATTTTTATTTTCGTAAGAGCAAAAATTAACAACAAAGCAAGAAAGTGCTTCTTATATGTTTATTAATAGATATAAGTACACAAAATTTGCTTTTAAAACTTTGTCATTCGAACTTTAACATACTGCGTTGTGACTGATCTACGCAAAATGTTAAAAATGTTATTACAACATTTTTAACATATTGCGTTGTGACTGGTCTACGCAAAATGTTAATATGTTATTATAACATTTTAACATTTTGCGTTGTGACAGAGCCTAAAGGCTTAGGTGAGCTAACAAAGTGGCCCAGCCAATGTATTCATTAATGTGTACCCCATTACCATGTGGATTTTCTTTAAAATAAAATTGTCTGTTGGAACTTCTGATATACATATAACATGCATTGGTTTCTTGCCATTGCTTACTTTTTTTATATACATTTGTTTTTGTCCCACCCACTAGGGCTGTGACACGTGAGAAGGCACTTAATGCTTGCCAAGAGTGTTGCTGACCGACTGAGTAGCTTAGTGGTTAAATCAACCCACAAAGGAATGTTATTGAAGTAAAACAGCCCTGCAACATATAAACCAGAAATTTTTCTCGGTAGAAGTCCGGCCATGTCCCAACATAATCATAGCTGTTTACTGGGATGTCTCAACATGATGATGGCATTTTCTGGGACATTTAGACACAAAACAAACAAAAACATTCTACCGTTTTGTTCTAATTAGCGCACTGTGTGCTTAATTTTTCAAAATAACTTAAAGTTATGGTTACAAAATATTGGTCTAATAAGCGCACACTAGGAACGACCAGAACACATAAATTGATGAAATTAAAGTGTACCAGTCATTACAAAATAACGTTTGATCATTTTAGGTTATGCTGTAATGTCGTTAATAAAATATAAATGTGTAAAATTGCAGTAAAATATAAATATGCTAGTAGAGCAGTGTGCGCTTACACACATATTTTTTGGAAACGGAGAGGGTGTGCGCTTATTGGAGCATGTGTGGTTATTAGAACGAATATGGTAAATCTAAAATATCAAGGCTTGAAAAAGGTAAAAGTATTAAAGCCATGTGAATGATGATGAAATGGCACAATCAGAACAAAAGTCTCACTCCAAAAACAGAGATGGGAAAATGAATCAAACACCATTTCCTTGTACATGTAGCGCTGTATAACTTAGAAAGAATTAAAAGACACAGATGTAATGTTTAAAAGACAATATTTGATGATCATCCTGAATGCATTACATGAACACAGTAAATACTTTTCATTTTCTTGCCTCATCTGTCCATAAAACATCACTGTCATGCTATTGACAGATAATCTGCTTGAGAACTGAGATGTCTTTCACAGAGTCCACAACTGACTGAGAATCCGCTGTTTAATACTACATATAATCTTAGTACACTATAAAAGTAATTGTGTACATTGTGGGCATGTACTCTTTGACCTTTCAACATCCAGCCACGAATTTCCTCACCATTGTTTATTATAACATTAATCCTGGCAGGTCACAATTTTACTGTCTTTCACAGATTTGGTCATTAAAATCATGGACTTTAGATTCCACTTGATATTTTTCTCTGTCCTGCATGGCACAAGATTCTGAAAAATAATATAGATGCATGGTGGTTATAATACATATAACATTTCTCTGTTAGGTACATGCATTTATGACTGCTGTTTAATTTAAATGAGCTGTGTCATGATAAAACCAACATTTTGCATATGCAAAAACAAAGGCGCAGACCAGCTTCGTAGTAATTGCGAAGCTGATCAGCCCCTTTAATAGTACACTTCCTCTGCTTTCTAAATTAAAAAATTTCCAGCCTCTAGCCATCTTCTGTGCTTGTACAGCTCGGTTTGTGTTGGACGTGTTAAAAAGCCACATTGTTGGTTTTCTTATGACATGGCTCAATTACACCCAGGATTACCTGTTACATGGAACTCGGAGGTTCGGGGAACTCGGAGGTAAACAATGGAAGGCAAATCCGACTAGGGGTAGTATTTATCCTATTTTATTTTCAACTTACGTCCATTTTAGAAATTTTAACATATCGCACATACAAAGTTTAGAAGAGGAAGCCCCTGCATGCACCATCAGTTTAAGCTGGCACGTCAATTTTCAATCAAAAATAAATAATATAAACTGGAAATTGCATTGATTGTAAAGCACTTTCAATTCGGACCATTTAATTTTGAGTATTTACGATATTTTCGCATTAAAAAGCGGCTGGTTTCTAAAAATACAGTGTCTTAATGAGCATCATGCAAAATTTTAGTCTCATATATGCAAAATATCCAGTGTTTTTACCCAGGTAAATGTAGGAGGTATCACAATTTTGGGTACGGTAATTATCGGAGGTATGATCTGGATAACTCGGAGTAACGTCAAATTTAGGATACAGGGAAATCGGAGGGTCAGTTCATTGAAAATGACTCATGATTTTGCTTCTGGAGCAAACGAGCAAACTATCTATCTATCTATCTACTCTAACCTAAATGTATGGCATGAACTTATTCTTAACATGTGTATAATTATTTGGCATGATTATTATGTTGTCGATTTTATTTAAGCACTCTTAATCATTCAATCACTAACCGCATGTGTTCAATCCAATCTCAGGGTAACAAGTGGAGCAAGCCAAGTTCTGCTTGAGCGTGTGTCAGGAATTTATTCTGAGGTTCTCCCGTGTTCGCCCAACCTATTGATGGAGTCGTCTCGATATGTCTGAAACAAGGTGAAAGGGACATCAGACAATAAAATTGAGCGACCGCATCAGAAAACCGTCCCACAATTAGCTTAACTCGTCTGAAACAGTTTGCCAAAATCTGTTTTAATCTCATAATTCAAAGTGTCAAAAAGGGAGATCTTGATATAAAAAGGTACAATTTGGCAATGATCAGGAAAAGGAGCAAACAGAAAGAAATTCCGACCCCAACGAAACCGAGGCAGGAAAAAACCAAATTGACAATTAGGTACTTATACTGAGAGAACATATATCGTAAGCCGAGTGAGCAGCTATTGCCCAATAGGCGGCCACTCAGTTACCGTAACTTAAACTAAAACTATGAAAACGTACATAAAGTATCATCAGCTCTTGAAAGAAAACACGTATTCTGTATGTTAAAGTAAAAACGTGTGCACAAGATTTTTTCAGGTCGATCGAGTTCAAACGCAGACGAAGGCACTGACAAAAATATCCTCCCCTCTCCGTATTTCTCCCAATCGAAAGTTGGCCAAGAAAATTTTAGCATCATGGCAGCCGTTTTATAAGCTGTAAAATGACATTTTTTCATGTGCATCATTGAAAGATTCTACCGAGTACGCACAGTCAATAATGTGAATAAAAATAAATAATGCACACAGGATGGGATGTAAGGGGTTTAGATTGCATAGACGGTAGCTTGCTTGTTGGTAATCTCCTTTCCTGGTATACATCAAACACCCCCTCCCCAATACGCATGTGCGCATACTTACCGTGTCACAACAATCAGAATAAACGTTTTGTGCTTACTTTTCCTTAATTCGTAGGCAAATGGAAGTGATTCAAACAAATATACTCTCAGATAAGCATTATCAAGAAAAAAAGAGAGGAAAAACAGCTCTTTTAATGTTGAAATACCTCCGAATCTCCAAAACCGTCCCTCCGAGTTCCCAATATTACATTTCAAAATTACTCCGAGAATTTCCGTATCAAAAGATGTGACACCATTTTAATGTTTTTAAGCCTGTGGAGTTTATCCTTTTGTAATCATGTGTAAGGATGCTTAAAATCTCGAGGAGAAAGCCTAAATTTTGAAATGTAGCTGCCAGTTTGTTGACAAATGTTATTGGTCGTCCACTATTTATCTAATAATACAAATTTTCTCGCTGCGTGAGCATAATTCTGAGTTCGAAATACTTTAGCATGTTAATTTGAGGACAAAGGCGGCTACACTGTTCATAAATTGTTTGCTTATTATAATACCTCTTAGCCCAAAACACCAATAAGTTCTGATTTTACCGTTATGTGATATTAAAAATGATATTTTACTGACCCTAGTCTAAGGCGCCTTCCATTGTTTACCTCCGAGTTCCCCGAACCTCCGAGTTCGCTGTAACACGTAATCCTGGGTGAATTATATTAAAAGAATGTAAAATTGAAGGGTAGATCAGCTGCACCACCAGAAGATGTGCAGCTTCAATTTGCAAAGCATCCAGAGACAACCAACACTACTAAGTACAACCAAGGCGGATAATTCGTGGTGGGATACTCTGGACTTTTGCATCTATAGGCTGGGCCCCAGCATTTGTTTCTGAGTGGGGGTGGGGCACTGAAAGCTGAAAAGTCATAATCCCCACACTTCCCCATAGGTGGGGGAGCAGTGGTTACAAATGACTGGTGCAGAGCAAGGGAAGTAACTATTTTCCTTGGAAAAAAGTCAGACTTTGGTTACTTTTCTTTGAAATGCACCAAATCAAAACAAAATTGAAAAGTATACCCAAGTTCCAAAAACTTAAAATTACAAAGATTTGCTAGAATTTCAATTTTGTCCAACTTTAAGGTTGTTTGATTACAGACAATCAGAGACAATAGAGGCAACAGAGAACAACCAACACAGATAAAATCAATTTTCATACGACATCAGGTTTTAATAATTGCATGTATAGATACCTGGCTGGGAACAACTTTTTATGGATCAAAATGATCTTTTGATAGTTGTTCCCAAAACGAAGCTGTGACTGTGTTTATGCAGACTTCTGTGACTGTTAATATTTATTTCATCCGTGTTAATTGTTCAATTGTTCTCAGTCGCAGTAACTAAGTTGTCTCTGGACGGGGGAGGGGATACCATGGGTATGCATATTAAATAGGGGGCACTTGAGCCGCAACATGAGAAAAACTGGTCCTCAGGAGTACTGACACAAACTGGCCTGTACAGTCACAGAAGCTAGAAGCTCAAGTTCAAGTTCAAGTTCAATATTTTATTTTCGTGTCACCTTATGTACAAACATACATACATGGCAATAAAACATAAGAAATAGTACATAAGCTACTCTAAAAGAGTTATGAGACACGATTATTTACATAATATGTTAAAACAAAGATACAGGTTAAAAAGGAAAGTCATATTATCTATATAAAAAGCGTCTTCGCCTGTCCAAAATGTCTTTACAGGTTTTGGCAACTGTCTTTATCAAGTAATTTGAGGTAAACAAAAATTTAAGTTTCCCTTCATCTGATAGAGAGTAAAAACTGGAATTTATACTAAAAGCTTCATTGTACACAAATTCACGCAGATCTTCATAAAGAGGACATTTTAGAAGTACATGTTGCTCAGATTCAACACTTTCTTTACAATTAAAACATGTGCGCTGATTGACCGCTAAATTTTCGTATCTACCTGTTTCAAGTCTAAGGGGCGCAACTCCAGTCCTGAACTTGGCGAATGCACTACGCCAGGAAAAAGGCATTATCACTTTTACGTAATTTTCTGTTTCAAAGGTTGATTTAAATGTCTCGCACCCTCTCTGCTGAGTTCAGCTTTCCATTTATCAATGAAAACATTTAAATATTGTTTCTCACATGTCGACAATATATGGCTTGTACTGTAATTGTTATTTAGGTAATGCGAACAGTTTATAAGCTCTAAATGTCTCTGAAAACGGAAAACCCAGTTTTTAGTCCGTGTTTTCATGGATTCTGCCCATTTATACACTTTATGATTAAGTCTGTTAACATCCATATTCTTTAAACGACACCAGAGCCTTACAACACAGGTCCATTGACGCACCTCTGCCGGTATCCAACCCATATCTCCTTCCACTGCTGCATTAGGAGTAAATTTGCCAACGCCTAAAAAGAATCTGCAAACTCTGTGTTGTACCGCACTTATGCATGAGTATTCCCGAGTACCCCAAATAGAGGCACCGTAGCTAATCACCGAATTCACTGTAGCATCATAAAGTCTTGTAAACGTTCCAAATGGGAAACCACCATAAGCCTTAGCTTTTGCAATGAGTAAGCCTAACGCTCGACTTGCCGACTGGGCCACCGCTTTAGCCGTAATACTGTAATCTAAATGTTCTTGTAGTATTAATCCCAGGTATTTGTATTGTTGTGTTATATCCAGTGTAGATTCACCACACGAAAAATGAAACAATGAGCGGGGAACCGACGGAAGTCTAAAATGAACAATTTTTGACTTGTCATTGTTTATTTTCAAACCATTTCTTTCGCTCCAATCATATAGACAGTTCAAGAGTGATTGTAGATCCGCCTCTGTGTCTGCAATGAGAATTACGTCATCAGCGTACAGAAGAATACACAGTTTCTCGTCATCAATGTCAATTCCAATATTCAGCAAGTTCATATCACGTACAAGATCGTCTATATATAAATTGAAAAGTAAAGGTGAAAGCAAGCATCCCTGTTTCAGGCCACAATTTACATCGAAAAAGTCCGTTGTTAATCCATTTATACGCACACAACTTTTCATCGTTTTATATAGTGAAATAAGGGCATTATACAAACGGCCACATAAACCTTTTTGCTTCAGTTTAGCCATAAGTTATTACGAGGAATTGAATCATATGCCTTGGAAAAGTCTATGAAGGCCACATACGTATCCGTTTTATTGGCTTTCCGTGTCTCTATAATAGAAGTCAAAGGAGATAAATGGTCAAGAGTACTTCTTGATTTCCTGAAACCGTTTTGCTCATCGCACAACAAGTTGTTTTCATCGACCCAAGCCTCTAGCCTCGAATTGAGAACCCCACAATACAGCTTATAACATGCAGGCGCTAGACTTATTGGACTCTATAATGTAGCGGATTTCGAGCATCGCCTGTAGAGGACTTAGGAATGGGTGTAATAATTGAATAACTCCAATCGTTGGGTATTATACCTGTATTAAAACACACAGAAAAAGGTCTATGGAGAATGCCAATAGCAGCATCGTTTTTCAAAACGTCCGTAGGTATTTCGTCTAATCCGGCACTTTTTCCTTTCTTAGCACGAGAAATCGCCTTGTATACTTCGTCTCGAGTGATATCTGAATTAAAATTAAATTCCGAGTGTGAGACATCATCACCTTGTGTAATATTTGAAGTTACATTATTGGGATTAAGCAAGTTTTGAAAACTATTTTTCCATGTCTCTAGCACAGTTTTATTATCCCGAGTTATTCGCCCGTTAACCTCGACCTCGAAAGGTATACGTTTGCGTCTTTCATTACCGACTCCAATTTTTCCAATTGTTTTCCAGAACTCTTGTGTATTATTTTTATTCAGATTTTCAATGTCCGACTGCATTTGAAACCAGTAATGTCGCTTTGTTCTTTGCACAGTCTGATCGAAGGATTTACGTAAAGTTAGAAAACACTGTTTTAATTCGGATTTTCGCCTTAAAGTTCCAGTATCTCTCCGCCATTTCTTCTCTGCGTCACACATATCGTTCCACATACGCGACAGTTCTTCTGTCCACCATGGTTTTTTAGAACGTCGTAATTTATTCGACCTTACACTATCTTTCAAGCGAATCCGCCTCGGGTTTAGTTTATCATTCATCTCCGTCTTAACCGTCGATACAAAATTTGAATACATAGAATCAATGTCCGCTTGCATTTTACTGCTATTTTCCAAACGTACGATTGCTTCATTTAGTCTATTCTGGCATTCAAAAGACTGCATAAAGTTAAACGGTATTGACTTTAGGTCATAACGGGTAAAATCACCACAATTTATAGTCTGTTGAGAGGTCTGTACATAATCCATGAATGGAATGTCAATGCTCCATTTTAGCAATGCATGATCGGGTACCGATGTTCGCGGATCAATTCTTCGTAGACATCCTGACATATTTACTAAGTCGCGTGGACGTATCACGTTAAAAGAATGACAGTTCTGTATACTTTCATATTCCACTATACAATAGTCCACAACCGACTGCCCCTGCGACGTGAAAATCATTTTTATCATAGTTACGGCCATTTAACATACAAAAATTTACATTTATCAGAAATTCAATGAATAATTCACCAAACCTATTGCATTTAAGATCAATTACATTTCTGTCTGACAAAATATCTAGAAGCTTGGAAACATGAATAAGAAGTGCAATTGTTCTATGCATGTAGCAAAAACAAGGGCACTGATCAGTTGTGCAGTTACTGTACAGCTGATCTGAGACTTTGTTCTCGCACATATTGCAAAACTCTGATTTTCTCATGACACGGCTCAAATAGATATGGCAAAGTAAGAGAAAACATTCCAGTCTGCAATACTACATGGGAAATGGCAATGATTGTTTTTCTCAGTTTTACGCCCCTTTCAAGATTATTTCAGCTCATGAGTCTGGCTAATCATGTTTCAAATGTTTCAAAGTTTATTTCTCCCAGTTACATGAAACATGTAAAACATAGGAAATGCAATCTTACAAACAATATATAAATTTGGCGACACACACACAGACACACTCACACTCCTATATACTAATGAGGGCAACCTAAATATATTCACTTGGCTAATAAATAGACTAGTACAAGTAAGACTCAAACTAATATAGAAACTAAAAATGTAGTAACTAAAAATCACTGTGCGGAATGTTGAACGTTCTGCGGATTAGTGCACCTAAACGGTACCTATGAAATAT